>OY776291.1:21355819-22583226 GCA_963675345.1 Trididemnum clinides
CCCTTATGACGCTCACCACAAAGAGGTGATCAATCGCGCAAGTTTAATGTTTGTACGCTCAGTAGTTTCGGAAGAGTTAAAACTAGAAACACACAGACAAGACGCTTTATATATTAAATTTCATAAAGCCAAGTAACTCTTACATTTAACTATAAGGGCTTCCTTGGTGGTATAAAATTAGTTTAACACAAGATTTACCAGCCAGGCAGCTTTGTGCCGTTGTTTCAGATTAATCAGTCAGTATTTCCAGCTAAAATCATTGAAAAAAGCATAGGAACCAATGTGCAAGATTTTAAGACACAAATTTCCAGATCAGAATCCCGTCACCATAACCCTGAGTTCATTCACCGGTTAGCTGGTGCAAAGCGTGGGTTCGATTCCCGCCCGAAATCAGTTTTTACTGGGGCTGGCTTATGGCGGTGACGTATTGACTGATTTTCATTGAGATTAACATCATTATCAAGGGTTAGATTTCGGTTCTCGATGAATCACTCTCTCATCACTCCATTAATTACCAAATCAATAAAATACCTGTGACATTTCAACCCGAGCATTCTGCAAAACGTTCAATGATGCGTTGATGCTTGAACCTAAAGGTAAATATCAGTTTTTTATTCTTGTGATACCTGCTCAAAAAGTCTATGCAAAGGCCGATGAAGTTTTTGTTAATGGTAGTATCGGAAGGTGGTGCTGTTGATAAGCGCTTATGGAGAAACTCTCAGCAAAGCACCCTTTTTCATAGTCATTTTAAAATAGCTTTATTAAGCTTTTCTAATGTATTGTAACATGAATAAATCACACGGTTTAAAACAAATTGTTATGACGCTCTTTCCTATTAAATGGGCCATATTTTTTTGTCTTTAGAAAACGGGAGCATGTTTTGTCGGTTGCAATAAAACAATTTGATATAGAGCACCTTCAGAGTCACCAGTACTGCTTACACATGGTATTTCTATCACAAGTAATGCACCCAGGCAAAGCGAAAAGCCACAAAGTACCCATCCCACGAGCATAACTGCATAGCCATTGTGAAGTTCGAACGCACGACGATTGGCGCTCCCATCCACTAGACCGCGTTATTATTCAAATATTTCAATCTAGCTTTAGTGCATGATGAGGTTCGCCTTTTGCTGATAAAGATGGCAATGTCTTCTAGACTTATGGCTCCTTTTTTTGCGGGTATTCTAAGGCGGAGCTGATAAAACCAACAGGCATAGAAAAACCTCTTCTGCAAGATAAATACCAGAAGATGGGGTTTGGACGTCGGGTTCGTGCCTCGAACCAGACTTCAGATTTCAGTGAGGGAGGGCAGTGGCGGGCAATACCCTCACTCTTTCGTCCAGCATTTCAATATCAGTGGCAGAACATAACCAAAACGACTGGGGAAGTTCAGGATGCAGCGGGATGAACAAAAATCTATTTTTAATATACCTCAGATTATTGGTTTAATACCTCGATTTAACAAAGTAATTATTGATACAATGTTGACCACAACCAACCAAACACTGACTTTCATTAGCGTCATGTATTGTCTGTTTAATCACGTTCTCATCCAAGCAAAGATACCGATGAATGTTAGCAGCTGCCTTTTCATAATCATTAGCTTCCATTGCTTGTTTCACGCCATCAGTGCAGAACTGCAACAACAAATAGGTACACATGTATATCCTACAGTTACACGAAAACCTTTGTAGCCATACGTGGAACTTTCGTAGAGACCCATGTTAAACTTGCCAGTATTGGCAACACAGTGCATTTTTACCATAAACACAATTAATCAAAAAAATGGACAAAAATGCAATTACTAAAGACTCACAAAGCAACTACTCACAGATTATTACATGCATTCGCACCTTCAAGTCCAGGATATCATCCACCCGCTGTATGGCTTCAAAAACTTGGGACTTTGCAAGATCAAGCAAACGTACCTTCGAGCTAATGTTAACAGCAAGAGCATCAGCAAATGCAATGATACCGCACAAATGGTCGCTATCCGCGCTCAAATGATCAAGGTTCGGTCTGCATAAACAAGAAGCATGTGAAATACAGGATTGTTAGCAGTCGCTTTAAGTCATATTTCAGTTGTTACTGCACCATAATATTCAAGTTCGTGACGCCTGGAAAGGGGGTTTTAAAAGGTATCATCAGCAAGATCAAAGAGTTTCCCAGGACGATTTCAAAGTGTCAACCACGAAAAAATTTTCTCAATGTGAAGATTGTGCTCCAAAAGTCAAAGAAATCTTCAATCCCTACCACAATTTTATAGAAACGGTCTTCTAAAAAATGAAAAATATGTTTTCGAAAAAGAAAAAGTGTCAAACGGCAAGAATACCCTCTCCCCTAGTGAACCCACTCTTTCAGAAAGATAAGTTTTAACATTACATTTACATCTACTCACACTATCTTATTTAGAGTTTCGGTCTTTTCATCCAAGCTATCTAAACCTTTAAACAGCTCAGCGACATACTCGCCTTGCTTTTCCTGAAAATGAAAAATAAAGTTAGCATAACTTTCGAAAAGCTTTTTAATCTATCTCCTCAGCACTACACTGCTTATAACAAGGGTTATGTAGCATCATATGCAAAGCTAATTCAATGAAATTTGGAATACACATTAATGTAAGTCTTCTGTGTCACCTCTGACCGATTTCTTGAGCTTACCTAATCGTTTAGCTTATGTAGAAAACATCTACTGCGAAAAGTACAAATGGGTTTCAAAGTTCCAATGTAGCTTCGAAAAAGTTCTTTTGACAAAAACTTTTCGTGACGCTCGCATCGGTATTGCTTTGAATGATGAAAGCTAGAGTGAATTTGTAGTTAAATCACAGAATTCGCACGAAAGCAGAGTTATTATAAGCGAATCAACTGTGGCGTTTACGCACAATTACATGATTGTTGAAGTGAGCCAATGAAAAAGCAATGCGCGATACATCACGCGGTCATCACCATCGAAAACGTCTCGAAAAAATTCAGGTATGACATCTTTTAATAACTTATAGTTAAGTTCTGTACGGCTTGTGTTAACAAAGGTTTGTCTAGTGTAATTTTAACCCTTCAGGCTGAAACAAAGACATTACTCAAACCTTTTTCTAATCAATACCTCTTCCTCTTGAGCTCGCTGAAAGGCTTCTCGTATCTCGCTAAGCTCCGTCAGTCCCTTAACTGCAGCCAGAGAAGGATCTTCAGCTATATTTGCACTTGTTGTTGACATCATTTTTGTACACAACAATCAACACTAAAATTTACCCATTACCTACACAAAAGTATGATTAACAAGCACTCTAAACTGTGTATGAAAATTGCAAATAACAAATAACTTTCATAGTCATGAAATACGGCATGCCATTGTAACAACGTAAAAAAAGCGTTACGATAATATACGATAAAGCTGTTGCACCTCGGTCCCCTTCCCCTACAATAACTGTTACGAAACTTTTTTAGAACTTGGCCTACGTGAAAATACATATGAAAAACCTTTAATTGTCTTCTTCCTAAGTGCTTCCTAACTGCAGTCTGAGTTGTATGAGCTGCACGGGCCTTGGAGCTCCAAGGCCAAATGTCATGGTCCTACAAAGAAGGAAGTCGGGTAAAACAGCAAATATAGCCAAGGTGATTGCACACCGTTAATTGCATATTAAAAACAAAAACTTAAGTATAAAATCAGACAAAACAAAACTTGCGAAAAAATTTACAGATGACATTTCAACAAAATGGCAACAACAGCCACCAAACACAGCATTAAATATTAAGAGAAACAACCTATGTCACAAAAAAAACATTCACGCTGCAATTAATTTGCGCCCAGGTATTCATTTGTGTTCAGGGTAGCTGTATCATTCGATCATGGGACACCATTTAGGTTAAAAGCAAAACATGTGTTCAAGGGCGCTTTGAAGTTACCACTAGTGTATTTTGACCACAGACATGGCAACCAAACGAGCAAAGTTGCAATAAAAAGCCTTCCAAAGAGTACAACAATCAGTAGCGTCATCGCTAGTGGCAATAGTCGCATGTTCAAATTTCACCACGGCCACGCTTGTGACGGCAATTTCTCTTGCTTTTGGTGGAAATGCACAGAGTCGGTACTGCCGTACTAAACACAAGTTGTTCTTGTACAACAGACTAACGGATTCCCCAAGAACAAAGGATCAAACATATACTCAAATTTACAACTCAACCGCAACACAGAACTCGGTAAACATTACACCCCTCGCAAATTATTACACTAAGCTGTTATCGCTTACAATCCACGTTACTCATTACCGACTCATGGCGAGACACCAGTGATCAAAATTTTAAAAACATCTTTAAAACTGTCAAAGCAAGAGTATTTGAACACTAAATTATAGTATAACTAACCAGGCTACTGCATGGACATATTAGGCAGACATCAAACACCGTATTGCAATAAACACCATAATAAATTTTGATAAAAGAAATCTGTAACACAAACCTTGCTATTCGTATCAAATTAACAAAATAAACACAGGGTAATTTCATCCTAAATCAAAAATGTAACATTGTTACTACAAGATTTTGGTAAGGCAGTACGACTACAAAATTCTATTCAAAATATTGTAGACTTGGGATTAAATTTTCAAATGGATTTGCATTGCGGTCCGATGCGAATACACCACAATAATTAAAATTTTCTCACAATTTCATATTAGCGCATGTGCAAACTCGGGCATGTTTTGCGTTGGGAAGTCAAAAGTAGATCAATGGAAGGTCAAAAGAAGCTTCCAAAAACCTAAAAGGGCATTGGAAGGCAAACACAAATAAAAAATCACACAGGATATTACTTTAACTCGAGCGCTGAGTTATTGTTACATCAGTCACAGAAGGAGTCGAATAATCACTTGCCCGTTAATTTTCCGTATTAAGCAAAATTAACCATTTGATGTAGTGTACGTCTTGCAGCTGTTGTAGTGTAGTGGTAATAGTTCCGAACTATAAAATGATAAATTAGGAGTTCGAAACTCCGTAAAAGCGCCATTGACATTCTTCAGAAAACGTATCCAAAATTTAAAAACACTGCTTTACTTCCGCAAAAAGTTTGTGTTTTAAAGCGAGTGTGTATAAGCATAACCTGAATAAGCAAGTGTGGAGGTGGATGTAGACAGTATACGGTTCGGTACTTTTTTGCTTTTAAAAATTTTTGAACAGAAATCTTTATTTGCTCGGCTATTTACATGGAGTTACACAGAATACGTCATCGTCTGAACATCCGGTTTTGTCCGCAAAGTACCGACCACAAGCGTTTTATACGTTCTTATCCATCAACACGTATATGCTTTTGACACACGTACTTTACAGACAAAGCTGGATCTACGAACAACAACACATACTGTGAAGCACCATAAACTAAGTTGAAAATTTCAGCACATAAGAGAAAATGGTACAAAACCGTACAAAAACATGCATTGTTACGTCCAACTCAACTCTACAAAAACGCGGGAAAAACGAAATATACAAATATAGTGCATGTCTACAATAAAGGAGATCTGTCTGAGTTGATCCACTATTGTCACCTGCTAAACTAGAAGTACAATTAGAAGTGGGACCCTCCTCCCCAAATACACTTTAACAACACAAATTTGCCCACTCTTCTCAACAAATGCGTACGATTTTTTCGACTGTTTTCGAAGTTGACGGTTTCATCACTTGTAAATATCAATTTTTCTATGTCAACTTATCAGTATGGTTTACGACTCTGCCTTGGCTCGTGTTACGGTCTTGACTTCATTTTAAAGGTGCGTCTCCATTTATCAATGTCATACGACTACGCTTTTGTGATGTTTCAATCAGATGGATGGTCAATATACACCAGTGAAAACGTTCAAAGAGTTGTTTTTGAAAATGACAAATGTATCTCTTTCATTCTAAACCCAAATTGCATCACTGCACTCAACGAAGCGCTTTTCTATAAACAATCTTAGCACTTCTCTCCTAAAATACTACCACTGGTCATGGCAATTGACATCGCCGAACTCCTAGGGTTCATAGCCTTTCGCCCAGCTCAAATCGAGAAGTACCGGGTAACAACATAAAAGATTCATCTCTACAGATGAAACAGTACAAAAAATGGACCAACATTGCATTAACTTCGTTTGCTGGTTTTTTTTTTTTTTTATGACTGTTTGAATATCCAATTCTTGCCACTCATTTTGGTTATTTTAGAGTTGACCCATTTCATCTGGCCCATTGTTTTTGTTATTTCATTCCTGCTAACTCAAATTGTAGTAGGACAAAAACTGGTACACTTTTGCTACAGAAACATTGGTTTAAATTTAGCAGGGTGACGGAAGTCATCTTTGGTGCACAGCTTTATTACCAAAATTAATACTCCAACATCGGACATCTCTAGCGCAAACCATTTTATCAGTTTTGTACGAGCTAGTTGCTTCTTTCTTTTCTCAAAGCATAAGAGCTCAAAAAGTTTGCTAGTCCTCAGTTAAACTAGGCCACTGTGACGAGTATATTTTTGTATGCACTGAATGTGATTCTGACCTTAAAGCTTTAATAAATTTTAAAAGGAAGTTTGATAGTGCTTTTCAAGCTGATGTGCATTTCCATAGTAAAGAATCATGCGTTGAAGATGTCATCGCTTTAACCCGTTTGCACGATAGCATTAAGTCAACAGTTACGCAGGCCGATTCAACTTTTTCGCATAGAAGTTATCCGGGAGATTTGAGATGCACTTTCAAAATAAAAATTGTTCCCTTTATTTCGCAATGGTTAAACATTACCTAAACAAAGGGAAAGAACCCAATTATATTTCGACCAATTTGGAGAATTGCGGCAGCTATGCTGCACTAGTTAAAACAAAAACGGGCTCCAGCTAATCAGGACCTCCCTTTATCCAACCACCTAAAAAGCTGCTTTCTACTAACCCTACAAAAGCAATTCAGATTTAGATAATTACTTGGAATAATCAAATTTAAACAACTACTCATTATTGACGCAACATTAATGCCTTCATTGTTAATTGCACACACGTGGTCGTATAGTAGTTAAAGACGCTAGTTTTCCATCCTTTTTTCGTTGCTTATGCTTGCTGATTCAGTGAGTGTCTGCCACCGTTTACTTGCTTCCCAACCACACATTTTATCGCAGCAAAACAGCACTTTAAGTTTCGGATGCCCTTTTTGACAGAAACCAATGGTGTCATAATAGAGTTTCGAACTCCAACCTTTAGTTGCGAAATCAACAATTACCACTACACCAAGTTCATACAATGCAGTTGCGAAAAAAACTAAAGGTTTCCATTTAAGATAAACTTCTTTGATTAGTCCGTGTTAGCTGACAGAATAATCTTAGGTGAAAACTGATTGTATGTGACAACTTCATAAAGCTGCTGGTTCGATTCCAGATTAGGTTGTTCCACAGAATTTTCATCATTAATAATTCTTCTTAATCGAACATGATAATCGCCATTCAATAAGAATATTAAGGTAGATTCAAACACAACTTCGTCATCAGGAATTACCTGTACAAAATCACGCAATAATAAACTATTACAACACTAATATTCTAACTAAAAATTCAACGAGTTATTTAATATTCTAATTCTGTCTATTTTTCATTTCTTTTTGTATGACACGTTTTACGCAAGTAGAGTGATGCGACTGCCTCTACAAGCATGACATCAGCCAGTTTTTCATGGAAGTGATGTAAAAACAAAAAATGCGTCACGCTTCTTTGCGCCGCCTGGTCGAGTGAGAGGATGGGCCGAGTGCCGTGTAATGTTTTCATGGTGACTACGACTGAACAAGCATGCGTCGAAACTTCACCGTGTCTTGTTAAGTCCTAGGACAGGGGTGGGCAACTTGCGGCTCTTATATTTTTATACTGCCGCTCCGCGTGGTTTTGGAAAATTCATATTACAAAGCACAGTTGTTTCTGTGCGCACGTCCATACGTCCGTAGTACGTTTGGTGTAACTCTTACGAAGCTACTGAACGTACTAACATGAAACTTGACACGATTCAATACTCCCCGGGATGCATGCCATAAGGTGACTTGCAGCCTTTTGTCGACGAGCCCCGATTTCCAAACGCTGTGCAAAGAGGTTCGGAAGCAGCAGTTCCATTTATCAGGTAATATTTACGCCAATACGATTTATTTTTCTGGTGCTTAATGACAGACTGCTATTTATTAACTTAGTTTTTAACTTAAGATCAACGTTTCGTTACACACCAAGAAAGCTCAAAGGCGATTTATAAGGATTACGGCCGCAATAATTTGTTTTTTACGGGGACTAAAAATTTTTTCTTTTAAGACGATGGCAAAGACTTTTTCGGAGATCATGTTTTTTTTGCCATTTTCAGCTCCAAAATCTTTGAAGATCGTTTTTGTGGATAGCAGTTTTTTCGAAGTGACGTTTTTGCCATTTTCAGTTACAAAGTCAAATAGATACTTTGTTTTTGGAAAAATCAATTTTTTGAAGCGACTTTTTTGCCATGTTTTTTTCTCCACAATTAAGTGAATACCATTTTTTAGAGGGAAGTTTTGCTATTTTGCTACTCTTTGCCATATTTTCTGCCCACTTTTCAAATTTCTGCAAGGGAGGCTAAGAAGGGTTAAAAGAAATTTGGGGGCCCATTTCTTTCTGCTTTCACATTTTTGATAATATGACGACTTAAAGCATTTTTGTTTGCAAAATGAATGATTTATTCAGCGTTCTAATTTATTTGAAAGAGACCTCCAGCTTGGCTGAGTTCTAAATGCATTCATAACATAAATGAAATATAATTTCTCTTTATTACTTCTTGAATTTCATATGCAACGAACGATAGATGTTGATAGAAAACGTAATAGTAAAAGGGTATACACAGTGTTGGCTTTGTTTTACATGTCAGTAAGTTTATTTGCGGCTCACAATGTAACTTTTTGGTGGAAAATGCGTTCAAATGGATTTTATGTAATAAAGGTTGCCGACTCCTATTCTAGTGCACCAATCGGTCGCCTATTTTCTCTTTTCTCCTGCCTCTCTCTTGCCACCTTCTCATTCTTTTCCTTGTCCTGATGAGCGGCAATGTTCATCTGAACCCTGGTCCTGTCTGTCTCGGTTTAGTGTGTGCTGGAAATGTGATCTGGAGGGGTAGGTCAGTGCAATGCTGCACCTACTTCAAATGAGTCCATCTAAGGTGCTTACTTCTCTCTTTTTCTAAATTTTTCTAAATTCAAAACTCTAAGCAGCCTTCACTCCTGGAGCCGCCCCACTTGTTGCATCCCTGCTTCTTCTGGAGATCCCACACTTACGAACACTGTAACTTCCTCCTCGGACTCCTCCAGCTTGTATACCTCCATTGTACTACTTGGCCCATCTGGCCTCCCTGTGCAAATGCAGCACTCCCGCTCCACCCTCGTCTTCAAACTTCTTACCCTCCTTCCGCCCACTTTGTATCTTCTCCCTCTGTACCTTCACCACCAGCCATGTTCCTGGCTATTTTTCTATATTTCCTGCCTCCTCTTCCCCTTGACTCCCTCAGGGTTCTTCAATAGAATGCTGGGGATCTCCGAGCCAGGAGCACTGAACTGCTACACTTTATTTCGTCTCATCCTGTTGACCATATTTGCGTCCAGTATCCTTCTAGCATCCAGGAATCTAACCTTAACTCATCTTCCTCTTTCCAGCTCCCGGGATTCTCTGCTCTGCGATTAGATTGCACTTACTCCAGTCTGACATTCCCTCTCCAGATACCACGCACGCTAGCAGGGGCATTATCATTTTTGTCAGGCAGGGCTTATCCTTCTATGAACTTTCTACCTCCTCTCTTTTTTCGCTTGACCCTTACTCTGATTATGTAGGGGTCAACGTCTCACGAAACAACTTCTCGCTCTCATACCTTAATGTTTATGCTCCCCCTTAATCGTTCTTCTCCGAGGAATAGCAGAACCGACTCAGCAGAACTTCCTCAACTGTTCCTCTCCCAGGGAGTCTGCTTCGGTCTTCGCCGATTACCTGAGATCCTACTTTTCTGTCTCCCAGCCAAAGGCCTTGCCTAACAGAGTAAGGGGCTGCCTTTCCGAGCTCCACCGAGGCACGTGCCCTGACGAGTTTAATTGTCCTTTTCCTCCTCCTTCTTCCCTCGCTGAAATTCTTGAGGCTGCCACAAACCTCTCTTCATCCTCTGCCACTGGCCCAGACAAAGTTGTCTATCTCATGCTAAAGCACCTTCCTCGCTTTGGCATAAATTTTCTTCTTCACATTTTAAATCTTTCCTGGGCTTTGCATTCCTTTCCATCTGGAAGACATCTTCTATTATTCCCATCCACAAGATGGGAAAAGCCTCTCGACTCTCCTGCTTCCTTCCGGCCATCTCTCTCATCTCCTGCATAGCAAAGCTTTTTGAACGTATCATACTTTCACGTCTACTCTTCTTTCTGGAGTCTAATTCCATTCTCTCTCCCCGCAGGCCGGTTTCTGCCCTGGACGGTCTACTCTACAGTAGATCAAATTCTATCAATTCTGTTCCTTGCTAAGTCCATTTCGCCTGGATTTAACAAACCCAAGCCGGGCTCTCGGACGATTCTCCCTATAATTAACTTCTCCAAAGCTTTTGACTCTGTCTGGCATCCTGCCCTTTTCCATAAACTCATTTCGGCTAGCCTCCTTCCTTGCTTTGCTCGTTGGACTCAAATCTTTCCTTTCTGACAGGCGTGCTTGTGTGATTTAGCAAAATCACAAAATTTGTTCTTTTCGAGTCCGTCGAGGTGTTCCACAAGGATCCGTTCTTGGCCCTGTACTTTTCTCTTTTTTTATCAATGATCTTCCGGCCTCTCTACCTTCTTCCGTCAGCTGCTCTCTTCACGCTAACAATCTGGCCATTTGGTCCTCCTCTCCCTTGGTCCCCACTGCGGTGGAGGTCACACAAGGACCTCTGTTTCGATTGGAGCGCTGGTCTGAGTACTGGTGTCTTCATCTCAATCCTAGAAAACGTGAGGCCTCTGTCTTCTCAGTGGATCCCCACCAAGCTAACCTCCAGCCCAACCTCCTCTTAGTCAACTCCCGTCTCCGTTTTAATCCCACTCGAACTTTTCTTGGGGTCACCTTCGACCGCACTCTTTCCTTTTCTAAACATGTATGTTCGCTGAAGGCCACGTTCTTCTCTTGTTTCAAGGTCTACACTGTATCTCTGTTTGTTCATGGGCCCTTCTAAGAAGTCCCTCTCTGTTCTGTATAAAGCTTTTCTTCGACTTCTTCTCACTCATGCTTCACTCGGATAGTTTCCTTTTTAAATGTTACCAATATCACCAAATTGGAACGCCTCTACCGAGTGGCTAGTCGCGCCATCACCGACTGCCTCTCTTCCTCCCCTATTCCACTTCTCCTTTCCGAGGATTCTCCACCTCCCCTACGAGTCACCCCGACTCATTTTTCTCTTTCATTTTATAAGCGGACTCTTCGTCTCCCAACCTTCTTTCCTATATCAGGTTTGGCCTAACTTGGAGGGAAATCAAGACTCTACAGGTCGTCCTGGAGAGCTTTTGCACTCATTTACCCGGTCATGCTTCCTTCTACTTCCCCTAGAAAAGCTCTCCTTGCTTGCCCTCCCTCTCCTCCTTGGAATCTGACTTTCTTCACTGTGGAGTCCACCCTTTTCTCTCCATACTCCTGCTCTGATCTCCCTCTTTCGCCAAGGTGTGGCTCTCGCTCACCTTGACTCGATCTGGTGCTCCGAACAGACGGCTCTGTTCCTTTTCCTTTTGGTAAGGGCGGCTCTGGCGTACTTGTCAGCTGCTCCCTCTGTGGCCTAGGGCCACTGCCTCCTTTTTGGCAGACCCAGTATGTTCAAGTTTTTCCGCTGAAGCCTGCGCCATTCTGCAAGCTCTTTGCTGGTCTCGGCAGCACCAACAAGTGTGCCACTTCTCTTCTATTCTCCTATTTGACTCTCGTTCTTTCCTCGTCACCCTGTCCTCTCCTCCTGTTCTATCAGGCTACAATGGGTCCCCAGACACTCGTTTCTCCGGAGAACGCCAGGGCTGATGAGCTGGCCAGACGGGGAGCGCTACTCGTGCCCTCTGCAATCTCTTGTAGTCTCTCTCCTCTCATCTCTCGTATCCACTCCTGTCTTTTCTCAGACAGGAGGCGTACTGTCTCATCAAAATTCTTTGACACACAGGTACCTTCGACCTCCATTGAGGAACTTGTGCTCCCTCGTCACGCTAGCTGTGCCCTCTCTCGTCTTCGCTGCAACGGACACAGCCTACTGTTAAGCTTTACCTCTTTAGGATTGGCAGAATCGAGAATCCTTCTTGCAGCACTTTTGGACACCCGTCCCAAGACACCTCTCATCTCATTCTACACTGTCCAGCAACCGCTATTTATGACGCTTGCTCTTTGGCAACTCTCTGTCTCTCTACGGCCTCTGGTCCAGGCCCTGGGGAGTAGCCCGAATTTTTGAAGTCCATGGTGTTCCGCCAAGCCCTCATCCCTCGTAAGGGGCCGGGCAACAACAACCCCTGTTCGACGAAAAAGAATTTCATGACGATTTCCTCGGTAACTTAAAACTTGAAAATTGATTTGAAACGTGACGTATTAACAAATCAATACAACACTTCAAGTTTTTTGAAAACGCATTCTTTATTCAGAAGTAAAAGTTAAATGATTTATTTCATTTTTGGTAAATATGTTTCAAGTCTTGTTTAAAGCCATTTTTGAAGTTTTAAGTTGTTTTAGGAAGCCACTTTGCCGCGGATTTTAATAGCAAATTTCACCATAGGTAAATCAAGGCTGGTCAACTGTCCTATATTTACCATTACTGTCACTATAGACCAAGTCTGTATAAGGAAAACAAAAAAGCATTTGATATTGCATTTAGTTTAACAAAGTGATAAAGTTGAAAAAGTAGAAAACATATTTTATGAAAACAACAATGCATGTTGTATGTAGATAAAAATGAACGTTTAACCCATAGCGAAGTATAATATATTCAGAAAGCATGTACAGAAAATATTAATATACTATCCGAGTCTGCCACAAATAATAACTCTAGCTTCTTTAGACCGAGTTGTTCTTATCTTGAACACAGTTATTGTTGCGTAATCTGGATTTTTGTTAACGTGTTGATTTAATCATGTTACGTTCTGCAATAAGCTAAAACTTTTAGCACATTTGATAAAGACTCCTTGCAATATTTTGAGAGTATGTTTAACAATTGCGACGCTACTTAGTTATTAGATCAGTAATTTCATTTGTGACGTGGTAATTTCTGTTGCTGAGTTGCAAGAAGCTCTACAGCTTTTGAGATTGATATTTTACGATCGAATATTGCTGATTTGTGAAAAAAGAAAGTCGTGTACATAAAATTTTGCTTTTAACTTATTAGGCATACGAGGTGTTTTTTGTTGGAAACCGTATAGCAGGGGTGCTTAACTAGGTAGGGGCACGGGACCACGGTGCTCATTGATCTTCAAAATTTACCACCCACATCTCAAAAAAGGTCTTTATATTGAGCTGGAGAGCAAATGTGGGAAAATAACCACTTCGACAAAATTGATTGGCAAAGAAGGTCTTCAAATAAGGAGGGCACGGGCCTTTATTGGCATGGTCAAGGGGGTGCCTCTACAAAAGTTTAAGAAATCTCGCAGTAGAGACTCAAGTTGAACTGCTCGTTATAGTAATAGACAGGGCGGTGGAGGTTCAGGTTTTATTATGTAAGCTTTTTTGTAGTTGATAGAACAAGAAGTGTAATGATCTACTGTAAATAGGTAGGTTATTGCAACAAAGGTTAGCAAGATCTCAAAGAATATGTAGTCAGTCAGATTATTCAAGTAATATACAAGGTCGCGTTGATCTCAAGATTGATTGGAATACGATTAATATCACTGGTCAACAAAAAAATTTTAGCACTGAATGTGAGATCGATTTTAGGATATATCGAGGTCGCTGAACCCAAATACGCGCTTAGTTTTTTCGAATTGACTCTAGTTTTTGAGATATGGAGCCTCGAAAATTTTCATGAACAATTTTTGCTTACAAAAAACAAACAGCAGTACGAACATAATTCGCAGTATGATGAAACAATAGCGGCATTGCTTCGTTGAAATGTCTGTATTGTTGTGAAACAATAAAGTTACTATAGCTGTTTTTATTTAGTCAATACCCTACTGTACATTGCAAGGTAAACTATGTTGCGCAAAGGTCAGTTCATACGGATACAGGTTTAATCTATAGCCTACTTGTATGAACATAGTTTAATACGTCAGTGTTGAAAAAATTGTCAAACTAGTGTTTTGTAAGACTTTTGTTTTAGCAGTTTGCTGATGTCAACTATTTTTTTCTTAGGAATTGTATTTAAGATCAAATTTAAAATAGAGCTATGACTTCAAAGCGTAGGAGTTGTGTCAATGATCCAGATATATTCTGCTACATTTGTGGAGAGTATATGAAAAAAGAGCATCGTTTCAATGTGCGAGATTTTACGAAAAGAGCGTACGAAGCATACTTTGGCATGAAGCTGGGGGATCAAGACAAGCAATGGGCTACTCACAAAGTGTGTAAAAATTGTACTGATACTCTTCACCTTTGGACACAAGGTAAAGTAAAAGCAATGCGATTCGGAGTGCCTATGGTTTGGAGAAGTCCCAAGAACCACCATGACGATTGTTATTTTTGCATGGTAAACATGTCAGGATGGAACCGCCACAAAAAGAATTCGTGGTATTATCCTGACCTAGAGTCTGCAAGGCGGCCGGTGCCGCATTGCGAGGAAGTACCCATTCCAGTTTTTTCTTCTTTGCCAAAGCTTGTTTCGAATGATAACTTCTTTGCAGAAACAGAAGAGGTAAACAGCGATGACAGCGACAGTATGTCTGATACAACTGCAGAATGGCAAAGTAAGGTAAAGCCTTTTAGCCAGAGCCAGCTCAATGACCTAGTCAGAGACTTGGCTTTATCAAAAGAGGCTTATGAGGTTTTGGCTTCTCGTCTCAGTAAACATGGCATTCTTGATTCCAAGACTAAAATAACGTTCTACCGTCACAGGGATGAAGCGCTTAGTGATTATTTTACTAAAGAAGATAACTTTGTGTTTTGCAAAAACGTCGAAGGCCTTCTTACAGCAATGGGTGTTCCCCAATACAAACCGGGTGAGTGGCGTCTGTTTATAGACAGCTCTAAACAAAGCTTAAAGTGTGTTCTTCTACACAATGCAAGTACCTATGCTGGTATCGCTATTGGTCATTTGGTAACTTTGAAAGAGAGCTACTCGACTGTACAGATGGTCTTGCAGAAGCTGTGCTACAACGAGCATAAGTGGGCAATATGTGTGGACTTAAAAATGGTCAACATTTTATTGAACAGCAAGCCGGCTATGTAAAGTACCCGTGCTTTCTTTGTCTCTGGGACAGTAGAGCTGATGATCAACACTGGCAGAGAAAGGAGTAGCCCGCACGTGACGAGCTCGTGGTGGGGGAGAACAACGTGATAAACGAGCCATTGGTGGACCGTGATAGCATCCTTCTTCTACCCTTGCATATTAAGTTGGGCTTAATGAAACAATTTGTCAAGGCATTAGACAAGAATGGCGATTGCTTCAGGTACATCCGCAGCAGATTTCCTGGTACGAGTTATGAGAAAGTTAGAGCTGGAATCTTTGACGGACCACAAATCCGAGCACTAGCAAGAGATCCAGCCTTTGTTTTGCACATGACAGTAGTTGAATCTGCAGCCAGGTGCTCATATGTTTCCGTGGTAAAAGAGTTCTTGGAAAAAACGAAGGCAGACTGTTACCAGGACATAGTGAAACAGATGCTGACAAACTTTCAAGCTTTTGGGGCCAGAATGATCATAAAAATTCATTACTTATTCAGCCACCTTGGCCGATTCCTAGAAAACCTTGGTGAAGTAAGCAAAGAACAGGATGAAAGGTTTCATCAGGCGATTAAGAATATGGAAATGAGGTACCAAGGTCGATGGGACTCTCGTATGATGTCAGACTATTGCTGGAGCCTTATGCGGGATAGTACCCAGCAAAATTACAAGCGGAAATCATATAAACGTGCCTTTCAACAAATGGATTGACCTAACATGGACTGTTGAGGGTAAACCTTGTTTTGTTTACGCTGACATAAAATTTTAATAGACTGTCTTTCTGTTAAAGTTAACAGGCATCTACTGTGTGTACACATTTCATAAGCGTTACCTTGAACAGTTACAGTGCCGTTCATGTCTAATGCATGGCTTGTTTGGAATGTAACTTTAAAGTAAAACCAACTTTATTGTTTATTCTGTCAATAATATCTACTTAGGTAGCTTATGTGCGCTCAAAATTACGATCGGCTGTATCTAATGCAATCTACAGTAATCTGTAATGCAATACGCAGTTTATCAGTAAGCGCTTATGCGAAAAAAATAATTTCGCTATATCTCAAAAACTAGAGCCAATTCGAAAAAACTAAGAGCATATTTGGGTTGAGCGACCTTGATATATCCTACAATCATTATCACATTCAGTGACTTTTGAAAAAAAATTTTTTTGTTGACCAGTGAATTATTAAATATCAAATCGAATTTCTTTCACAGAACAGGGCCTTTTACCTCAAGAAAAAAGGTCACCGCCACCATCAAAAAAGTGCACCCAACTTTAGTCCTTTAATTCTGCGTCAAAAAACACCAACACTTGCTGTTGTTTGAAAGCATATGTCCCCACTACAACACTGGTTTGCGGAAAAAGTGGAAACTACAGTATAAGAGGCATACATAGTCGGTGCTACTACAATCAATCACTTTCTTGTTCAAATACAGTGGAATACCATTTAAAATGCTGATAAGAGTCTGAAAGTGGTTGCTAAAATTGAGTACTGAAATATTTTCCATTAAACATACGGATTACACTACTTTTACAGTTGCAGAGAATAAAAAACGTGAAAGTATGAAAGTCTTCACTTACATCATGAAATCGCTGATGATGACAACCTACACACAACACACAATCGTCCATGTTCCATTCGCGGAATCCATTATTCTGATCTTGAAACACTTCCAACACTACATCAATCAGAGTGAGGATAGTATCTAGCAAGAAGATGAACTGCTGACTTTTGTACCAGTTCTACATGATATAATTTAAAGCTTGTAAATCAATTAAATGAAAAAGCGTGTGACTAGCGGTAAACAGAACCGCATCCACCACAACTTACCCACATTACAAAGAAAAATTATTTGACACGGTATTGGTAATATAATAACTAGCATTTAAAGCAGAACACGCGTTTAATTAAAGCAGAAGTTGTTATACATTTTATGTTGCTACCAACCATTCCAGCTCTGTTTTCTAAAGCAAACAACTGCTTCAGTCGTGTTTTGTGTTGCTCTGCAGCACTGAGGTCAAGTGTACTGAAGCCTCATTTTTTCGATGTACAAGACCAAATCATTGTTTTAAACCTTACGGTTTTTCCACTTAACATATACATCACTACACTAGTCATGATCGTCCTCACACGCAACATGAACCGTCATCTGTTGACATATCGAATGCGAATAATACCTGATATATTGGTGATTATTACTTTGAACGGCACGGCAGAAACCAGATTACATTGCTGCCTCTCTTTCAAAATTGGTTCATCGTGAATAAACATTTCTAAAGACAAAAATGTGTTAGCTTAACAAGCAAAGTATAATTAACAGCAAATAGTTTATAAAGTATTGAGATTAGCTCCACTATAAGCGAAACTGACATTTTACTAGAAACACAACTAGCAATGTAAGTGCCAGCATATCACCCCAAAACCTTTTTAATCATAAATGAAAAGAGCTTGTAGTATCTACTTTTTGAATTTTGTGGAATAAATCCACTCTTAAATTGCTGAATATTTTACTTTCTATTTTTCATTTAAGGGCAAACTTCAGGGCTATCTTGATCAAACATTTACTTTAGGCTAACCAATGGTGGGTCATTTGAATGATATCAAGTTTGGTAATACTTTAATCTAGTCGCACACTTGAGAGTTAAACATTTTTTATAATCATCAGGAAATTTTTAAATGCTGAGAATATAGTACACCACATGGAATCAGGTCCATGGCAGGTTACACAATAATTTTATGTTTGCATAGCAAGCAAAGTGGCGCAACACTAAAAAGCAGCGGAAACTGTAAATGTTATCAAGAAAGTGATCAAAGAAAGTGACAATTATAACGAATATGTAAACCTCAACGGCGTGTTAAAGCTTAGTTGTTCGTTAAAAAGTTTTTCAAGTGGTTACGCACAAAGTAGTTCTACTTAAGTAGGTTTCTCAGTACCAAGCGGTACCTACTTGAGAAGTTTGTTTTCTCTATTACTACTTGAGTAATACAATCGAGAAATGACGCTGTTTCAACAAGTAAAACTTTTTCTTACGCAGCCAGTGCAAAGCTCATTTCGAATAAATTAAAATGCTGGCAGTTGTGACGAAAGGTGACTGTATTAAATGAGCAACTGAGAATATTGAGTTTTCAAGAGTTTGTTATAAACGGTTTTTCAGTTTAGTTTATTTGAACAGCAAGTTTAGCAGTAGAAAGTTAAATCATTAGTGCATTCAATGTTTGTCTGGTGATGTACTGCTACCGGCTGTGTGGTAACCAAGATTAGTTTCATTACTTTGCTTTTGGGGTTAATTCTGTGAAAGCCTGCGTTGTAGTTGAAGTTTTATCGCTTTCTGCCGTAGTCCTTAGACTCACTTCATAATGAACAGACATTCCGCCAATAGCAGCATCTGGTATCTCAGTCAATGTTGTTCAGTATTTCCTAAACTGAGCGGGTACAGAGAACGTGATAAAAGTCAGTCATTCTATTTCTTATGCAGTATAAATGTGAAAGCACTTGAATAAGCTGTTACAACCGTGAAGTAATCAATTCTGCTTTTAATAATATTTAGATGAGTAGGCCAACTGGTACATCAGGTAATACAAGTACATATGCTGGGACAAGTGATAACAACTGTTTGAATGCACCAGGCTTTTCTCTTGTCGATAAAAGCAAAACTTCACACGATAATGCCTACAAATCATCAATTCGAAACCCATGGCCATATTTGGACAAATTTTTCAAGTGCAGAGTAAAAGAAGGTAATTCATTAAAATTTGCATGCTTGCTATGCAAACCCCGAGATGTGGAAATCTCGGCATACATAAACTCGCCTTCAAATCTGCAAAAACATGTTAAGGTAAGGCAATAAGAATACGTTACTGCAATATGTGTCTCGATTTCAATCTTTTTACATTAGTGAAAAGTTCTATAAGTGAACACAACGGTTTAGTGTAAAATCTGATCTACCTATGTGATCTTTGTACTGTAGGGTGTATGGCAGGTATTCATGAGGATAACTAATGAGTTTTTAAACTTTTTCATAATATACAAGATGTTCCAAAAAATGTATACACACTTTAGCAGTTCGTTAACTCTTCCGTCCAAACTGATAGAAGGTACCGAGGGATTGCGTTGAATACCCTCCACTGTCACCAGACTTCATATCACTTGACTTTTTTTTGTTGAAATATCAAAAAAACAAGGTGTACTGTACGACATTGGCAAAAGTTGTTCAAACTGAGAGCAAACATCGAAAGTGGATGCACGCAAGCACCAAGGAAATCGTTCTGCAATGTGCGCAACTCCATTGCTTTGCGTTGTCAGCATGTTCGGACCAGTTTGAGAACTGGCAGTGATAAAACTATAAAATCATAATTGTAGATTCGATAACACTTGAAAATTAAAGAAATTTTAATAAACAACTGCTTTGCAATTATTTACCGTAAGTGCGCATTTTTTGGGAGCAACCTGTTACTATATAACGATCATACTAATCGTTTGATCTCATCAAAAAGGTAATCGTAACAACCACCAGTTATAGAACTGATGCAGTTGAAAAACGGTTTGCACCACTAGGTACTGTAGGATTGATTCAATGCACCAAAATCTGACACAACCTTGTAATTAGCTCATCACCACCACATCTCTATCAAAGTAACTGTGTTGTAAAACACGGCGTAGGAATGAACAGAGCCTCGCCAACTCATTACAAGCTGCCATGCACTACAGAAGTATGTCTTGTTGAATAAGAATGACTTTTGCTAGCCGTTTCATCAAGTACGTACAAATTTTCTTAAGATTCGCTCAATATAGAGACAAAGGACTCAGTTTTTTGACACTGGTATTATATTCATAGGTCAGACATGCAAGTCATTTTAAAGAATACACAGCTCTGACCTCCCTAGCAAGAAAAAGAAAACTCACTGTTTCCTTAGCTACATCCAGTCCTCCTTCAAACCCAACTTCAATTATGTCAACAACCAAACCACAAACATTAAATGATGTTTCAACAATAAAAAGGCCATCCCAGGCTTCTGTCGATAAGTGCTTAATGGATTTAATATGTCAAGAACTTCTTCCATTTCAAGTAGTCGAGTCAATAGCCTTTAAACAATTTGTCCGTCTTCTTGAGCCAAATGTGCATGTAATGTCCCAGGCAATGCTAAAATGCAAATTGAAACAAGAAGTGGAGAAGATGAAGGCAGTACTTAAATCAGATTTTAGAAATACCAAGTACGTGGTCACAATTATCGACTGTTGGACGGATGGATGTAAGAGCTTTATTGGACTTACAGCTCATTGGCTTAATCATGACACATTAAAAAGGCAATCGGCTGCATTAGCTTGCAAACATTTGAAAGATTTTCTGACATTTAATGCAATGGCTTCCGTCATTGATGAAATTCATTCAGATTACGAAATTAAGGACAAAGTAGTCCGAACAAATATAGGTAATGAATCAAACTTTATCAAAGCTTTTTTTGCATTTGGATTTCCTCACATCTCAGATACCTCTAGTCAAAGTGCTAGTTTTAATGCTAATGTTTTGAGTTCTGATGGCCAAGACTTTGATCCTGAAGAAAGAGCTTTTGAAATCTACCAACAAGATGCATTTTTTACTCTTGAAACGTCACCCAACTTTGCCAATATACTGCCCGGTCATCAACAATGTGCCTGTCATACCCTTCAGTTGATTGCAAGTAAAGATGCTTTGAATGCAGAAACTGAATTACCTTTCAAAAAACTGTATCGCTCCAGTTTTGGTAAACTAACTGAACTGTGGAATAAAGTGGGAAGTTCTGATACTGTTGCTAAATTTATTGAAGAGTGTGGAATTCAGCTAACTCAGCCAGACAAAACAAGTTGGAACTCTTTTTATTCAGCAGTGGAAAGAATTGTCACGATTCAAAAAGAAAGGGGAAAAGAATCTTTAAACCAAGTTTTCCAGGCCCTTTACGTTCAAATGTAAGCAATGTTTAAATATTTTTAAATTTTTCATGAAAAACAAATGTCACAAAATTAATATATGATTGCACAAGATATCTGGTTGCTACGATGCAACATATAGAATGCATTTTGAAGAGTCTGCCACTTTCGATTCGATTTGCAAATAATACTGCAAAGACTAAATTCATAATACAAACATTTTTTTTAAGTTTTTTGCTATTCAGTTTGGGTATAAAGCTTTGTGCCTCATTTAAAAATACTACAATTAATATTTTTGCAGATTAAATGCAGCTGAACAAGACTTCTTAGAGGATTATTGTACCACAATGAAACCAATTACAAAAGCACTTGGCATACTTCAATCAGAGAAAAATGCTTATATGGGATGGTTACTTCCCATTCTATATGAGCTGCTGTCGAAAATGGAGAAAGTCAAACAGAGTACTCCATATTGCAAAGTTTTGTCTTCAGCAATTATAGATGGCATCAAAACTCGCTTTGGGTCAATGATGGAAGATGAAAAACTTATCGCTGCTGCTATACTAATTCCAAAGTTCAAGACTGATTGGACCACTCGGAGCGTAATAATTGAAAAAGGTACGAAAAACACAACACATTAGGAATCAATCCGGTATTTTCAATAGGGAAGGATCAATGATCATTTCAATTAGCTATACCTTTGGACGGCACTTAATGGCAGAGTAAAATTCATCCCTTGCAACTTTAAGGCAAACTTGTAAAAGAAATCTTTTACATTTTAATTTTTGACTAACAAAAAACTGAACTTTTGGCCTTCCTTTTTGTAAATGGAAAAAGTATTGACATTAAAACAGCTAAGTTATGTACAAGCAGTGTAGAGTTACGACAATTGAACATATTTTTGCACTAATAATTATTACTTTGCACCACCGAAATTTTCAAGCTATCTGAACCTCAGCGCTTACATTATTTGTTCAGTGTTTCTTCCAAATCAATAATGGGGTTTGAGTTATTTCAGGCTCTTTAAATTAAAACTGACTGATGTGATTACTTAACCTGTAAAACTGTGTTTCTAATATGATGATTTGTGTTAAAGGTCTTGATTACTTACGAAACCAGCTGCAACAAAGTTCCGCAAGTGGAATCAAAGCACAAGAGGAAAGTGCATCAGACGATGACGATTTTTTCTCCTCCATCAACAAAAGATCTTCAAAATCTCATGCGGAGCTGAACGGTTACTTGGGAATGACTTCTACTGATTTTGGCGTTTATAATTTCTTTCCGAAATTGAAAAGTCTATTTATCAAGCTAAACACACCAATACCAGCATCTGGTGGATGTGAAAGGTCGCTTAACTCAGCGGGACTAGGTTTGAGCCAAAATCATGTAAATATTGATTTAAATGACTTTGAGAACCAACTGCTCTTAAAGTTGAACGCTAAATTGCTGTTAAATCAATAAAATCATTTATAATGAGTTGCATAACAATGTTCTGTGCATGATATTCAGCTCGACCGGACTGGTATATTTTCTATTTAACGTGGGACTAGCGATGATTCGAAAAAAAAAATTGATAAATTGCTATTGAAACCATAAGAAAACCCATACCCTGTTCATTAAGACGTTCTACTCAGTATTCAGTTAAGCGGCTTTTATTAGTTTTCTAACCCAGGTAGTCATTGGTACAAATTTTGATATAACCCTTTAGGTTGCAGCTAAAATATTCACTACACTTGTAAGGCAGGCGCAAGAATTTGTTGTAACTTGTTTTGCTTCAAAAAGTTTTAGCACCAGAAATAAATTTATATTCCACCGTAAATTTTTTGAAGTTTGTTTCAATTTCGCAGTTGGTTTCATCTTTACGAGCAATTACCGGTGCAATGCTATCATTTTCTATAAACCCAATGACTAATGTTTGACTGATTGGTAAGAATTTGGGTTCGAACGCCATTTTCAGTATTCGTTTTAACACGTTGGTGGTTATGAGATACCCTAGAAACAATTTTTTTTCTCAGAATATTTTTTGAAAGTGTACTTGTGTAATTAAAAAGCATTTACAGTGCTGTTTTGGTTACTAATAATTTCAAATTTTTATTGATCAAAGCAAGAGTTACGGTCTTAACCAGTCGCTCTACCTTTTATCGACCATTAACATTCTATTTACACTGCATATGAAAACGAAAAAGACAATAAAAAAACAAATACTAAAAAAGCTTTGATGACTTAATTATAACACTGGTCAACAAAAACTTTTTTTTCAAAAGTCACTGAATGTGATAATGATTGTAGGATATATCAAGGTCGCTCAACCCAAATATGCTCTTAGTTTTTCGAATTGGCTCTGGTTTTTGAGATATAGCGAAATTACTTTTTCGCATTTGCGCTTACTGATAAACTGCGTATTGCATTACAGATCACTGTAGATTGCATTAGATACAGCCGATCGTAATTTTGAGCGCACATAAGCTACCTAAGTAGATATTATTGACAGAATAAACAATAAAGTTGGTTTTACTTTAAAGTTACATTCCAAACAAGCCATGCATTAGACATGAACGGCACTGTAACTGTTCAAGGTAACGCTTATGAAATGTGTACACACAGTAGATGCCTGTTAACTTTAACAGAAAGACAGTATATTAAAATTCAATAACTAATGGCACTAAAATTTTATGTCAGCGTAAACAAAACAAGGTTTACCCTCAACAGTCCATGTTAGGTCAATCCATTTGTTGAAAGGCACGTTTATATGATTTCCGCTTGTAATTTTGCTGGGTACTATCCCGCATAAGGCTCCAGCAATAGTCTGACATCATACGAGAGTCCCATCGACCTTGGTACCTCATTTCCATATTCTTAATCGCCTGATGAAACCTTTCATTCTGTTCTTTGCTTACTTCACCAAGGTTTTCTAGGAATCGGCCAAGGTGGCTGAATAAGTAATGAATTTTTATGATCATTCTGGCCCCAAAAGCTTGAAAGTTTGTCAGCATCTGTTTCACTATGTCCTGGTAACAGTCTGCCTTCGTTTTTTCCAAGAACTCTTTTACCACGGAAACATATGAGCACCTGGCTGCAGATTCAACTACTGTCATGTGCAAAACAAAGGCTGGATCTCTTGCTAGTGCTCGGATTTGTGGTCCGTCAAAGATTCCAGCTCTAACTTTCTCATAACTCGTACCAGGAAATCTGCTGCGGATGTACCTGAAGCAATCGCCATTCTTGTCTAATGCCTTGACAAATTGTTTCATTAAGCCCAACTTAATATGCAAGGGTAGAAGAAGGATGCTATCACGGTCCACCAATGGCTCGTTTATCACGTTGTTCTCCCCCACCACGAGCTCGTCACGTGCGGGCTACTCCTTTCTCTGCCAGTGTTGATCATCAGCTCTACTGTCCCAGAGACAAAGAAAGCACGGGTACTTTACATAGCCGGCTTGCTGTTCAATAAAATGTTGACCATTTTTAAGTCCACACATATTGCCCACTTATGCTCGTTGTAGCACAGCTTCTGCAAGACCATCTGTACAGTCGAGTAGCTCTCTTTCAAAGTTACCAAATGACCAATAGCGATACCAGCATAGGTACTTGCATTGTGTAGAAGAACACACTTTAAGCTTTGTTTAGAGCTGTCTATAAACAGACGCCACTCACCCGGTTTGTATTGGGGAACACCCATTGCTGTAAGAAGGCCTTCGACGTTTTTGCAAAACACAAAGTTATCTTCTTTAGTAAAATAATCACTAAGCGCTTCATCCCTGTGACGGTAGAACGTTATTTTAGTCTTGGAATCAAGAATGCCATGTTTACTGAGACGAGAAGCCAAAACCTCATAAGCCTCTTTTGATAAAGCCAAGTCTCTGACTAGGTCATTGAGCTGGCTCTGGCTAAAAGGCTTTACCTTACTTTGCCATTCTGCAGTTGTATCAGACATACTGTTGTTGTTGTTGTTGTTGTTGTTTACCCGACCCCTTCCGAGGGATGGGGGCATGGCGGAAGACCATGGAGCCCCAGAAGCCGGGCAACTCCCCAGGGTCTGGACCAGAGGTCATAAAGAGACAGAGAGTCGCCAAAGAGTGAGCGGCGCAAAGAGTCCGTAGCTGGACAGTGCAGAATGAGAGGAGAGATGTCCTGGGACGAGTGTCCACAGGCGCTGCAAGAAGGATTCTCGATTCTGCCAATCCTGGAGAGATAGGAACCTAAAAGAAGGCTGTGTCCATTGCAGCGAAGACGAGAGAGGACACAGCGAGCATGACGAGGGAGCACAAGTTCCTCAGTGGAAATTGAGGGAACCTGTGTGTCAAAATACTTTGAAGAGACAGTACGCCTCCAGTCCGAGATAAGACGGGAGTGGATACGAGAGATAAGAGGAGAGAGACTACAAGGGATTGCGGAGGGCGCAAGCAGCGCTCCCCGTCTGGCAAGCTCATCAGCTGTGTCGTTCCCCGGGAGAAACGAGTGTCCGGGGACCCATTGTAGCCTGATAGAACAGAAGGAGAAGAAGGACAGTTCCTGCCAGATCTGCCACAGAGTTTGAGATAACAGGAAAGGTGGAGGAGAGGACAGGGTGGCGAGGACAGAACGAGAGTCAGACAGGAGAAGAAGAGAAGAAAAATGGCAGACTTTATGGTGTTGCCGAGACCAGCAAAGAGCGTGCAGAATGGCGCAGGCTTCAGCCGAAAAACTGGAACAAACTGGGCCTGCCGAAAAGGAAAGAGTGGCCTCAGTGCCACAGAGAGAGCAGTTGGCAAGAACGCCGGAGCCGCCCTTGCCAAAAGGAAAAGGAACAGAGCCGTCTGTCCAGAGTACCAGATCATGAGGGGGGAGAGAGTCAAGGTGGGCGAGAGCCGCACCTTGGCGAGAGTGAGGGGGATCAGAGCGAGAGCATGGAGTGGAAAGGGTGGACTCCACCGTGAACGAGGGAAGATTCCAAGGAGGACAGGGAGGGCAAGCAACAAGAGCCTCCCTAGAACAAGTAGAAGAAAGCATGAGCGGGTGAGTGGACGCAAAAGCTCTCCAGGAAGATCTGCAGAGTCTTGGTTTCACTCCTAGTCTGGCCAAACCTGAGATGGGAAAGGAGGTTGGGAGACGAAGAGCCCGCTCATGAGAAAAAAGAGTGAAGTGAGTCAGAGTGACTCGTAGGGGAGGTAGAGAAGCCTCGGTGAGTAGTAGAGGGATAGGGGACGACGAGAGGCAGCCGGTGATGGCGCGACTGGCCGCTCGGTGAAGGCGTTCCAATTTGGTGATATTGGTAGCGCTTAGGAAAGGAAACCATCTGGGTGAAGCGTAAGTAAGAAGGGACCGAAGAAAAGATTTATACAGAACAGAGAGGGACTCCTTAGAGGGGCCCCAAGAGGAAGCAGAGATACAGCGTAAGGCCTTGAGACGTGGGAAAAATTTGGCCTTCAGCGAAGATACATGCCTAGAAAAGGAAAGAGTGCGGTCGAAGGTGACCCCAAGAAAAGTTGGAGTGGGATTAAAATGGAGGCGGGAGCCGAGTAGGAGGAGGTTGGGCTGGAGGTTTGCCTGGTGGGGATCCACTGAAAAGAAGGAGGCCTCACATTTGCTCGGATTGAGAGGAAGACACCAGTACTCAGACCAGCGCTCCAATCGAAACAGAGCTCCTTGTGTGGCCTCTACCGCAGTGGGGACCGAGGGGGAGGAGGACCAAATGGCCAGGTCGTCAGCGTAAAGAGAGCAGCTGACGGAAGAAGGCAGAGAAGCCGGAAGATCGTTGATGAAGAGGGAGAAAAGTACAGGGCCAAGAACGGATCCTTGCGGAACACCTCGACGGACTCGAAAGGAACGGCTTTTGTGATTTTGAAAAGCCACAGAAGCGCGCCTGTCAGAAAGGAAAGATTGAGTCCAACGAGCAAAGCAAGGAGGGAGGCCAGCCGAAATAAGTTTGTGGAAAAGGGCGGGGTGCCAGACAGAGTCAAAAGCTTTAGAGAAATCGATAGTAGACAGGATCGTCCGAGAGCCCGGCCTGGGTTTGTTAAACCCATCCGAAATGGACTGAGAAAGGTACAGAATTTGATCAAGTGTAGACCGTCCAGGGCGGAAACCGGCCTGGCGGGGAGAAAGAATGGAATTAGATTCCAGAAAAAAGAGAAGACGGGATAGTATGATGCGTTCAAACAGTGTTGATACGCAGGAGGTGAGAGAGATAGGCCGGAAGGAAGCAGGAGAGTCGAGAGGTTTTCCCATCTTATGTATGGGAATAATAGAAGATGTCTTCCAGATGGAAGGAAAGGAATGTGAAGACCAAGAAAGATTGAAGATGTGAAGAAGAAAATCCATGCCAGAGCGAGGAAGATGCTTTAGCATGGGATAGGCAACTTTGTCTGGGCCAGTGGCAGTGGATGAGGAGAGGTTGGAGGCAGCCGCAAGAAATTCAGCGGGAGAGAAGGGAGAGCAAAAGGACGAGTGAGACTCCACAGAGCACGTAGCTCGGCGGAGCTCAGTGAGGTAGCCTCTGGCTCTGCTGCGCAGGGCCTTTGGCTGAGACACGGAAAAGTAAGACCTCAGGTAAGCGGCATAGACCGAAGCCGATTCCCTGGGAGAGGAACAGTTAGGAAAGTTAGGAGAGGAAGAAGACGAGGAAGGAGAGCCAGCAATAGAGCGAAGAAGAGAGTGCACAGATTTAGGATTAGATTTAGGTGAAAGAGAAGTGCAGGTCGTCTGCCATGCCTCAGCCTTGGCCTTGGCAATGACCGACGAGGCACGTCGAGAGGCGGAGATGTAAGCCTGGCGATCTTCATCACTTCTGTGAGCAGTAGCGAAAGCCTTGCGTCTTTCACCAACCGCTTGTTCCACCTCAGCAGACCACCAGGCTTTAGGAGGGCGTTTGATGCGGCCGAAAAGAATGGAAGATTTGGCCGCATTCATTGCCAGAGAGGTAAAGAGAGCAGCTGCAGAGGAAAGAGAAAGAGACGAGTATTCCTCTGCAGTAGGACAGTGAGAGTCAAAGTAGGAGGCAAAGTCATCCCAGCGAGCTTTCTGAAAATTGAAGGAAGGGGGGCGCTCGTTGGGGTGAAAGACCGGAGAAAGAGGGATAGATAGAAGAATTGGTAGGTGGTCAGAACCCAGGTCCTGAAGCACCTCCCAGGAGCAAGAAAAAGCAAGAGTAGAAGGAGCAAAGGAGATGTCAGGAGAGGAGCGACTGCCGGAGGAGCGATGGAGAAGGGTGGGTGTGTCAGGGTCATTGAGGGGGAGGAGGTCTGAGGAGATGAACCAGTCGAATACTTCCTCCCCACGGGGGTCGGAAGTACCTCTTGAGTCCCAAAGCGGGTGATGGCAATTGAAGTCCCCCAGAATGAAGAGATTTCTGGAGGAGGGAAGAATTGAGGGAGAGAAGGAATCGGTTCTGCCATCCGTTGGGGAAGAGCGAATAGGGGGGGCATACACATTAAGAAATGACACCGAGGAGGATTTGTTTAGAGAGATGTTGACCCCTACATAATCAGAGTAGGGATCGAGCGAAGAAAGAGAGGTGGTAGAAAGTTCAGAAAAGGATAGGCCCTGTCTGACGAAAATGACAACGCCGCCACTGGCATGCGAGGCATCAGAAGAGAGAATGCCAGACCGGGAGTGAGTACGATCAGAACGCAGAACAGAGAATCCAGGAATCCGGAAAGAGGAAGAGGAGTTAAGATTGGATTCCTGAATGCAGACAAGATCGACAGGATGGGATGAAAGAAAGTGAAGTAGTTCAGTGCTCCTGGCTCGAAGACCTCCAGCATTCCATTGAAGAACCCTGAGAGAGTCAGGGGGAGGAGAGGAGGCAGGAGGTGCAGAAGTATAGCCAGGAGCAAGGGACGGTGGTGGAAGGATAGGGGAAGGAGATATAAGATGGGCAGATGGGGGATAAGAAGTTTGGAGACGAGGGTGGGGCAAGAGTGCAGCATTAGCAGAGGGGGGGCCAGATTCCACAGTGGAGGTATACGTGCCGGAGGAGTCCGATGAGGGGGGAGTCACAGTGTTACGGCAGGGGGGGCAGCTCCAAGAGTGAGAGCTGCCAAGAGCTCTGAAGTTAGATAAAGAAAGTTGTGAGCACCTTAGATGGACCCATTTGGAGCAAGCGCAGCATTGCACCGACTTGCCCCGCCAGGTCACATTTTCAGCGCACACAGAGCAAGGAAAGATGGGGCCAGGGTTAGGATGAACGTTACCGCTCATCAGGAGAAGAAGAAGAATGAGGAGACGAAGGAGGGCAAGAGTAGGGCAGGAGAGAAGAAAAAGTAAGAACAGGCGACCGATTTTAAAGATGCTGTGTGCTGCCCTTCTGCGGTCGTTCAGGGGGCAGCATAGCGAAAAAATGAATGGGGAGTGCCCGGGGTAACTGGGACCTTCGGGAAGGCCAACAGCCATTTCGAGCCAACCCAAACGGGGCCGGGGACCGCACCACCACGTTGAGGCGGCTGTTGATTGGTGCAGCAGACATACTGTCGCTGTCATCGCTGTTTACCTCTTCTGTTTCTGCAAAGAAGTTATCATTCGAAACAAGCTTTGGCAAAGAAGAAAAAACTGGAATGGGTACTTCCTCGCAATGCGGCACCGGCCGCCTTGCAGACTCTAGGTCAGGATAATACCACGAATTCTTTTTGTGGCGGTTCCATCCTGACATGTTTACCATGCAAAAATAACAATCGTCATGGTGGTTCTTGGGATTTCTCCAAACCATAGGCACTCCGAATCGCATTGCTTTTACTTTACCTTGTGTCCAAAGGCGAAGAGTATCAGTACAATTTTTACACACTTTGTGAGTAGCCCATTGCTTGTCTTGATCCCCCAGCTTCATGCCAAAGTATGCTTCGTACGCTCTTTTCGTAAAATCTCGCACATTGAAACGATGCTCTTTTTTCATATACTCTCCACAAATGTAGCAGAATATATCTGGATCATTGACACAACTCCTACGCTTTGAAGTCATAGCTCTATTTTAAATTTGATCTTAAATACAATTCCTAAGAAAAAAATAGTTGACATCAGCAAACTGCTAAAACAAAAGTCTTACAAAACACTAGTTTGACAATTTTTTCAACACTGACGTATTAAACTATGTTCATACAAGTAGGCTATAGATTAAACCTGTATCCGTATGAACTGACCTTTGCGCAACATAGTTTACCTTGCAATGTACAGTAGGGTATTGACTAAATAAAAACAGCTATAGTAACTTTATTGTTTCACAACAATACAGACATTTCAACGAAGCAATGCCGCTATTGTTTCATCATACTGCGAATTATGTTCGTACTGCTGTTTGTTTTTTGTAAGCAAAAATTGTTCATGAAAATTTTCGAGGCTCCATATCTCAAAAACTAGAGTCAATTCGAAAAAACTAAGCGCGTATTTGGGTTCAGCGACCTTGATATATCCTAAAATCGATCTCACATTCAGTGCTAAAATTTTTTTGTTGACCAGTGATCAACTACATAATTACTAGAATGGTTAAGTGTAATAACAAATAGGTAAGACACAAATGTTAAAATAGATAAGACACAAGTGATAAATTATTGAAAACACAATCTGAGTTTACTATTGACGTAATTTAATTCTAGACTACTTTTCAAATTTCAAACTAGTAGAATATCTATTGTTATTTTCACTTTACGAGCATTCTTGAATGAGTAGCTTTTACTCATGTAAATTTTTAAGCTATTTTCACCACATCCGGGTTAGCATACACTGCAGCAGCATCGCCTACACCTATTGCTGAACAACTCTACAAGAATTTGCTATTTTGTAGAAACAGTTACATCATTCAATTATACAAAAGCAGCAAGAATGTTAAGGAAGCTTTTAGACACGCATCAAATTGTACCATACCCCATTTTATTGGCGGTGTGATGAAGCACATAATGCTCAGTTCATCAAATCCACAAGACGATATATCCAGCTTGCCTATGCGGTTTGATGTGTCATCTGATAATAATTTATTCGTAAAAAAAAGTTGGCGTCATTGCTGTTGGCCTTGAAGTAGCAAAGAGTAAGGCTTCAGAGAACTGGCTACAAATCCGCAAAGATAGAAGCCAGCTTTCGAAAATTCTTTATCACCGCCTCTATGTCACTTCCATAGGTATAAAGGGAGTTCAGTACCAGTTTGAGAGCAACACGATGAACTGCTATTCTACATTTAAACTGTGAATATCAGGGCTCGACTGGAATTTTAACACTTCAACGTCTATGCCTCTGAATACATGCTAAATTTTTTTTAAAAGCGTTCAAAATGTAAAACATCTTTGTTAATGTATATATGGTGCAAAACCAGTAATTACAATGATGTGTGGTAAACACACACCGCATCTTTCAACTAAAACCCAGTCAGTATATTAAAAATATGACAAAAATTTTCAAACTTGGTATTCTTCACAGAACTAAGATATTGAATGAAAATAAGTAATGCTCAAATATCTAAAAGTAAAAAGCATACTACGTATTGTTTGGCGTAAGCATGTTTGATTGTACATTCAATATAAAAAGTTACACCAAACTAATTCTCTCTCAAAAACCAAAAATTAAGTAATGCTGATTGCATTTTTAACTCTTTTGCTCCGGCGTGAAAAGCGAAAAAAAATTTCCGTAAGGTGGCAGCGCGAAAAACTGTCATAATCAATCATAATTAATCATAATTATGTACCTCAAGTTTGTTTGTAAATCATTACTCAGCTGTCTACTTCTACATTAAGTGTGATATATCGTTGAAATCTACATTTCTTCAGGATTTCAAATAGAAAAAAACATTTTTTTTGAATATGCAAATTTTATGCAAATTAACCCCCCCAACTGGGGGGTACTTGTCTTCAAAATTAAAGAGGTACCCTCACCTCAAAGATCACTACAGATTTTATTTTCAACCAATTTTTTTAGAAATGGTCGCAAGATGATGCTAAGGAAATAAGCTTTCAAGGTACATCAATCAAAACTTACCTAAAAGCCTAGGTTTTCTACAATTTGCAATTTTCTGAGGCACATGACCTTTTTTTTGACCGGTACCGACCGGTACCAAATTTTTGTAGTTAAATTCAGTGCCTAAAATATGATCAGTTATTATCTGCTACAGGTTAGCCTAAACCATGTAACATTATGTATTTTTGAACAGGGAATTTCTTCAAGATTCAGAAAATATCAAGTTTAAATAGAATATGCTGTCACTGACAATGAAACAGCCGCTTGTTTACACCCTTCCCATTTCTTGAGAAACAAGGGGGATACAGCAAACTTTGATTTAGAGAAGCCAAACTTCTGTCAGCTTTTAAACTTGTATTTCGCTTCTTGTCTTCTTGGAAACTTGATACAAAATGACGACTTTATTGGTGAAACATTTGCAATTTATTTTATCTTTTTATAGGGTGTAGTTTTTGTAAAAATTATAATTTAGTGAAGGTAAGTCAAAAAATTTTGGGGGGTTTTAAACTGACATGATGTACAGTACTCATTTTTGATCAGTAAATATCATATACAACTTAGTCTAAACTATTTAAAGTTATATATTGCTGGAAAGCAAATTTCCTAAGCTTTCAAATGTAACCGGTATTTAGCAACATATCAAAATTTTTACGCACTAAATTTACTTTTATCTACTTACCACTCAAATTTGTTTGGGGGGGTTTTGAGACCCCTAAAAAATTTGGAAATTTATAAACGTAAAACTTATTATTATCGCTTGAAATTTTGTCAAATGATGCCCCAAAAGAGTAGTTTTCAGACTGTGTTAATGATAAAGGGTTTGGTTATGTGGTAAAGATGTAATCTCAATTTGATTTCAGTGTAGTTGGCACGTGCTGAGAATTTGGCCGATTTTGTCGTCTGCAACTAGGTTCTTGGTCCTTTTAACCGTTTTTGGGTATAAAAATCCAGGAATTAGGGCACAAATTATACATCATTCGATGCGTAAGGAAATAAGCGTGATCTTTTGAAAATTTTATGAAAATCGGATAAAAAATAAAGTCACAAATCGATTTTATAGTAAACTAATTTTGTAACTCAATTTAATAAAATTTGAGGGAAACACTGAAAACACGAGATCATCAATCGATGATCGCGGGAGCGAAAGAGTTAACCAAGTGAACAAGAAAAATATTCAAAAATCTTGTTGGTGGTACAAAATTTTAATATAGCTTTGAAAAAACCTGTTTGAGCCATAAGCTTTTTGTGACGCTTTCATCAGTGACAATATCACGTCAAAAGGGAAGATCTAGAGCAGTGGTTCCCAACCTTTTTTTAGTCACGGACCCCTTTCAAATAATTATCAAGCTTACAGACCCCTATATTTTTAAAACCGAACCTAAACAAATAATTTGGTAAACTACGCTTACTTTTACAAATGCTAGCGAACTTTAAATGCAATATTGTATTTATAACATAAAGGTTGGTTCAACGCGTAATTTTAATCTCTGAGTTTGGATAAACGTCACAATCAGCAAAAAAATGCTGATTCGTGATTACACAATATTCAGCCAAATACGAAAACAGTTTAGCCTACTGCGCTGCATTATTTTCGTACGTACAAGTTGCTGCCTAGTGCCTACATTAACACGAAATTTATTAAATATTGTTGATTAATTTTGTCCAATTCCAATGCATTCGCGGACCCCCAGCAAGCTTTTCACGGACCCCTGGTTGGGAACCACTGATCTAGAGTAAGTGGTTATGTGCTTAATTTGGACGTTAGGCAATCACGACTAGCCAATGATAGCGTTAGTATTGTATAGCGCGCCAAAGAAAGATTTCGCAATAGCGAAAGACAGAGGAAGCGCAGCAGGAGGGCCAAATGCCTCGATTATCGAAAGAGTTCGAGAGCGTAAACAAACTCTTTCTGTCTGCACAAAGCCGGGCGGCTGGGTCTTGATATAAGCAGCCCCTAAGAGATTTAGGTGGAAAGAGCTGCGTACTGTGGCGAGATTGAAAACCGCTTGTTATCATAGTTTAATTCACATTGATCATTTTCTAAAAGATATTGACCAATGTCCGAGTCACAATCCGGTTTGGTGTCTTTTCGTTTGCAAGATCTGTATGGTTGAGATCGGCGTGGATGGGTCAATTGTTGTCTTAACTATTGCGGAACATGTTGCTTGATGCGATCCTGTAGTCGTTGAGATGTTCGCCCTACGTACCGACTATCACATTGGCACTTATACATCCTTGCGGGCCACAGGCAGCATGCGCTTTGACGTAAAGATCAAGCGGGTGCTGACGGAACCATAGCGGCTTTCTACGGCGGTTTTGACTTCTTTTTCCAAGTTTGTGGAGGGCTTATCAATCAAGGGCCCCTCAAGTACACAGAGCACTTTGAGTTTTGATCACGTTTTTAGGATAGCCATTGTCCAGTAATATTTCTTGATCTGTTCTACTTCTCCATTGAGTCTACGCTTGGTACAAATCATTAGGGCTCGATGCACTAATGTGGATATTAGACTTATTTTACGTTTGACAGGACTAAAAGACTCCCAACGTAAATACTGGCCGATGAAAGTGGGTCTCCGCTCTACACTGGTTTCAAAGCCAATATCTGTTCTTTCGACGTAAACATCAAGAAACGGTAGACATTTTCCTTTCTTTTTTTTGCATTGTGAATTTCAGGATGGATGAAGGCAGTTTAGTTTGGTCATGAATTTATTTGCTTCAGCTTCGTGATCGAAGATGGCAAATGTGTCGTCAACATATTTGATGTTGGAGGCTTCTGCGTTTGAGAAAATAACTTCTTCATAATATCCAACAAAGATGTTAGCCAAAGCCGGACCAAGTGGTGATCCCAGAGCTACTCCGTCTGTTTGCTTGTACATGGTGTTATTGAAGCTGAACTCAACCGAGGATGAAGCGCTCTTCATTAATTGAACAAACATGCCCTTTGGAATGAGTGGTTGTAAATCAGAATCGTCGTAAAGGGCATCTGAACAGATTTTGATAGTTTCATCATGGGGAACGATAGTGCACAAGCTGGATACATCAAATCACATGGAAGACATTAGGGTCGATGTCAAGGTTTTGCATGGTCTTAGCAAACGTAAACGAATTCGAAATGCAACGTGACGAAAACCGCTCCAACACAGGTTGTAATAGGCTAGCCAACCACTTGCCAAGTTCATGATGGGACGAACCTGTCATAGACCGTATTGGGCGAAATGGAGTGCCTTCTTTGTGTGTTTTTGGCAAACCATACATTCGAGGTCTTTGAAATCCAGTTGGTCGTGCTGCATCATATATCCACTTTGGCATAAGATCGGCTTTGACTAAGTCAAGCAGCCGCTTCTGAAGGCGCGATTCAATGCTCGCTGTGTTGTTACAGCTGGAGACCAGACGAAGTCTTTTGAATTTCGATTGATCATCAAGAATCTCGTTCATTTTATTGACGTAGTCGCTTTTGTTTAAAAGGACAACGCCGGAGCCTTTGTCAGGTTTAGTGATAATGATATCATCATTCTTTCGTAACCTGTTGATAGCACGAAAGCATTCTTTGTGCATTATGAAGTCACGTGAATCTATGGTGCTGTCACAATACAAATGTGCAAGGTCGGCAAGTCAGGCTTTTAAAGCAGTGGGTTTTTCAACAAAACTGGCACTGTGATGAAGCGTAAATGTATGTTGTTATAGTTTAATGCATATTGATCATTTTTTTAAAAATGTTGACCAATGGCAGTCACAATCCGGTTTGGTGTCGGTTCGTTTGCACGATCTGTGTGGTTGAGATCGGCGTAGATGGGTCAATTGTTGACTTAACCATTGCAGAACATGTTGCTTGATGCGATCCTGTAGCCGTTCAGATTGCCACTCTGGGTTGCCACCCAAGTACTTGTGCAAAGAAGAAATCTTCGCCGAAATTGAAGCATTGTGGGCACAGCTTTTACATCACAGTGCCAGTTCTGTTGAACAACGCACTGCTTTAAAAGCCCGACTCGCCGACCTTGCACATTTGTATTGTGACAGCACGATAGATTCACGTGACTTCATACTGCAAAAAAAAGAGAAAGGAAAATGTCTACCGTTTCTTGATGTTTACGTCGAAAGAACAGATATTGGTTTTGAAACCAGTGTAGAGCGGAGACCCACTTTCATCGGCCAGTATTTACGTTGGGAGTCTTTTAGTCCTGTCAAACGTAAAATAAGTCTAATATCGAGCCCTAATGATTTGTACCAAGCGTAGACTCAATGGAGACATAGAATGGATCAAGAAAATATTACTGGACAATGGCTATCCTAAAAACGTGATCAAAACTCAGATCACCAAAAAAATTGCTCAGTTTTTCACCCTTAAGCGATTCGGCCCTGAAAAGTGCTCTGTGTACTTGAGGGGCCCTTGGATTGATAAGCCCTCCACAAACTTGGAAAAAGAAGTCAAAACCGCCGTAGAAAGCCGCTATGGTTCCGTCAGCACCCGCTTGATCTTTACGTCAAAGCGCATGCTGCCTGTGGCCCGCAAGGATGTATAAGTGCCAATGTGATAGTCGGTACGTAGGGCGAACATCTCAACGACTACAGGATCGCATCAAGCAACATGTTCCGCAATAGTTAAGACAACAATTGACCCATCCACGCCGATCTCAACCATACAGATCTTGCAAACGAAAAGACACCAAACCGGATTGTGACTCGGACATTGGTCAATATCTTTTAGAAAATGATCAATGTGAATTAAACTATGATAACAAGCGGTTTTCAATCCTCGCCACAGTACGCAGCTCTTTCCACCTAAATCTCTTAGGGGCTGCTTATATCAAGACCCAGCGCCCGGCTTTGTGCAGACAGAAAGAGTTTGTTTACGCTCTCGAACTCTTTCGATAATCGAGGCATTTGGCCTCCTGCTGCGCTTCCTCTGTCTTTCGCTATTGCGAAATCTTTCTTTGGCGCGCTATACAATACTAGCGCTATCATTGGCTAGTCTTGATTGCCTAACGTCCAAATTAAGCACATAAACACTTACTCTAGATCTTCCCTTTTGACGCGATACTGCCACTGATGAGAGCGTCACGAAAAGCTTATGGCTCAAACAGGTTTTTTCAAAGCTATATTAAAAGAAAAATATTCTTGTTCACTCTTGCACGATGTATAATTAGAAAAATACATTTATTTTAAACATGTAATACTACTAGAAGCAAGTCAGCATTCAGTTAGCTTTTTACCTTTGATAAGCCATTGCAACGACAACATAGCTGATAATATCTTCTTCAGTTCATTTGTAAATTCCACCTCAGTGCGATTTGATCTTTGGATGTTGACAGTGGCTACTTCACATTGGACTCGAACAACATCACCAGGATAAAGACGGGCAAGAACTAACAGCACTTGTTCATTCTATATATATAACGGCTCATGCTATTAACTAAATGCTATGCATAAATAAGAGTTTGTGAAAGTTTATTTTGAACTGAATACGAAACTAAACTAAATGAACGACACAAAACCATTGGCTCCTCTTTGTCAGGGTAAGCATTGAAAGAAAATATTTTTACAGATATTACATAGCTGTGTACGACAAAATATCCTGGGTATGACATAAAACTGAAATCTATGAAAACGTTCTGTCACATACAGTAGATTGGAGCTGTGGGGAGAGTGGATTGACTAGGTATTTTCCACGACTGCCATGTCAGCAATTCTTGCACAGGGTCCCAGCTGTAAGCTAACTGGTGAAACCATGGCACTGGTGGTGGATTTTCTATAGGACATGTGCAACATGCCCATACTTGCAGCAATGGATCAGTACGACCAATGCTAAATACTCTCTATCTGGCATTGCTGGACAGTCATCACCCTATTTTTCCTGCTGTTAGGACTTCAACGACGCTGCAGCTGATAATTATCAACCCACAGGGTGAGAAGATAACTCGAACCACAATCTCCCAATCAAAAACTTGATAAAAGCGCAAGCATTCCCAATAAGATAAAAGCCGAGAAATCCCCTTAGGATACCAGCAGACTTGAGTTGCTGGAAGAAGGTGGCAAGATGTTACAGTTGAGCGGTCTAGAAGTAATAATCACATAGTACCAAGGATGAAGGTGCAACAAGATCCTTTCTGGATAACCACTTTGAACAGACGGCCCTATTTAGAGATGCCCAGCTTTTCTCGTGGAAGAAAACCCAATAAAAGGCAGGGTAAAATAGCATGACCATGAAAAGGCTTACAGGAATCGTCATACCGAGCATGAGTTACAGTCGTAAAAAAAAGATAAATAAACAAACTAACATCTGCAATTACCTCAATAGTAATGTGTTCATTAACGTTTGTTTCCACTAAAGACAAATCGAGTTTGTCTGAGCATACCAACACGTTATCTTCACTGATGTTAGAAAGTTCTAATGTCACCAAACAGAACCCCTGCCTACAAAAGATTAAGCTAACTTCAATTATTATTGTCGAAAGCCGCCGTGATGTAGTAATAACCGCTCCACACTTTGTAAAAAAGAAGTTTGAAACACCATAATTGCACCATAGAAACTCGCCAGAAAGGGCATACGGAATTTATAGTGCTTTGTTGCAACAGGAAAAAGTCTGATTCGGAAGCAATTGTGTAGTGGTAGACATGTATTGATTCATCACATCAGTACCAGTGAAACCGCGGGAAAAAAGAGGTAATATCCACCTTTTTCAATTTTTGTCATAACTATTAGAGAGCTGCATTGCTGTGGCTTCCTAAAGAGAATCACTACAATGAAACTTTAACACGATAATTCACATAAACATCCAGCTACGTGGAACAAAGCACAGTATCTATCCCTACGTCAATAAAATACACCTTGACATTACTTATTGAACCGTTCAAAACTTGGGACTGCTTTTTTAGGTTTCAAAACAGATTGTTTTTTTAGTTTGTGTTGATAGCAAGATTAGTACGTATGATGTGTTCGACTTTTTATAGACCGTTTTTGGTTCAATCTTGTTTAAATAAAATCCTCGCTGGCCTACTAAACGCCGAAATTGATTTTTGATTTTTTTAATTAAATGTTTGACTCATTTGACGAGTGGCGTCAATGCGTGTTATAAATTTGTGCTACATCGAAAAGTACAAGCAAGTACTAAGCACTAAGCAAAGTACCCTTGCTTTGCAAGGGTAGAAAAGTTGACGTGCTGGTTCGGTGTGTGTTTACCCTTAAGACTACATGCATATACAGAAGTATAATTTTTTAAAAACGAAATTCAATACAGCTTTTGGGAAAAATTAAAGATGCTGCGCAAATACTTCAAGTTGCGTCTCCAGCTAGCAGAGCAAAATCATAAATGACCCTTCGTATTTTGTAAGTAAAATAACATTCACCTTTGTGAATGGTTAATTCTGATGTCGACAATCTCAATACAATGTTGCAACGATACCCACAAATAGACGGATGTTTTTCGACACCAAAATTTATCACTTTCTTTATTACCACTGTACTGCAGCACTATTTGACAGGAGCAAATAGGAGAATCTGAAAACATAAAAGCTTGTGCTAAAAACACACATAGGTAGTACAGCGGCCAGTAGCAATTTCTGCATATGATAATATAGTAGAACTTTATCACATTTGCTTCTACGCAATATTCTGTTAGTTGGCTATTATATCAAGTGTTATTAAATCGAAAGAAACGCTAAAATGAGGCTCAAAGATTTGTTTTTTTAGGTTGTATTGATAGCAAGATTAGTACGTATGATTTGTAAAATGCGGCAAAAAACTTAACTTTTAGAGAGATACAAAGCATACAAGGACATTTTTTGAACTTAATCTTAGGACCAATCTTTTAGTGTAAGGTGAAAAAAAACAATTAAGTTGCAATAATTTTCTAGGCATTACAACTTCGGTAACGAGGTTACATTTTAAATCAACTGATCGAATTCCTGATTTTAATTAGCGCATTAAAATTTAAAGGTTTGTTGAAAGGGTACAAAAAGCAAGATAGTGCAGACCTACTCCAGAATAATGATGTATATCCTTACTCTTCGGTAATAAATAGTTGCCAAGTATGTTTCCATCTGGCTCTTTGGCATATCATTAGACAATTGAAATACCCACCTGTTGTTTGATGCTTTCCCTGGTCAATTGAGTGGATGATCATTTATTTACATGAACTTTAACATCACTGTTTTTGCATGAAAAAGGTTGCTTTTAAGTACAACCTTGCTGATTTCTTTATAACTAGGAGTTTATGCGTGCATCATAACGACTAGTCGGCGCCACAACAGGATTTAAGTCACGGGTTGAGAAACTCTTTGAAGTTTGCTCCAAAATTATTTTAAGAACTATGTGATCAACCAACAAATATTTAAGTACCGAAAACAATTATACAGATTTCATATTTTCAATTCAAATTGAAGGCGAAGACTTATTTTTTTCAGAGACCAACTTTTTTATAGTCAATGTTACGTATTTTCTATTCAAACTTAAGGCAAAGACCTTTTTTTGGAAATCGTTGCACCGCTATGCCTTCCACCCACAACTTTTTCAATTTTATCCCATGCGGAGTACTTTACTTAGCTTTCCCCACTTTTCCAAGATTTCAAAGTTGTTTACTGATTCAGGTAATCAGTAAATAACTTTGAAATTATGCTTCACAGTTTATGAAATCATGCTTCTTTTAAAATTATACCTATTTTACCAACCTTTGACAATTGCTTACCCGTATTTTCATTATCCAATTTTGCCTCGGTTTTCATTATGACTGGAAGCGTGAGAGAACTTTCTGGTTGAACCGGAAGTTGACCTTGAATATCTTCGCAATTGACACTCAACCATCGAGATCGATTTTTGCTTTTTGATTTTCCTGATATAGCCAAGGGCGCCTTGGGTAACACCTCAATATACGATACAGGTAAATCACTAGTATTCAAAAATGGGACTTCTAGAAGACGCCTGTATAAAAAAAATAGCACTTTAAATCAGGGGTCAGCAAATATCTTATGGCGCAAAGCCCCAAAAATAGCCCTAGTCTCGCGACTGAAACATTATTGAGCTTAGTTTGACAAAAAATATTTTTAATTAAATAGCAAGATTAAGACTACTAATTGTAGTAATTGTAGCAATTTTGTTAAAAGGAGATTGCATGAAACTCGGTACACAAACAGTAAATCATTGAGTATCAAATGTATTTTGCTTAATGAGAATCATGGGCTTTGTAATAACAATACAGCAAATCAATCGAGGTTTTATTTTGGAGACGATTTGATTTTGGAGTAAGCTACACTTTCACTAAAAATGGGCTCTGCTTGCTGTCAACTAGACATGATTAACTAATCACAAAGAGAAACTGTGACGTAAAAATGAACCATATAGAAAGCACTGTATGATTTGAAAAGATGAGAAGTGGTACAAAATTTCAATGAAGTTTTTGTTAGCGACCATTTTATTGTACTCTTTTGAAAAGAATAAGTGAAAACTCTACCGTTTTTGTCTAGCTTTCTTTTGGAGTTATCGCTTGAGTGAAGCATGATGTTCTAGGCTTCATTCTAGCGATAACTGCAGCAGAGAACTGGACCAAAACGTTAGAGTTTTCACTTATTCTTTTTATGAGTACACTGAAATGGTCGCTAACAAAAGCTTTACTGTATGACTACAAAACAACATTATAGTTATAGAAGCGATGCCACACTATGTGAACAAATCGTTTAAATTTTTAAGTACTTGGATGTGCCAACAAACATGGCAAAATGCGCCAATAACTGTGGTAACCTTATAGACTTTTTCGCGACCCATTGTGCAAGGTCTATTCGCAGATCTTTGCCGTAAGCTATTCTTGAGTCCGGGTAAGAGGAATTGTTAGTTACCGATGCTCAAGCTGCTTGATTTTGCTGGCAAAGCTTGCAAAATTTACGGTAATGAATATCGCTACCTCCCCAAAAAGAAGCCAATTGCCGGTAGGTAAAGATTCATATTCTCCATAGTGTGGCATGCAGGCTCAAACAAGACTACTTTCTGCAATTATGGTGTTGACCACAGACCAAATGTTTTACGAAACCTGCAAACAAAAAGTTAGCAGGGCATCTTCGCGTTTTCATGCAACACCTGGCGCAATGTGGAAATGTACAGACTGTAAACAAAGATCTTTCTTTCGAAGCGACATAGATTACCTTTAAAGCCTCAGGAATGAAAATATGAGCGATGAACATTTTTATAAAACATGCTTTCAAGATTTGTAAAATAAACGCGCAACGCTGCCGGCAATCTTTTCCGACAACAATGAATGCACTTAATTTTGTAACGCAGCAACGCTAGCAAGTTCAGAGTTTAAAAAAGGTTTAATTAAAGCTACACTTCAAATTAATTGCGCACAAGTTTGTCGCATCTTTCACGCGGTAGAAGTAAAGGAAATACATAGTTGATGAAACAAAATTTAAAGCTCTTAGGAACACATTGTTAGTAAAGGAAAATAAAGAAAAGTGAGAGTCATTCGTAGAGGTATACAGCATTAGTCTCGCAACTGCACGAACATTAGTTGTATAATTCGCAGGCGAACAAAAAAAGTTTTTGTCAAAAGGCAAAGGATGTTGAATTGTGTTGGGATTAAATCGGGGGCGCTGAGTCTGAAAATGCATTTACTTTTGCCGAATTGGCTCTAAGACATTTTTACTTTTATTTTTTTATAATTGTGTTTGAGTACGATGCATTCTCGAGCATGCGAGGCTTCTTTAATGTAACATTACTGGTTTCCCATTCAAAGTATAGTATCCGTTTACTCCATACAGCCTATATGTATATCGATTCGTAAAAAAAACAATGTTGATGATTCATGAAAGTTTGATGCGGTTTAGTGCATTACTATCAGCTAATAACCATAAAATTTACCACTTACTCCTATCAAAAGATTCTCTTTTTTAAGTTTATATTCCTTCTTAGAGAAGAGTTATCATTTTTGGTTTATTTGTCCTTCCTTGTGCCTTAAAACAACCTTGATAATGCCTAAAGGCAGCATAGTGTGGAAAGCATGTATCATTCAGCTAACTAAAGTGCTTGATTTTGTGGATTTAAGGACAAAATGAATGATGAATTGCTACTTTTTGGCGAACATTTAAATGGGTGCTCTATATTTATTAGCAGGAAAATATAGTTACATTGTCTTAAATAAAGCTGTATATGAAAAAGTAGTAGCGGTGAGCACTAAGCGAAGGCAATGCCGAAACAATCCAGACATAGCTTGCTACATCTCAGGTGAATAGATGATGAAAAAGTACCGATTCAATGGGATAGATTTTACCAAGAGAGCATATGAAGCCTACTTTGGCATGAAGTTAGGGGACCAAGGCAAGTCTTGCCATCCCACAAGGTGTGCAAACATTGTACAGAAACGCTTCGCTTTTGGACCCAAGGCAAGTCTGTTCGATGCGGTTTGGGGTTCCTATGGTATGGCGTGAGCCCAAAAATTACCATGATGATTGTTATTTTTGCATGGTGGATATAACTGGATGGAATCAGCGAAAGAAGATTGGTATTATCCTAACTAATATTGAGTCTGCTCGACGACCCATACCACATTGCGCTGAAGTTCCAGTTCCGGTTTTCACTTCCTTACCTGGCCTTACTGCAGATGAAATGCTACTGCAAGCGATGGATGATACTGATAGCAGCGACAGTAGTATTAGTAGCTCTTGCAGCATGACTGCTGCAGCATCTTTGCTCAGTGCAAAACTAAAGCCCTTTAGACAACTTCAACTGAATGACCTAGTTTGTGATCTCGGCCTGTCCGAGGAATCGTTGGAGATTTTGGCATCTCGTCTTGGTGAACATGTTATACTGGATTCGGGAACTAAAATTACCTTCTACCGTGATAAGGATGATTTGTTGATTCGTTTTTCCACTATGGAAGATGACTTTGTTTATTGATACAACATCCAAGGCCTCCTTTCAAAAATGGGTCTTCCAGAGTACAACCCAGATGAATGAAAATTGTTTATACACAGCTCCAAACGGAGTTTAAAACGTGTGTTACTTCATAATGGCAACAAGTTTGCATGTGTTCCAATCGGACATTCCGTGATTGTTAAAGAACACTATCTGAATATGAAGATGGTTTTGCAGAAACTGCGCTACAGTGAGCACAACTGGGCCATATGTGTAGACTTTAAAATGGCCAATTTTTTGTACGACAGCAAGGGGGTACACCAACCATCGTTGTTTTCTGTTACTGGGACAGTCGCGCTACTGATCAGCACTGGGTAAAGAAGGATTGACCGCATGAGAAGATGTTGCAGTAGGCGATAAAAATATCATAAACGAGCCACCGGTTAATCGGGATCGCATTATCCTGCCTCTGCTTCACATAAAGTTGGGTCAGATGAAACAATTTGTGAAGGCTCTTGATAAAGATGGTAATTGTTTTAATTATATCGCCAAAACTTTTCCTGGTCTCAGCATGGAAAACCTAAAGCAGGTATTTTTGATGGACCCCGAATTCGCAAACTGATGCAAGATCAAACCTTCAATGCTCGTACGACAGAGGCTGAGAGGGCTGCCTAGTGTTCATATGCCTCAGTGATACGAGAGTTTTTAGGTACCACAAAAGCTAGCAACTACCGGAACCTTGTGGACGTGATGCTCCAAAGCTTTCAAGCTCTTGGTGCAAGAATGAGCATCAAACTTCACTACCTATTTAGCCATCTAGACTATTTCCCAGAGAATCTTGGTGACGTTAGCGACGAACAAGGGGAGAGATTCCATCAAGACATTAGGACGATGGAAGAAAGATACCAAGGTCGTTGGGACTCCCACATGATGGCAGATTATTGCTGGGCCTTGATCCGTGTTTGTACTGAACTAAGCCATAGCCGGAAATCACATAAGCGAACTTTTCTTCACATGAACAGTTAAAATCTAATGTGACATGCTAGTTAATGCTTCTTTAAGTCTATGAACATCTTTAAGTCTATGTAACTGTTTGTTACAGAGGCTGTGTTTTGCAAATGGACCGATATAATTCTTTGTAGTTTTTTATGAAGTTGAACATTGCGCGTTTACTATAAAGAATGCTTTATTCATTCCGTAAATTCAGAGCTTTGCCTGTTTTGGCTCAGTAATCATTCATGTCAGACCAATATGGATCAGTTACACCGAAAACACATTTTATTCATTGATCATCCCTATACAGGGTGTCTCAAAAGTAAGTATACACTTTAAAATTTGAATAACAATCTAATGGCTTGTTCAAATTTGTCAAAAGTTTACAAAAATATTCTATGAACTACTAGAAACAGATTACCGTCCTAATATCTCGTTGAATTTATTTATTGACAGAATGTTAGACCTCAACGTGGAAACCACCAATTTCGGGAGATTTCAGCCACCTTTTGACGCATTCTTGCCCGATACCCTGCAATAAATCTTGTGTAACTAGTCCACATGATGCTCTAATGTTTTGTTCCAACTCTAAAAGGTTTTGAGGCCGTGTGGAGTAAAGTTGACAAAAATGCTTCGGCTGAAAAACTGTTACTTTCAGCAAGATGGAGCTCCTGCACATTACACCAGGAAAGTCAGAGATTACTTAAATCAGTTTTTTCTCGGTAGGTGGATTGGGTGCAGAGGTCCTCTAGAATGGGCCGCTCGTTCACCTGACTTAACCCCATGCGACTTTTTTCTTTGGGGTTTCCTTAAGAGCAAAGTTTACTCCACATGGTCTCAAAACCTTTTAGAGTTGGAACAAAACATTAGAGCATCATGTGGACTAGTTACAAAAGATTTATTGCAAAGTGTCAAGCAAGAATGCATCCAAAGGTGGCTGAAATCTCCCGAAATTGGTGGTTTCCACGTTGAGGTCTAACATTCTGTCAATAAATAAATTCAACGAGATATTAGGACGGTAATCTGTTTCTAGTAGTTCATAGAATATTTTTGTAAAGTTTTGACAAATTTGAACAAGCCATTAGATTGTTATTCAAATTTTAAAGTGTATACTTACTTTTGAGACACCCTGTATAAGTGTTCATTTAAAGGTAGCCTTAATTACGGTAAAAAATAAATAATGCAAAATATCTCAAAAACTAGAGCCAATCTGCAAAAAATAATGTCATTTTTGAACTTAGCGCCCCCAATTTACCCTTTAACCGCTTTCATCTTATATGCCAAAAATTTTTTGTTGGCCTGTGTAATAATTAATGATTACTCTTAAGGCAAACTAAAAAATCTGAAAAAGTTAAAGCAACAAACATTTTTGGATCAACTCTGCAAAAAGCACCTGTTCCTTATGTAGGCAGTCAGTTTTACTCATTTAATGGTTAAATACCATTTAAACGGCGATTTAGCAAATTCTTATTCTAGCCAGTTCTTTTGCTAAAGTGACAACAAAATTCAAGAACGGCTTACGTTTCACCACGATACAGAATAATTGTTACACGGCTTCTCGTGTCTTCTTCAGGGGACAAACATGTGTTTGCTCTCTAAAATATAACGTTTTACGTGGAAGAATATACATATGTGAAAAATGCTGAAAAGTGTTGTTAGCTTCGGGCCACTTAGCTCAGATTTCAAGGTCTTCAGTAATCGCCATTGGTGTAGTTTAGGGGAGCGCAACGTGCGGCCCGCGACGTAAAATTTTGTGACCCACATAAAGGATTGCGAAAGTGGTGGTAAAGCTTTTGTGTTTACCCAAAGTGGTGGTGAAGACTTTTTTTCGGAGATCAATATCTTCAAAGCAACATTTATATCAATTTTGTCTAATTTTACGTGTAGAAGCCAATTTTATTACGGATATCGGCTTGAAAGTATTAATCTCCAAAAAAAAATCTTAACCACCACTTTGGGTTGAGACAAATTTTGACAGGCCAGCCAAATAAATATTCAAGAAGTCAGAAATTGGTCCGTCTGCCAAAAAGGGTGTACATTCCTGGCGTAGATCAATAACATTTGTAGTGGGCAACGTAATCGAGTAGGTTGGACCATCACCTAAGCAGTAATGGTTGTGTGTTCAAATCTCATGATGTCGTGCCCTTACTAAAGCCATTGTACGAAATTTTTCCGGGATATCGCAAAAAGGCAGTGCACGAGCAGCCTGTTTCACCGGCGCGGTGGTGTAGTGGTTAGAGCGTCCGCTTCGCAGTCGGTAGATCTGGGGTTCATTCCCTAGGTCAAATCATACAAAAAGACTTTAAAAAATAGTAATCACAGCTTGCCTGCTTGGCGCTCAGCATAAAAAAGGGATAGTGTGGAGAACAAGCCGGCAAGCTTGCTTGTTGTGCCTTTGGGCAAGGCGCATAACGGGATGCCTCCATCTTCATGTGGCAGACAGATGGCGTACCCGTACTTTACCAGGTTACAATTGTAAAGCTGCTCACCCAGCATGTCGTAAGAGGCAACTCTTGGATACCCACCAATGGCAGTCCGCTTTATTGGTGGTGGGGCTACCGGCCATTCATGACTGGTTCAAAATGGGCTACCACCTTTCCCTTAGCCTAATTCAATTACATTGACGGCGTGAACGTGGATTGCCGCTCGTGCCGTACCTCCATCCCGCGGAAGAGGAGGGGTAATCACAACAACAACAACAACAGCATGTTTAACTTTGAAGCAGGCCTAAACCTAAAAATATTTTACGAGATGCGTTAAGTATAACGACAGTAAGCTTTTTCAATCAATGGAAGATAAAAATGACAAGTCACCTCAATTAAAATGGTTGAGCCACCAGTTGCAAAGTCTGATGCTCAACCAGGTAGTTAATGGTGGACAAGGCAAGACATTCACCATATCGGCATTCGCCTAACCTCAAAAAGCATTGCTTGTACCATAGAATAATTGCTTACGTCACACAGCCTTCAACATTAGGTACACAAGCAACATCGATTTTGCTCTCCTACCTCCAACACAGGCAGCTCTGCCACCACATCTACTTCAAACTGATCAACAGCAATCCAATTCATAGCATCGAATAAACAATGGCAGTGAACACCAAAAACGTGAGCTTCATAACCTTTACACAAACGATGTAATGACAAGAAAAAAATAAGTTATAAAGACAACTAATTGGGAAATTCTCTTAACAGATACCTGTTCACTTAAATGAAAAAAAAAGTGCAAATAAAATCTTATTTAAAACATATTTATCTTCCAGAAATGCAGAATAGCAACAACTGCGCTAACTGAGCCAAGAACAAATATTCAGACCTGCTTCGTTTGAATTGCTGAGCGTCATTTAGAAGAAATTTAACGCTTGCTAAAATCTGCAAAGCAAAAGAAATCATTTTGAATGCCTTTCCAAATTGCACAGCGACTCAGCCAACATGAAATTCAACACACACAACCGGGTCCCTCATTCATATCTTAAGACATAAAAAGTGAGAGAGTCAATTGTAATATTTTTATGTAATAAACTATTTCAAAAATTATCATTCCATAGCTTTGCTGAGAGAGATCAAGGGGGTAGTCTACTTCTATTGCAGGCTTGCTGGTGTCGGTCAAGGCAAATTCATGATTGACTGATTTGACTGCAGCAGCTGCAGAAAAACGTGGAGGCAGGCAAAGATAAAATTGCAGCACGATTTTTTCTTTTTTTTTTCCGTAAGGTTGTGCGGATCTTGCCGCATCCTCAAAGGAGGAGACAAACTAATGATTAAAGTTGATACAATGACGCCTACGAAGTATGTAAAACACCAAAACTTTATCTCTCACCAACTATAATGATCGTTCCTTCTGACTTTGGCAACAGTGTTAGCTCAACATCCACAGTTGTGCTGGGAGGAATGTCAATGCTGACAGGCTTGAAATCAACAGCAGCACCCTTTTTCTCATCACACAATAACTTGATATCGGAAACATGCAAGCAATGGGCACGCAAAGGGTTAATAAACTTGATTTGTACGGCTGCTGATGAATTGACTATCCATTTGAAATCTAAAGTAATGTGAATCGTTATTCAATTCGTGTATCAAAAAAATTAAAAAGTCACAAAATAAACGACGGTTTTATCATGAAATTACATAGATGTGCAGTTTCATGGCCTCGTATAGTTCAGCAGAAAAGTGAGGAAACCATGGGTACATCTATCAGATTTTATCTAATTTGCTGTTGCTCACTGATAAGTGTTAGTTTGATTTACCTATCTGCTTTAATTTGTTTATTGAGCTTCGGTAAGATGAAGGTTTGTAGAGAAACACGCTGTCTTTTTCGGTTGATTTCATTTGGAAAGGTCTCAGCGATTTAGGTGGAGGTAGAGGTTCCACTTCACTAAACAGAAAAATATACAGTTTATGTGAAAAACGAATCAAAACCACATAACCACAAACAGCTTAAGCTAATCAACTGCACGGTAAATAACAATAAAAATTCACGTTTGGCTACAGTCGAGATCAGGTCCAAGATAAAGTAAGCAAATGGCAGTTCCACAACAAGAACTATACGCATTGTAGCTCATGGTATACAATATTGAAATCGTAGCCCTAATTTCGGTAAAAAATAAATAAAAAGTTCAAAATATCTTAAAAACTAGAGCCAATCTCTAAAAAATAACGTTATTTTTGAACTCAGCGCCCCCAATTTACCCTTAAACCGCTTTTACCTTGCATGCCAAAAATTTTTTTTCGGCCTGTGTAATCAGTATACTAATTGTAACTTAGTAGCCGGTTTTTTTCTTTGTTGTTGGCACTTTTTAAGTCTTTCCAAAAAAAGCTACCGAAATTTTTCCAGTGTAGTTGCAGTGCTCCTGAAGAAAAGTTGCCAGCAATCTTTGCAGTAACAAAGCAGATCTGAGTTCAAGTTGTTCTCTACAGGCTGCCTGTATTGTCTGGAGATCAGAGTATAAAATAGGCAGCGGTGATAACAAAAAAACAATGTAACTTAATAAACAACCAAAGCAAATGGTGCTTTCTTCAGACCAAAAAATAATGAAAAATTATACAGACATTAAACTCAAAAACCCCAGCAACACTATCTTTTCAAACATAACATTATGGCCAACCACAAAAGATTTACTATTACATAAAAAAAAATATCCTATCAATTGATTGGTGTTTCTAATATGTTCTGCCTCACAGCAAAGCTGGCGTCTAACAGTGGGTTATCGTACCACCAACACTTGGTGTGGGCTTCTAGCTTCACATACCTGGCGTAAGGAAGATTATATAGTTGTATACGTTTGTCAATTGCTAGTTTACTTGAATGCTCTCTCATCGATGATGATGTTAAAGCAGAACACGCTTCTGCTTCTTCAGTTGCAGAAAGATATTTGTACAAGTGAGTTAACAAATAGAGAGTATACCTGCGCGAAGATGCATTTTAGTTAGTGCAATTTCGGTTTTGGGCATTTTATGACCAACCAACCTATTAAAGCAATGCATATACAAAAATCAGAAACATTAACAGATACGAAATCCAAGGATAAGGAATATGAAAAACGCATTAGGTTATGTTGCCAAGATGCTTCAGGACTTTTGACAATATATCAAAAGCTGCTCATTCGCTCATCCACTCATCTAAGCGAAAGGCTTGAGGTAAACTTGTAAATTAACTACACGATTCAAACATGACTGGTTCGAAATGGGCTGCCATCTTTCCCCTAGTCTAATTTCAATTGGGTTGACAGCGTGCACCTGAATTGCCATTTGTGCCGCACCTCCATTCCGAAGAAGAGTAATTACCATTACCCAAACCTGTTTGCTACTTTTGTTCTTCCATTTTTCTTTGCAGAAAATATCAATTCATGTAGAACACGAATTTGTACTTGTGGCCAACCGTGTGCCTTGTTGTTGTCAGCATTTGGGGATGGCGACATAACAGAGTCAGCCGCCAGGTTGAGACTGTAGCCAGGGAAAGTTCCTTGCAATAATCGATAGCACTGTAAAGTATAAAATATATATAAAAAAACGGTTGTGATGTTGAAGATTTAGCTACAATATAAACTGGAAAGCTAAAAACATAGTCTACATAGGACTTCACAGAACATTTAAGACAGATGTTTACAAGCTCAACTTCGTTGTCGTGGTGTATCCAACGTAGCATTAAACTCGTAGTTGAAATTTCACAAGATCAAATACTTCAAGTGTAATGCTACATGTAGCAGGCGCGAGTGGAATCATTGTTTCCTTTTAATCTTATGTGTAAAGTTCAAATTGCTGACTGCAATGACATGTACGAATGACTGCTGGCTAGAAAAACGCAAGGTCGCTTACCGTCTTCCCAACTCTTTTCCTCCTGTGTTCATAGGTAATAACTTAGGTTTTTGCATGGTGGTCACTTTAATAGTTAAGATAACACTGGCCAATGCCAAGGCCAAAACATCAACTACGTTGATCTCGTACAAACACCGAAATCTCAAAATCGAATATTCGAGAGTCGCTAAACAAATATATATTTTCTCGTTTCCACACAAAAGTCTTTAAAATGCGACAGTAATTACTTTGCGGTGGTGAGTCTTAACTAATTTTGATTAACTCAAGATATTAATTCATCAAACCTTTTTCCAGTCCGGTTCTTGCAGATGAGGTGCAACACACTGCATAGCTGCAACACGTCGATAAAAAGCAGACTTTCGATGAAATTTGATATCAGCATACAAATCTGCCAGTACACTGTATCTGCAACAAGAACAACGTACTTGCTAATATATTTTTCCAGCAGCATAAAGCTACTTTTACCCGAAAGATCTTACAAATTCCATAATCATGTAGTAGGATATGAATTTTTTGTCAAGATCAAAACAACAAAATGACCGATTTTCTTAAGTTTTTTTGCTCGGCAGCACGTTAAAGGAAAAAGTAATATGTAAGTATACCATAAAACTCGCTTTGAATGCAGTGCAAAGCCAATTCGTTTTCTTTCCTCTGCTGCTGTGCTCTTTAACCTCCTTGGCACTGCATGCGTCTAAATCTTCCATTCCTTTTGGCCGCATTCAAACGCCAACATCAAGCTTGGTGGCCTTCTGAAGCGGAAAAAGCGGCAAGGGAAAGACGCAAGGCTTTCGCTTCCACTAACAGAAGTAGTGAAGAGTAGCGTACATAGTTTTCAGCCTTTCGGCATACCTCGTCCGTCATTGCCAAAACCAAGAATAAGGCTTGGCAAAAGACAAGCTAATCTCTTTCTCTTAATTCTGATATTACATCAGTCAATTTTATCCTTGGTTTCATTGCTGGTTCTGCTTCTTCTTCCTCCTCTTCCCTTAAGTTTCACATTGCTTTTTGTCCCAGGGAGTTAGAATCGGTTTACACTAACTACCTATTCCTATCTCAATTTTATGTTTCTCAGTCAATGGCTTTGTGCAGCAAAGTGAAAGGTTACCTGTCAGAGCTCTGCCGGGACTCTTGCCCTAAGGAGTCTCATTTCCCTTTCTGCTCTTCTCTCACCTAAAGTGAAATTCTTGCGGCCGTGGCCAATATCTTTTTTCCTACTACTACCAGCTCAGACAGAGTCACCTACCCCATTCTGAAGCACCTCCCTTGCTTTGGCATTGATCTTTTTTTTTCACATCTTCAATCTTTTCTGGTCTTTGCATTCTTTTTCTTCCATCTAGATGTCCTTATCTATTATTTCCATACACAAAATAGGAAAACCTGTCGACTCACTTGCTTCCTTCCAGCCTATTTCTCCTGTATCTCAAAGATGTATGAACGCATCATTCTATCCTGTCTTATTCTTTTTTCTAAAATCTTACCTTATTCTCCCTCTCAAACAGGGTGGTGTCCACCCTGGTCAGTCTACTCTTAGTCAAATTCTTTATTTTTCTTAGCCCATGTCATATAGGTTTAAAAAACTCATATTGTGCTCCTGAACAACCTTTGCTACTTTCGAGTTCATTAAACCCTTTGACTCTGTATGGCATCCCGTTCTCTTCCACAACCTTATTTCGGCTGACCACCCTCCTTGGTTTGTTCGATGAACTCAATCTTTTTCTTCAGACAGGTGCAGTTGCACGGTTTTTCAAAATCAGGCAGGCGCTTCCTTTCAGTCAATTGAAGTGTTCCACATGAATCCATTCTTGGACGCAGACTTTTCTATCTTTTCATCAGCGATCTCCCAGCATCTTCCGTCAGCTGCTCTCTTTATGCTGACAACGTGGTCATCTGATCCTCCTCCCAAGGCCATTTAAGGAGCTCTAATTTGACTAAAGCACTGGTCTGAGTACTGGTGTCTTCCTTTCAACCCTGAAATAAGGTGAGGCCTACTTTTTGATGGATCCCCATCAAGCTAATCTCCAGCCCCACCTCTACATATTTAATTTCCCTCTCTGCTTAAATCCTACTCTACTTTTCTAGGCACTTTTTCCTTTTCAGCACACGTCTCTTCAATTAAAACCAAATTCTTCGCTCAACTCAAGGTCTTTATGCTCTGTACCTCTGCTCCATATAAGGGTCCCTCCAAGCAGCCCCTTTCTTTTCCATACAAAGCTTTTCTTCAGCCTGTTCTTCCTTATGCTTCACCCAAATGGTTTCCTTCTCTTAGCGTTACCAATGTTACCAAGTTGGAACACTATGATCGAGGGCCAGTCATGCTAATGCAGGCTGCCTTTCAACCTACCCTATTTCCCTTTTTTTCTGAGGCATCCCTACCTCCCCTACAGGTCACAGACTCATTTTACTCTGTCTTATATGCAGGTCCTTTATCTTCTAACCTCCTTTGCCATTTCAAAATTGGCCAGACTTTGCGTGAAACCCTCACTTACAGGATCTCCTGGAGTCTTTGCGTCCATTCACCTGCAGATGCTTTCTCCTTATATTCACAGGGAGGCTATCTTTGCTTGCCCTTCCTTTTCTTCATGCAACCCACCTTTTTTAAGCGTGGAGCTCATTCTTCCTACCCCATGCTCTTGGTCTCACCCTCCTCTTAGTTGCCAAGGTGTAGCTCTTGCCCACCTTGACTCTATCCCAGGTCAGAATCTTTTGATGTGGACGAATGGCTGTGATCTTTTTTTTTGGCAAAAAACTCTGGCGTCCTTGGCAACAGCTCACTTAGTGGCGCTGAGGCCACCCTTTTGCATTCAGCAGACCCAGGTGTTCAAGCATTTCTGCTCAAGCCTGCCATTCTGCAAACTTTCCATTGATCTCAGCAGAACTAACAAGTCTGCCATTTCTCTTCCCTTCACTCAGACTCTTGCTCTATCCTTGCTACACTTTCCTCACCCCTGTCCTTCTTTTTGTCTCACACTCTCAAGCACATATGGCAAAAACTATCTTTCCTTTCCTCCTTTTTTCCCTATTTGGCTACAGTGGGTTTTCGGTCACTCATTTCTTTTAGGCAATGATATGGCAAATAAAGAGATCAGAAGAGATGCACTACTTTAACTATCTAGACTCATGTAGTCTCTCTCCTCTTATCCCTTGTATCCACTCTCTTCTCTCGAGCTGGAGGCATATATCCTTTGACACACAAGTCCCCTCACTATCTACTGAAGAACTTATGTTGTTTTGCTCCTCCTTCCCAACCAACCACAACACTTGTTCTTTGTCCACCAACAAAATTCCAAGAAATCATATCAGTTTTTCGAGCTGCGTCACATAATATATGGCCACGGATGAAAAGCTGACTAGCACATAGCCAACAACCCAAATGCAAACGAGAATGCTACAGATAAAGCTAATAGCAAGAAACGATCACTACAAAATTAGTTAGGTTGAAGTACAGTGGTGGGTGGGCCCACTACAACACTAAAAATAGTAATTATGTTCACTAAGAAAGTTGGTCATACTTTGTAATTCTTTCCTGATCTGAAACTTTCAACGCAATGTAGACAGCATTCTGTAGAAACTCGGCAGCTTCAATAAACTTGTTCATCACTGCCATCACTTTGGTGGCTTTTATGCAAGCCTCCAACTCGATAATTCCCATGTTTTCATTCTGTAATTCAAAGCAATGAAGTTTCACCTTGATCATTTTGCTTCACCATATGGAGTTAAAGTTGCTGATAGGGGTATGAGTGTTCATCACTTACATTTTCGAGTAGCCTAGCTAAAGAATGCCACTAAAATTAAAGCAGAAAATCAAATTTCAAAACAAAAAGGTAATGAGTAATAAAAATTTGCGTTGTTGGCCTCTTTCCACAAGCTGATTTTTTTACCGGTTTCAAATACACCCTTACGTTCATATTCATAACACACAAAAACAAAGCTTTGATATCGTCTAGTTTGTAATGCTTTCAGTTCTTACTCGACTATAATTGATTACAGCTTCTTTGTAATCATCAACAAAATCATTTGGATTTGATGAACAGAGTTTTACCAACTCAGCTGCGCCTACTGAACCAGATAATTTAGAACCAATTAAATTCCTTGGATCCAATACCTAAGCAATAACAGGTAGCATCATAATTTGAATAAATCACATTACCGCAACACACTCTACAAAAAAACACAAGAGTAAAGCAAATTGTATGCTATTAAATAGAATTCCTATTACCACTTCCTACTGTAAGTATAGTAGCATACGTTCAGTGTCAGTTTAATGCGAAGCCCATTAGACACCAATCCACAAAACTGTTTTTAAAAGTAATAACTGATTATAGGAAATGAGATATCACAACGACATTTTACTAACATTTCAATTATTACCACAAAAAATCTAGTTACCTAACCAAAGTTTAGGAAAAGCAATGCCTAAATTACAAGTTTAAGCATACTTGTTTGCTTGAAGGTGGAGCTGATTTTGAAACATCAAATAGAATTATTGAAGTTGATACACAGATGCCTTCCAAGGCAGCTAAAAGGTTTGAGTGAAACACAAAAAAAAATGCATTTGTTAAGAGCTAACAATGTTATTCTATGATCACAAGAAAAGTTTAGCCGTTTACAAAATATTTAGTTTTTAGGGATTTTTACAGTAGCCTGACTGAGCTACATCGACAGCATAATGCAATTGTTGACAAGTGCTTTTACAAGCGGCAAAACAAAAGATCTGTGTGACCAGAAATTAGCAACTTTTTGATTCATCGGGGAACAGGCAAGCTAAACCATCAGTACAGCAACAGCAATTAGATACCACACAAAAGCAATGACCTAGTCCTATCACATGTTAATGTAACAAGACAAGTATTATACAGAGTTTTCAAAAAGTCATCATTTATTTTTAAATTGTTATTACATCAAAAATATATTTCCGATAATAATGAAACTTGTACACAATAAACAGTATACAGGGTGTATCACAAAGATATTCACCCCCCCTAGAGCTCAATCCAAAAGGACTAGGAAAAAAACAAAAATATTGTTATAAATTATATTAAAGTAGAAATTTATTCCGTACATTAAATCAATCCTAACTAGTAATCAGTATGACCACCATGGTTTTTTCTAACAGCATCTAATCTTGCAGGATACGATTTAAGAAGATTAGCAAAGATTTCAGGTTCCTCTTTTATTTTAATTAGTTCTTCTGAAATAATAGTCTTTAAGGTTTCCACTGAATTTCTTTCCATGCTAGGAATCTTTAAAATTCTATCTTCAACATGTTTTTTCAGAATAGCTCCCAAGTTTTCAGTTGCATTTAAATCTGGTGATGAACCTGGCCACTGACTGTTGTCGAAGAAATCAATGTTGTTGCTTTTCAAAAGTTGTTGAGTGGCGATTGCTTTAAAACACGGAGCTTTGTCATGAAGAAATGTAACTTCATCAACACTTAGAACATTATTTTCATTTTTTAAAAAGGGTATAACATGCTTTACTAGAATTTGTTCTCGAAAATAAGTTCCATCCCAGCTTTGACCTTTTTCTTTTGTTACCCACATCATTGTTTTGGCTGTGAAGCAAATGAAAACACCGATACAAACAGAGTGCTTGGACTTTTCCCTAAAGCGTATTTCTTCTTCAATATCATCGAGTGACAATGCCCAAATGCGATCATTTTGGTAATTTGGACGACGATCAGCATAAATAAAAAATTCATCACTGGGAGCTAAATGCATGAAATCATTTGCATCCCAATCACGCAGAAGCTCACAAAATGATAGTCGATCTTCTCTATTAAGTTCACTCAATCTTGGCTTAGGAATTTCGTGATAAGGTTTAGCTCCAATACTTCTTAAATGCCTCATAATAGTCATATGATTTCTGGGTTTATCTCGAACACTTTCTAATTCACTTGCCATCTGGCGAAGACTTTTCTTTTCTTTATCAATCATTTCCTTCAAAATTTCTTTTGACTCTTGAGAAAGGGCTCCAGCCTTTCCAATGTGTTCTTTTTTCATCTCTACTTCATAAGGATTCTTTTTCCATGTTGCAGATACCCATCTTTCAGATCTTCTCAAAAAATTTGCGATCCAAGACCTTGTAACAGTACCTGGTTTTTGCTCACTAGCGATTCTGAGACCAATACTTAAAATTCTATCAACATACCTAATTTTTTCATTATCAACAAAAGCCATAATTATTAAGTATCTGGAAAAAAATGAAAATGTACATTAATTTCTAACAACATAAGCTTCACAATGTGCTATATAGTTTGGTCATACCTATTACCAGTTTGGCTGTAGGGGGGGTGAATATCTTTGTGATACACCCTGTACATTAAAATTTTGTTTTACTACACCATTTTAATTTTTCCATCTTGTTTTTAGCTTTACCTCTATTTTAATTATCCCATTTTGTTTTTTAGGTTCAGGACCGTTTGAAATGTACACAATACAAGAACGTGTTAGAATAGTTATTCTTATGGCAAAATACGAATCTGTTACAGCAGTTAAAAGGCAGCTTACAAAAGAAGGATTTCAACATAAACCTACTGATCAAACAATTCGTCTTTTGTACAAGAAGTTTTTGGAGACAGGTTCTGTTGAAGACAAGATGCGATCAGGGAGACCAAATTCATCAGTAAATCCAAAAAAAGGAACAAAAAGTTGTTGCAATTTTAGAGGATAAAGTCTCCCTGATCGCACCTTGTCTTCAACAGAACCTGTCTCCAAAAACTTCTTGTACAAAAGACGAATTGTTTGATCAGTAGGTTTATGTTGAAATCCTTCTTTTGTAAGCTGCCTTTTAACTGCTGTAACAGATTCGTATTTTGCCATAAGAATAACTATTCTAACACGTTCTTGTATTGTGTACATTTCAAACGGTCCTGAACCTAAAAAACAAAATGGGATAATTAAAATAGAGGTAAAGCTAAAAACAAGATGGAAAAATTAAAATGGTGTAGTAAAACAAAATTTTATTGTGTACAAGTTTCATTATTATCGGAAATATATTTTTGATGTAATAACAATTTAAAAATAGATGATGACTTTTTGAAAACCCTGTATATTAATTGATTCATTTGATATCATAATTGTAATGAAATATATGAATTGCTCACAAATAAATAGATTGATTCAACTTTCTAAATGCATTTAAAAAATTACTGCTTTCTACTTAATTATATTGAAGCTGCAGACGAATCCGGTTAATTGCATAACGGATAACTGCATAATATGTTTTAATGCATAAAAGTTGTATATCCCAAACCTATTTGTTTGTTTATACTAATTTTTGATAAACGCATAATCTGCTTAATCGCATAAAATAGTTTGGCAAGTTAACTATGTAATTAACCAAATTTGACTTTATTTCTTACCTCCAATCCAAACTTGGTCATTAACAGTTACCAGTAAATCTTTGGCAATATGGTAATTTTGCAAAGCTTCCATTTTCAAACCAGCTAATAAACTGACATCTGCAAGGTGTTTTTTCCATCTCCCTACACATTTTTTTCGAAAACTTCTACTGTCACTATCAGACGAGCTAGGCTGATTCTTCTCAAATGGAGTCGTAAGTAGAGGTGGCCTGCATGTAATATTTTTTGCATCAACTACAATCTACAAACACTGTTAATACCATACGTGAGTATTTCCTATACAGAGAAATTTTTGCCCAAGTGTTAACAATGAATGCTGCGCTTTCTTTGTCTAGCATTAAATTTATTATAAATGTATCTGTATTTTGCGGAGATTGGTCAACCTAATTTATGTGGTAAAAAACATGTCCAATGAATGATTTAGCAATCACCTCAAAAAGCTACTTTTATGACCTAGTAAGCTTTGCAGTCTGCCATAATAAAAAAGAAACAGAAGCCAATTTTTTGCAATAAGTGTGACACTACGTGGATAGTGAGTAGCCAACTGATGGGTAGTAATGGCAAGCAACAATTTTTGGCATTGACAAAAGTTTTGTTGAAAGTATATTGAAAGAATCAGCACTCAATACAGGTTTATCGAACTTCAGATAATTTTGTTTTGTTTTGTTTAAAAAGAATTTCTACAAGCGCCGAGGCTCTTTAGACCCAGATCACAAATAAGCACTGATATCAAACCAATTGTGAAATGAGATAATGTTGTCACTTGTCAATACCTATCTGATTTGTCAGCGTCCATTTGCATCCTCTTTGATTCCAAAACGTAGAATACAGAAGTCAGAAAATCCTCAATATCTTTATCAGAAAATTTCCAACTTTGAACGTCAACAAACTGAAAAACTTCTGCTTTGCTTTGCTGATGATAAAATGCTGCCAATATAACAAAGTATTTTTGAAACAGATTACACAAAGCTAGCATCTGCAAATAACTGAAAACAAGCCAATCTAAAATGTTTTTCATATCAGTCATAGAGTAATGCTACATCACCAATAATTCTTACGTATAATTGGTAAGCAAGTTTCTGCGTCTAGAAAAGATACTTATGAAAATATCAAGCAGTCAAAACCTAAAGAAACACCAATTCCACGTTCACTCGTTTGCAATTGTTACACAACTGCCACAGCATAAGGAAAGTGCATCAACATTAACACAGCTGATCAGATTTATATTGTCTGGTCAAAGGCAAATATGAAGGTTTTATTGTGGAACATTGAGACAAGTTAGTTCAGACCAATGTAATACTGCTAGTGCTAACCAAGCAGGCTATTTTGCTGCCTCAAGCACCGAAATTATGGGTTTCCAATCCAATGCTTATAAAATCCAAAGGTAAGAAAAGTGCAGTGCTTAACCACAAATATAGGCCAATGAAATAAAATGAAAGATTTTTAAACTACAAATCTTACCATTTTCCACCCCAAATACAAAGCATCGAGCATGAAAAATAAAATCAGAAAAGGCTTCTTTATGTTTTTGAAAAGTTTCATGCAATAAAGCTACTTCCAAAGCAGTAGAACATGATGCTAACACAAGAAGTCCCATCACTCGACGATGAGGCTGGAAAAATCCCCATTTGCTATTGTCTGGAGATGAATCAAGCTACAACAAAATACAAATTTAATGATAAGGTCAGAAGTTAACTTTCACAGTCATAGTTTCCATTGAGTTTATAGTTTTTTTCAAAAACAGTAACTTTTTCTAACATACCTCAAACTGTACAGTCGATCTCAAACAATACTAAGATATTACCTTGGGTAGAAAATGATGTTTTTCTCAGGGAAATATTTAGCTCGAATTTAAATTTAAGAGAACTTTATGTTTCATTCATTGCTAAAATTCTTAAGTGCAGGCGAGTTGACAAAAACTTACATAAAGTTCTCACCACCGTTTATCACTACAAGCTCAGAGTATAACCTGACACACCACACATACATTTTAAGTGATTTTAACAACACTACAGATGCCAGCACTGATTGATAAGGTTCAAGTTGTTTTAAAAAAGTAACCTATGAGTTAATTAAAGACCACAGAATTGCAGATAAAAATGGTGATAGATCAGCCAGCCAACAGTTTAGGATTACAATATTAACACAACAGACTGTACTAAAATAAAATTTTAATTTTTGAGAAAAGAATTATTAAGTAGGTCACCAAAGTCAAAAAAATGGTAGGACTCGTATTCTTAAATTTAACTTCTGACCAGAAACTTAAATTTTACCATTAGTTAAACCCAGGTCTTTCTAAATCTATATGTCTGCAATGTGAACTGACTCTAAAGGACATTGTGAATGTGTACCAGTACTAATTAAAACCGACCAAACCCAAATTCTAAAGCCGTCTGCAACATGGTAGACTATTCTCTGCAATATTCAACATTTTAGTTTTTCACCAACTCAACAATTTATATTACCTTTACTGACATTGTCAAGTGAGTTGAACTACTGTCTAGGACTGCAATTGTTATGTTTCAGCAGTACAGTTTCACACTTGTGCTTAAAGTTATAAGCGTGACAGTAGAGATGGACTGGGGCCTTGGCCTTGGCTTTGACCAGAAACACCATTTTTGCCCCAGACTGACCCAAGCCCAAGCAAACTTAAAAGACGGCCGGTGCAGGGATGCTGCCCACTGCAGTTGTTGCACTGACATTAAGTGCTTATAATGCAAAAGAAAAGTGTGTCTGACGATGCATGCATGCTCGCTTTGGCATGGCATGTGGTAGCGATTCCTTGAAAGCAGATAAACAACCGAGAACAGTCACTTTGCACAGCAAAATTGACAAAGCAAAACCAAGTTCTACTTTACTGGGTAGCATGTCAGACGTGGTTAAGTTCAAGCAAAGTTCTTGATACATTGCACAAGCATGCACAGTCACAAGACATTTTGAGCTCTGGCCCCAGCCAAATTTGTTGCCCCAGTCATCCCCTACCTGATTGTGTAATTGCTTTATGTGCAATCTGATCTAAGCAAATAACTCTTTCAAGTAATGCATTAACCTTCACATGTGTTAATTTGCACATTACTGTATTTGCCTTATATTTGGTTTGGCTCTTTCTAGGTCAGTTTAGTTTAGTTAAACTTGACTGAAATTGAAATTAAATCACCACAATGATTACCTATGGTGCAATAAAACTTGAACACAACTTAACCGTGCAACAAATGATAGTTTCAAAGCAGTTTGTCAAAAGACATGAGATATTCATACTATAGTGCAACAGTAGGCAAACTGTGGTTGGTGAGCCACATAGTTTTTGCAACTCTTGTAGAACAATAAACTTTAAATATTAATCCCTGTACAAATTACTGGTTAGTACTTAGCTCCATTAAATCTAAATTTCAACTCAACAAGTTATCAGAGAATGCTTCATAAAATCATTGTGTTGTGTAAAGGCCTTATCTAAATTAACACACAAGCTTGAATGCAACTGAAGACAAAAAGCAATGATGTTTAACTAAAAAGCATTTTACAGCCATCAAAATCTGTTTGGCTAGATGAAATTTAAGCATAAGCTATTTCTGTTGTAAAATTTAGTGCAAAAGCAGATGGCATCAGAAAACACAAAAAATGAAAGTATAAAGATGAGAATAAAGGTTTTCAGCCAGATTGCAATGAACGTATTTATTTGCTGTTCAGAAAGTGAGCTTCTGTGCTCGATGGCCACCAATTGTCTGGTTAAAAAAAAAGCAACGATACAAAAGACTATCATAAAACAAATCATCACAACTTTTCTTGATAAATCAAGAATCAGTGATGAAGTCTGTGAAGACAAGACATCTTGTAACTACAACAACTGAATGTTTCCCATAATTTGCACAATTTTGATAATGTATTATTCAAATTTTCAACACTTGCAAATTGAATGGAACTGTTTCACAATAGAATTTTGGTTCTTACTCAAAAACATTATTTTAAAATTGAGGAGACGCAAAACATCACTGAGACTTTACTGACAGTAACTTTACTGAAACTTGATTCTTCAATACCAAACATCTTATCTACCAGCAGTAGATCCACACCACTTTGTACTTGAAACAATAAGAAATTAAATGACAAATACACTTAACCACAATTAAACTACCAATTACAACAACTATCAGTTCTACTTAACCTTTATGGCTTCCAACAACTAATTATATGTTGAACAAACAAATACAGAACATATCAATACCACCTATCTCTTTTTTTAAAGGTTTTCAGTCATACATATATACAAACTAAGAGGAAAACATTCCAAATATTCCAGAAGATTCAAGCAAAAACAAAAAATAAAAACTACTGTGATGTCGTGGTCCAAATTTTTACAAATCTTTACTGGACTCAAGAGAATTCAAACACTACAAAGGCTAAACTACCAGTACATTGCTGTTCTAATTAAAAAGAAGGCCATTTTTCTGACTTGATTGTACAGATTATAGTAAAAGAAACTTTGCCAGCAGCATTGTTAACTCCAAGATAGGTTTAAACATATAGAAGTTCCTAGTATTGTTTACTTGTTTTTTTAATGTTATATTTCTATACTCATTCAACCACTACAGTCAAAATGCAAAATTTAATGTCTTTCAAAATGCAAAATGCAGTCAAAAAAACAATTGCATATTGTTCAAAAGTGCGCATGTTGTTGTTTTAAAACATGTGTTTGAACATAACGTTGACCTCTATCCAAATAAATAACAAATTTTCCAAAAGAATAGAAAAAAAACTATGGTTCAAACCTACTGCTATGTTAAAGACTGCTGCATCTCAGTAGTGCTAAGACAGCGAATTTCTGGCACATGTCTGCAACTGAGCAAGGAAAATTGTTGTCAAGTGTCTTTTCTGAGAGCACAGCAATGCTGTCAACTCATTTAATTGCAATATTTACAGTGGTAATTGAATATGCCAATTGTGGGTATACATGTTACTCAGCAATAGCATATTTAACGTAAAAATATAAAATGTTAGAACAATTTTACATCACCATAATAATCACATGATGTAGATTACAAAACAACAGTACAGGTATCTATTTCAAAAAAGTGAATATTGCAACAGTTGCCTGACAAGAAGTGGCACAGTGGCATAAACACTCACGGTAAATCACAATTTATATTAAGAGATACTTGATAACCAGAAAACTGCAATATACAAGAACTGAACAGAGTAACTAGAATCCCAAATCAGCTTTAAAATTAAATGTTTATAATTTTTTCGGCAGCAGGTTTCTAGTGACTCAACTTGTTTCATTCATTAAGAAGGTGATATCAAATCCCAAGCTTATATAACAGGTCAAGTTATAGACATACAGCAAAACAGTAAAGGATAACCTATCATACTAATTATATTTGATTCAATTTTTGGTAAGAAAAAAAAGATAGTGTACACTGAAGAGGAGGTCAAGTGTGCAAATGTATGAGATGGTGTACACTGGGAGTGAACACCGTGGATGCACTTTTTTTAATTATTAAAATTGACCAAAACTCATGTGTTCAATACTTCAAGATTGACCAATCACAAAAACTCACAGCAAAATAGCGTTTAAGGGAAAAATTTTGTTGGCAGCAAAATGGCCACTGCCTGATTGATAATATCAGCAGTAAAACCAAGTTAACATTAAATATCATAGAACAAACCTCAAATCGAAAGTGAACCGTCCTTCCTGCATCTGCAATTACAAGCTTTGAATGTTTCTTAATTTTTAATATTGCTTCTGTTAATTCATTTTCTTGAAAGTTTCCATCTGTTTTGATGCATATTAAAATCTCAGCATGGTTATGTGAATCAGCTTTATAATCAGCTTTACTCATTGTTTGATTAGCCTAAACCAGAATTGTGATTGTTACAGCAGTACTAGTGAATGAAGAACAAGCACAAGAAAATAAATTGCTAACATCCAATGTAACTAATAAATGCATCAAGGCAACATTGACAATACCATTGCCTATTTATATTGCTTTGGAATTTGAAACACAAAAATAAACTTTTAATGGGCAATATAGTGGTAGCCAGTACAATCACGGTTACACTAAACAGGCATAACACATACATGTAAAGTTCGGGTTATAGTTCGGGTCTGTTCAGAACCAACCTTTTCTGCTTACACTAAATGAGCATAGTGCCGGTACATCGTACATTTTGAGTTGGGTTTGGTTAGTGTTGCAGTAACCGTTAAGAATAAAGTTACGATTGCAATTACGGTGGGGGCTAGTCCGTGAAATTCGCGGAATTTACCTGTGCCATACCTATTATGCGCACTTTGTACCACAGGTGCAATCAAATTAATGCATGCAACGCAGCAACAACATCAAACTCCCCTTTAGCGAGCGTCACATTTTTTTGTTCCGCTCCTGATTTTCAAACTTCGACTCCTGGTCCTGATTTTATATACAATAGAATACTAATATATTACTTGTTGGGTCAAGTTAGAATAGATCGTAATTAATGGGAAAACAAGTAAAGATTATGTTCAGTGCGTATTTTACCGTCTACAAAACTTATAATAATCCAAGAAAACTCAGCTCATGTGATGAAGAAAAAGGCGGTGTATATCAGGCAAAATGAAAAAACCTATCAGGCCAACTGGCCTGTAGTTCTAAATACCGGTATTCATTCCTTTCGGATCTGGGTTTTTCGAAATAGTTACTGCACATTCGCTCCAATAGCTCATAAAGTCTACTGCATAGCGGCTGAAACAGTTTCACTTCTGGAGGAGTTCGATGCTGCACTCCTGATACTGCTTAGCTCTGCAATGTAGGCCTTGCATGTAATGCGGCAAAGCACAAGGAAATTTTTGCTTAGCACACCACTTTAGCAAACAGCAGGATTATTGCCAGCACTGTCTACATCGGGGGTTCTAAAATACTTTTCGGCGCAACCCAAAAATTAGTCTAATTTCTCGCAACCCAAGCATTCCTGAACGTAGTATTTCGCAAAATAATTCCCAAATATTTACAGATTACTACTCATTAGGAGTTAATCTGTTGATCTTCAAACAATAAAAAGGTTTTCACTATTAAATCCACTCAAAATATGCCACCTTTTCCTCTCGAATGCCTATAAAAATATAAATAAATAAAAAGTCTTCATGTTTTAGTGCACAATGAATGCACCTCTTCCAGTTGCGTTGCTGAAGGAAAAAAGGTCTTCACCTTTTCACACAACCTGGGGTAGCGACGTAATTTAAGATAAATCTTGGCCTACATAACCTGGACTGTTTAACAGAGGAGCCTACCCATCCAAAATTTCCTAATTAACGACGCTGCTCTGCCTCTATCGCAAGCATTGAGTAAGTGTAAAAACTAGTCAACCCTCATACCGTTATTGGGGTCAAAAGTGACCCCAAGTCAAGTTAATTTGTAGTAAGTCTTTCTATTTTTGGTTGTTTAAGTTGTTCCCTTTTGAATTCTTCAATCAGACTGTATTTGTACAAATAAGAATGATGCTCCCATCAAAACGCTAATTTTCTTTTTTATATTATGCTCTCAAAAAATATACCATAAACATTAATTGGGGTCAAAATTGACCCCAATATGTAATATTATGTTGTATCTTATACTGTATTCTTCAGTTGTAACATTTCATGTTTTTTTTTGATAACTGCCTAATTATTTTCTCTTTTCCCAGCGATTCTTTTTAGGTCTTTTAGAAAAAAACAATGGCTGAGAAAAATAGAAATGTGTTTTCAATGATGACCATTGTTCACCTATTAGAATTTTTGTTGGCGCTTTTTTTAGCTAGTTCCTTGTATGAACTAGTTTCTCATTCCTGTTTTATGTATGTGCATTGAAGTCCTTGTTCATAGGAAATTTCATTTCAAGTTTGTTCTTGTTGTGTACAAGAATTGTTTTAAGTTTCCTGGAATACAAACTTATTTTCTTATGCTTAGCAGAATTGGTGTGGTCGATTGATCAAGAAAAGATAAATGGAATCGAGAAAAAATCGAGAAAAGATGCACGGAATCGAGAAAAGATAAATGAATATCTACGCCAGCGCTCCATTGTGTAGAAATTTAATCCCCCCACTGCGAGCCACATGGGCGGTTCATGGGAGCGTGGGATTCGCTCTGTCCGCAGAATTTTACAGGCAGTAACGCCAAACAAGGGAAGAGGTATGGACGATGATGCTTTGCTCACTGTGTTCTGTGAAGTGGAGACTATAGTCAATTCGCGCCCTCTTACAGACGTGAGTATCGATGTAGAGGAGGAGTTGCCCCTAACACCGAATCACTTGCTGAGGATAAACCCTGAAATTGCGTTGCCTCCGATTGTCAGTAGTGACAAGGATTGTTACACGCGGAACCGTTACAGGGTGGTTTATTACGTGGCGGACAAATTTTGGAGAAGATGGTCTAAGGAGTACACCTCCACTTTGATTAAGAAGCAAAGGTGGTTCCACAAGAAACGAAACGTTTGTTTAGGGGATATTGTGCTTGTTGTAGATATCAATTCAGCAAGGGGTCAGTGGCCCATTGGACGCATTGTAGAGCTTTGCCCCGACCGACATGGGTTGGTTCGGAGCGTCATGGTCAAAACGCAAAAAGGTTGTTTTCACAGACCAATTTCTAAGTTATGCCCGATTGTCACCGTAATGGACTAGTAGTTTTTTTTTGGGGGGGGGGGGCTTAGGTAAAAAGCTGGCTTTAATTTTCGACAAGTGGTGTATTTTTTTTGTTGCCGTTCTTTCTTTGTGTTGTATCAGTAGTGCTTGTGAGTAACAGCTGTAAGTTTGCTTTTGTCTTCCCTACGTAGTTTTGTGATATTCAAAAAATGTGAACCTACTGTGGTACCCATTTTGGGTGGGGAGTATGTAACTGACGTAGGAAACCCTTGTAAATAGTTAATAATTTTTGTTAGTCACGTGACCGCGTGTAGCGTCCTGGAAAAAGAAAAGTTTGACATGACACTTTGTTGAGACAATCTGTTTTCGGTCAGTTGCTGTTTTCACACAGTTTTTGGAACATGTCACTTGGAAGAAACAATTTAACTTGAAGCCGCTTTCCTTAAGTTTTGTTGCGCTAATAAATTCAAGTTTTGGCAATTGATGTGTAGTACAGCAGTGGATTCACGGTGAGCGCGTTGCAGATTTCGGTTTCCTCTAGTAAACGTTGCCAGCGCCTTCCAAGCTTGAAGCAGAGTCTACAGCAAAGTTACAGCAATATTGATTAAAAAAATTGTAAACTCGCAGTCACAATTGCCTACAATGCAATTTGCACGATATCAATTGATGTAATATTGTTGTCGTTTCTTAAATGCAGCTAACATTTGTTATCGCACCAATGCCCATTTTTTAACTCACCGATAATCGAACTGCAGCCTTGAGAACAGGAGTCTTATTGCACGTATTGTTTTGTCGCGCTTCACTTTGTTACAATTATCTATTTGTGCACTCTGACCTAAGCACACAAAACGCGTGGCTTCAGGCTCTTACTAATTATGTGTATAAAGAAAAAGAAGTGATTTTAAATTCTATTTTTGGTTTTTGAATATTGCTGGTTGAATCGTTGAGGATAAAAGTCTAGTCAATTTTCTCGCGCTGGCCTATTCGAAGTTTTTTTATTGTTATTCTGTCAATAGACTCATTGATTTCACAGTTTGATTTTAAACTGGTGGTTGGATAGAGAACAGTGCGAGGAAGGTCCTGGCCGTCCGCCAGTGACACCTATAATAAAAGATTCATCCCCTTCGAGTGGTGAATCCTTACCAACATTTCTTTTCTGACTTGGTCAGATGAAATTTTTTGTTTATTATTGTAAAAATATTTACCATGATTTTGATGCAAACTTTTTGCACCGCTCTACATGATGATTGTTACACCTAACATTGATTTCGTTTAAATGTTCGTTGAGTATACATATTCAGCAGCATATCTGGCTGGGACTTTTGGATGCTGCTGAATGACAGAGTCTGCTGCCTCTCAAACAGTGAAACCTTACAGGAAATATTGGCCAAAGTTGGGGATGGTGTTATTAATCCTCTACGAGACAATAATTGAAAATACGGCATTTCTGTGTGATTTCCTGTCAAGATCGCCCCAGATTCGAAACATATTAATCGCTTTATCTACTTTTCTGCTGCCTACCCAGCAATGATGTAGGCAACTTCTTCTCTATCTTTTTTCAAAATTACAGACGATAGCTCAACATCTTTACGTGCAATGTGCTGAAGAAAGTCCTGTGTTACGGACTTTTTGATTTGGATATCTTCATCCCAAAAGTTTATGTCTTTTTTAAATAGAGATCGAATCAGCAAAATCTTTTCAGAAGATTCTACTTCCCGTAAACTGACCAGAAATCAACCTCCACTCATCTGCCGATATTGAGCAAAGCGTTTTTCGAGTGGATCACTTTGAAACCTTCTGGAAATTACAAATGTAAATTCCTCGGCACGAAGTTCACTAACCAGGTTTGATTGAGCTTTCAAAGTTTGAATAAATGCATCTGAAGTTTGCTTCGAAAGAGAAAACAGACTGCAACTTGTTTGGGATCATGTTTTTAGTCCATGTTTTTTCGATTTTTGTAGATACATTTCATCTGCCATTACAACTATACCATTTGAAATCTTGCTAGCTCTTTGAAGAACTTTGAGAGTTTTTAAGGAATCTAAGCCACCTTATTGAAGTTTGTTCAACATGGAAAATGAAGGTAGTGGGAAACGGTTTAGCAATTATTAGTAGCATTGGGCAGATGTGTAACAAAGTAATTGTGCATACCTCATTAGCTCAGCCGAAAACGGGGGACGACCTGTGGGCTTTTAATATTGTATCTGTGGCAAATCATCCAGGATTGAGGTGGATGATTCCGCGCTTGGGTTTCGCAAGTAGTCAGGAATATTTTGGAGCATGCTGTAGTGAGTGATCTTTCCATTTCTACCCTTCACGAGCCACGCTGGAAGAGGAACCGGACAGCCACACTACCACAGATTTGCAACTAAACGTGAAGTTCAGAATCAATTTTGATTGCTTCTTTTATGGAAGAAAACCCGGTGTTTTCATTGTAGACAGAATTGTGGTAGAATATGTAATTATCTGTTTTATAGGTTTGGAATCCTGACGGGCAGTACTTAGAATCAAATTCATCAAAGCTCAAAATGGCATCAGCTTTCATAAATTCAGAAGCTTCATCTTCCTGAAATATTTTTCCTTTTGGGGTTTTCGGCTGGTGCTTGTTGTTGGTAAAGTTAACGGCTTTTCTAAAGCAGCTTTAGAATGAATTGTGGAAACTAGATTGAGACACCACTTTAACTTTTTTCGTTTTCCTTTGCCATGGAATGTAAACTTATTTTCAAAATGCTTTATGCATATTACTGAATATTTCGTTGGTGTCCAATTGGATCGATTTGCAAATTTGTAATCTAGTTTGATTACAAATCTGGTTTCTCGAATGGAAAAGTGAATGAAGAAACTTTTTCTTCCGCAGATTGCAGACAATAAATAGCCACGTTTATATCCATACACAACATATTTATTTTCCACGACTACACAAAATACACTGAAAATATTTTGTTATCAAGTTTATAGTGACTTAGTCAAACACAAACACAATTTCTTTATTAAACTAACCATCAACTGAGTCTGATTGCAAGTCACAGTCTGTCTCACAGATTACCAATAACATCTTTACAATGAAGTTTTGGTTAAAGAAGTTAATTGCACTCTGTTAGAAGCAAGCCTTACACCCAATTTGCTTGGAATTAATAGGTACTTTTACCTTATTGAAAAAGGGTCTGCTATTAACAAACAGTAATAAAGTCAGCTTAGACATTTATTTGCCATAAGAAAAATTAGTTTCGCTAACGCATCCTCAGTTTCTTATTCAAATAGATTCCATTTGATTTCGCTAACGCATCCTCAGTTTCTTATTCAAATAGATTTATTTGAATAAGAAACTGAGGATGCGTTAGCGAAATTAATTTTTCTTATGGCAAATAAATGTCTAAGCTGACTTTATTACTGTTTGTTAATAGCAGACCCTTTTTCAACATTTACTGATATGGAGTAAAGTCGCTTGGATAGACTATTCTGCTAGGGATTGATTACTGTTTTCCAATTTTAATTGTTATTACTTTTACCTTGTCATGAAAGCGACATTAAATGTGGTAATAAAGTACTATTTGTCGCCAGTATCCTATGTACGTTATATACTATATGCCCATAATGATGGATTCTGATTTCATTAATTTTTTATATTATTCCAATCTCGATTGTCCAAACGTTGAACACCAGTAAACATAATTTCGAACCAGCAAAATTACTTATATTAATAACTTTTGACAGCTTACACAAGGCAAAGAAAGCTTGAATAATTATTATAGGTCGTGCAAAATTGTGTTAAGTTTAAATAAAAATACCGTGCTCTTCATTGTCACTGCCTTCGCATTAGCAACCCTTGACCTAAACGTAACTTTCTCTTAGTTTGTGACACTTCTGTACTTTTACTTGCACTGACTAAGAACTATTTCATAAATATTGAAAGCTACATGCTATTAACTCTAACGTGCAACAAACAAATTGACAAAACTGAATACTCTAATTGCTGTCATTTCTAACTTTGCAGTTAATTCTATGCGCATGTCTACTGAATTATATTACGTGGAAGTGCGAAATGAGTTTGCCCTAGACGTATTACTCACACTCACTACGCGATGTGCTTGTTCGCTTATAGCAAGGGTGGGCAAACTTTTTGGCCGGGGGCCGAATTGACCATTTAAGAGTTGGCCAAGGACCAGTGCCTAAAATCTTGCAATAGCTGTATACAATGCCGGTGTCCGGTGAAAGGGTGCAAATGCCTAATTTCGGACTTTGAAGATGATAGTCCCCCAAAAAAGGTCGTCACCGTCTATTTGGACGGAAAATGCATCAATTCAAGCTAAGAATTGCGTAGCAGCTCTTTCAATGATGGCTTCTATCGTTTTTGTCTCTTTAGTACAGCAAGCGTGGCCATCCCTGTCATATTAAATCAGATACACGGAAGTTTCTACAAGTGTTTGTGGGCCGCTCAAATTGCTCTGACGGGCCGTAGTTTGCCCACCTCTGGCTCAGAGAAAACGTCGGCCTTTTAGAAATCGCTGCTAGAATGTGACTGATTCCGCCGTATTCTTCTAGTAGGCCATGCCTGTGTGTGCGTATAGCCTATAACAATAAACACATTCTAAACAATAGCAGATTTTGCTTTGAAAACAACTATTGCTGATTGTGCTAGAACAGTGGTTTTCAATCTTTTTTCTTGCCGCACCCCTTTGAAATTATCAACCAATTCTCGCACACCCTTTTGGAATTACAATTTACTGCTCTTAGATATTTCTAAAGCAAAATTAAAATTTCTTAATTTTTCGTTTGTAAACTTCAAGTCTGCTACATATACAAGGGAGTGCAAAAGATAGTTTGGACAATGAAACGTAGTAATTAAAATGATGATTTGATTAAACTTAACTAGCCTTGGTAAGGGGGTTGAAAATGTTGAAAAAGAAATTACTCACGACGGAAACAACTTGATCATTCTTCATCAGTGCTCTTCAACAGGGGTTTCGCAAAACATGCATTTGTGTTCCGTGAGGAGACCGCGAAGGTTCTTCGTTTATTACTAGTATATATTTCTTATTTCAGTATATTGCTTTCTGATATGCAATGGTGTTCCGTGTATATAAATAGTCACGGAATCTCGTGATGGCAAGTTGCAGATTGTGACGTAATTCTGTTTAAAACTTTAGGAACGTCAAAATTTGCCAACATCCTTTGTTACATTATAGTGCGACTGGAAATTTGAATTTTGTTGTTGTTGTTATTACCCGACCCCTTCCGAGGGATGGGTTGATGGCGGAAAACCATGAGGCCCAGAAGCCGGGCAACTCCCAGGACCTGGCCCAGAGGTCGTAGAGAGACAGAAATCTGCCAAAGAGCGAGCGACGCAGAGTCCGTAATTGGACAGTATAGAATGAGATGAGAAGTGTCCTGGGACGGGTGTCCGCAAGCGCTGCCAGAAGGATTTTCGATTCTGCCAATTCTAGAGAGATAGGAGCTTAACAGAAGACTGTGTCCGGTGCAGCGAAGGCGAGAGAGAACACAGCGAGCATGACGTAGAAGCACAAGTTCCTCGGTGGAAATCGAGGAAACCCATGTGTCAAAGAATTTAGATGAGACAGTATGCCTCCAGTCCAAGAAAAGAGAAGAGTAGCGCTTCCGGTCTGGCCAACTCATCAGCCGAGGGGTTGCTCGGGAGAAACGAGTGTCCAGGGATCCATTGTAGCCTAATAGAATAGAAGGAGAGAAAAACAGTTTTTGCCAGAGATCAAGGTAAAAGAGAGGAAAAAGTGGCGAGGACAGAGCGAGAATCAGATAGGAGGAAAAGAGAAGTGGAAGACTTGTTGGTGCTGCCGAGACCAACAAAGAGCGTGAAGAATAGCGCAGGCTTCAGCGGAAAAACTTGAGCATACTGAGCCTGCTGAAAAGAAAGGGGTGGCCTCAGTGCCACAGAAAGAGCAGTTGGCAAGTAAGCCAGAGCCGCCTTTGCCAAAAAGGAAAGGAACAGAGGCGTCTGTCCAGAGCACAAGATCAAAAGGAGGGCATTCAGCGTCAGAGAAGTAAAGAGAACAGCAGCAAAGGAAAGAAAAAGAAACGAGTATTTTTCTGCAGAAGGACAGTGACAGTCAAAGTAAAAAGCACAGTCATCCCATGGAGCTTTCTGAAAATTCAAGGAAGGGAGGCGTTTCTTAGGGCAAAAGACCGGAGAAAGAGAGACGATTAGTAGAATTGGGAGATGATCAGAACCCAGGTTCTGAAGAACCTCCCAGAAGCAAGATAGGGCGAAAGAGAAAATAGAGAGCAAAGGAGATGTCAGGGGGGAGCGACTGCCAGAGGAGCAATGAAGAAGAGTAGGTATGTCGGAGTCATTGAGGAGGAGGAGGTCAGAGGAGATGACCCAATCAAATGCTTTCTCCCCACAGGGATCGGAAGTACTTTTTGAGTCCTAGAGGGGGTGATGGCAATTGAAGTCTCCCAGAATAAAGAGATTTCTGGAGAAGGGAAGAATGGAAGGAGAAAAGAAATTGGTTTTGCTATCCTTTGGAGAAGAGCGAATAGGGGAAGCATAAACATTAAGAAATGAGAGCGAGGAGAAGTCGTTTAGAGAGATGTTGATTTTTAAGTAATCAGAGTAGGGGTCAAGCGAAAAAAGAGAGGAGATAGAAAGCTCAGAGAAGGTTAAGCCCTGCCTGACGAAAATGATGACGCCGCCGCTAGCATGCGTGATATCAGTAGAAAAAATATCAGAACGGGAGTGGCTGCGATCAGATCGCAAAGCAGAGGATCCAGGGATCCGAAAAGTGGAAGATAAATTAAGGTTAGATTCGTAGATACAACAAGGTCAACGGGATGAGACAAAATAAAGTGTAGCAGTTCAGTGCTCCTGGCTCGGAGATCCCCAGCATTCCATTGAAGAACCCTGAGGGAGTCAGAGAGGGAAAGAAGAAGCAGGAGCTAAAGAGAAACAACTAGAAGCATGAGGGGGTGATGAGGGTGCAGAGGGAGAAGATACAAAGTGGGCAGAAAAAGGATAAGAGGTTTGAAGGCGAGGGTGGGGTTCGAGTGCTGCATTAGCAGAAGAGGGCTAGAAGGGCCACATTGAGCAGTGGAAGTATACCTGATGGAGAAGTCCGAGGAAGAAGTCACGGTGCTGGTACGTATAGCATTATCAAAAAAAGCAGAAGCGCAGCAAGGAGGGCAGCTCCAGGAGTGAGAACTCCCAAAAGTTCTGAATCTAGAAAAGGAGAGTAGTGAGCACTTTAAATGAACCCAATTAGAGCATGTGCAACATTGCACTGACCTACCTCGCCAGGTCACATTTCCAGCACACAATAAACAGGGAAAGACGGAACAAGGGTCAGGATGAACGCTGCCACTCATCAGAAGAAAAAGAATGAGAAAACGGGCAAGAGAAAGGTAGGAGAAGCGAGAAGACAGGCCGATTTTAAAGAGGCTGCGTGCTACCCTTCTGCGGTCGTTCAGGGGACTGCACGGCGAAAAAATTGTTTGTGTGAGTGGAGTTCCCGGGGTAAATGGGACTCTCAGGAATACCAACAGCCATTTTAACCCAACCCAAACGGGGTTGGGGATCGCACCACCACATTAACATGGCAGTTGATTCGTGCAGTTCAATTTTGCTTGCTTTACATGTACGAGGGGCATTCAAAAAATAATCGGAATTTTTCAATTTTTTATTGATTTCTATTTACAATGAATTCGTTTTTCAACATAATCTCCTTCACGGTCGATGCACTTCCCCAGGCGGTGTTTCCATCTATTTATACCATTTTTGAAAAATTCTGCAGACTGATTTCTAAGCCATGCTTTTTTGCTGCCTGTTTTGCTTCATTAGTGCTATTGAAACGGACTCCTTTCAGATGTTCTTTGAGTTTTGGGAATAGGAAAAATCAGATGGGGCTAGATCTGGGCTATAAGGTGGATGTGGCAGCAATTCCCATCGAAATTCTCTCAAAATTTTCTTTGTCACCTTTGCAGAATGCACTGGAGCATTGTCATGATGGAAGAAGATGATGCTGAAAAACGGAGATTATGTTGAAAAATGAATTCATTGTAAATAGAAATAAATAAAAAATTGCAAAATTCCGCCTATTTTTTAAATGCCCCTCGTAAATACTGTATATATGATAGAAATTTCTCACTTCAGTATCCAGAAAGGTTAGAGTCAATACGTGTTTTGGGGACGGACAGGAAGTAGGTATTGATGATTAGAGTCAATGCTAACTCAAAGTCAGAATTAGTTGAGGATAAAGTGGGAAAATTCGCGCTATATTGTTGTAATTTGTTGTTGTGACGACAGGTTATTGTCGACAGCTGTAATATGTGGTCATACGGTTTAGATCTGGGAAGCATTAGGTTGACTGTTGTACAAGTGGCTGTAAGTAGAGAAGGAACTTGTAATAACTGTCTATTTGTTGAAGTGTTTAATTATTTTTTGAATTGTAGTAACCAAATATCTGATTTTCTTGCAAGCAATTCGTGATTTCTAAATTTCTGTTAGTGGGGGTTCCATGACAAACGCGAAAGCACATTAGGGCTTCCGCGATTACAAAAAGGTTGAAAAGCACTGTTCTACATTTAACACGAGCTCTGATATCTAAGAAAAACAAACACAGAGTAGTTTGGAACAATATGCTCAAGCGAAGTAAGTAAAGTAATAGCAATAAATAAAGGTTTTTGTTTCCTCAAAATCATAAAGTGTAGGAGGAGGCAGGCTACAGACCCACAAAAGTTAAAAAAAAGTGTCAACGGTCGTTTTCTCGTTTTTTGTTGTTGGAAGCGGAAGCGATAGGTGTGGAAGCGGAAGCGGTTGAAAAATAACCGCTTCCGCATCCTTGTCCAGAACAAAGGTCTTTGTCAATATCAATTTCCTGACAAGCCCCCAAAATGAACTGAATCATGTCTTCAACAGTACGGGGCTTGCGTGCGAAAATCTCATCCTTTTTAGTTCCCCGAAAAAAAAGTCCATAGGAGTTAAATCTGACGAGCGTAGCAGCCAGTCGATTGCACCACAGCGTCCAATCCATCTGCTGAAAAATGTTGAGTCAAGTAGTGCACGCACAGTGAGAGCAAAATGACGTGGGGGCCAAATCGTGCTGAAAATAGAACCTGCATTTTAATAAACAAAATGACTAAAAGTAGATGTATTTTTATTTAAGAAATGTTGATTTCACTTCAATATAATTTGTCACTAATTTCACTGATATGACACTGCTGTATACGCTACCTACCTTTGCACTCCGCTGTATGATGGCCGCGTATTTATACTACCAACCTTAATCAGTCCGGATTCTCGCACCCCTGGAAAGAAGCTCTGTCTTAGAGTGTTCTTGATAAATATGCGTTTTGAACTTGCAAACGGCTTGCTTGGCCTTTATTTCCAGTCAACAGATGGATGATAGAAAAGTTACAAAGAGTTCAGAATTTTTTTTCCAAATTGGATCAAAAACAATCTTCGTTCTTGTATGTCGGGAGGGTAACTTTTGTTCAGCTGTCGCTATATCATATTTCAAAAGTCTTCACTGCACTTACAAAAAGCATATTACAGAATAAAATCGCAAGCTATCTTTTTGTCTTGGGTTTAGATGAAATTCCCTCATCATTTATCTAATGTGTTGACCTTACTTTTGGTTTTGTTATATCACTGTAATAACTTTTCAAATATTTTCACAGCGATTCGTGCAGGCGATTTATGACATTTATTACTGCAGTAATGCAGTAAATTAGTTCCACGTTTTTTTCCAGGCATAATTCTTGCGTTTGAAGAAAAACGTCCTATCTTTTTTCTGTACTAAGACAGTAGGCTTTAATTGCTTGATTTTTTAAAGTTTTGTTCTCTTTAAAGATAGTCTTGTGTGCAGTCCCGTAGCACTCCAACTTCGCCCCCCCCCCCAAAGTAAGCGCAAGAGCCCCTGCGCACAGGTCATATCACTTTAGAGGTGTAAAATTGAAAAGCTGCATTAAGAAAATACACCACAATTTGTACATAAGTAAACAGGCTAATGTCAGAATAAAGCATGCCGATACCGAAGGTGCAAGTCATAAAAAATTCGGCACCGATGCCAGAGTTCAGTAGGACATTTATGCAGACACTGCGAAACGAAAGCAATGACACTGAAAAACATGAAAAAGTTATAAAAACACAGTATCATTTAAATAGTCTGGAGCGAACCTTTTTGTTCGCAAATGCTGTTATGACATTGTCATAATCAAGAGATCGGGCGCAGTCATTTTCGATTGACAACATGGCTAATGAAGATAGTCTACTGCCTGTCATAGACGTTCTATTAAAAGTTTTGATCAGTTTCAATTTGCTGAAGCTTCTTTCAGCGCTGGCAACAGTCACGGGGCAAGTTAGTAAGATTCGAAGTGCGATGTACACATTCGGATACAATTCAAATAAATGAGTCTTTAGAAGATAGTTCAGAAAGTCTTGAGCCGTATTGAGATTGCGATTTTTTTGTAAAATTAAAACAAACCGCTGTAGCTCAGCGCTCATTTCATCAGAATCAATGTCACCGAACTTTTTTTGGAACTCTTTACAGCAAGTAAGAAGAGCATTTTCTTGTTGCACAAGCAAAAGTTTGTCTCGTGTGTACAAAAACGAAAAGGCGGAAGAAACCTCACGTAACAAATTAAAGCGCTCCTTTATTGACATAATAGCCTGGTCTACTAATGGATAGAAAAAGTTGCTTTTAAATTTCAGTTCAGGAGTAGCTCGTTGTTCCTCTTCACCTTGGTAATCAAACAATCTTCTTTTCTTTCCACTTCTTGACGGAGGAAAAGAAGGATCAATATCCAATTTCTGTGCTATTTCAACAGCAGATGTTGCGGCACTGTCATAACCCGTTGTGCGATAGTTTTGCAAAAACTTTTCAGTTGCCTGGATTTCCGTTTCCATTGTATGAAGGGAGACTCCATACGATTGAAGAATCTTGCTTGCTTTATTGACTTGGAATAGGATATCATACCAAATAAACACCGACAAAAGAAAACTCCATTTTGATAAATGAGCTATCAACGATTTTGTTTCTGAGGCAGCTCTTCCATCTTTTCTTTCTATGGAAATGGCTTCCAAGTCTTTCAGTGCCAGCAACACCTCTTTTAAATTGTATCGAAGAGGTTTGATGCATTTAATTCTGCTTTCCCAACGAGTATCAGATTGTGACTTTATGGACAGCTCCACATGTTTCTTCAAAATTTCCCAACGCTGAGCAGAGGAAGAAAACAGCACATACAACCTTGTAAGTACTCCAAAAAATGTCAATGCTTCCGTCGATCAATTAGCACTGTCAACAACAACTAAGTTAAGGGTATGGTTTGCACAGGGCACGTAAACAGCTTTGGGATTGATGTCTAGCATTCTTGCTTGGACCCCAGAATGTTTTCCTTTCATGTTAGCACCATTATCATATGACTGACCTCGACAATCAGCCAATTCGAGTTGCATTTCGGTCGCTTTTTCTAAGAAAGCGTCCAACAAGCCTTTCCCAGTACTGTCACTTATTCTCAAGTAGCCAAAAAATCTTTCTTTAACAACAGCAGCTTCTTCATTACATAGTACATAACGGAGAATGACAGGCATTTGTTCATGATGTGACATATCTGGAGTGCAGTTCAAAATTATAGAAAAATATTTCGCCAATTTCAATTGCTGTAAATTTTCTTTTTCAACTTCTGTCGCTAGCAATTCAATTAGTTCATTTTGTATGGTAGGACTCAAATAGTGATCTTTAGTGTTTTTATTTTTGATTCTGTCTTGAAGCTCTTTTTTCGGATCGGATCTCTTCTTGCCAAAAGCTCAAATATACCCAGAAAATTTCCATTGTGAGGAGGTCCTAAGACTTCTTCAGATCCTCTAAAAGCAAGATTCCTTTCCGATAGAAACAAGGCAATGTCGATAAGTCTCTCTAAAACATTTCTCCAAAAACGTCTTTCATTGAAAAAAATATTCATCTCGCGTTTGTCGATAGTGGATCAATTTCTTATCCCTTCAGCTAGCAACATCTATTGACTGCAGCATTCTTGGTGGGAAATGCCGTTTTCATGGTCTTTCAGTTTTTTCCAAAAACCCTCCCATGTATTTATACCACTACAAAAGGGGCTTAGTGTTTTTCCAAATAGCTTACAACAAAAGCAAAAAACTTGATCTGATTCCCCAGAATAAACTAGCCACGACCGTGAAACACTTTCACCATTAGGTAACACACGTTTATAATGGTTGGAGGAAAAACGTCGCCTTGGAGTTGTGTTATTATATGGAAAATTCATTATTAGTTGATGTGGTCCACGCTTTACTATATCACATCGTTGAGCATCAGAAATACTTTCAGGCCATTTACATGGGTCATCAGGGATAGGGGTAAATTGAGATTCAGTTATTTTTGATATTGAAGGTTGCGTATTGGCAGGTAAATCACAACTTACATTTTCTGGAAATTCACAATCACTTTGATGCTGATCGTCATAGTCTTCTTTTTCTTGTACACTATAGTTTTCTTCATCCCTCTCGGTACTAGTGCCAGGTATACTCTGCTCAGTAATCTTGAAAAAATCTGTCATCTTGGGCAATTTCGCTACAGCATCTCGAGCAGTGGCTGCTTCTTTTCTCTTTTGAGCACCACTTTTTGAACGTTTCATTCTATACAATGTCAATAAAATACTTTATCTGCACTCTGCAGTGTATATATATTGTCCCGGTATTTATAGCCAAATAGAATTCCAGACCATTCTATGATTGTTGCGTAACAACGGCATTGTTACGTCAATCGAATATTGAAGATTCTACCAGAAAATCAATCGAAATATTCTAGATTTTGCGAGATAAAATGACGTCGCATTCACTTATGATGTCACAAGCCAATTTCTTCCTACAGTTTAAATCGGTTGTAAACAAGTCTGCTGAACTGAAAATAGTCACGTAGCCAAAAAGCAATTTCAGACTAACTTGGGCCCCCAAAGTTGGCCTGGGCCCCCCCAATTGGGGGGTTTGGGGGGCGGCTGCTACGTCTCTGCTTGTGTGGCGCAAACCCTTGCTTTAGTTAGTAAGTTCATTATTCTTTTTAGCTTTTGAGCTTTTATTTATTCTGTTACAACTCAAGAACTCAAGAACTGTTACAACTCAAGAACGGGTGTGTACTCAGCAAGGAGTATAGATTGCGGCCTAAATACTTAAGATTTTTAATTTAGGCAGCAAAAACATCAATACAACTGACCTATAATGAGGAATTCTGTTGGCAATCAAAACAGTGTAGATTTTGTCGCTTTTTCTTTTATGAAAGTACATTTCTGGAGAAATTCCGGTTTATTTATTTATTTTTTATTTCACCAACTATATACCTATTCCTAACATTTTTCGAACTTTCAGACTTTTGATTCCATCCAATAAATGTTTCCTTTGTTTGTTTTTGTGCTTTTTTCCTTTTTTCTCTCTTCAATTTTTTTATTAGCTCTTTGAAAATTGCACATGTTTGGTTTTTGTAAGATGTTCTCAGTAGATACCTGACTTGACAACCAGACGGTTTTTGCGGTATCTCTTGGTCTGTAAATATTTTTTTTTGAGTGCTTATCTTCATATTTCGTTGTAATATTACATTGCATACGCGTCTTTACATACGAACCAAATAATAATTTGTTCTCGTATGTTTTAGAATTTTCAATCTTTTTCACAAAATCTATCATATCTCTTGATTAACGTCTCGACTGGCATTCTGCAAGGCTAATCTGTTAGTTGCATATCTGCATTTTTAGAGCACAAGAAGCAATGGGAATGCAAACGGCTCAGTTTTTGATGCCATATCTTTCCAGTTTTGACAGAATGATGTAACCTTCGGAGAAGAGTATTACCCTCTAATACCTACCAACTGCTTGTCACTTTTCAAGTGGAATCCACAAATATTAAGCACTTCTCTTCTCAAAATACTGGCCTATTTCTCAAATAAATTCCAGATGATTTGAAGAATCCTGTCTGCACACTTATTCTGCCTTCAAGAATACGCGTTATCAAACTGCAGTAATAGAAGAAATTTTAGATATTTGATATATTCCTGATTCAATTAAATATGGAATTTCCATCTTTCCTCCTCAACAGCTATGTAGTGTTTTCACGTTTTGATTTATAGACGTCAATATAAAAATACCACACCGAGAAATTATTGAATTTTTTTGAATCAATAGTTGTTGAACTGCTTTCGCATACTTAGTTTTTCAGAATACTTCTCTTCCAAATGTCTTTTAGAAACTTTGGTGAAAACACAAGTATATCAAGCACTGAAACGCATTGTGCTTTAGCAAATCTTGTAGGATCTGCACGTTTATGAAGAATAATGCAGGTTGTGATTTTTTCATTATCACTTGCTGTAGGAGTAAAAGTCACATTTCCAGATTGTTTTCAGACTAACAGAAGGCTTAACATCTAGTCGCTAGATCACTGTTGGTGCCTGGATAATTACCGTTACCCATACTGACATCATCGATTTGTCCATTTTCCGAGGGTTGACAACCGCTTTTCACTGATTTCTAGCTTTGCTGTGACTTCTTCAAAAAGAAAACCTATCATTCTTTTCCTTCCAGTTGCTAATCACCTGTCCCTCTCTTGCTAAACAGTTACATTATTTCGTTACTCTTCTTTTGTTTGCTTTCAATTGCGCGCTTTTGCCAGTATTGCTCTTTAGTAAGTGATAACAATTGAATGGGGTCCAATGGATTACAGTGGTGCAAGATACTACTTTTTTGTCACTTCACTCTTGCATGTAAAGTTGACCACTATTTATTTACCAAACCTTCTGACAAACTTCAGAAGAGTTACCAACCTTCAACTTTATTGTTGGTGCGTGGGGTGAAATATCAGCCTGTAAAAACTCATTTGAAGTCCATTGGACCCCATGGTAAACAAAGAGTTAAAAATTTCAAATTGGACAAAAATAGTCTAACTATGTTGTCATAATTGCAGTGGAACAGCGCTTAAACTAGCGGTTCTGACCTTTTTTTATTAGGTCTCCCTTTGTGATCATTCCCCTCAAGCCCCCTTCTGTTTTTAAATAAACACTGAAAACAATTATTTTTGATCTGTTTATTGATACGCGTCAAAGAAATACTTGATAGTGCTCACTGCATCTTAAATACTAGATTTTTAAAACGATGCTTAAGTTTAGAGTACACAATGCGAGTCTTCTTCAGCTGTAAGGTTGGTTCGGTGCTTAGTCTTGATAGCAAGAAGCGTGTAAAATTCAATTTGACCAAGACACGTGGATCTTAAACATATTTAGAGCATGATATAAAATAAATTTTTCAAAGTCCAGTTCTTTGAAGTTTTCTTTAGCTGTAAAGTTGATATTCGACTCATTTCAGTATCGCGTAATGCTAATGGCATTTATTCACTTCTTCTGATTTGCATGCGTATATTTCCTAAAACGTTAGATGCTCTTCCTGACGCAACCTTCCTCATTTATATCGGCGTGGCACAGGCACCAAGATGCCACGAAATTTTGTGCACCTTCAACGGCTGTGAACCCTTGTGGGAGGAACAGGAATAAAAAAATAAATATTAGGCCTACCAGAAACAACACGTATTGGAAAAAAGTAAGGGAGGCAGGACGGAGTCGGCTTGGGCACGTACTGAGAAAAGAAAACAACTATTTTGCAAGAAGAATTATCAAACTGGGCCCACCCTGTAAATGGAAAAGAGGAAAACGAAAAAGGTTTGTAAATGCGATCAAGGATGATGTAAATGTGGTTGTATTGATGGAGAAAAATGCCGTAACCCGAGAAAGATATAGGAAAATGGTCTGCTGGAGCGACCCCTAAATGTAATAGCCGATAGAAAATGAAGAAAATGACGATGTTTTTTATTTTTTCTATCATCACGTTCACTGAAAATGTTGCATTGCTGTCCGGTCATTATCATAGAACCAACCAAAACCACAAAGCAATGTTGCGTTGCAGTAGTGGTTGTATTCAGAATAAATTGTCTTTTTTAATCCTAGGCAAGAAATCAATTATTATCACTTTTGTGCAAAAGAATCTGCGAAATGCAGCAAGGGTTGGTAGCAAATATGCCAATAGCAAAAATGCAAAACGCAAAACGCATTTTTATCTGTTAATACTGAGCTCATGCTCTCGCAAAACTATTAATGCTACTCTGGAGAAGCGCGAGAACTACTGTGTAAAACCCACTCGACCTCACTAACAACCAAATAAGCATATTTGATGTTATAGTCAAGCTTGTTTTGGTTTTCGGTTCAATACATTTGTGAACATTTGCGGAAAGACGAACATTTCAAAATCTCTCTAAATCAATTACGGATCCAAGAATTTCCTCCGGTAATGAAAAACCAGCTAATCATAGAAGACAAGCTCATCACTCCATTTTGAGTGTGCCTCTTTAAATCGTTTTCAGTCTATTTTGAACCAACCTTTAAAAAACAATTCTTTACTTCATTTAAAAAGAATCGACAGGGCATGTAATATTTTGATTGGACGTTTACAATTTCTGGCTTATGTATTCGTCAATGATCCAACCATTTTTTTACTTTCAATATTTTTGGACAGTATTTTAAAACTCAGAATATAGGCAACACAATCAATCTGTTCAAGCATTTTCATTATTTGAATCAGTTCCGAAGTATCGCTTCATGGTAAAAGCAGATATTATGCTGCCAAAATTTTTTATGAGCATTCTCAAAAAAGAAACATTGGTATTTGTGTGTGTCGTAATAATTTGCTTTTTTGCTTAAAAAAATTCCAGTCAGGCTAACTTTAAAAGAAATTCTACCGACAAAGCATTTCATTCTATTTAAAAAGGACGTCAAAAAGTAATTGCAGGCGAGATAAGAAAAATGGACAAGATAGGAATTTGAATTATGAAAAAAGTGAATGCAGTAGTAAATTAGCTTTTCTTGAATAGACTCCTTAGCCGGCTTTACAAAGGCAAGAATTTTTTCAAATTTAATGTGGACGGTTTAAAAATTTGGCTAACTACACCGGTAGTGCAAAACCATCTATCCATGGTACTATTATGGCGTAATATATAAAGCTTTATTTGATCATTTGAGTAGTTAAATAAAGCTTTTATTTTTGGAAACTATGCACGTTCCAAATTGTTCTGCGTAAACAATGTAGTTTTCAAAATTGCATTTTATTGTAAATTTGTTTGTAGCAAATTGGAAGCTGTTAGATTTGAGATACAAGAAAGTAGTTACTTGAGCAACAACTTCGGTTTTTGGCTTAAAAGAAATAATATCCTTTTGGTGATTGCAGCTGTGGATTTTTCCATTTGCGCTTGAGATGAAATAAAAACTTTATGGACAAAGCTGGATGATGAGTGGTAAAGCAATGTTTTAAATTAGTCTGAAAATTGAGTTTGTAGATCTTGATATAATGAGTCACCAAATAGTGCTGGAAGAAGAGATAGACGAAGATTACGTTCCTCAAGAGGAAGAGATTTTAGAATATGCTACAACCATTGGGATAAATCCCAGCAATGAACCTGACTTATTATGGATAGCCCGTGAAGGGATTAACGCTCCAATGCCAAAACAATGGAAGGCTTGCCAAGATGTTGGAGGGGAGATCTATTTTTTCAATTTTGAGACGGGGGCAAGCATATGGGAGCATCCATGCGACGAGTTTTATCGAGCCATGGTGAAAAAAGAAAGAGAAAAAGCACAATCTAAGCAGTCTTCTCCTAGTCAGCAAGCGGCCAAAAAATTTGAAATTAAGACGGGAAAAAATGAAAAACTAAACAAAACCAATATCGATTCATTCGAATCTCTGCTCAATGCAACGCTAAGCAATGAAAAAGACATTTTACAATTAAACCATAGCAATGATTGTTTTGAATCACTTCTTAGCAAATCTCTGGGCACTGGTTCAAACCACTTAGGAATGAAGAAGAAGGTAGAAGCACTTGAATCTCGCCCTACCGCACCACAGAATAGCAAAGTGATAAAAGAAGTCAAGTTTGCCTTACCAGAACCACGTTTGCGAAAAATTCCACCCATTAATCCTACCATTACCTCAAAAGTAATAAAACCATTTTCTTTGCCACAAATTGAGGGTGACGAAGTGAGCTCTTTACAAAACATTGGGAGTTTGGAAAGCGTTGAACAAAAATTAGACTGCTCCAACCTATTATCGCCTGCTTCTGAATCAGAATTATTTCTGGAAGAAGATAAAGAAATAGAAATAAATCAAAAGAAGGTAGACAAAAATTTAAAAAAGTTTTTGCCCATTTCTGAAGGAAATGAGTTGAGCTTTTCCGATGATGAAGATGAAGACAATGCTTTGTGCGATAAAAGCGAGGAAAGTTTTGAATTTTTCGAACCTACGAGCGAAGAAGAAATAAACGCAAATAAAAAACAATTAATAGCATCTCACGTTGATAAAATTTTGCACAGTATTGGTTTCAGAGACGACACTTTTAAATATGATTCTGAATCCAATCTTTTATTTGAAAAAATAAACAAAAAAGAACCAGAGAAGAAAACGCAAGAAGAACCCGAAAAGAAGACGCTAGAAGAACCAGAAATACGGTCGCAAAAAGAACAAATAAAGAGTTTGGCTATCCCTGCTAAAGTTGAAGATCACACGAAGATTACAAATGAAATGTGTCATAGCATTTGTGAAATGATATCTGCGCGCTTCATTGCTGATCAAAATAAGCTGAATGAAATGAAAATTGAACAAGAAAACAAAATCAAACAGCTTGAAAAGCGAATAGAAAATGACTACTTTGCAAATGAGAAGCATATTTACTCAACCATCAATGCCAGAGTGGGCGAATGTGAGCGCAATTTGCAAGCCGTTTTGAAAGAGAAGTTTGACGACATGGCTCGACTTCAAGAAAAAGAAATATGCTCGTTAAAAGAAAGAGTAACTTTGAGTAGATTGGTTGAATTTTCAGAAGATGCTGGTCAAAATCGAAATAAAAGTGAGAAAAAAATTACCGAGCCGACAGAAAACGACAAAAAAAAGTCTACAGAGAAAGAAACCTCCGATAAATTGTTGACTACAAACTGGAACAATCCTAGCGAGAAAATAAAATCTACTGCAGATGCAAAATTAGACGAAAGTGCTCTTCTTTCTCTGCTTGAAACAATACAAGAGAGGCGAAAGCTTGAAGAGAAAAACAGACTAAATTCAGCATTTGAAGAACAAATTAAAGAATTAAGGAAAGAAATTGAGTCACTGAAAATCGAACAAGGGAGTATGGGTTTAAGACTGGCTTTGCTACAAAGTGTTCCTAACTCTGGGCATTATGATGACCGCACCAGTTCTTTACTGGAACCTACCAAAAATTTCAGAGAGTTTCAACTTTATAATGACCGTGACAAGTTGTTTCCAGAGAACAATACTGCACGACGATCTCAATTCAATACAAATCGCAACACGTTATTTCCAGCAGAATCTACGAGGTTCACCACAAGTCTAAGAGGACTTCAATCTCAGATGGACAGTAACAATTCATTTCTGGAAACTAAACACCTTAGAAGATCGACTCAATCTTATTCTAGCCCTAGTCGCTACTTGTCTACGTTGGAATATCCTGTAGGCCGAACTAGTATTCGAGAAGCCTGGACTAAAGACCAAAACGTACTGAAAGATGCCAAAGAATTTTTACTTCAATGTGATTCCAGAAGAAGTCTAAAGAACTCTACTTTTGACAAAACTACTGTGGTTGACAAGAGTTTTTTTTATGATAGAAATTCATTTCCTACAAGTGTTTCAAGTAAAAAACTTGGTTTTTCAAAATTTAATCAAACGCTTAACGATGTTGATAACGACGACCTGTCTTCAGCTTTTGGTTCTCGTAAGCGCAGTCTCACTCAATCAAGTCAAGTTGGCCAGTTGAACAAAAACTGGCTTTATTCCAATGAACCTTATCAACGTCTGTCTGGTATTCCTGAAGTAAACTCCCCACGAATTTCACCAAACGGCCCGCATTGTGAAAATCTGGATGTTTTGAATCGTGTAAAGGCGGTTGATAACAAATTGAGTTATGTCGTTCCGCCAGCGGCCAATCACAATGTTTCCTTGAATCCTGGCAAAAAAATTTCAGATTTGAGACAAAATTTCAAAACTTTTCATGCTGTTTTACCGATCAACTTGCCATCATCGCCAATCGCTGATCTCAAAAGACGGAGCTATCTCAGCGGAATATCTCCACATGAACTGTTAACCTCGCGTTTTCATGACATGGTTGACGACTGGGTTTACCATGAGCTTGCTGGATGTAGACAGAATGCCGTGAAAGACCATGAACCTGATTACATGAACAAATTTCACTACACACCAGCACGAGATTTGATAGAATGGAAAACAGCCTTATCGACCAGACCACAATCAGCTGTCCAACCTTCTATATATCTTTAATTGGAGTAGTGCTGACAAGTTTATAAAAATCCTGGTAAAACAATTTTTGTTTGCCAAAGGATTTTCAAAGCAAATGTTCTGTCTGGTTACAGCAACTAACAAAAATAACAAAATAAAGCCGTCTCAGTTTAATTTTTGTGGTTTATGTTGTTATATTTGTTTACTTCTTTAGGGCCAATGCCCATGACCCCATTTTACCTTAACAACAAAGTACAAAGTTCCGTTTAAGTGTAGTTTCCACCACATGCAGATAAAAAAGGTGGTAAAAAATAGAACAAATGAGTACAGACCAAAATTTGAGGTCCAAAAAAGTTATTATCCTCCAACCAAACATCAAAACCGACAGCAGTTGCGCCCTCTTTACGTTACATCTGCATGCAGTTGTTCCTTTTCTTACAACAGTGACACGGCATGAAACGGTTATCAGGATTTATCTATCGAATACTATGAAAATCAGATCGGAAGAAAATGGCTGTCTATTTTAAACCGGTTTTGATTACGAATTACAGACTGCCAGCTCCACCGCCAATAACACGCCAACTGCCACTGCTAGGTAGCGCTTATGATACGTTAAATTGCTGGGTAAACTGAATTGCGCACTCGCCAGCTTGCGTTGCATGAATCTGAGTAATGTGAGTGAAATAAATCAAACATAGGATTTCATTTAGTCAAAACAACACTAAGTACAACAAAAGCTAACTTAGATTTTGCTGAAATAGAGAACATCCTTGAATTACAACAACGTAGTAGCTAAACTGATGCTGCACTTCTCTATATAACTGACTTGCTCGCTTTTGCATTGAGAGAACTGAGGAATTACGACAAACAGAGAAGAATGTTCTACAAGGTAACGCAAAATCTTTACACTTAAAACACAAATTACTATGCTTTGATTACAAAGCAGCAACAGCCTCAATTCAGATACAAGCACTGGGGCAATGACAGGCGTTATCATTTTATAAATTACAATACTTCTGTGAAGTCGGAAAGAACCCGACTTCTATGCACTCCGCAAGTGGCAAAACCACAAAATCCGGTCACTCACTTACAAAAGCAGCTATAACATCAGCAACGGGGTCCAGCCAGGTGATCGAGTGATGTTTATCATAGATAGGAGGTCCATCTCAAAGGTTCGGTTCCCAGCAGGTCGGATACGCGCCACTGAAGAGCCCCTAATGGCGAAACCGATGTGGTGCATCCTTATTGTTCGTGTGTGACTACTTAATTGTAGTCGGAGAGAATGACTTGCCATCGACGTTTTCAAAAATTGCTTGAATATTTATTAATTTATAACAAAAAAAAAACAGTTTTGAGAGTATGGCACAGTTTGAAAGACTTGGATTGATTCAGCCAATTTTTACTAAAATCTATGAAGAACTTGTTTTATTTATTGTTTTGAGGTTTGAAATAGTTTAATTTAATTATGATGTTTTATTCCATCATTACAGGTAAAAATATTTTCATTTTAGTTTGTGTGGATAGTTTTATGAGGCGTTATAAAAATGATGTAAAAAATTCGCTCCACTAACCCAATGTGTCGGGCTGACTCGCCACGTCGCTGCACTAGTTGAGCCATTTGGCTATGACCTTTGAACAGCCTTGATTTACTACGGAGGTTAAAAAAAACTGCTTTTATGTTCTCCCATAACTAACGTTATACTACATCTTCACAATTTAACTGTCCTAAAAAATGACGTTTCGAGCTACTTACTTTTCGACCACCTGTTTAAGAGATGACCTAAACTGATGGTACATGCAATATGTATCATTTGTTTACTGAATTCCCTGCTGAACAACCTAACACTTTGTTCAGTTAAAGAGCATTTTTGTTTAATTAGCGTTGAATTAAAGAAAATTTAAAAACTGATGAAGAGACATAACGCGAAATAAATATGCAAAATAAATTTCATATAAAACATGTAATACGGTAGACAATGCTGTACTGACGAGTATTAAACAAAGCCTGAGTCATGTTTGTAACCACATTGACCACAAATCAAAGTTTGTCGCATACAGATATCTTTGTACAATAACTCAATATTTCCCTTTTCTGTATTATCATCGAATAAAAGTTGACATTCGGTACGTTTTGTACCACCAACTTGTTTTGGCATTGGCAGTTTGTGCTCAAGGTCAGCTTTTGAAAAAGAAGCTGCATTGGTTCAAAAACTAGCCATTCAGCTTTTTTGGTAATCGCTTAAAAAATATACCCTCATACTCGCCGTCGTCATCCACCAACTTTTGCATTATAAAACTTTGCTAGCTTTTTTCCAAAAACTGAATCTTTTTGCCAGTCCCGTAGCACTCCAACTTCGGGCCCTCCCCCCAAAGTAAGCGCAAGAGCCCCTGCGCACAGGTCATATCACTTTAGAGGTGTAAAATTGAAAAGCTGCATTAAGAAAATACACCACAATTTGTACATAAGTAAACAGGCTTATGTCAGAATAAAGCATGCCGATACCGAAGGTGCAAGTCATAAAAAATTCGGTACCGATGCCAGAGTTCAGTAGGACATTTATGCAGACACTGCGAAACGAAAGCAATGACACTGAAAAACATGAAAAAGTTATAAAAACACAGTATCATTTAAATAGTCTGGAGCGAACCTTTTTGTTCGCAAATGCTGTTATGACATTGTCATAATCAAGAGATCGGGCGCAGTCATTTTCGATTGACAACATGGCTAATGAAGATAGTCTACTGTCTGTCATAGACGTTCTATTAAAAGTTTTGATCAGTTTCAATTTGCTGAAGCTTCTTTCAGCGCTGGCAACAGTCACGGGGCAAGTTAGTAAGATTCGAACGGCGATGTACACATTCGGATACAATTCAAATAAATGAGTCTTTAGAAGATAGTTCAGAAAGTCTTGAGCCGTATTGAGATTGCGTTTTTTTGTAAAATTAAAACAAACCGCTGTAGCTCAGCGCTCATTTCATCAGAATCAATGTCACCGAACTTTTTTTGGAACTCTTTACAGCAAGTAAGAAGAGCATTTTCTTGTTGCACAAGCAAAAGTTTGTCTCGTGTGTACAAAAACGAAAAGGCGGAAGAAACCTCACGTAACAAATTAAAGCGCTCCTTTATTGACATAATAGCCTGGTCTACTAATGGATAGAAAAAGTTGCTTTTAAATTTCAGTTCAGGAGTAGCTCGTTGTTCCTCTTCACCTTGGTAATCAAACAATCTTCTTTTCTTTCCACTTCTTGACGGAGGAAAAGAAGGATCAATATCCAATTCCTGTGCTATTTCAACAGCAGATGTTGCGGCACTGTCATAACCCGTTGTGCGATAGTTTTGCAAAAACTTTTCAGTTGCCTAGATTTCCGTTTCCATTGTATGAAGGGAGACTCCATACGATTGAAGAATCTTGCTTGCTTTATTGACTTGGAATAGGATATCATACCAAATAAACACCGACAAAAGAAAACTCCATTTTGATAAATGAGCTATCAACGATTTTGTTTCTGAGGCAGCTCTTCCATCTTTTCTTTCTATGGAAATGGCTTCCAAGTCTTTCAGTGCCAGCAACACCTCTTTTAAATTGTATCGAAGAGGTTTGATGCATTTAATTCTGCTTTCCCAACGAGTATCAGATTGTGACTTTATGGACAGCTCCACATGTTTCTTCAAAATTTCCCAACGCTGAGCAGAGGAAGAAAACAGCACATACAACCTTGTAAGTACTCCAAAAAATGTCAATGCTTCCGTCGATCAATTAGCACTGTCAACAACAACTAAGTTAAGGGTATGGTTTGCACAGGGCACGTAAACAGCTTTGGGATTGATGTCTAGCATTCTTGCTTAGACCCCAGAATGTTTTCCTTTCATGTTAGCACCATTATCATATGACTGAACTCGACAATCAGACAATTCGAGTTGCAGTTCGGTCGCTTTTTCTAAGAAAGCGTCCAACAAGCCTTTCCCAGTACTGTCACTTATTCTCAAGTAGCCAAAAAATCTTTCTTTAACAACAGCAGCTTCTTCATTACATAGTACATAACGGAGAATGACAGGCATTTGTTCATGATGTGACATATCTGGAGTGCAGTTCAAAATTATAGAAAAATATTTCGCCAATTTCAATTGCTGTAAATTTTCTTTTTCAACTTCTGTCGCTAGCAATTCAATTAGTTCATTTTGTATGGTAGGACTCAAATAGTGATCTTTAGTGTTTTTATTTTTGATTCTGTCTTGAAGCTCTTTTTTCGGATCGGATCTCTTCTTGCCAAAAGCTCAAATATACCCAGAAAATTTCCATTGTGAGGAGATCCTAAGACTTCTTCAAATCCTCTAAAAGCAAGATTCCTTTCCGATAGAAACAAAGCAATGTCGATAAGTCTCTCTAAAACATTTCTCCAAAAACGTCTTTCATTGAAAAAAATATTCATCTCGCGTTTGTCGATAGTGGATCAATTTCTTATCCCTTCAGCTAGCAACATCTATTGACTGCAGCATTCTTGGTGGGAAATGCCGTTTTCATGGTCTTTCAGTTTTTTCCAAAAACCCTCCCATGTATTTATACCACTACAAAAGGGGCTTAGTGTTTTTCCAAATAGCTTACAACAAAAGCAAAAAACTTGATCTGATTCCCCAGAATAAACTAGCCACGACCGTGAAACACTTTCACCATTAGGTAACACACGTTTATAATGGTTGGAGGAAAAACGTCGCCTTGGAGTTGTGTTATTATATGGAAAATTCATTATTAGTTGATGTGGTCCACGCTTTACTATATCACATCGTTGAGCATCAGAAATACTTTCAGGCCATTTACATGGGTCATCAGGGATAGGGGTAAATTGAGATTCAGTTATTTTTGATATTGAAGGTTGCGTATTGGCAGGTAAATCACAACTTACATTTTCTGGAAATTCACAATCACTTTGATGCTGATCGTCATAGTCTTCTTTTTCTTGTACACTATAGTTTTCTTCATCCCTCTCGGTACTAGTGCCAGGTATACTCTGCTCAGTAATCTTGAAAAAATCTGTCATCTTGGGCAATTTCGCTACAGCATCTCGAGCAGTGGCTGCTTCTTTTCTCTTTTGAGCACCACTTTTTGAACGTTTCATTCTATACAATGTCAATAAAATAATTTATCTGCACTCTGCAGTGTATATATATTGTCCCGGTATTTATAGCCAAACAGAATTCCAGACCATTCTATGATTGTTGCGTAACAACAGCATTGTTACGTCAATCGAATATTGAAGATTCTACCAGAAAATCAATCGAAATATTCTAGATTCTGCGAGATAAAACGACGTTGCATTCACTTATGATGTCACAAGCCAATTTCTTCCTACAGTTTAAATCGGTTGTAAACAAGTCTGCTGAACTGAAAATAGTCACGTAGCCAAAAAGCAATTTCAGACTAACTTGGGCCCCCAAAGTTGGCCTGGGCCCCCCCAATTGGGGGGTTTGGGGGGCGGCTGCTACGTCTCTGCTTTTTGCTACCAACGGGATAATGCATCCCAAACGCTACACTACTGGACATATATTTATGACGATTTTTTTCATAAGTTTTTTTTCATAGTTGAAAAAATCAGTTTACTTAAAAATTGATTTGTGACTTTATTTCTCAACCGATTTTAACCATTTTTTTAAAATTAAAAGTCATTTCAGGGCAATTCCGATAATGTTTTATTTGTGTCTTAAATATTTGTTTTTACTCTGAAAAAATTGACCTGTATTACCTGTAGTCGACATTTTTACCCCCGAAAATTTGATTATCTTTTACAAACAGGTAAATTTAATACATAAAAAATCTAATAACCTGACAACTGGTAATATATTTAGAAAGTTCAGGAAATCAGCTTTCCAGAAATATACAATTTTAAATAGTTGAGACTTAGGGTCACTTTATAATGCCTAATAAAAAAATAGTAGCTCTACACATTTTTTCACTTTTTGTTGAAAAATTTTCCGACGGTACTTCAGAATATCGCAATTTGTAGAATAACTAATTCCTTTGGTACATTTTGGCTGTTTTTCTGATATCTATGGTTATTTAGCTGTTTGTATCTAAGTTTTCAGAAAGATTGATCAAAAATGAAGTCTGTGGAATTTTTGATAGATAGCCGACTCTAAAGATATTGAAAGCAAAAAAATTAGTGACCCCCCTACAAAAAAGTAGTAGGTCTACATGATCCTGCGTCATCTTTAGCAACAAAATTTTCCTCTCAAACTACATATCATTTAAAAGTTTAAGAAAATTACCTTCAAAAAACATACATATTGTTGCATGGTTTAGACTAAGAGTTATTCTGTAATGATTGATGAAACATGATACCTGTAGTTATCTTTAGTACCGGCACAAAACACTCAAAATTTGATAGCTGGACTTTAGAAAATGCAAATCACACAAAAAGCACTCCCTTTCCAAATTTAAAAGTATGTTTTTCCGTTTACACATCTTTTTTCCTCGCCCTGTATCACGTTTCCACCTAGCTGGTGTATATCAAACACTTTTTATAGATTTTGCAAGGTAGGGGTACTTCAGGTGATAATCTGGTTCCCCCAACAACAAAAGGAGGGGTGTAAAAACGGTCCTGTTTTATCTTTAGCAATAAGATATTAGTTTTAAGCTTTATATCATCTGAAAGTTAAAGAAATTTCCTTTTCAAAAATATATCATTATTAGGGCTACCATATTTTCATTACCAAAAAGGAGGACATTTTTTGATAATAATGATTATCAGCTCTACAAGTTCTGCAAGACTGGAAAAATTTTTCTGGACATTTGTTGAACACTGACCGCTTTTGATAATTAATACAAATACAGCAGTTTATTTTTTAAATTTATTATGCTAATGAACAAAAAAATGTAAATCGGACAGCTTTTTTATGCTTTGAGCTGTCTACAGGCATGTCTAGGCTAAGTTTGCCTTTATTTGCTACAGAAACAAAAGTTCCGTTGCCACAAGTAAATGCATTCTGCTTCGAACTCATCTTGTCCTTTTCCAAAAAATGGATACTTCTGTTGAAGTTCTTCAGTAAACTTTGATTTTCTTCTTGGCATACCGCATTTATATTTTAGCTTTTTGTTTTATTTTTTAAAAACCACAGCAATTCTAATTATAAACAGTTCAACTGAAAATATTGTTTGATTTTTTAAACTAAAATAAATATGTACCGAAATGGCTTCTTTGAAATTAGGTCAATCGACCAGAACAACAAAGCAAAATTTATCTCCGCTGCGTGAAATACAAGAAATGCAGTTTGGAAACTTATCGGTATTTGTACCGTTTTCCATGTAATCTTACTCTTTCAAACCTAAAGCAACAGTCAGTCTGAGGTAGACCGTTGGGAAACTCCCTTTTATCATTCCTTACCAGGTAAACTTATCACTTGAACTAATATGCAGTGACATAATTTTTTAATCACAGGGTAAACGTAAAAAGGAAATTTATGAACGACTTTGGATGACCAAATTAGTTTTTATTAAAAAGGAGGACAAAAAAGGCATTTTTAAACATCCTCAGAGGACCAATTACTTTTTACCAAAAAGGAGGACATGTCCTCCAAAAAGAGGACGTATGGTCACCCTAATCATAATACATATTTTAGGCTAAGTTTTGATTGATAAAAAGGCTAGCCTACATGATAAATCCTAAATTATCTTTGGTACCGGCCAAAAGCCCCAAATTTGGTGCTAGATCCCATAAAATTGCAAACTGAAAAAAAAGTGCACCTTTTAAAAATCTTAAAACATTTTTATTAAATAGTGCCACTCTCTTACCACGTTGTATCAAATTACCAAGGAGAGCATGCAATCAAAACACTTTTTATTTACTTTGACAGGCGAGCTGTCATCAATCAAAATTAGCTTTATCCCGGCAAAAAGGCGGGGGCAAAGAGTAGCTTATGCTTCATCTTAAGCAACAAAATAGTCTATTTATACTGCACATCATTTGAATCAGGAAGAAACAGTCTTTTCAGAGATAGGCAATATTAGATGGAATAGGCAAAGAGTTATTTTTATAACGACTGATGAAAATGTTAGTTGCATTAGCTTCCAGGACCCCCAAAAAGACCAAAAATTTGGCTGCTGGACTTTAAAAAGTGAAACTAGTACAAAAAATTTGTTCTTTGGTGATTTTTCACTGTTTTTCTCGAAAATATGATCCTTTCACATCATCTAGCGGCCATTTTCAAAAACATTTATCTACGCGCGAGGCCTGTAATACCTTTTGAACTTGGGGTAACATTGCTTTCCCCCACCAATAAAAGGGGGTAAAGATGTTTTTGTTTCATTTTGAGTCACAAAACATTGTTTTTAGAATGCACATCACGTAATTTGGGATAAAATTTCCTTTCCAAAAATAGATTGCACTACGTAGTTTGATTTAATCTTGATTTTATTTTGATCGATCGCAAATGCACCTCCAATCCACATCCTTTTGTTGTGGCCCAAAAAAATCTTGAAATATCTGTTGCTATGGGTCTCAGAAAAGTAACAGTTGTAGAAAAGCTTAGTAACTTGGCACATTTTGGCGATTTTTCCTGAAATCTATAGTTAATTGGCTGTTGGTATCTAAGTTTTGAGAAAGATTGACCAAAAAATGAAGTCTGTGGAATTTTTTAAAGCTACAGTTCCCTATTTTGAAAGCAATTTAAAAGTGATTTACTTCCCCAAAAAGGAGAGAGTTAATTTTCATGAACTTTATTCTCGGACAAAAAAATTTTTTGGTACTTACGTATTAACGGGAGGACCTTTAAAAACACGACTCAAAAATTGAAGTAAATTATTTATTGAAACGGTTAAAACCGTGTACACTCCCTTCCAGTGTACGCTGCCCCGTACATTTACATACCGGGCCTGCCCCTTCAGTGTACACTGCCTTTCTTTTAAATAAAATAACATTAAAAATCAAAGGTCCTCCCGATAATACGTAAGGACCAATTTTTTGGAGGTCAGCATATTTTGAATCACAATGAAATTTCCTTTTCAGCGATTAACATGATCGATATAATAGCCAATGGCCTAAAAACAATGAATGATAAAAGTAAAGATAATAATTAATGTTTTTTTTATGCAAATCAGTCGAGGAGTGTTTTGCGGGAGCGAAAGAGTTAATATTTAACCCTCAATACAGAAACAACTAGTTGGATGAGCATATGCTTCTCCAGAGGCGTTAGTAGCATCATTCTCACCAGAATTATCTTAGCTACTGCCGTCAGTTTTCAACTACTTCTTCAATGCTATTTTCTAAGCCTACATAACTGTATCTTTGATAAAAGAGTCACAACTACATACAGTAGCTCTATCCACCTAAATAATTTCTAAATCTGGAAGCAAAAAACCTCAGTCTTTCTTTTACAAAACCTTGAAACAGGTGTAGCAGTGGGATTGTTTTTCTTATTCTGGTCTATTGCATCATAATATGTAGTAAAAACCTGAAAATGACGACCTATTGCATCAGACTAAAACAAACAATTTGTTCACCGCTAGAACGACGTGATACTGCGTACGTCTGATTACAGGTAGCATGTTGCTGTAAAACCACTGTTATTATTAGTCAAAGTGGTGGTCGTTATTGTTTGTACATTTGAGGGTTAAAAGCATACAGTTTGGCATTCCTTCTGGGAACCCCAGATTTTTCATTGGGGACACCTGGGGGTCCCCGTTAAAAATTGCTACTCTAGATGAAATGGCTCAACTAAGTGTATATAAAGTGGCTCAACTAACTCTAGATGAAGTAGCTCAACTAACTCCAGATAAAATGGCTCAACTAACCCTAGATGAAGTGGCTCAACTACCCCTAGATGAAGTGGCTTGACTAACACTTCGTCATCATCTCAGACAAAAATTTTCGTTTTTGATCTGAAATAATATTACAAATTTCAAAAAATTGACTACAATTTTTCGAAATAGCATAAGCTTTGATTTTACCATACCTAACTTAACAAAACTAGCTATCTTTAAAAAATACTAACTGATAGAATGTACTATTTTGTCTAAAAATAGATACAATTTTTATCCTAAAGGTAAACTGGTGGTATCTTCCACGTGTTACGAAAAGACAAGAAAGAAGATGGCGTTATATTGAGCCATTAGATGATGATATAAAACTATTTTACCTCTTTGTTCGGAGAAAAAGAAGGTGGCTCGACTATCCCAGTGGATCAACTCATCCGAGTCTCCTTTATTTCAAATCATTCGCCAGCGCCAAATGAACTAGTCGAAGTATATGTAGCTCTACTCGTACTTCAAGTCTTGAAATTTAACAGCAAGTGCGAAGCAATCTTATTTAAACCCAACAGTCAATCCAGCAAAACCGGCGCAATGTATAGAGCGTACGCTTCGCAGCTGGTAGACCTGGGGTTCATTTCTCCAAGTCGAGTCATACCAAAAATCTTAAAAAACTGGTATTGACAGCTTCCCTGCTTGGCGTTCAGCACGAAAGGGATGGTGTAGAGAACAAGCCGGCAAGCTTGCTTGGTGTGTTCTTAGGTAAGACACTTAACGGGATGCCTCCATCTTCATGTGGTAGACGGATGGTGGGGCCAAGCAGTCTATCCGTCGCGGTGGCTTAGTCTTACAAAAGACTTGCAAACAGAGCATAAGCTCATACGCATGAGTGAGTCAAACCAGCATAGGCGTGAAAGATGGGGAGCTGAAGCCTACCCAAGATATTGGCAGCCACCCTCAAAGTTTGATAAACAAGCAAAAATATGAATAAAGTAGCAAAACAGCTCTGAAAAACTTTGTCGTCAAAGCGGAGATAAAAAAAATCTTCACTTCAATTTGGAGTAGAAAATGGAAATAAATTCATTCTAAAACACAAAAGAACTATACCGGACTTCAGACACCTTCCATACTGAACAAAGTGTTACGCCTATTGGCATAACAAATTATTTTTTTGTGTTTCCACTCCCTATCCACAAGACAAAAGAATTCTTGATTTTAATTGAATTTGAGAATTTTACCGAAAAGGCAATCGAAATCAAGTTAGAAATAGGCGGTAGTTCATTTTCGAACGAATTTCCGTGTAAACTAAATCTAACATAGCTGTTCTATTGCAGCTTAGGCTTTTTGTAAATAGTGCTTATTTAAAAACGACTGCAAACAAATACGAAATATTTTTTGACAATGAAAAATTGCAAAAAAAGGCAAGCCACAGTGAATTACAGAAACACAGTTAATGAATCCTTTCTTTAGTGTAATATATATAGTGTTAACTGTTAACGACTTTTGCAGTAACAAAATAAACTGCTTTACGCCTGTTAGGGTTTGGTAATCGGTAGTATATTGTAAGCAAAATTCAAACTTGGAAATTATAAAGCAGATCTGAACAATTACTTTCCAATGAGCTAATCTAAAAGATAAAAATTCAACACAAAAACTGTCAAATTTGGATGTACATATGTAACAAAAAATTCAATCTTCCTAAATAATTTAACATCTTAAGAAAACACCCATTCCACTTCACAGAAAATATTTCTGGGAAAATTTCATAAAACAATTGTGAAATATTGTAATGTTTCAACTTCATATGATTCTTGTTCAAAGTTGAAAGCTCAGAATAACTTACGTTGACATATAGATCAGATTACAATTAAAATCCTTCATATCCGTTGTCGGGAAAATCTGGTAACAAGATTGTTCTACAAAGAAGAATAGCAGCAAAATGGCTTCGACATCATGTTTTGAGTGAGGACAAAGATATTTGCTGATTCATTTTGTTCAGATCAATTTGAGGAACCGTTTGTTTGTTTTATTATCGGTGGCTGATAGACTGGGCTTTATCATGAAAATGGGTCTTGTGCTGCGCCAATACTTCAGCATTAATTCAGAAAGTAGTTTCAAAGAATCCATTTTCAAAATGTCCTATCCCTCAAAGTCCACTTGTCTTGCTGAATTCGATTGCTATTATCTATTTTCAACTTCCATAAACTTTCATTTCGGTTTTGTTTCATCTTTGCAAAAATTGCAATAGCAATGATACCAAACTGGAAAGAAAGATCCAACAAGTGAAGCAATTGAGCTGAATTGGATTGGTACTGCTTGAGGTTGTGGAAAGACCTGCAGCATAAAACAATGTCAGAATTAAAAGTAAAAATGCAACTCCTAGTGGACAAGTTCTTCCTATCGTCTTTGGTTAAAGTAAAGAAAAGTGTTCAACGGTATTTTTTATAGAAAATTTAGGTAAGAAAACGTCAAACATTCTCAAATATTCTAATATTACTTCCTTCAGGAGTGTGTAATTTAGTCCCATGCAAATTTTAAATATCTTAAATTGATTCTGTTTTACACAAATAGTGGATTTCCTACTGACCTGGTATAGTCGTTGTTGTTTGCTTTGTCAGATGCAATTTACTGGAAGCTGGTATGGAATTTAACTGAAATTTAGTGGCAGTAGATTGGAGAGTACTGGTTGTTGAGCGGAGGTTCACGTGATGATGGTTTTGTTGATGGACTATCACTGCAAGGCGCATCGTTCTGTCACACTTCGCTGTTTTCTTCCAGTTATCAAGAAAAGCTTAAGGCAATTGTAAAGCTCAATCAATATGCAATTATCAGCATTAAGTTGTTGGTAGCTATATCACGGGATAACCTTCCCTGCAGAATGGAGTTAGCAAAAAAGTGATTTAATAATCAGTTATTCCAGTCTTGCACTTAAAACTTTCTATTTCTCGCGGAACTGGAAGCCATTGTTTGAGAAGATCGCAAGCACAAACCTTGATTTTAGTTTTCCTGTGGGCCCCACGATTAGTAACCCTGCCTGCTGCCTTGTGAAGTAAGGTGGCAGGCTAAGCAACAGCTCTGATAAGAGGGTGAAATCGACTAAAAAAAGGTTTTTAGCAAGTGGTTTTCCGGATTTGACAAAAAAAATTTTTAAAAGCAAGATTTGTACTAATTTGTAAACGGTCTTAACTCTCCGGTTATCTTTTAAGATATAGGCTCCAAGATTTTGCTGCAGTTAACGTCTGTCTAACTTTGTTTAAGAATAACGTAGTTTGAGAAATACTTCGTTTTTTTTAGGTCCTATTTCGTCTTTGCAGCATAGTCTATCTTGAACAATGTTACGTTTAAAAACCATGTTATAATATTAAATAACTAGGCGTAGGTTTCGCACTTACCTATATAATAGTAAGTGAATCCCGGATGAAAAATAAACCCAAGCGGATTAGGGCTACTGTTTTGAAATTTCATGGTGAGTTTTTTGCTTACATTGGGAGAATCACATCTGAAAATAATGCGAGAATCTGCGGAAAAAACAAACAGCATTGAAAGTTCGCAAATATAGTGCGAGGTTAAATCTCCCCCTTGCTTTGATATAAATATTACCATAATTTGTTCTATATATAAACATGAAACAAATTTTCAGGAAATCTGTTGGTAAGTGATGACTGCTGGATGGTTAGCCTATGAGCAAGGCTGCATTTATATAGGAAGTACTGCATTTAATTCTGATCCACGGAAATGCTGTTGATGAAACCAGCTCCAGATTAGGTAATTAAACCGAGCCCAGTCTTTTTTTACTTTTCAATAAAGTTTGCTTCAAAGTGTGTGGATAGTAGCAGACACGTATTAATCCAGCAGCACATCTGTAAATCTAGCTCTCTACTTTTCCGAGCTAAAAGAGCTTTCGTTTCGCTGCGTTTTCAATTTTCAGCGCGACTTGTGTCTAGCAAATGATTTGTCTCATGGTTTAGCAGTTTGTGGTTAAACACACTACCGTTCTCGAGGGAATGGAGCACCGTTTTATGTTATGGCAGTGACTGTACAACATGTAGTACATTCAAATGTTTAGATGACTTTGTTGTTTGTGTTCTAGAAAAAAGGCTAAACGTCAATATACTCTACTTATAGTAAAATTACTCTGCTTGTGCTTATGGTAGAAAGTTCTCGCTGCAGTAGTAACTCGGAAACGGTTTTGGACAAAAGATGTGCTATTGTAAATAAAAAACGATTTTGCAGTGACCGCAAAATATGATCCAACACATAAATTAATTAGTGTCAGAAAGGTTTGACATTTTTAGAAATGCACTGGAAAAGTATTTTGTGGGATTTGTCTCCAACCTTTTCTTGACCAAATCGATTGCCTACCTTGCTGTGGAGAACAGTTTTGAAATTGTTCTTCAGTGACGTTGTAAATGCTAAAACTGAGCGGGGAAACCTCATCAGTATCATATTGCGGACACAGCATGTCCATGTACTGACCCATTCGAACATTGACGGAGTACACGTCGCCAGGTTGCAGTCTGAAAAATTGTAAATCTACATGAATCAAATTTTTCCTTACAATGCCAGTATCTTGACGTATTTGATTTTAACAACGAAATATTTCATTATCGTATTTATTAATTTCTAGTTTCTCTGCTTGCTTTGCTTAAACATACTTGAAGTTCAGGCATGGAGATCGACACTTTTACCAGAGTAGAAAATATAGTTAAAGTTTATGCGGACCTGACCTGCAACTAAATTTACAAAAAAAATTTTATTACTACAATGAATTCTTTGTATTATTTTATAGAAATATATGCTCGAAGATTGCCTATAACAAGCGGTTTTTACATTAGAGTTCAATGTTATCACATAGGTTTCCTATTTTGCATTTAGGTCTATACTTCAGAATTTTTTTACAGCCATTGAAGTCGATTATTTTTGCACTGTATGATGGCTTATTGAGAGAATTATTTCTCACTTTAATGGTATCAGTTTGCAATCTTGCTTGTTACCCAAAAGTACTAACTAACAAGCACAGTAGTAACCAACCTTTTAGTAGCCACGGTCTCCTTTCAACAAACTACCAATTTAGCAGAATTCCCACTTAAATTTTTTTCTAAAACGCACTTAACATACCGTGGATTCTCATCATATAAAAGCAAAGTTAATGATGAAACGCTGTAGATATTGTTGTAAGGTTCTGGCTGCTGCAAGAAATAATGGTCTTGAAAATAAAATAAAATTATTACGAAGAGCGTAGCCCGAAAAAATATTGAGTTTAGACAAAATTTTGAACTGAAAAGTTTGACCAAAATTATGATATTAATTCCAGATCTTTAACTATTTTTTAGAATATTTCATCTTAAGTTAAGAAAAAGGCTTTGACCGCAACTTATAATTGATTTTATACAAATAAATGAAATGCTTCTATTCTTTGATAACGACAAATAAAGTGTGCTGTTTGAGAAATGATAAAAGATAACAATACTAGCCCTACAATCACGCAAAGAATCGAAAAATTTTTGCTGTTTCGTTTAAAAATAGTATTATCGGATTTAAGACCGCAAATTTTCTGCCTGCCAGCTGAATCGAATTCTTTTCTACTTGCTGTAGTCGCAAATAAATAAGCCACTGTAATGCTTCGTTCAAATAACAAGCGATGAAAGCCATTGATGATGAGAGAGCATTGCTGTACATCGAAACTTTGATGTTAAGCTACGCTTGCTTTTAGCGAAATGAGATAAGCAATCTACTGTTGATGGCTATTTTAATGTTAATATCGACCATTAGAAATTATCTGCTAATCTTATCAATACTTCTTTGTTACTTACTTGTACAAACTGATATAAAAATGGAAGCAATGCTTTCATCAAGGCAATCCCGCACCCACTGAAACCTTCTCACGGACACCTAAAGGGTTCGCGAATTCCGGCTCAGAAACCATAGATCTATCTTGATTAGTCAAAACAACAAACCGATTTTACGCGGCGACTAGAACAGGGGTCGGCAACCCGCGCTCCGGAGTCGCCCGTGGCTTCTTCATCCTTCAACTGCGGCTACGCTAGACTTGGAAAAATCTAAACTACTTATAGACAAAAAAGCAACCACGTGAAATTTTTTAAATCACTCCCAAAAAGTTGATCTCAAAAAGGGGGGTGGTCAACATGGTAATGAGATGGCAGAAGGAAAATAATCTCTTAGTTGATCTCCGAAAAAAGAAAAGTTCGGAGATCTTTTTGTGACTCTCAGTGTTTCATTTCTATGCGAACCTCATTGAAATCGCTCTTCAGCCATTGAAAGTTGCCGACCCCTGAGCTAGAACAAGTAATTGCCGAGAATTTAAAAGTGTTCTTTCTGCAATCGTTAGATTCTCAATTTGTATTGGAGTCGCTAAAGACCTTACTACACCTTATTTAGGTAATTGAGATTTTAACTCCCCAATTGTCAAAAAAAAACTTCAAACGCTTTTTGTAGAATGTAAGAGACGTTTTCTTTGTTGAATAACAAATAAAAAACTTCAGAAAGCAGAAACTTCAGAAAACTGTCAGAAAGCAATTCTGGCTAAAGTTTTCAGGTAAAGAACGAGGGTTTAAATCTGTTCCGCAAGCAATAAAATCTTAACTGTTTTAGGAAAATTTTAATAAAAATGCTATATCTTCTTGACTAAAAATTAAAAAAATTTTCGCAAAAGTAATTGCTAACGGTTAAGGTAATTTAAAAGTTCAAAAGCAATAAATTTATGTTTTGTTCACATTAGGCGACAACCTGGCATGAAATTAAAAAAGTAGTTTTTGGGGGTAAAACTAATTTTTCTCCAGTCATCTTGACGTCATTTCAATCAGGAATTGCAAGTCCGATATTTGTGGCATGCGATGGCGCAATTCCCCCCCCCCCCCAACCTTGGCTACGCTTCTGCTCATAACATCAATGTTAGATTATCCCCGTAGAGACCAATCAGCAAACATTTAGCCATGGTAATCTCTTAATATTTGCTTTTGAACAGGTGCAGCTCAACATCTGTGTTTGTGGTTTCCCATATAAGCCTCACCCCTATTTCGACAATAGAAGTAGTAAATAAAAATAGAACTAATGGAGCAATAAATTACGAGCTAAGAACTGGTTGTGTTGCTAGCGTAAGTGTTCAACAGGAGTGTAGTGGTGTGGCAGGAGTTTAGTGGTGTGGAAACTCGTGGGAACAGCGATCCTACACTGTTTTCACTAAACTGACTTGAAGATATATATTTTTACTCAAAATTCCTGTTTCCAGTTCACTCCGTTGCATAAATGAATCAAGTGCTGGTTATCTCTTGCGTAGCAACCTAACAATACGATTGTGCAATTATTGTGGTGGTGTCATAATCCGAAATGATGTTGAAAATGACAATTTTTTAGGGACTTCCGTACTTGGCTATCACTTAAAAAATTGAGCATCCCCACCCTTTTTTTTTAGCACAACACCCCCGGTCTCCTACGTTATTGATCTTATGTGCAAAGCAAACTGATGTGGTGATGCATTGGTTGCGTCATTTTGAAGATTCTACACTAAAGTTTGTTTTATTTTGTTGAAAACACCCGCACATCAAGCAGCAATGCGGTATCAACACAAAGGGAAAGTATGGTAAATGCCACAAACCCAATACTTAAAGGGCTCCACTCTTCAAACTTCTAGCATCTGTTGAAAATCAAAACATTTTTAGAGGACATTCCAAAAGCAAATTTTTTAAAGTCCCCTAAGAATTTTGATTCTGGTCTAGTTTGGACAATCAGCTTTGATTATGACTAATCGTTCTTTGACAGCATAATGCAAACAAAACATTTCTGCGTACGTTCGAATTGTGCCCAACAAGTGAAAAAAAATGTTTAATGTAAAGCACACAAACGCAAATAGAATCTGCTGGCAGGTGAACAAAGCATTTGCGAACCTACAGATTACATTTTACTGCACACAGATCAAAGATACACATTATGCAATAGAGCGAGGATCAATTGATAGATAAACAAAGTTTTGACAGCCAAAGAAAATATCGCCAAAAATGTGAAGAAGCAACACATTTTTCAAAGGTGTTTTCCGGTTTTTGTCTTCTGATGAATTTGTTTGGACAGCTTTTCCTCGGTTGAGTTAATTCGCCCAAACCACATTACAAACAGGCTACAACTTTTTGCAGAACATCACCATTGCGTTTGTAATAAAATGATAAAACGTGGGATTGTTTAAAGTGGGCTAAAATTAAAAATTTGATTGCTTGATTAATTAGAGCTTTAAATTGGCGGTGTATCGCAACGCAATGGACTGGAAGTCAGAAAAAGTTAGATCTGTCTTCAAAAAAAAGTTGATCCCATCATCACGCAGATGTAATTGCAGATTTAAAGAACGTAAAGTGATTTTGTAACCTTCAAAACTCTCTGTTCTTGTTGAGTGTGTGCGTTTATCCCTCCTCTTTCTTGGGATGAAGGTACGGCTTCAATAGCATTCCAAGTTCACACCATCAACCAAATTAAAATTAGGACAGGCAAAGTGGCAGTCAGTTTCGAACTAGCCCCGAATGCAAATTACGTACGGATAGTCCTACCACCAAAAGGGCGGACTGCCATTAATTGGTACCCAAAAGTCGTCTCTTATGACATGCTGGGTGAGCACATCCACTATTCTAACACGGTAAAGCACTGAAGTTTCTTCCTCTTTGTTCGATGGGTTAGTTTTCAATGATCATCACCAATCAATCCAAAATAATGTTTATTGTAAACTCAATATATATTTGAAAATGAACTTACATAAATGTTAATAAGAGTTAGACTATAAGTTTTCTAAGAACAACACATTAACACGCTTTATTCTCTCGAAACTCAGCTTTGTTGGAAGAACAATTCATCTGTAGTCTAACTACAAATGTTTGTTTTTCTCTTTTTGAAATAGCAAATAGCTATTGTTGTCGAAGAGCTAAACAATAGCTATGACATATGGTGTGGAACGTCATTTAACTTTAATAAAAGAAAACTTTGAAATCGGTCCCATGATAGACTGGAGTTGCGTTTACATACTTTTGCAATATTGACCGAGATATCAATTGGTCATTTTTTCTTTACATCTGTTTTTCCACCTAAACTAGCTTAGTAAACAACCTGTGTCCGTCATACTGCTGTAAGTTATAATTATGGAGGCTGTATTTAGGAAGACAAAAGCGAACTCAACTTCCCCTAAATAGTTTTGAAGAGTATAGTAGGTAAAGGTGAATTTTCTTCTAGATAACTTGAAGACCTAGATGACTACCAACAACAAAATTGATTTCCAAAACGCTTTATATCTTTTTAGATGGTTTTTCTATTTGAAAAAAAAGGTTTGCTGGCGGCCGGTTTATTCTTCAGTCTTTTTTCAAAGACTTTGCTCTTACTCGAACGTATATTAAACTTTGTTTTAAATAATCCTCCTATTTGGTCTTATCAATCCCCAAATCCCTCTTTTCAAAACTAGTGTGGTCTAAAATGATGAATTGGCTATGGCCCTAATCCCACTTTCAATCGTTAGTTACCAGTTTTAATGCTCGTCTTTCAAACAATGCTATTGTTATTGTGTTTACCCCTCCTCTTCCTTGGAATCGAGGCTTTCTGGCAGCCCCACCACCGACAAGGCAAATTACCATTGGTGGTACAGAAAAGTCGCCTGTAAGAACATGCTGGGCGAATAGCTTCACTGTTCGAAGCCGGGGAAGCACGGGCGCTTCAAGACTATCAAAATGGCTTTTATAATAATCACAACACGTGTTGAAAAATAACCAATAATAATCTTACTAGCACTACCATTTAGTCATGTAGTAAGTAACGAACAACTCGTGGTGGTGGTTTCTCACACCTTAACCAGGTACCACTTGGTACAAGGCCACGTCTATAATTAACAAACCACAATAATTATTGCCGGTTAATCGTTAATTACAATTCATTTGACTATTCTTCAAATTGTGTTTTTGCTTTAATTTGATTTTATTATTCATCATAACGTTTGTTGAAACAGAGAAATGGGAGATCGTCTAAACAAGGGGGAAGTGAGAGACACTGTTATTTCCCATTTACAGTTTTGGAACGCACAGTTACTAATTACGTCATCACGTCACATAAACAAGAAAAGATATTTTAGCTACAGAACGGAATGAGAAAAAATCATGCGGCAGTAAAAACTTAGTTTTGAACAAGATGCAATTACAGTAGATCAAGTGTAAAAATGCACGTTTTTAAAACGTATCTTTACGTGCATATTGTGGAAGAAGGATGCACTTTTGGTTCTACATAAAGGTGACGTTGGTAGTGACTTTAAGTTTTGAAAAATCGCGTTTTCCTTAACAACTTTTGAGGAATTTTTCTTTCTTCTAATTCTGCTCACACTTTTACTTAGCCGCTTCTTAACGGCAACATTTGTCAATCCCGCGTCGCTCGCATATCCTTGTGTTCTGTTTGCTACTCAGTCTGACTAAGCCACTTCGACTGGTAGACTGCCCGGTCCCACCATTGGCCTATCGCATAAAGATCTGGGAATCCCGTTTAGCGCCTTTCTCAAAGGCTCAACAAGCGATGTTGCCAGATTTTTCTCCGCACTATCCTTTAAGCATTGAGCGTCTAAGCAAAAAAACTACGAATACCATTTTATAAGTTTTTGCTACGACTCGACAAGCAAATTAAAACCACATCTACCAACTACTAACCGGACGTTTTAATATCTACAAGACTGTGTCGGTGAGACAATGAAAGTAGGAGCTTGTTTAAATGTTGGAGCTTCTCTATTCTGAGATTAAAAGCAAAATGAAGTCTTCAGATGAATGAGTGAACTTGAGAATACAGATTTTCTGCGCAGGAAGAAACACTAGCGTTTGCAAGGGAGCAATTTTTCTAAAGCCTTCTTGAAACATCATGAACATTGAAAAACAGCTTTTTCTCAAAAATCACTAAATGGGTCTACTTTTTGGCTTAAATTTGAAAACCTTTTCTGTTCCTTATGAAAGCCGTTGAGTCTAGTCCCCATTACTAAAATGTAGGTCTACAGAACAAACAACATGAAGTTCAGTTTAAGTGCAGTTTAAACTGCTTTTCAATGCGGTCTGTACTTAACCAGATTTACGAAAAATCGCACGAGATAATTTTGATGCGAAACCGCAAAGAGGATTACAGACAGGTCAAATGTTTGCCATTTTTTTTTACTTTGAATGTTGTCAAGATAATTTGTCGATTGCCTGTGTTTGAAACAATCAATTCTCGTTTGAATGCAACTTATAATTAAGCCACGGTTCCATATACTGGTTGTCACTGTGCAGCTACTGTGGCATTAGGTGATCAATTTTCTCAAGTTATTCCACGTAAATCCCCTGGTCATATTTTGACAATTTTGATGAAAACCCCCAATTGAAACGACAGTCAAGTGGCTTGCTGCATTTAATCACAAAGTGCTTAGGCATTCTTAAAATTCTGCATGTTATTCTAGACGTGTAATTGGTACTACACAGATATGATACTGACAAGGTTGATATGCTGATTCATATTGTTTTGTTCAACACAACGACGAATGGTAAAAATTGTTTTTCTCAATACCCACTAGTTCACAGTTAGAATAACATTTTTTCTGTAATTCTCACGAGAAAATTATTGACCTAATAATCAGCTGACCACCCACTTTTCTTTTGCACCAGACCTGCACAACTCATAACAGAAAAAGGTTCAAAACAACCAATTACATTTTCCGCGGGCAGCAAGCCGACATTGTTACTTAGTTATAGATTAAATCTTACAGAATCAACGCTTGTATGCATTGCTTGGAGAAGCATTAGTGAAATTATATTACTCTCAACTTTTTCAACGTAAGCAAACGTCAAAGGTGGAAGTTAGGCAGTATACTTTGCGTGTATTTTTGGTCCGGTTTTGAACGTTTTTTGTTTGGTATTGTGCAATTTTTGCTCTCAAGTATTTTTGTACGGAAATTTTTGTCCGTTTGGATATGATGTTTCACAGTTTACGCTGCTCGTTGCTGTGTGAACATCCGGTTTTGTCCGAAAAATGCGTACCTAATATTTTTGTAAGTTTTTGTCGGCAACAGCGTTTACGCTTGTGGTCGTTCTTTGCGGACAAAACCGGATGTTTGGAAAAAAACAACTACGATAAAGCGCCATACAAGCATCTTAGCGGATGAAAATTTTCTCACAAAAGTGCAGGGGAGAAAAAACGTACAAAAACGTGCAAAAACGTAAACCGAATACTTTCTCCTTAATACAATTAGCCTTTTGCGCATGTCAAAAATGGATGAAAACATGATTTTGTTTAAGCGTATCGAGTCATACCAAAAGACTTTAAAAAACGGTATCCACAGCTTCCCTGCTTGGCGCTCGGTATTTTAAAGGAGGTTGTGGAGAACAAGCCGACAAGTTCGCTTGTTGTGTCCTTGGCCAAGGCACTTAACAGGACGCCCGCCATTATGCGGAAGACAGGTGGCCCAGACACCACGGAAACGCCAACTCTCAAGCGCGTGCGGACGTCCCGTCCAAAATATAGCGATACAATTCGCTTTCTCGTGAATGGAGGATAAATATGGCAAATAAAAAAAAAGGCTGTAACATTTTTGGTATCATCTGGCGGGTTGTAGCAAAGGCTAATGCAACCCGCTGGCTGCGTGTCGTGCAGGCTTGCTCTGCAAATAGAACAAGAGAAAAGGAGACAAGCAGCAGTTATAAAAACTCTTATAGACTAGTCCTTGAAGTTGACCTTAACCGCTTGACGGGCCATTGATATCAATGCCCTGGGTAATGAGTAAGAATTTTGATGAAATGCTCATTTACTTTTGCTTATGAAAACCGCGTTAGGTCAATTTAAAAGCTGGTAAGATTGAGGCATTTGGATCAGAGCCTAATTTGTTCAGAAATATTAAGATCTTAAAAGTTATTGCTTAATGGGTGTCTGTCACAACTAAACCAACTTTATAAACACCTCCATCCCTCAAATAATTCATTTTACACATGCCATAGAACACAACACACAGAAGTTAATCGTGTGTGACAGGTTTGACTTGTCAGTAACGTTGGCCCATCTAGACTCTTAAACACAAGGTGAGGCTTTGTAATATTGATTTTTATTTGTACACCAGGGGTAAATATTGACTAAGTCTTGGATTTGTTCAATATAGTAAAATCTTTGTGTGATTGCCTGCAGTGTATGAAGACATGGCCTTATTTTTTGGTGAAAAAGGGGTAATTAATACCAATATCTCCGCAAAAGCACAGCATGGTCTATTACGAATTAGTTTTGATAAGAGATAAGTTAGGGAAAAGAAGTGACTTGAAAAGGAATTGAATGTCAAAGTGATGAAAATATAAATTTTTGGCATTTTTGAGTCTTCTTCCCAAAAACATTTGGGAAGAAGCCATCGTGAGTCTCAGTTTCTTTTATAGCTTCCCTCTTCCTTCTTAGATGAGAAGTAAACGGACTATTTATGAGAATTTACTTTAATTAGTGCCTTTTTACTTTTGATCTCAAAAATAATTCGTGGTTTGTGCAATCCCAATAACCTAATAGCATATTAGCAAAAGGGCTCAATTTTCTTAAAGTTGAAAACTTTAAGCAAAAAACACAACGCATTAGACGTTCTTGGGGAGAATTAGCTCTCTTCCAAACTACTATATTTTTGAAATAATACGCAACCTCACACAAAAACAGAGTGGATGCATCGTTACTCACAAGCTATTCTAATTCTTTATGAAACATAAAAAAATGAACTCATTTAGAAAATTTGACGTCTGTGGATATTTGAAAAAAGCTCTTATCTCAACTGCATTTTGTGTTAGTCATAGGAACAGACTGTGCTAGAAACTTCGAAGCCGTTCGGAACACAATGGTAATCACTGTAATTACTACAATAGCTTTTTGGCAAATCAATCTGAAGTGGTTTGAAGAAAAAATCTAACAGAATTAAAATTCCCAGAACACCAGTCAACACTCAGGAACATGCTGTTGCTGTCACACCCTGATGGTGATTAGTAGATGCAAGCAAACTATTGGACGTCACCGAAAAACCTTAACTAGAGTCGCAAAAAGTGGATTGTTATGGTGGAAACTAAACATTGCTATACAAATAACATCAAAGATTTTGCCGCAGTTGAAAAAAGCATGTATCTAACAAACAAGAATGGTTTTGAAATAAATAAATAAATAAATACTCACAGATTTTTTGCTTCTGGATCCCATAAAACTCGCATTCGAGTTGTTCTGCTTGCGATTGCAAAATAAAACGAAGGGGATACAAAAAACAGAACGAAGGAAAGTAATCTCATCTTCAAAAATGAGCTATAATTTCTAGCAACTTTAAATGATAAAAATCATAGCGGCAACAACAGCCTATAGGTTGCAGATTGTATCTTTAAAAAAGAATTAGATTTTGTCGCTATATCGTTCGATATCAGTAGGCTTAAGCTGATAAGTCTATAAGAGGTAATAGTTGCAATCAAGCCACAAATCATTGCTGAGTTATATTGTTCCGAAAGCAGATGTTACACTCGCTAGGGTATTAGCTGTCATAGGCTTATTATTCCACGTTTTGTCGTGGCCAAGTCAAAGAACTTCCAGATAACTTTATGCTTCGCTAAAGGTGCAATCAAAGATTGAGCTAAGGCACTGGCACCTACTTCTCTTTAGGCACGCGAAAGCCACACGCCATAAACCTTACCTCAAAAATTGAGTGGAAACCCCTTTGCTGTGCAAACTCAAAAAATTTTCTGAACAATGATCCCTCTATAAAAATTCTGGACGTACTCCAATGCTTGTTGCGTGTTCCGCTTGTAAGTTAATAGAAGCATATTGGACGGTGATGCATGACTTTTTTACAACGTATAATTTCGTACCCTTTCAGCTTTCATGTATTTTCCGGCGTCCCTGTCTAAAATGATTAATAAAAATATAACTCTGATAGTTGGTATGCATTGGAATCTTTCTCTTGGTATGCAATAGTTGGTATGCATTGGAATCTGTTACAACCGCCTAGGCACCATAAGACTCCATGTCGTGCATTGTGCCCCCTATTTTGATGTTTTGCTCTCCCAGGAAGTGCACGCACCCCCACATAAGAATCCCTAATGCAGTGCAAACAAGGTTATTCAAAAGGACAAAAATGTACGTATCCAGTACTTGTAAACATTGCAACTTTTCTCTTTTATTAGTTGTTCACTTTTCTATATTATTTTTTTAAACATTTCCAGTGGTTTGAGTCTCAGTTTCCCTCCCCTTAATAAAACTCTGCTGTTCTAACTTATTTACTTAAATCTACAACCACTTTATTTTCATCGCAGTCACTCACACAAGTCCATTTAATTACTGACTAACAATTGGTATAAAGTATCAACTCCCACGAACATATATTTAAGCAAACGCGACTTTTTTCGTGCTGTTTCTTAGTAGTAGTGATATCCTGGGAGATTCATTTTATCTAATTTTTAAATTATAACTTAAGCGTTTGAGAAACTCGTTTGCCACCAGCTGGCTGAAATATAATGTTGAAATTCTCGCAAGTTGGTGCTATATAGCTTTGTTTAATTTAATCATTGAGCTTTCCCTGTGCTTATTTGCTTTTAGTCAGACTGGGTCACCCTCGGTGGGCAGCTTGATTGGTACATAAGGGTTGAGGAATCTAGTAAGGTGCCTTTATTTAAGGCACAACAAGCAAATTTGCCGATTTTTTTCTTTGCTATCTTTTACCGCTGAATGTCAAGCAGAAAAGTTGTTGATGCCACTATTGCGAAGTTGTTAGTAGCATCCACTTGAGGTTTGAACCAGCAACCGACTGCATTTGAGGCGGATGCTCCAACCAATACCTCATCTAGGCAGTTTTAATATGAAAGTTTTTAACAATAAATACTCTTGTGACATTTTGAAAAATAGAATCAATACAAGAAAGCTTTTGGCAGTGACGAATTGTTCGGAAGCGCAAAACCTTTTGAAGCTATTGCTTTACTTTAATCAGATTACCTAAGCATTCAAAGAAATTTATGCATTCTTGATTTCCTCCTTTACGAATTTGCTAGACCCACCCTTGTTGCTACGCAAAACCAAGTGATTTTTAACTCAAACTTTTATTTCCGCCAATTCTAATAACACTTTGAGCTACAGCAGTTACGTAACGTTCAATATGGTTGGAAGTTCAAACTGAAATGTCCTACCGAAGAACTCTAAAGGCTTTTAATTCTTTGGCGTTAGTCATAATTTTGAGTAGCCACATCAATTATTTACTGATAGTCTTTATTAGCAAAGAACGGCTTTAAGACATAATCAACCAAAAATTTGGAAAGAGCAACAATTTTATTTTACTTACGTATCGCTAACGACAACAATTAGAAACAGATATAAAATGCAATTTGTCCTACTTTTAAAAGTGAAAGGAAATATCATGGACTTTTTTTGGCACTTGACAGCAACCGTTTCATCATCTGAACTTATTTTGATCACGTGTGAGAAAGGAGGAAGAAGACCGAGGGATGTCGCATACGGTCACATTTTTGATATTTTGCTTTGTTTAATGAAGCTGCTCCACAATTTATAATCTAAAATGCAGTAGTTTTGGGAGCTTAATTTTAAATTTTGTGTTATTTATTTTAAAGAAAACTATTGGTCTGCTGTTACGATAGTTTTTCTTCATGCCTTGTTTATTTATTGCTTATTCTTTGAATCAAGCACTTAACTTACAAAAAGTCGTAAAGCAAATTGATATTATTTTATTTCGTTGGCAACAGAATAGTAAGAAATAAACTTAATCAATTACGATATAGTTTTTCTGTTTGACGTTATTTCAGCGCGTAAGATCATCGTAAATTACGCTTAACTGCATTTATGTAACCGTATAGCCGGTCGAAAGGTCACTAAGTTAGATAACAATATATCGTTAGACGGATGGTTTGTTATGCGAGTGTTTGCTGCGTTGGTTTTGTGTTTTAATGAGGTTAAGAACTTCTGGGGCAGAAGCCTTGGAATTGGATGAAAAGAAAGTATTGCGTGGGATTCTTGTTATTCAGTCTTTATTGAACACTGCTCCAGGTCAACTTTTAATGCAGATTAATGTAGGTTGTATAGCCAAAACTGCGTGTGCTATCTAGTAAATTTGTATTAAGCAACACAGAATGATACAAAACTTTATATTGACAATGAATAAAAGAAAAAAACGATCGGCAGCATCATGAAAAAATCGGCACAGTGGGAACATAGTTTGGCAATACGGAGTTAAAATAAAGAATCATTAGGCTGACACCTTTTCCTTCATCCAGTGACAACATTAAAAGGATATCAAGGATCCGGTCAAGCTCTTTTTCAACAGTAGTAAAAGCCTTGGTAAAGTGGCAGAAGACTGTTAAAGTTCTCTTGCAAGAAGGGCACTCAAGACTATAAAGTTTTTATATTAAAAATTGTAAGTTAGTTTTTTTGGATCAAATAATGACTTTTGAAAACCTCAAAAAATTCATGTATATATGTAGTTATGGTGGACCTGTCTTCATCTTTAAGTGCTGAAAGTCAAACAGCAAACATGTACTTTGGGCAAACATTTAATTTTGTTTTTTTGTTATTCAATAGTTGGACATTACTTGTTCCAAAGGCAAATTTTTGATTTTGTTTGGTAAAAATGTATGACTTTGGACTACGTAGAACCAAATTTAATGCTTTTTCAGGATACAATTGACGCTAGTTATGCATTTTTCTCTAATTTACTGTAAAATTTGGGTATTTTACTAATCGTTTTTTTACAGTTTGATCTTGAACTAATTTATTGGCAGATATGCCAAACATTTTTAGCGAGGTTTCATCAGTACGGTTACCTATTTCTCGGGCACATTACTAACGTCTGAACAAAGCCTTTTCAAAACTTTCCGTAAGTCTTGCGGCCGTCTAAATTATTGACTTGCATCCCACAAAGCAATCTTCAAATATATGTCAAGTGACATGGCTTTGTGACGTCATTGAATCACGTGATCAGAATCGCCATAGCGTTACAAAGTAAAACCATGAAGAAACAGAAAATCAGCGAAGAGGAAGGTTGAGGAATCGAGGCGGTATTGTCTGTTTGTTCATCCTCCACTTGTGCTAGCGCGTTTACTCTGCTTTCAATCGATTTTACTTGTTTGTCGTTTTTTGAAGTTGTCGTTTTGTTAAGTCGAATGATCTTGGGATGGATAATTGTCCCTGATGACATCTCATCAGCTGTTTTCTTGCGAAAGATGTTGGTAGAACTGGGAGGAGTTGAAGAGAATTTGTTGGATGTACTTTGATAAGCACCTGAAACAGCAGCGGTGAGAAGTGAGTCCAGGAATTGCCTACATACCTACACCTAGGATTTTTTGAACACGTGGATCTGTTGATATCCCCAACCCCAAGAAAAAAATCCCTAAGTTTGATTGCATGACGTTGATTTCTAAAAAAAATGTCTTGAACTGGAAAAAGTACAAAAACATCGATTTTACTTTTCAGGTCTTTTACTAGACAAAAAGATCGATTTTTTTGAAGTTTATTTCCAAAATAGGTTCAAAAAAGTAAACAAGCTTCTTAACTCCGGTACCTGGCCCGGGCCAGATTTCAATGCCCCAGTCTAAAATATTTTCATTGTAATTTTAATACAGCAGATAACTAAAAACACCTTAATTGTATCAGCATAGGTAAGCCTGGCGTTAAATCTTTCATACCAAGGCAACTAAAATTTCTAGAAAAGCAAGGTTGTGATTAAGTTACCTCAAAAAAAGGCCCCGGAAGATTAAAAAAAGTAAAACCTTGAGGTTCAGTTTTTGAGACTCGAACTTTTTTTAGGTGGCATTTGGCTTGTAGAGCTGCAAACATAAATTCAAAAATCAAACTTACCTCTCTTGCATGCCACTTGCACGTGAAGGCGGGTAGAGCTCTTTTTCTGACATCCAATTCCCCATTTTTCCTTGTCACGAGGAATAGCTGTGATTAACAAATGTTGTAAGCAAAAATACAAGTAGCAAAGCGGTAGCGAAAGCGTATCATTCATATGTTTGTCACTGCTTGCCTGTAAAAATTTTTGTTGGTTTTTATGTCTTGTCCCAACAAAAGCAAAGCAGTCTTTTCTGGTCCTTTAAAATCTAAGAGCGATAGAGGCAATGGTGAAACAATCAAAAGCTCTCAAGTTCAGTATTCCTATGGATTGTTTGTTGTCGTTGCATTGCCTCTGAAAAAGACTTCAAATAGCAATTTTCTCCGCCCGATTGCAGTCACTGTTGTAGAAACGCTGTCGGATGCAATATCAACGCCCTGAAATGCGAGTCCAAAAACGAGGCTGGCAATGAACAGTTCTAAATTGCGAGTCATTATTTGAGCCACAAACGTTTCACTGTGCTGAGAGGACAAAGATATTAACAAACTACTTTAAGATTATTATAGAACTCAGCTTTGGAATTGTTTTTGACAAGATTTTTTTAAGGCCAGGAACTGCACACATTGTGCAGTACCTTTTTAGTTTTTTGCAGTTCCTGAATAAATACAATAGAGTTAAAATTTCCATTATAGTTGTGTTGTAAATTTGATTATTTGCGTTTAAAATAAGCTGCTCTGTGTAGAAAGGTTCAATGACGTGGTTTAAGACAAATTGACGAGACAAGCTTCTCGAAAAAACTTTCATGGAGAATAGTAAAAGGGAGCAAATTTTTTGTCATTTTAATTGAATTATTACCAAAAAAATACCTAAATTATCAATTACTACAGGCAAACTATAACGTTTATCCTAAATCATTAATGGTCTCTAACAGCGTTGAAAACGAACGACATTTAACAAAAGCTTACAGAAGTGTGTTTGCTTGGGATATATTTTTTTCGTTTAAAGTGTAATTTTGACCTTATCCGCAAAAAATCGTGTTTTCATTCCTCTAAGCTAGGCCATCCACCCATCCATCCATTCTTCTAAACTAAGCACATTACGTAAATGTACACGTAAAGATTTTCTGTTTCTAATGGCATTTTTGATCGGCCAGGAAACTTTAAAAGCTGTGCTTGTACTAATCAGCCTTTCAACATTAGCGCTGTTCGACTTGGCAGAATTCAGGCAAACGCTATTGAAATATGTGGAAAAATATTTGCTTAGAGTAATCGTTTTAATCGCATTGAAGTGTCATATATCTTAATTGATCAATATCATTAAGAGGGATGGCATCTTCATATTACATGTTAGACTCGTCTAAAGAAAAACCTGTGAAAAACAGTTATGTATTTGTTCAATGTCTGCCGAAGCCTTGAGGTCAATGAATGGTTTTAAAACTGGAATATCATCTGAGGTAGCAAATCATTAATCTAAAAAATTAACTAAAGATCAATGATTTCTTTTTTCACTGCATTAGTATCTCTAGTTTCGGTAACAAACAAGTTGTGCCATAGATTGTGTCGAAGATTAGTGGCTCTTAGTTTTTGGCCAGCTAACACAATTTTTGCGTGGTCCCTATCAATCTGAACCAGCTGTTCATTAAGGGCTTCCACCCATCCTCCCATCAAAGAATCTTGCTTCAGTTTCAGGAGTTGGTCTTTTACATTTTCAACGCATTAGCTCAGGTCAAGCAAAGTGATTAAGTGTGACTGAAGTTTGAGTTGAAATAGAGAAAATATTGCAATCGCGTCGGCCGACAATGACAAAAGATCCAGATAGGAATGACTTATGAGAAAATCCACCAATCCTGTTTCCTTGGAACCTTGTTTCTCTTTTAAATATGTAGCCAATGCTTTCCAAAACACAAGTGTAGTTCGAAAGGTGAACTAGTAAATTTCGTCCAACGAATCTCATATATACCAGGGAATGCAAGAATGTGACAAGTTTTTCAGCTACTTTCCGAAGGTTGCGTGTATGCAGAGCTGCCGAGCAAAAATGGTTGACAGTGCGCATAGTTGTTGCATCATATGATCGATTTCAACTACTGAGTTGGTAAGAGACTTTCAAACAAGTCAAGCTCTTTGAGCTGCACACCAAATTTTTCTGCAATGTTGTGCTTGCTTTTTATTTGGGTCAATGGAAATGGCTTTCAAATCTTTCTGCAATAACGCTCAAAGACCATTTTTCTGGTCTCCATCAACTGACGCACCATCCGTAACAAAAGAAGAAGCTCTGCAAAATAGTTCTTTGCCTGTTGCAAAGATACTTCTTCATCGTCTCCAAAGTCCAAACGCAATAGTGCTAGCGCAAGTCTAAATGATAGCACCATGATACCGTTTTTGCCTCTCAGTTGTGGCTCAGCCGCGCTAAGAAACACGTTTTCAGAATCGTGTTTCTTGGCGTTGGTAAAACCCCAAATGAGAGGCGCAAAAGGTATCCATGATCGTCATGCGATGGAGAAATTACTTTCGTCAGCATGCAAATTTTATCAATTGTGTTCGGTCGAGTGATCCATCGTAGCGAAGTGGTATTGCCAATGCTTCTAAAAGTTTTTTGACGATTACTTCGCAAGATGCAATTCAGTAGTTCGTTGTTGCCATTTTGAGAAAGATATGGTAAGTTTAAATCGGGAACACTCTTTTTAGGGTGACCATACAGAAAACTATTTGCAAACTCAGCAACCAATACTCGAGGTGGAAAGCTGTTTACTGAAAGTTTTAGTGCTTTCGCACCATGGTAGACATGCATCATCAACTTTCCTATTTTGTTCGCTAGTCGCAACTGTCCATCAGCCAGCGCTTTTCGCATAAGTTTACGATATGCCTCGTACAGTAGATGCCTGTAGTGTTGGAAATGATGCAATTCGCTATGCTTTCGTTGCTTCTAAGTGGTCTTTTGATTTGAGATGGTTTTGAAGTATTTCATCTATATATATGGTTCCATCTTGAATAGCGACAGCAGGTACGGTAGAATTGGTAGAATGCAATTTAGCAACTTTGCAAAAACAAAATCAAGGCTCGCAGCGTAAATAACGGCGACCATTTTGGATATAATTTTCGTGAATGTTTTCAAATATCAGCAGCAACCGGCTGAATAAAAAAGTAGCCTTGCCCTGCATCTCCATGCTGGTTGGCCTAGTGTTCGGTATTGCACCTAAAATTTCGGAAATCAGGCTATCGTTTTCTTCGGCTGCGGCTGATTGAATGATTTATTCGGAATCATGCTAGCGCTTTTTTCCTCATTTCTACTTTCTTTGCTGTTCTGTCTTCGAGTTCAACTGCTTTTGTTTAGATTTTTCCTGATTCGCTGCTTTCAACAACCTGAGCATTTTTCGACTAACAAATTATATTTAACTGTTTCGTCTCAAGCCTAGCTTTCTCTGCAATTTAACTTACAGTCTAACAACAATAAATTACATAAAATCTGAACAAAAATTTACCCTTTAGAATTCGACTACAATTATTACAGTCAACTTCGGATATAAGAGATTCAGATATAAGGGATTTTCGCTTATAAGGGACTACGCAAAAGGTCCCAAATGATTTTCAATATAAACTACTAAGTCGGTTATAAGAGAATTCGGTTATAAGAGACTAATTAAGCTGGTCCCGACGGATCTCTTATATCCGAAGTTGACTGTACTTCTATTTTCCGTCAAAGCATTTGGAATTTTTCCTTTGCTCAAGCAGTAGTATTGCTAAACTATGCATTCTTCTGGAGGCTCTTACTTGAATTAAGCTCTTGACCTAAGTGCTACCTACACTAATCTGCCGAGCCCTCGCCTTCTCATGTAATATGCGACTTGAACATGCAATTGTATTGGGTATTCGGACGTGTCGGCTGTAAACGTTTTTCACTTACTTTGATGAGTTATTAAGGCCGAAACGTCCACTGCTGAAGCGTCCTACATTCAATAAAACACAGCAATAGAAACACCGCTTTTTTGAAAAAACATGAAAAAAAACGTTGAGGCTGAAACGTCCACAGCCAAAACGTCCTACATTCATTACACTGTAGGCCTACTGAGATTTTGAACATTTTAATAGAGTTGCATATTGCTCACAAAGTGAGCTTTGCTGCAAAAAAGGAAACGTTTAAAAAAAGCAAAGCCCATGCTGTAATTGGTCATTTACCAGCAAAGGATTGTTTGTACAGCAGACGTTGCAGCCAATTTGCATAACCAGTTTTCAATCTGTGCAGTTTCTCTATTTTCTTAAAAAAATCTTGGTTTTTCGATTGCCGTATGGAAAAGATCTTCAGTGTCAAAAAAGGATTCTTCTAATCGCAATATAAGTAGGCTTACCACATTTTTGTGATTGAAAAACGGGACGCTTCAGGACAACAAGTGGGACTATGGGTGACGAGGCAAAGTCCGGACGTGGCGGCAATACAGGTGTTGACCCTTTTTTTTCGGAGCACACCTCCATTTCGAGTGGAATTTATCTTAGTTCTACTGCGAATTAATAAGTTCCACCCAAAACAGGGGTGTCCTCAAAAAAAAGGTCATCTTCTGTTTTGCTGCCACTTTTGTGTCTCTTCCGGCTCAAATCGTCATCGAGCAAAAGTTAGTTTTCAAAATGCCTTTGCTTACCGGGACAAACGTTTTAATACCGTAGGTCCAGCTATGCTGGCTGACTGAATGAAAAACCGGGACTTTCGATCAACTGACCGGGCAAGGCCTAAAAAATGGGACGCATGGTAAGCCTAAATATAAGTAGCCAAAAGAACCTACTTATTTTTAGAACGAGTTTTCTAAACATTTATTCATGCGTATGAGCTCATGCTCGGTTTGCATGCCTTTCGTCAGACTGGGCCACCATGACGGGCAGGCTGCTCGGTCCCACCACCTGTTTAGCACATAAAGATGGAGCCATACCGTTAAGTGCTTTACTCAAGGACACAGCATGCCAGCTTTTTCTCCACAATGTCTCTTTTATGCTGAGCGCCAAGCAGGGAAGCTGCGAATACCGTTTTTTAAAGGCTTTGGGTGTGACTCGATGGTGGGAAATGAACTGCAGGTCTACCGACTGCAAAGCGGACGCTCGAATCACTACGCCATCGCGTCGGTTTTTCAAAACATGATTTCAAATTATATCAAGAACTGATTTAATGGGCTCACCAACAAAATAATAGTGATGGCAATATTTAAAACGGAATCCAAGCGGCGAAGGACTGATGAGCTGAAACTTGATTGTCAGTTTGTTTTCTTTCTCCGGGTGATTGCAAGAAAATATTACGTTGCTGGGTGCTGTAAAAAAAACAATTAAGCTCAAGAAATAGATAACATGTAGTTCAACTGCTAAGATAACATTTCGTTTGCTTTGTAGAAATAACAGCACAAAACAATCGAGAGTGGAATACAATACCACTGGTTTTGTAAGCAACGCTGGCTACCGTCACTGACAATGACTGAGCAAAGCCACTCAAGCATAAAACAATAAACAAGCCGATAGCAACGCGGTAGTTGTTGTAAACGTAAAAGTGTATTGTAATTAGAAGTCAACGTAGAAAAGGGGAAAAGGACAATGCGAATGTTCCCCAAGATTTCATGCGGGTTTAGACAAAAATCCTGTTTTCTACGGAAAAACGAGGAGGTTATTTTGCTTTTTGCATTGTCCAGGCTCCTGGTAGGCCTATGACTAAAAATTAAAACCTACAGTGTTGTTTTCAGACGGAATGGAGCATTACCTTTTAACTGTCGTTGCTCCCGGGTCGCCCTTGAGCAGGGGTCGGCAACTTGCGACTCTTTTGCCTTTTTTTGACAACACTTCTGTAACGAAGGTGTGAACCAGAAGAACGTGTTTTGAAATTCTGTTGTTTGACACTGATCAAAGGTGAAGACCCTTTTTTCGGAAAACGCCCTTCATTTGATGAGTGATGTCATATACATTTGCCCGCGTGCAATCTTTTGCTGCTCTCATTGTTCTCTTTTTTGTGTAAATCGGGATCCAATGGCTTTTCGCTCGTAAAGAGTTGGCTACCGATGCCCCAGGGCAAGGTGTAGAATATATGTTTTTTTGGTTAGAGTTACAATTTGACGGCATTGATTGTAATTAAAGGTGGTTGTATGCGTTGTAACGATGTCTGGCTTTGAGGGTGTCTGTGTGTGTGTGTGTGTGTGTGTGTGTGTGTGCGTGCGTGCGTGCGTGCGTGCGTGCGCGTGTGTGGTTTTTGTCGTTGCTCGGAAAGAGAGGTATGTTTTAGACAACGTATATCGTTTTGCTTTTGTTGCTTTTTATCATCTGCTGTTCAAATTTATTTTCCTTAAACGCTATTACGAATGGAAATATAAAAAATTCTCACTCTTACTATTCAAATCATTAGCAAAGGTTTCATCTTTTTTCTAAATGATGAAAAATTGATCTGCAAAGATTCCGTTATGATTCGCAATTACAAAACTATTGAAGGAATAAACAATTGAGACAAAATACCAAAATTTATCTAGGCAGACATGCCATGTTTCCGGTAGCCTATGTTTACTATTGTTTCATGATTTTTTCGTGTTTTATTGAAGGATACTTTATAATTGCTTATTCATGCACGAAATCTCATATTAAAATTTTAATTATCAATATTACCTGCGTAACTACAGTTATCGAAATAAGGCTTTGTAACATTGTACAGGTCAAAAGTCATGGGTTGGCCACGTTCACTTTTGGTGTCCACCAAACTGGTCTGTGGACAGAGGATATCCATAAACTGACCGATTTCAACATTCAGCACTTGGTTGAAGTGCATACTTCGCAGCCTACAATTATCAAAAAGATTTTTTTATGATATATACACCGTACGTAACAACTGATTAACCTTTTACGCTTTCAAACAACACGAAAGGCCTTGTTCAAAATTGCATTTTGCAATTGTGAATTCAATACCAATGCAAACTTTTTTTACAAAGACGCTCTTTCAGTGGCTGTTGCTCCATATGAAACACACTCGTAGGGATTTTCTCCGTCGACGCTTCCTACTCTTTTTTTAAATCTCAGCAGGCTTGAAATTGGTAGCGGAGCACGGTTAAATTTAGAAGGGAACGTAGGTTCACCACCTTTGTTACAAAAAACAAACACGAAAAGCCTTCAGGCTTTTTCATAAATTGGTTTCCTCTGAATAAGGAACACTTTTCTTTTCTTGATTGGGTCACAGATATCAATTCCCAATTGCGCCCTTGGATCTGACCAAAGAAACAAGACCAAACTGATCTTGCACCACGTAGTCAAAGGTCGCAACACTTCTAATATATAGTTTCTGTAAAAGCTCAAGATCTACAAGAAACACCCCTGACTTGAAATTAGAAAAGTATTTGAGCATTCTATCTCAGTTTTCTCTGCAAATAATATTCTTGAAGCAACATGTAAAGGACTCTGCTGTTGGTAAATTTAGCCCAACAGAAGCATTAAAACAAAAGATGAAATCGTGACTTTTTGTGAACAGTATTTGTTAGCAATTACAAACTCGTAGAATTACAAACATTCTCCAATAATGATTGAGATCTTGTTTCCTATCGTCATTAGAAGTAAATGCAGGTTTAGAAGAAAGGCAATACAAGAAAAGCAGTAATTAGCAAACAAAAACTCAATATACAAACCGTTCTACCAAGGTTTTTTGGCACAAAATTATTATAAATAGTCAAACATTAGCCCATAATGTTTCCCATTGTCAGAAAAAATTTTTTTCATCGCCTAATGACAAATTGAAATTCCTCAGCATCTCTCCAGGAAGCCTTAGAACTGTGCAGCTCAATTGCTTGCCGCTGAAACCTCATGAATAGCTATTTGATTATTGCTCTCATTTATCTTTTTAAAAGGCAAATCGCAGAATGACAACATTTTAAAACGCTTATATTTCACAGTATAAATAGATTATGTTTAAGCAAATAAAGTATCACGTAGCTTTCGGTGCGTTTTGACTGCAACACCGCTTAGCGCAGGACATATTTCAATCATGATTGAGTACAGTAACTGCTGTTTCATTTTTGGTTCTTCATGCGGACCCTATTTTGCAAACTAGAGGTCTGAAAATGTCATTTATGAAGTCTTTGGGGCAACCCAACAAGGAAATTAATTCACCAGGCCTTCAATCATAGACCTACTGTTTACTAAACCTTAATGGTCATGATTCTTTCATAGCTGGCTTTTGGCGGGGAGAGGCAATAAAAGCAAGGGTGCTTGTCTAAAAAAAGTCTCAAGGTATTTGAAAAATGAACGAACCGAATGTGAGATCTGCAAACGAACCGATATGTGAGATATATAAGTAGTCTTAAAAGTTATTAATGAAATAAAAGCAGATCACTTGCTTAGTGTGGAGAATTTATAATATTCACTTCACATTAGTGTAAAAAACAATAGCGTATAATAGAAAGCGCGCTGAAAATTTCATCTCCTCAAAGACTTTCGAGCAAAAATTGCAAAAAACAAATCATTAAAGGTTTTTGCTGACAGATCGCATCAACTTTGAAAAGCATTTATCTTCCTTCGGAATGCCATTTTTAAATACACCACTGGGTATAAAATATGGAATATTTCGAACAGTTTGTTTGATATGAAAACATGAAATAGCGTGCTGTGGGAAATAGTAAATCAATCTTACAAAATAGCGTTTCACTGCCAAAAAGCTGCTTTCAAAGGCAAACAAAATTTATCGTAAAACCTTCTTTTAATTTCAAACTGTGAAAAAAAATGTCATCACAGTTGAATCAAGTTTCATTATCTTCAATCAATATAGGTTGAGAATGGAAACGTGAGAACACGTCCGCAAACCAGATCTATACCGGAATGACTACTATTTTTAGTCTCTATCAAGTACTGTACAGCCATTTTTGTCGCTACTGCAGTCAGCAGCAGCAAAAACGACTTACGATGGGATTCGAATAATGTCTCAATAACCGAGAAGGTTTCATACAGCTTGCGAAGTAAAATATGCAGATTTTAAGATAATTTTACCAAGATTGCAACCACCTTGATTATAAATTTCGTATTTCGATATATATTGAAAACATAGAAACTGCACAGAAGCAACGAGTTTACACGATTTAAAGAGTTACATCGTTAGAAGCTTGCATTTGCACGTAGGGCGCTAAGGTTTACTCCATGTTCTACTTGTGAAACATATAAGCTGAACTGGTCTTTGATATTGTTTATTTTCACTCTCATAAATAAGGCAATTTCTCATTGCAGCAATAAGCCTACAGGCGAGCAAGCAATTGTGTTTGACTATTGTTTACAGGCGGAAATAAGAAGGCCATAAAAATGAGCTCATATCTACAAGCTTATGTATGCCGCTCAGCAAACAGATAAAGCAATGAGCGGAATTGAAACAACATTTTTCATGAGCACGCCTGGGCTGGCCTACTATGACCTCTCGATCCATAATAATAACATATCGTTGTAGATCATCATTTACAAAGATGGATAGCGATTGGCTTTAATTTTTAGTGAGTTTTCACCTACGTCGTTGGGAGATAAAAGTGCAACACTTTTCGGGCCATTAAACCCTTCTCAATCTATACTTTAGAAGCTAAACTCTTTTATAACATAACGAAAAACAAGAAATTGCTTTTGAAAGTAGTTTAGAACCGAACAGTTAAAAGGCTGTCGTACCAAAATCGTTCTAAAAGTCCCAACTTTCAAAAAAGATTCAAGCTCCGCACATTTTGGAAACGGAGTGGGAGCATCCAATCTTTTCCGCCTTGCAATAAGCTTGTTTATCCTAAAACAGTTGACGAAAGATCAATAGAAAACAGTATTTTAGTTACTACAGTGTCGTGCCCATGGGAATAGTTATAGCCTTGAGACATTCTTGGTCAACATGATTGAAAAACAAAATCATTTCCTCTTATTGCGTCATAATTAAATGCCTACTTGAGCGAAATTGTATTAAGTAAACCGTATTCAGTAATTGGAAAGAAGCTACTCGTTCTATTCAAGCAGCGTAAATGTATGGCGTACTGTAAACTTGTATTCTTAATCGACTGTCGATTCGCCACTTTGCAGCTGATACTTTTACATATTAGCCAGGCTGTGCAACATTGTGCATATTCCCAGTGGAATGAAAATGAACAGAAATGGAAGGTTTCACCAATGATTAACCGGTGCTGCAATTAGCCCGAAGGAAATGGCAGCTACACAAAAGACTAGCGCGAAAAATAACAAAAGGGAGGTGTTCATAATAAGTCATTGCAGTATGCCTACTCGAGGGATTGTATAGCCAGCTTCATGGACAATGCCAAAAGAACAATAGAAATTTGTTTTGAAAAAACTGAGATAAAAAGCTTTTTAAAAAGAGCGAAATATGAATCATATGGTTATTTTAGTAAACGGTTGTTGTTTCAGAGGTAATCATTTTGTTTGTGTTAGAACAATAAAGGTGAAAAAGGGTCATTAATTGGTATAACGCACAATAATTAAAAACGTCCACGTATCATCACACAAGAACACAATAAATACAAGTTTTAAAAAATAACCAAATGAGTAGCCAAACCACAAACTTACTCAGGTGTAACATTTAGGTCCCAATATATTACATGACGTTTAGCAGCTGTTGCAATCTCAATTGATTGAAAAATGAACAAGAAAAGCCATAGGCTTGATGCAGTGAAAAAATTAAGGAAGTTCATATTTGCTTCGCTTGTTTTCACAAGCATTTTCCTTTGTGAATAATATTTGTAACACCACAATTCTGTAAACAAATTTCGTATGTTAATGCAATCTGTAGAATGAAAATTTGTTGGCCTGTCGTGACAAAAAATTTTAGTTAGGCTTGTTAAACTGCAATAATGGAAAATATTCTGTGGGTGCAATATAAATCTTCTTCATAAACGTAGACCCCCTCTTTTCCTGATACCAATGTGGGACGCCAACTTCGAAATCAGGAAACTACCATCAAATATTACTTCTGGGTTTCATAAAATTATTTTCGTAACGGTTTTTTCTTTGATCGTCAATCTAACAAAACAAACATTATCGGTGCTCACAGACAAAGTAAGAAAGATGATAAGGTCTACTTTACAAATATCTGTTCCACTTTTAACGAAAAATAAATCTGACCCTGCGTAGAAAAGCTTCCAAAGACGATAAACGAAAGAAAAAATGTTGTAAATGCATTTATTTGATACACAGGCCCGGAAACAGAAAGATGTTGTGTGAGCAGGCAACTCTGTGAACAGGTTCATGGGTCGCGATAAATCCCCAAACACCCAAAATCACTTAAAGAGTCGCATTGAGAGTTCTTGTTTATTTTTCAAAACAATTACTTTCCGCAACGCATTTGTTCTCATTCCGAAGATCAGGAGCTGCAAATCTTTTTTGACAATATTTCTATCCGCGTTGGCATTTGGCCTATTTAGGGTGGTCAGTTTTGCAGCGATTCTGATGACTTCACGGCCGCAACTGTCTGTCGCAAAGCACTCTTTAGACGAGAATAACGTACCGTTTCAACACAGACCCTTAGACGGCGATTTCTTTACGGGCACTACGTTCTCAAGAGTTTTCTCTCTGCTCAAGAGTTGAACCCGCGTTCTTACGATCGTAAAATATCTTGGAGTCTCTGCGATTATCCAACAGCTATTAACAATGTTTTGCTTTAACATGAGCAAAGTTGGTCACTTTATATAAAAGAGTGCGAAAGACTAAAACGATTCCGGTGAGGTTCGTAACTACGGCTTCTCATTTACGGTAAAATGCTTTATGTATGTTATTGCTGACAGTATAAGGAATTTACGACATCTGTAAATGCGCATGAAGACTACCTCTCATCGTATTGATCAACAAATACTACATTTCGCTGACCAGATTATGTTTGTCGCTCGCTACTAAACACAGCTAACCTGAGGTTGACTTCATTGTAGCCTTACACTGATCCGTGCCAAATGAAAGTGAAGAATTAATGTTCACCTTTAATATCTCTCTTTTAGATAGTACAGAAGCCAGCTTTATAAAAACAAGATAAGACCAAGATCTATGTCAACTTCATAATCCACTGACAGCTAAGTACACATTTGCGCAAATATTGAATATGCTCTTAACCCCTACGTAGATTAGCTGTCTTGGTCGGGTTTACGAAAGTTAATGAAATTTACCGAAGCACGAAACCGTATAAGGCGGCGAAGTTGATTCAGGCAAGTTTTCTATTTAACGATAAAATATCATAGCAACAGCAATTTGATTTGCAATTCACAACATACATTTTCGACTTTAAACTTTCTTTGCTGGTTTAACCTGATACTACTCCCTGCTTCAAGATAAATTTATTTATATTTAATGCGCAGCTTGCCTTCAAATCTGGTATCTACGCGAAAACAAATCGAATTTAGAAAAAATACTCGTTTGTGCCAACAGCAATATAATGTGCGCCCTCTGACGATATGTTGAAATTTTGAATACAAACGCTGGAGCAGAGGGAACCATTATGCCAAAAATTTTTTTAATAGTTGTATCAGATTTGTTAGGGAGTACTAACTCTGGGATGCGAATCTTTTGATGCCACCTATAATGCCTAAAGTAGTCACGTTGATTAATTCTGAGGTTTTTCTTAGACTTGTTGAGTAAGCATTTTGTTTCATTGCTACATTTCACATTTTGACATGCAACACAATTCAATCACATATTTTTATCTATTAATCTATAGGGATACTTTACTCAATTTTGCTGTTACTTCCCCGACACTGTCTTAAAAACTGTAAGCTGTGATCCTCTATGGATGTGACAATGCACCGTTGAAAATTTTTTCTTTCCCAACGTTTCCTTGCTAAAGAAATTGCCCTACGCTCAAGCAAAGCGAAGCTGCTATAATTTATTTAGCTGCACTCTGCGCATGCACGCCGAACGTTTCAAGTCCATTTACCCCATAACAATTTTTGCAATTGAACGCTCACTGATCGTTACAGCATTCTGCTTTGATCTGTTTGAATTTTGTTGTTTCACTTCTTCAACCCATTTTTTAAATTCAGTTTTGCAGTTTCAAATCTTTTTCTTATGGAAAGAGCTACGAATTCGTTCACCAGCTTCCTTCACGGTATTTTTCTGCCGGTCACTTTGCTGCAAAACACCCCAAGCATTTGCTACTGCCGTATCTAAACAATTTTGAAAACAATGAATTGGCTAGTGTCTCATGTCTGTTCTTACGGTGTAGGCCTACTGTCTAGTCACTTGAAATAAACAAATCATTAATATATGATCAACCAAAAAACCAACTCCATACTTTGTTTCATTGTAACACTTCATTGTTTCTGGAGTTTTTTATGATTTTCTGCAATGTGAACATTAGAGTGTAGAGTGCTCAGAAATAGGGGAGAGTGACCAAAGCGCTCCAAGCGCCTACAATGCGCTTCCCTAATTTCCCACATCGCGTTCCAATATACTTCACCGCTTGGTCATTAGCATGCGCAACAAATTGAAAGCATTAGTAGCAATGTTTAAGTCAAGGAGCGGCTTCTGATGTGGCGGTTCAGTGCGTTTGAGGACGAGGATTCGAGCAGTCCAGTGGTATAACGTGACCATGAATATCGAATGTTCAAGCCTCCGTTAATCATTTTCGCATGTGGGTAATGTTTGCATTGCCGGTCTCCGTCAATCGACATTTAGTTTTATTACTATGAATCACTTTTCATGAATCAGGAAGCGCGGATGTTATTCATATGTGGGAGAATTTTTGTTTTGTACTATGTAAATTTATCTATAGCCCACATGTTTCCAGTATGACAAAGCGTTAAAAAGCAAGTCTGACCTTGACCGGCAGTTGGATGCTGTAATTATTCTGAGTTTTGGTATCGTCAGAGTAACATACTAAAAATAACTGTGCAAACGCGCAAATTATTGGTTCACCCACCAACTAATCGAGTTGAAGTCTATGGACAACCAACGTACTAAAATTGCCAAACTGTACTTAAGTAGAAATCAAAGTCTAGTTGCAAGATAAAAGTGAAAACCAGCTCAGTTAATTGTCTGTTGATTTAAGCTTTGGGTAAAATTTCTGAAAGACGTTGGAACTTATTTTTCTTAATAAAGGTAATAGGCCTTATTACCAGTCTAACATTTCTGATTTCAAGGCTGTGATTGCGACGATAGCCACTGTTTCGTCTCGCTTGACCGTGATACCAACACTGCTACATTACAACTGTCCAACAGTGCCCTTATGGAGACAGAGGCTAAATAATTTGCTTATTGCCTTGGGTGTAGCATTGATTTTTGTTATAATGAGCGGGCTTGTGCTGTAGTTTCGTAAAAGTTTATTGCTCTTTTCTGTATATAACCTTGTGTTTATGTGCTTGCCAGAAGTCCTAGTCAGTGACATTTTTAGATCACAGGTCTGTGAACCAATTACTGCGTATGAAATAGTTGCACTACGGTAAAAAGGAGGCAGATCCCTCGTATTAGGAGATCGCCTTGAAAATTGCTAATTAGCAACTAGCAACTTCTATATTTTATAGTTTTTTTGTTTTGTTTGCCATATTTATCCTTCATTCACGAGAAAGTACATTGTATCGCTATATTTTGGACGGGACGTCCGCACTCGCTTGGGAGCTGCCATTTCGTAGGTGCCTGGACCACCTGTCTTCCACATAATGGCAGGGGCATCCCGTTAAGTGCTTTGCCCAAAGACACAGCAAGCGAAGTTGCAGGCTTGTTCTCCACAATCTCCTCTAAATGCCAAGCGCCAAGCATGGAAGCTGTGGATACCTTTTTCTAAGGTCTTTTGGTATGACTTAGGTCTACCGACTGCGAAGCGGACGCTCTAGCTACTACACCATCGCGTCGATGCAACTACAATTCAGTTTTTCGTTTATTCAATTTTCAAAATATGAAAATTTGAAATAGCTATTGTGAGCAGTAAGCAATGCAAAGACACTGAACTAATTAATGAACGACATACAGTATGGGCGCGGAAGGATGAAGGTGGGGCATTGCAGGGCACCGGGGCCAGCAGTGCTCTACTTTGACTCAAGGTTTTCTTTACATCAAAGCAGAAAAAGAAAAATCTATGCAACATACATTTTTTGCTTAATTACTTAAGAATAGATTCAATTTCAATGCCACAAAAAAATTTGGAAAAACAAAAGTTTTGGTCAAAACAAAGCTGCATTGTAAAAAGCAAGGCAATGTTTGCCACTTCTCTCTATATCATTTGTAATGTCGTGCAATTTGACGAGAATTTCTATAGAGGCAAGACCAGTTGTTTCGACAAATTTTAAACTGTTTCTCAGTCTAGTGTCTATTTTATGTAAGACATCTTTCTGCTCAACCGCTGCGTTAAGATTGAGTTGCTAAGAGATGACCTAGCTAAAAACGTTACCACCAGAGGAGGCATTAAGGTTTTTGCAAACCCTGAGGAAGAAATAATATGCGGCTCTCTATAGCCATATATTAAGTCATTTATTTGCAAATGTTACATCTTCAAAACCTCATCTAGCAAAAGACTATTTACTAAGTGTTTCATATTTAAGAAATAATGCAAACTTACCTCTGTACTGACAGACTTCTACCTTCCTGTATGCTCATGTGACTAACCGATATTTTAGGCTATACGCAGATATATCTGGCTTAGCAGCTTAGGCCCAATGACCACTAAGCTAGCTTAAATCTGTAACCGCAAAACCTCTGACATGGCTTAGGTCAGGTCAAACTTTGGTCGAAAAGGATCCGGGTACATCTCTACTACCAACCCCATTATTGACTATTTGCTGCTGTAAATTCTACTTGACAATATCTCTTAACGTTATTTCGGTTAAATGTGGACTCCCTAAGTTTGCACGCCATGAGTGCTCGGTTTGCTCACCACAAAGGCCACCACTAGCTGCCGCAGCACAGATTGATAACAATTGCGATTTAATAAATTGTTTGGTAATAGCAGTAAAAGCCCGATTCTTGCTAATTATCACCTTTCACGTTTGAAAACATATAGTACTGGTAGTCAAAATAACTACTTTGGGCATCCAAGGTCAATTTTACAAAATGAGATATTTTTAAATTTTTGGCAAAGGTGGATACATACATGCGTGCGACCTATAACTTATTAAAAGACGCGAAAGAATTTTCTTCGATATTGGAAAACGTGGAAGCAAGAGTTTGGTGAATTTCGAAAATACATTTGAACCTCATTTTTCCAGACCAAACGGCGCAGGAAATTGTCCGGATAACAAAAATATAGTATTATGCAAATAAAAAAGGAATCACCGTCCTGAAAAAGAAAACAAAACGGAACTACAGTGTTGCTTACCTTACCAATAAGTACAATATACGCACACTATTTACAGGACGAAATAAATTTGCAAGTAATCTAGATCCGTGGCAGGGGCTGGGGACATAGGACGGCAAACCGGGTGGCTCTTGTTTGACAACCACTGTCCGGACAAACCGAAATCCGGATAAACAACGTCCAAATGAACAAGGATCGAGTGTATTTGAAAAACCTTGGGTATTCTATCGTTAAGAACTGAGTAATCTAAGAAACTTGCTTTTAAAATATAAAGACCTGAGAGCAAATCGATAACCGCAAGCAATTTCTCTGACTTGGATTTTAAGCCACCACTTTTAGAAGTATTGAGAGGCATTTTTGTTTAAAGTAGATCTAGGGAAAACTTTTTTGAAATGGAATCTATAGACTCTAGAGGATCCCAAAAGATTTTTGAGGGGTTTGCGAAAGCTCAATGAGATTTAACAGCAACCTGATTGACAGATAATGTGTTGTGCAAAGTCTGCGATAACCGTTTGATATCAAGAATGATGGCAAAGAGAAAGTCATTTAAAAAACGGGGGCGCAACCAGCAAGACAAATGGGCTGAAGCTGTCTCTTAGCCATATCACTTTGTCTCAAAAATAATTTATTTTAAAGATGATTATTGACTTTTCTACAGAAAAGATTATTATAGTTTTTTGATTAAACTTCTTTCCATTTATAAAATTCGCACATTGAGAATTGTTTTATTTGAGATTTGTTTGTTTAATTTTGGTATATGACAAAACGTAGGTGTAAGCGATTCGGTTTTCATATTTTTTAATACATAGTCCATCAACTGTGCTTTACTTTTCAAGTAGCTTCTGATTAAAACATTTAAGGAACGCAGTCTAGCATTTACTATTTGCCAAATTCAATTTCAGTAAAACAAGATGACTGTGCGAGTTTAACCGTTGTTGCGGGAAATTGTTTTTTATTCATTGTTACAGTTATATCATAGCCCGCCATGTATCAAAATTAAGGTTTGGTAATATTGTCGCTCTTTTGTGACATCTTACGATATAAAATCTCGCCAATCGGTAAACCAAAACTTAATTATTTATTAAAAACAATAAATAAACACAAAAACAAACAAAGCCAAAAACTTGAAGTCAAAAAAAAGCGGACACGGAACGCGCGAAATAGAAAAGGAAATAGCAGCGAAGCGGTGTTTACGGATAAATATCTTTCTTTAATTTCTTCGAACCAGAGAAAAATGTATCTGCAACAACGTAAACGCATTAAATTCGAAAAACTGATGCTGGAATCTATATATTCTTCGTATTTGTCTAGGCCATGAGATATAGCACTGTGAGACAAAAATAGCAGGTTGGACTTTTTAAAAAATTCAATCTCCACCTCCTTATCACTCTTCAAAAATCTAGTATTTTACGGAAGATTTTAAGAAATGGTAATAATAAGTACCTTTTTGTCCACAATCTTTTGTGTACTTGTTGTGAAAGTTTATCTGGAAAGATTGGTCCAAAGTAGAGCTAACAAGATCTGGCTGTTAATGGTTGTGATGGCGTAACATTCTCTTCAGCGCCGCTCGGCCCGGTTGGTAGAAAGATGACGTGACGTCATCATAGAAGTAAGAAGATAGAAAGCAATGATGACGTAATCAATGCAATTGCGCAACTCAATCTGGAGAGTGATGATGATGAGTTGTGACCGCGCTGTTCTTCTGTAGCTGATCTGGATGCAAGGACTCTCGGCCTTCTTACTTCGTGGATGGGAACCAGATCCGGAACAAGAATATGTTCGGGGTCGGTAGGATCATGGTCAAGTTGATGCTGCTTTTTTTTCGTGATCCGCTTTAGCAGAAGCTGTTGTTGTTCTTGTTTTGAAGAAGTAATTTTGCTTAAGTTTTTCTCTTCTGTTTCATTGCTTGTACGATCTATTCAAAAAGCAATAAAGTGAATATGTGGTGAGGCATAGTACGTCTGCCAAGCGTACATGAGGTAGGCATAATCGTTGTTCCATCCATCTATTATCTATTTCTTCGGTAACGAGCCGTAGCATTATGGTGTGGTTTCCCGCGTAACCAGTACCGCTGTGCTCCACGCCTCAGACCCGACAATTATCGTAGCCACGACCTGATTTGTGGTGTATGCTTCACTTTTAATTAACAGCTTTCGTTTGTTTTTATTTAATCGTAGCCTTGATCCACTAATTATCACGTCACAAAAGGTATTTTCTACTTTAGGTGTGAATGCAAAATCAAATAAAAAAAACCCCATTGTTCGAGCCAAACAAGAAAGCCTCAAATTAAACCACAAGTTTGCATCGGGCAAGAAAAATTTTTTATTTTTAATGTCAGGCGGAGAATTATCACAGAAATCTTGTGTTTCACTCGCTAAAGAATTGTGTTTCTCGGAGAGACTAAATAGTTTTGCATCTCTTCAGTGTATGAAACATGCAATTCACCTTTACATGCAACAGATATGCGGAGTCGCGTCGTATCTCTGTGGCATCCCGATCCAGAATCACGTGATTTAGCTGAAAACAGTTAATCAAAGTTATTAGGGAAAAAACAATTAACACTCTATAATGTGTCTTTTAAGTGATTCAATCTTATCTCTTGATGATTCTGAGTTTTTTGGGAGGCATATTTTTACTTTTCAGTCGCAAAATTATCTTCGCGGTAGCCTGTATTGAGACCCGCTTCGCACGCACCCGTCATGTCAGCACGATTCGTTTCTACGTTACCTCAAGATGCTCATCTTTTGGTGAGAGCACAAAGACGCAATAAAAATACGCGCATGAAATTCACCATTTCATGATTGCAAAGCAGGTGCTCTGCCCACCCTGCTGAATTCGATGGATCTTTTGTAGAAAACCCCCGCTAAAAAAACACCCCGCCACCGTTTAAAATAAAAAAATTAGTAATTATCCAGTTGGAATTTTTATTCATTGATGAAATTCAGCATTGAATTCAGCAATGTCAGCTGATATTATGTCAAAAAAGATTTAACTGACGAAATTTCTTGAGCCACACAAATTCCACATAAATTCACGGAGATAACTGTCAACCATGAAACGGTGAGTGCCACATTCTCGTTTGTCGCGCATTTTGAGTGTGCCAAAGTGACTCAATTGAAAATTTGAATTTTCCAGCGCAATCTGCATTACTTAAAACGTGGCGGGGGTGTTTTACTCAAATCTCACATTTTTGCATTAGTGGCGGCGGCTTTCTACAAAAGATCCAATCGATTTGTTCAAAAACAAATGATACGTGCCTAGGCTATACTTCTAAATATACAGGTAGGCCTATTTTGAAGTTTTGATAAGATTTTGCAAATATTTCTCAAATTAACTGGGAAGGAACTTTTTTGCTCACTGTAGAAGATAGACCTTTTTCACGCTTGTTTTCACCCATGCGCAAAAATTGAGGTCGAAAGGTTACGCTGCCATGAAATAGAAGGAAAGATTACGTTGTATGAAAAAAAGAGCTGTTTATAGTTGGTATTGATAACAAAGTTTGCAAATAAAGATTGATAAAAGATTATGGCAGGAAACACTAGGCTGTCGTGTGGCATGTTGGAACAATTTTTTGCCCTTGCCTTTTACACCTTCAGCACAGAATGAGTTATGTTTATTTCGCAGGGCTTTTGAAGAACGACTACTATCGCCACTGATTTTGTGTCCCATAGACCAGAGTTTCCCAAACTGGGGGTTGTCACGCCTGCCCAAGGGGTCCGTGGCTTCGTCCCGGTCAGTCAATCAAAAGTCCCGGTTAGGCATTTAGTCAGCTAGCGTAGCTAGACTTATCATACGTCCCGATTTAAACGTCTGTCCCGGTTAGCAAATAGTCCCAGAAATTCGCTTCAGCGAAATTATGAGAAGCAACTTTAGCCTGGCGATGAATTGGATCGCGAGTGACACAAACGCGGCAGCAACATAGGTATTGACCTTTTTTGTTTTTTGTTTTGGACGACACCTCCATTTTTTTTTGGAAACACCTCCATATGTGGGCATTTTCGGCACTTACTAATATGAAGACAAAATAAAGGTCCAGGCTTAATGTCGAGTCTGATCTACGGGCTTGTTTGTCACAAATAGCCCCGAGAATTGATGAATTATGCAAAGTGAAGCAAAACCTATCCATCACATTGACAAATAAATTGTATTCGTATTTTAATTATTATTATTGTAAGTGAGTCGGGTGACAAAAGTAATATCACATGTAATTGGGGTCCGCAAAAAAGGGTCCGCGAAGCAAAAAGTTTGGAAAACCCTGCACTAGACGTATCTACTACTCACCAACGAAATAATAGTGGTGGCAGTATTTGAATCGGAATCCGAGCGGCGATGGACTGATGAGTTGAAATTTGATGGTCAGTTTGTTTTCTTTCTCCGGTCGATTACAAGAAAATATTAAGTTTTTCGAATCTGTTTGTAACAAAAAAAAACCATTTACCACTAAAGAGCAACCAATCTTTAAGTTTACTTTGGGGCTATTTGATTGATTTTCAGCGAGAGAAGTTGAAGATTGCAAGATATAACGAAAGCCATGGCCTCAGCAACCTTCCTAAGAGGGAAAGCAAATTTAGAAGATTATGTAACTAGGCATAATTGTGAGGTGCAATGTCAAAAAGTGCAGAATCATGAGACCTTAGTCTCCGGTAACCTTTCCAAAAAAAATTCGATTTTGCCAGTTTCTTTTTGATACCAATTTTGGGGTACTGTCTTTTTTTCATAAACTACTATTGTTGGCCCAATTTCACAACAAAAATCTCTTTTGGTACTTCCGTTCCTTACCTCCTGTCTCGCATACTTCGTACTGGTCAGCTGTCACGTTATAAAGGTCAAAAGCCTGCAAGTCTCCATTACTGTTGGAAAGATCAAACAAACTTTTCTGAGGACACAAAATGTCCATAAACTGACCAATTTTCACTTCCATGGAAAAGTCTTTTATGGTGAGTCTAAAATAAAAAAAAAACTCAGTTACAAATGTGAAAGTAAGTAACAGTGCATATGAGCATATCCTCTGCTTCTAGTCTTCAGTCAAATATCCTAGCACATGAAGGCGAAATCAAGGCTGATAAGCGCTACTGGGTTAAGTTCCCATTTTTATAAGCCTTTCGAATTATCAGCAATTTTTTTGTTTTCGAATCTTTTGACGTTTGTCTTTATGTCAAAGGAATAGTATTAGAAGACCAAATATCAGTTTAACATGTAAATGGTTAATTATCTAAAAAACGATGTATCATTCTTACATTTTATCAATCATAATTTTATCATTTTTACTCTTTACATAATTAGACGTATCGTTTTTTAATACGTCATTTATCACATTGCACCAGATAAAAATATAAAAAATGATCAGTTAGCCTCTTCCTACGGTAATGTCCATTTTTTTTCTAATTTTGTTCCATTTTATTTATATTAATATTAACGTTAGTCATTACGTCAGAGGAACACAATTAAAAGATGTGATTAGTTAATGTAAACAAGTTTACAAGCACAATTATGGGTAATCATTATTTGATAATGGCTCATTTCTGTTGGTTCTTTTCACAACGTTTTAAATTTGCTAAATTATACAATTTTGTGATGTAACTGATTAATAGGATTATCTATTCTAAAGAAGGTAATTACAGTACGTTTAGGATTAGTAATATATTCAATTGAAGTAAAATCGAAGGTAGAGAAAACAGAATTTATCTGGGTAGGTGGATGGCGTTTTAAAAGTGGCTGAGCCAAACCTGTGAAAGCTCATCTACCAAGGGTGAAATCATTGGGGTAAGAGTCTGATGACCCCACCATGTCACTTCAAAACAATGAAAACAATTTATAAGTAATTAAAACTCATGAGAATCTTTTTCAAACTTTTTTAGAGACATCAAAGGTTTCATTTGATTGCCATTTGTCTCTTTACAAAAATTCTAGATGTGCTGCTTACGGCATTTTATTTCCAAGCTTTTAAGTATACAAACAAGGTCACATGAAAGGCCAGAGAATTCGTTGGATTAAACCCTTCAAATGTGCGAAAATTTCGTAGAAATTTACTTTTTATTGGTTCAAAGTTCCCTCCCTCAAAAAGTCCCCAGCCAAATCCTGAATCCCTACAGATCCTTTACTAGCTTGCTTTGCTGGATTTATTCCGGAGATTAATGGGACTGTCAGGTAGAACGCTGATAGTTTAAGTTTTCAACTGCTTGCCTTTTGGCATAAAGTGCAAGATTCTTTTTGTCAAGAATTTTTGAAAACTGTCAAAACACATGCCGTATATCTCCTGTTTTATGAGGGTGACATAAGTCACAATTATAATTGCCACAATGCATATTAACGTCAGTTATCACGAGGTTGCGTGTTTAATGCGACAGTAGCATAATCTCAACATTGTTGGTCTTTTGGTAAAGACATTTCGTGAGAACATTTTCTACTTAATTGCAATGCTTTTGAAAAAAAGGAATGTCACAAGCGATGGCACCTTAAAAAAAATCTAAAAACACAGGTGGTTTCGTCTATTCTAAATGACTGCCCTTTGATCGGAAGGTGAAATTATTAAACAATAACAGCTCTTAGCAACAACAACTGATTTGATGATTGAGAATATTATAGTCAACAAGTTGTTATTTATGTCTATATTACTCACCCAGGAATTACATCAGGGTCCCAATACACAATATGGCGATTCATACCGGAGCAAAATAAAAACGAACAAAAGCATAAAATGATAAAATAAATGAATGATGATGAAGCCATTGCAGTCCGATAATCACCAGATGTAATCTTAGTTTTTTTTCTGAAACATATTGAAAGAAAGTGATAATACGTTTAACTTACGCTTTAATTGCTTGCGACTAATCGAAATGGGGAATCTTTCTATACAAAAAACGCCTTAAGATTGAGATTTTTGCTTGAAAACTATATACGTTGAAAATTTTTTGATATTTTCAGGAATACTGCCGCTATCAAATCTTCCCAGAATTAAATACCCTCTGTTTCCTTCAAGCGAAGATTTTGGACACTAGTCATAATTTGTTATAATTTTTTAAAGACAATAGACATATCTGCAACCATACTACATTTGTTGTAATCAAACAAAACTTAGAAATTGAATATTTGGGAAAGAATGTACTGAATTACCAACACAAACCTTTTCCAAATTAGACCTTAAAGAAGTGCACGTCTTAGACTTAGACTTTTAATGTCCAGGATTTAACGCTACTATGACTCTCATTCTTTTATTCCAAAATTTTGCGCTAAAAACATCTATATGCTTGTCTAGAAATAAGTAAACGTTTCTATTGCTGCTGAAACTGTTGGTACCATATTCTGCGATTACATTCTTTAATTCACACGAATCGATTTAAGAGCAAGCGGTTTTAGAGTAATTGCTTTTTTTCTTTTTCAATGCTTAATTGCTGGTTCACCATCACTTACAATTAACTCAAAAAGTTGACGCCTGTTGCTTTATCTGTTGAAGATTTCTCTTGAATCCTTGCAAGTGCTTTATAAAGTTTATTAGTCAAAGTAGGTATAAATGTATACTTGTAGATGACGACATCACAGAAATTGTAGCATCAATACAAAAACCCAAGCACATAACATTCAATATAGCAGGCATTCCTCGTATGTCGAGTGTAACGATATTTCAATCAAATCACTTCGTTCTTTCGACAAATTTTCTATTAAAATTTAACGTTTCGCTCCCCTTAGTTACCGGGGAGCTTCTTCAGAACACGGTAGATGTAAATAAAGTGACATACAAACTGTACAACATAAAATTACAAAGACTACCTGTATTACTAAACACTAAAAATTATTTATCAACAGGGCAGGCAATCACGTAATAACAAAAACATTGTTACATCACAGATACAGGAGTGGCCAAGTGAAAAGTGTAGTGAGAAACATAAGACATTACTTATTGGAGACAAACACACTATAAACAGTCGGAAAATTCGCACCATCATTGCGATTAATAACATTACATGAACAAGCCTTTTGATTTATCAAAAAACTTTCCGCAACGCGACGTCTGTATGCATGTGATTCTGACTTCAGAATTTTGATATTATCCCAATCTATTCTATGATCGAATTCCATAACATGTTGACTCAGCGCTGACTTTTTAGTGTTAAAAGTCTTGACCGCATCAACATGTTCCCGTTTTCTGGTTCTAACACTACGTCCTGTTTCACCTACATACACAGCATTGCAATCCCGGCAAGAAATTTGATACACCAAACCACGCTTTTGTTCAAAATTAATAACATCTTTAGGTTTGCGAAACAACGAAGACAACGTGTGATGTGGTTTTAAAGCCACTCCGATACCAACTTGGGTCAAAATTCGGCTAATAGGTTCGGAGACACCTTGCACGTAGGGAATCGAAGTGAACCGTTGCAGTTTTTCTGTTTTTCTAAAATTATGATTTTTCAAGTACTTCTTAAAACTACATTTGTTACTGGGAAATCCGTTATTTTTTAAGGTTTTTGTTATGTGATGAAACTCTTCAATCTTTTTTTCGTTATTGGATATGATACTGTTGGCTCTGGAGAATAATGTACGAGCCACACTAACCTTTTGGTTAACCGGGTGATGAGACGAATATTGAAGATACCTGTCCGTGTGTGTTGGTTTCCTGTATACGCATGTAGCAAGGGATCCATCTTTCATCTGTTGTATGCTTACGTCCAAAAAGGCTAATTGTCCTGATTTTTCCAATTCTTTAGTGAACTTTATTGAAGTAGATATAGTATTTAAGTAATCATGAAGAGGCTTCGACCTCAGTTCTTTATTTACATCTACCGTGTTCTGAAGAAGCTCCCCGGTAACTAAGGGGAGCGAAACGTTAAATTTTAATAGAAAATTTGTCGAAAGAACGAAGTGATTTGATTGAAATAACACATAACATTCCTCAACTCTCTTTCAATCTCATTTATCTATCAATAAACATAGAGCAACGTCCGAATTAATTGACTTAGAAGCATTATTTTACCATTTTTCTAAATGCTTGATGGCAAAGTTTTGCCCCTAAACATTATTTCTAGTCTATCTGATGTTAAGTCATTGATGGAATAATATTATAGCATACATTCGATAAAACACAATGCCTGCAGTGACGCCATAATAGCATTAGTATGCATTTGAAAGTTAGTCGTCATAATTTATTCTTTTTGTTGTGGGTGTTCAAGCAACTTAATTAGATTCTTTAGCATTGTCATCATGGGTGACATAAACTGAAGAAGCGAGAGAGTATCCTTACGTTTTATAATCACTCTTAGAAGACATTCAGAGATATTGCAGATATCACCGGGTTAGGTCGGTCAACAGTTTCCATAATTATCCGGCACTTTAATAAAACTGGATCAATCACTCCAAAACCAAATTTTTTGCTTACAAATCAAAAACTTCCGAGAGAGAGACTCGTAAGATGGTTATTGGTCTCAGCAAAGCTGGTCTCAGGAAAACCAGGGATGACTTAAAAAGAGATATGTGGGCTATGGTGTTTCTATAAGCAACACATCAGTCAAAAGACATCTTTTAATATTTGCAAGAATGACTAGAAAATGCAGTAGAAAAAGCAACGAAAAAAAGGCCAAAGTAAAAGTAGTTATTGAGCAAAATGCAAACGAAGAGCAAAAAAGTAGCCTGGGCTAAGAAATACAAAACTGGACAACGAATAGCTAGAAAAACGTATTATTTTCAAATGAAAGCCATTTTTTCGTTGGAGGCAAGCATTTTCAATTTCTAAGACGCAGTTTTTGATAGAATTTAAAACCATATCACATCAACCAACAAGTAAAACATCTCCAAAAGAAGATATTCTGGAGAGGTGTTTGCTTCAGAAGAATTGGATCCCTTTTTCCTGTTGTAGGCATGATAAAAAGTGGTCAGTATTTGAAGTTATCTAAAGAAGAATAATTTCTAATGTGCCAAAAGTCTTTCCCAACGGTGGAGGCATTTTTTCAGCAGGGTTTGGCACCCTGCCCATTGTTCAAACTAAGTGAAAAAAATGCTTTTTAGACATCAATATCTTAGTTTTAGATTGGCTCAATAACTTACTGGATATCAACCCAATTGAAAATTCAATGAAAAGCGGCCTCGGAGATGTGACATTTTCATAAAAACCAAGTCCACTGAAGCCGTCATTGCAATATTGCAATATAAAGAAAAAGGTAGGAAATATTAGTTACTAGTGGCTGTTGGAAAGTAAATGTTTACTGCCATTAATACCAAAATTTGAAAATTTAATCGTATTTTGTGATTGATTCATCTAATTGGGACTGTACTGTAAGCTAGTATTCAGGTGGTTAAAGGTCATCCGTCTAATCCAATTTTGGAATAATTTTTATTGGTCCCGCTCCTTCTTTGCTTACGCTCTCCTCAAAGCATGTATATCTCGCAGACTCCTCCTCAATATGGAATGATTGGCAAACACTTGTCGCTATGTTGATGAATAGGCCGGAGAACAACAACAACAGCTTTCCGAAGCATGACGTTCATTTTCATATAGCTTTGAAATTTGATAAAATCTGTTTTGTTAAAGCTTACCACGATGGGTTGATCACCTGTAGCCTCACTTCAATAACTTTTCTAATGTAACGGATCGCCCACTGTTGAGAGATTTACAAAAATTTTGTGACAAAGTAGATTTTTTAAAAATATATTAAAGTTATATAGGCTTCTACCATCAATAAAATTATGCACCGAGAGAGCTCTGGCTAATCTCAAGCTTGCTTGATTCTGCGTCATTCGGTGACTTATTGTATCGTTGCCGCTAGAAGCCAACTTTCTTAAAATAGCTTTCGTCCCTTGCATAATATTATTGAAGATGGTTCCCTAAAGTGATGATATTACATAAATAATACCAGCGTCGCTTTTGTTTTCTTGTAGCAAGGGAAACCAATTAGGCTATTTTAAATGAACTAAAGGTAAAAGATACACGATTAATTCCCCGTTTTTATGGAAAGTTGCTGGACAAAAGAAAAGATTTCTTTAGTCATTTTTGAAGCTAAATCTGACGGCTAGAGAGATTTAACCCCCTGGTTACAGCAGTAGCCAGGAGCATTATTATATTTTTGTTTTTTCTCAAATTTTGTATGTTACTTACTTTATCTTATTTGTTACAACCAAAGAATTAAATCTTTTGATTTATTTGCATAAAATCGATTACAAGTCGCAGTCAAAGTCATTTTATTAAAATTAGAATGCGAAATTTACACAGAAACTACAAAACGTGGATTAGAACGTCATGAATTTGTTCAAACTTGCTTTTGTAGGATCTCAAATTTGTGAAAAAATTGACCTCATTAGAAATGTTCTTTCTGGCTTTAACTTTGGGCCTCTTGTTTGCTCCTCTACAAAAGCAAGATTAAGATCAAAACTATCTCCACCTTTGCCATCGCTCTACCCGAAATCGATTCTCAAGTTAAACTTGATTAAAATCTTGAGTGATAAACCAAAATTTTAATTCTAATTGACTTATATTTTGACTAACCGGCGAGATGGCGTAGTGGTTAGAGCGTCCGCTTCGCGGTCGGTAGACTTGGTGTTCATTTCCCAAGTCGAGTCATACCTAAAGCCTTTAAAAAATGGTATTCACAGCTTCCCTACTTAGCGCTCAGCACAAAAGACACAGTGTAGAGAACAAGCCGGCAAGTTTGCTTGTTGTGTCCTTGAGTAAGGCATTTTTATGTGGCAAACAGGTGGTGAGGCCAAGCAGTTTACCCGTCGTGGTGGCCCAGTCTGACGAAAGACGTGCAAGTAAAGCATGAGCTCATATGCATGAATAAATATTTTGACTTAATAATAACGTTTGTGTTAATCAAGAAGTTTCATCTTTCATCCACTATATATTGCTATCAAGTACTGATCACCATGCTAATTAGATAGCCAACAACTAGAGTATTGCCTCGTAAAATTAAAGTTTCATAATACTAAACTGCATAAGCTTCACTTCTTAGAACAAATTTATTGTCGGGGCTACGAATTTTACAACAGAACATCATTTTTTTAATCATAGTTTCCTAAAGTTTACTCTGATCTTTACTCTGACCTGCAATCTATATGCATTTTAAACTTTTTATCTGATACCTTTTCATACACCAGCGAAAAAATATTTATTTCATGCCCCGTCTGCCTCACCACAATTTCTTGACTCGCAGAAAAGATCTGGATATTTGTAGAGGAAAGTTCTACATTCCTCAAAATAAATAAGATTTCTAAATATTACATGAAGTATTCACACTTTTCCAAAGTTTTTTTATTGCTTAATTTGCTGTGCTTTAATTGTTGTGATGTGATTTTTAAAGATGCTTTTACAGCATGACAAATGAAATGCAGTACATAAACATGATTTTTGTCTCGGCCAAAGCCAGGCTTAACATTTTTAATATAAACTAACTGCTAGATTGAATAATCTTCTACGTGCACAACAAGCACAAAATCTCAAATCGATTGACCAAATGTTTTTGGAACGCAATTAGCAAATAGAGGCTATAGAAATAAAGCTTCACAAACATGAGAAAGAAGAATAGTTTATTGTTAACTTATTCAGGCAAATATTGATCAAAATATAATTTGTTTATTTTCTCATAGATTCTGAATTAAAAATGTTGTACATGAAGAAACCCGGAACCAGAATTTCAGTTTAGGAAAAGGGAGAGCAGAACCAGGAGTTTTTAATACTGGAGGTGTGTTTGGCTTCGAGAATCGCGTTTACAAGACTTGTTACCAAGACCAAAAACGCATTTAGCCACTTTATTTTGTCTTTGTCTCGCTCAAAGTGGTAGCTACAAATCAAAAGCATTGTATGCCTTACAGGGGTGACCACGAAAACGCTTTTTCTATGACCTCAAAAAAGAATCTTCGCTCCACTGGATGATATCAACATCAATGATCAACCTACGCACAATCACACAACTGGTATACACTGATGATTTTGCGTCATCAGTTCATAAAATATTTTCAAAACAATAAATTTCAATCGTGAAGCTCACTAAATGCCCTTGGAAAGTGTTTTAAAGAAAAATATGTAAGGGCTAATCTGTCAAAGATTCAAGTATTTGCAATCTACCTGCGAACCCGTATATCATCAAGAGGCTTCAACACATCCTTGTTTGGGACAAAGCTGTAATACTGCCGCAACCCAATAAACCTTGGTATGACACTGAATCCAAACCTGATAAATATACAACCTATTTTCACCACCGAAGATTAAGGCAAAAATTAATATCTTGAGAAAACTGACCACCATCAAATAGGGTATCAAACCATCCCTATTTAAATTGACAACTCTTGCCTCGTGGTACTCAACAGCGGAATACGCCTGCCGCACGTCGAAAAGATCTTGCCACGACAAACAATTCAACTCAGCTCTCAACAACACTTTTCACCTCATAACTGGTTGCTTGTATCCCAGTAACATCAAAAACCTCCACATATTAGCCAGCATTTTCCAAATCAAAATCAAAAGCGAAGTTGTGTGGGATATCGGAAGCAAACCAGCGATCACAGACATCTTCTATGCGGATGAACTGCTGTGAGACAACCACTGATATCAAGGAAGAGTTTACTCAGTCGCACCACCGCCTTGCATAACCTTCAGAAGAAAAACTGAGGCTTTAGAGAGAAGCTTTCGAGAAAAATCTCCTCAGCCATTACATGAGAGATTTTCCATTCAAATCCCTTCTACTGGGCCATAATGCAACCTGGATGAAATGGAAATGCTTGAAACGCATCTGCAGCAGATTAAATTGCACTAAAGTACCTTTAAAAAAGTGGGGCTACTCCACAGTCTCAAACACTTGCGATTGTGGTACTGCATTTGACGACATCCGATGTCTTCTCGCCTTCCCTAAATTACTAATACCACGTTCAACTAAACATTTAATACAGTCCAGTACATATGAGCAACAATGCGTATAACAGAGGGTAAACATCGTATTAATACATCTCAAAGGAAAAAGGATAAAAAGAAGAAACATCTTCATAAAAACTTGAGATTTTGTTTCCAAACTGCTAGTTGGTGCAAGACTTAGCTTTCTTCTTTCTCTTTCCAGAGCGCTATTAAAGATGTAGAGGTGTCTCTGTTGAACCGATAAGTTCGACCAAATTACAGTACAACCACAATATTTATTTTTTTCTAATTACACATGACCATTGCATTCCCTAATAGATAATAATTTGGTGCTGAAAAAAGAATTAAGCATTGAACTCTTGACAAAGAAGCATCAAGCAAAACAACGACAAGTTTTAAACAATTTTGAGTAAATCCCCTTCAACTTATTATCCAAAGAAGTATTTTGATTTTACGCTTGATTTCTAAAAACTAGACTTCTACTTCAAAAGACAACTCGTGGCTGCACCAAAAACTTCAAAATAACCTCTGTTTAAGCAGCAACAAAGGTATACAAAATAAGAAAGTAGATCTATTGCTTTGCTATATTGAATGTTCGCAGTAGTACCAAAAGAATTGGGTTAGGGTCCAGATGATAAACCAATGATTAGAAGAAAGAAGATTCCTTTCAGTGATATTTATATTTTCCGCTCTGTGTCTTGCTAAAAACGTTTAACGCATGCAACAACTACCAAAAAAAAAATTATACAGCGCCTGATGGCTGTGTTGGTGAGCAATTCAAGCAATATCGGTAGGCTACTCTCAACCAATCTTTGCAGGAAGAGCAGCTTGTGTTTACAGGGCCATGTGTCATTGATTTTTCATTGGCGAAATTATGATTACAAAAATTGGATATAGGTTTTCCAAATAAAATTTTCTGGAATGCATGTTACTTATTTCCTGAAGAAAATTTGCGCATCTTTTAACCGGCGCGATGGCGTAGTGGTTAGAGCGTCCGCTTCGCAGTCGGTGGACCTGGGCTTTAATCCCCTTGTCGAGTCATACCAAAAGAGTTTAGAAAATGGTATCCACAGCTTCCCTGCTTAGCGCTCGGCATTTATGAGAGGTTGTGGAGAACAACCCGGCAAGTTCGCTTGTTGTGTCCTTGGGCAAGACACTTAACGGGACGCCCCGTCTTTATATATGTGAAAGACAGGTGGCCCAGACAACTCTGCAATGGCAAGTCCCAAGCGAGTGCGGACGTCCCGTCCAAAATATAGCGATACAATTCGCTTTCTCGTGAATGGAGAATACATATGGCTAACAAAAAATAGAAAAAAAAGAAAGAAATTTGGTGACCAAGGTAATCCATGGGCACCTCATGCGGCCTGCGAATCTTGTGTAGAAAGCTTGAGAAAATGAGTTAAAGATAGGCTTAAAAATCTGAAGTTTGGCGTACCGTAGGTTTGTACCAAAAAGCCATTTTCATGACTGCTACTTCTGTTTAATGGACCTAAAGAGATTTAATCGTCACCAGAAAAATACTAAGAATTTCACAGATTTAGAATCTTCACGGCAATCTGCGTCTCACAGTAAAAAAATAGCTGAGCATGAATTTAGTGATTTACCTGACAAATCCACAGAATATGAAGAATTTCGTGAAGAGGCAGAAAACTGTGCAAGTGAAAGAGGTTAAAGTATGCTCAAAAGTAGTTCAGCACCTTCAGAACCATTCAAGCAGGAGAAGCTTGTGATATTATCAACCATCTGAACTTATCTAAAGAAGCAAACAAATTTTTGTCATCACAGCTCAAAGGCAAAAACTGTCTTTGAGCTGGAGCTTCATTAACATTCTACCGTGCGAAAGAAAAAGATTACTTTCGTGCTTTTGCCAACGAGAACTTTTTTTCTTCAAAGACATCGAAACGCTTTTGTTAAAGATGGCAGTTCCACAACGTAAAGCTCAAGAATGACAATAATTCATTAATAGTTCGAAGAGAAGTTTAAGATATGAATTGCTACATAACAGCTACAGATAAACATCTCCCTCAATTACCCATTTAACAAAACTAAAAGAAGAGTAGGCTACAACAACATCAAAAGTATATTTCAGATATCGGATTATGACTCCCGCCAATGGTTAATTTGTGTAGACTAGAAAATAGTAATGTTTTTGCATGGCCAGCAAAGCGGCTGCAAAAAATATCAACATTTTATCTACCCGTGGGACAACCGCACGCGCCATGGTCACTGGGTAAGGGGAGGAGGCTACCTTGTGATTCCGTGAAAGTTTGCAAAGCCAAAACCATTAATGAACATTCCGCCTCTGCACATCTAGTTTGTAAATAGCCCAACTGCGAAACTTGCAAATATTAACGGTTTGTATTATGTTATTGACTTTTAATGTGATCACTCTCGGAAAATGTTGCCTTAATTTTGGTTGATGATCTTTTTTCTTTTGTTTGTAGTTACTACTTTTTCTTGGGTTTATTTTATAAATATTTTTTGATTGTTGTTTTGTTCTTTTGATTCAACGTTCGTTAACAGTTAAAAGTCATTAAAACACAAGCGACTCGATGAAACCAATATTCTTTTGTTTCTAAACAACAAAACAAGACGTTTAAAAGTTTGTGTAAAAGTCTAATAATGATGTTGCAGATGATGTAGCCAAATAAAAGTTTTTAAGGGCACTGAGACTGAGCTTTTTGTCTTTGATCCCATTTTTGGTCATGACTTTTTTTGATCATTTTGAAAACCACACGAAATTTTAGTGGGAATTAGTGGTACCAATTAAGCAAATTTTAGAGATAATAGCTGAGGTCAAAATTACACGATAACTTTTTATATAGAAGGCTAGAGAATTTAGCCTCAACAAAACTTTTATTAATATTTTGAAAGGGTAAAAGCACTCTATGCTCCCTGGCTACTCCCTTTACAAGAGCAGTAGCTGATATGCACACAAACCAATCTGGACCATGCTTGAAATATTGAAACAAACTGCGAGATATAGAAGACCTAGCCTAATATCAATTAGGTTGACGGCATGAACCTGAATTACCGTTCATGCCGTACCTCCATCCCAAGGAAGAGGAGGGGTAAACACACACACACACACACACACACAGATATAGAAGAATATAGCTTTGAATAAAGCCTCAGAAAACGGATTCATTGAATTCTTTTAAAACAATGAGTGAAAACTGGAACATTTTTCCTGGCTCTCATTAGAAGTTCTCGGTAGTATAATCGGATTTGCCCATCGTGGATAGAACAAGTGGCTTACAGGCCTTCTTCAACCAGTCGTAGATTTTTACTATAACTATTGCAAGATTCTTTCACTGTTATGAAACTACGCAACAATTCAACTTGAATCCAGAGCCCATCTTCCTTCGTTCCTTTGATATATCTGGCCTATTTATGAAAATCCTACTGACAGAAACCATATATATTTGTGCTAATGCTCTGCACAACAGTAAAGTGGTTGCGCCTGCTATTTCAAAGCGCTTTTCACTGAGTCGCTAACCGCAGCTACTATGTCTCTTGAATTCATTTTCAACAATACTTTGTACAAATCGATTGATGTTGCTGCCATGGGCTCTCCACTTGGCCCAGCGTTTGCCATCATATTTGTTGGATACTACGAGAAGGAATTGTTTCGACGAACTAGCAAACCTTATTTCCGCTATGTCGATGAAAACCTTGCCACCTTCAACGAGGAATCCGTCTGCGACAGCATTCTTGCTACACAAAACTCTTAATATCTTTGTTTGACCTTGACTTTTGAGAAAGAAGCTATAGACAAACTCCATTTTCTCGGTGTTGTGGTTGAGAAAGCTGTATATCAAAAATTGATGTTACTGAACAATATATGCGGTTAAATTCATTTGGCTTCAAAAACGTAAGACTAACCCTATTACAACCCTATATAGTGTAAAGAGCCTAGTTTATCAGCTCCGAACCAAGATTACCAAAAGAGCTGGACAACATCAAAGCAGATTTTTGTAAAAACAGCTACCAAAATAGTGTTGTGCAGATAAGTATGCTTAAGGCCATCGCCAATGACCTTCCCCCAAGAAAAACGCGACCACAAAAACGCCCAGTCTACCTAAAATGATTATAAGTCGGTAACACTACTCATGTATTGCAGAAGCTAATGAAGACTACCGTAAGTAATTGTTAGAGAGCGATTGCTCTGTGGATGATATTTTTCACGAAATATATTGTATTTGCTGTTCTTAAGAATGCCGTCTCTTCCCTTCAACTAATTAATGTCGTGCATGAATACCTGTGCTGCTTTGACCGCCAGCGCATCCCGAACACTACAGGACAAAATTAACCAACGTGTACCCACATCAATCAGACTTGGCATGAAGACAAAAAGACAAGCATTTATTCAAAAATGCAAAACAACATTTTTCCCCCCCAACTGTGACAGTGTGACTTGGCAATAGACAAAATTTACTTGAATATCAGAACTTTGCCGCCGTCTACAATGATAACCAATTCTCATTGTTGGCAACAGCTAAATCGTATTAGGATTTAGCCATTCTTGAAGCAACGTTTATGAAAAACAAACAACATATTTTATGACGCCAAAAAAATTTATCTACGCACTGCAATTGTTTCAACACCAGCTTGGATTTCGAACGATGACGACACGCAACATTTTCGATAGTATCGCTGACAATAAACAGCGACGCTTTCTCTTCTCTGCTTCATTGGGCGACAGCTTCTGGTAGAAGCCAAATGAAAGCATTATATTTGCCCATCATCGCTTTAAAAGACTGAAGTGGTTCCGTCCTCTGAAGGTTTTTTCAAAACTGTGTTGAAATTTTTTAGCACTAAACAACTGCCAAAAAATCAAACGCTGGAAATATTTGAATTAACTTCTGGCGTTTAAAATTTGTTGAAATCAAAAAACATGAAAACCGATCCACATTAAACAGTACTTGGTCTACCGGTTGGCTTTCATGGTTCGAACCACAATTAGCCTACTTCAGTTGAGAATTTGCTGAAAATAAAAACTTAAATCTAAAGCACTATTTTAAGCTAGCATACTGCATTTCACTTTCATGTAGCTATAACCACTTAATTAGAGTTACTTCACACTTAATCCACTCAGGTAAAAGTAATAAAACTGAAAATATTTAAGCATGTAGCTAGTTACTGAAAAACCTAGTTGTTTAGTTTATTTAAGTAGAACTACTTCGTTACTGATCATCTCTTGTTGTGATGTGGATGACCGTGAGTCGTTGCCTTTCAATAAATTTACGCTGCTACAACTATTTTTTCAAATCGTAACAAACAAGTTAGCTATGAACCATTCCATCACGGATTCTGTAAATCAAGAAGTGAGAAGAGATCTCAGTCCTGAAAACATACAAAATTGAAAGGTACGTAGTTACATGATTCAATAACGAGATATATCTCTAATCATTGATGTCGTATTGACGACTCTAAGTCAAGAAGTCACCACCATTAGGAAGCATCGGTATGCATTGTCATTGTAAGGGTTTCAAGCTATATTGCAGAGTTTGTTTACCCAAAAAAGCTTAAAGCATTTCTTTGACCAGTCTACTCAACGTTGTACTGCAGCGGTACAACAAACTTTGAACGCTAGTATCTGGAACAGCACCAAATATTTCACAAATTTTTTTTACAACTGTAATCCAAATATCTGAATATGATGAGCTTCTTTGCTCACAGGATGAATTTCGTTAAACTTGAGAAATAGGGTTTTGTGTAAGTATACAAAGTACCTAAACAAACAACACGATTTAATCAGCTTAACTTGTTTCATTGCTATTTCGTGACAAAGATTTATGAACATAGGACAAAAATGCTTGCTTATTCAAAAAGTACTGAGTTGAGAACAATGATTCTGGATTTATATTAAAGTATGATATACAGTTGAGAAAGTCAGGAAATTTCAAATAATTTTGAATAGAAAATTGCATGTAATTTAACGATGGTAAATTTGTTGGGTGTGTATGCAGACCAAAGTTGAGCAAATTACGGCTAAGATTTACAAAAAGAATTAAACAACCAACACTTTTCACATACTTTAAAATGAGTTAGAATGACACTTATTTAAACAGTGACGACTGGTAGCTTCTATTAAAAAATTCATCAACCCCATTGTTGAAGTAGGCTACCTTGCAAATATATCACGGAACAGAATGCTTAAAGCCTGTAACAAAATGATAGTTTGCCTATGGCGCTTCCTTTTGTTGCAAGCTGCAAACTATTTCAGGTATGAGCTATCGAATCTATAGAAAAAAAATCACTCTTAAATAGAGTAGCAACAGAACGGTGCTAGGAAAAACGAAGATCACAGCGCTGCAAAATCAATCTAACTGCTTGAACTTCTGCTTAGTAAATGCTCTAGCGCTGCGTTTCACAAACTATGGGTCGCGACCCACCGGTGGGTCGTGGACGCAATTTTAGTGGGTCGCGAAATTCATTCAAAATTTAGAATAATGCATACTTTGACTAAAACAATTTCGATGAAAATTAGCATCTTAATTATATGTTTTGTTTTCACTGTACTTTTTTCCAAGGACTTCAAAGTACATGTCGAGTTATGGGGGACTCGAAAATTTATGTTTTAAAAAGTGGTTCGTGACTTGAAAAAGTTTGGGAACCACTGCTCTAACGTGTTCTTTCTGCCAGCGAAATTCCTAATCGACTGCTTAGTAATTGGTTTACACACAATTTTAATTTTTCGGCTCCATTTCCGAATAAAAATGCTAAAAATAATCAACAACAACACGAGGAACAACCGTTTTTATGTAAAGCCTTGAGCTTCGTCCGTTGCAAAGCAAAAGCAGCAAATATTTATAACAATTTATCCAGTATCTCCATTAAAAACTGATAATGTTGGTAAACTGCAGAGCGCATGGCAAACAGCATTCGTTAGCGTAATAAAAACCTTAATATTTAGCCAAATCGGGCAAAATATTTTAAGTAGTTGTTTAAGAAGATGCCCGACAAAAACATAAATCTTGGTTTTTTCTTCAGCTCTTTGTTTTGCATCGAACAAAACCACTCAGCACTTGTTGCCGAAATCAAATGGGAGACAAATGGAGACAAAATGCACAATAACAACCAATACATAACTTAGACTTTTAGATATCGTTTGCTAAACATGAATTCACACAGCACATTTTTGTTGTGGAAAGTATATGGGAGACAAATCAGGCTGATCATGAAATCAAGCAGGAAAGCAAAACCCATCAAAAAGAGTACCGGTTAAAAACGTTTTTACTAATAACAAGTAGTGTTCAGCGGAAGAACACAGTTAAATAAGGTTAACTTAATTAAAGAATTTACATTCTGAGTGCACCCCCTCCTCAGATATATAGACAAAAGATTTTGTAAAATCTCTTAAACTTTGATTTTTACTAGAAGCTAAAAAGGAAGTAAAAGACATACTTTTTGAAGACGCGTTAAAAATGGTCAAATTTCACACATACTCAGTATATAGTTTTTGTGGAACCTATTAACTAAGATATTAAAGCAACTTTTTTAAAGTTAAAATTGCGTAAGTTTTCAAAACAAAACGATTTGATGCTGCGACTTATAAAACAACGATTATTGAACAAGTTTTAAGCAAGCTAAATTATTAAATTCAATTAATTTTCATAAAAAGTCGACAAGATAAGACTTTAGAATGAAAACTTAAAATCTATTAAGACTGATGGGAAGTCTCAAGTGCAAATAACAAACATATTAAAATTTTTAAAATGCTTCTTTTAGAAAACTAAATAACCTTTATGTGTTATTGGCAAAATGGTTTTTTCTCATTGGCTCCAAACTCTCCCCATAAAAAAACTTAATTTTTTGGTGCTCTACATTTTTTTAAGTATTTATTCCATTCGGTGGGGAAGCTCAAAACTTGGAATCTACCGAATGGTGCATTGATACAATTGATACCAAATGGTGGATCGTTTTCAGGAAAATAAGTGTTAGCAAAAGCCTGTAAAGTCATATAGTCACTAAAGTAAACTCTTTGTGGCTCATTTACGTTTGCACGAATGATGGCATATCCCCATGGAGTGTCACCAGTGTGCGCGTTACCAGGATAACAAACTGCTTTCCAATAATAACCGGGAACGAGAACGGATCTCAAGTGTGATGGATATCCCGTTCCATATGTTCCTGTCATGATGTAAACGTCTTCATTTGGAACCCAATCAAGAATAGTTTGCTCAGTGATGCATTCAATGACTCGCCACCAAATTCCGTTGAATCGTCTGTATTGTGGAGCAGCATTGGTCAGTGTGAAGGTTGCTCTTTGTTTATAATAATTTCTTGCGTTTATTGAATTCGGAGTCAAATGACCTCGATCAAGTTGCAAATTGTTATATTTATAATCGCTGTCCAAAGCTTGAAGTTGTCCACAGTTCATGGTTCCCTGACTTCCGATTTGAGAATCGTACACACCCGGAAGTAAATAATTATTATTGTTGTTGCAAAGAACTCTGGCAACTCTTCTCCAAAGATAACATCCAGGTCGGCGGGATTTTGCCTGATAACGATTGATATTCACTACATTGGCGCTGTAGACGGGAATTTTGTAAGTAGTGCTGAATAGTGTTGCGTAATATTGAGTAGAACTTCCTGCATTGGTTTGACACAAACCAACTAACCATTGTTTTTGAGCATGATAAGGTTTTGGCCATGCGTTTCCATGAAAGAATTTATTGCAACTGGTCGTTGAGCCATCCGAGAAACAATCGAGAAAAACAAAAATTAATAAACAAACAAATTTTTTCATTTTGTTTGTGTATATCTAAATTATATAATTATCATTTTGTAAGTTACTACCTGGCAATAATATCTAATTATGGAAAAACTTTTGAACATCGAGTATTTAGACCGTGTAGGAGCTTTTACTGTAATATTCTTAGAATACCGCCAAATCAAATAATTTTTATCATAAACACTGCAACCAAGCTAGAATGTTAATCCCAGCATATTTCAAAAACACAAAAGGTTGTAAAAGCACAAAACTTTCAAAGATTTAGAAAGTTGTACGATCAATTTTATTATGAAATATGGTGCCTATACAAATTTGTGATCAACAATGAAAAATTTGTTTTGGAAAACCTGTGTTGAGATTCATGTCTTTGCCTTTCCTCAACTTGCCGTCTATTTTTTTGATCAACATATCCAAAGAGTTTTTTTTTACTTTTTTTTGTTATTCCCCCAAATATGCCACTGATGAAGCACGGAAGATAATCCATGAAAACCTTATATTGTCGTCAAAACCATAACTACGGTGGCTTGAAGAAATGGGGTTGCGCTGGACAGTCGTTGGTTTTTTATCGATAGTTTGGAAAGTATTAAAAAGAACATTTGAATGACTGCTGCTTCTGTTTGCTGGAAGACATTTATCCCCACAAGAAAAATTTTTTAAGTTTATCAGATTTATCATCTGCTCGGAAACCAGAGCGTCACCATGAGGAAAAACCTTTGCCTTAAATTAGTGATTTGTCGAAGATACGTAATAATGAAATGCAATTGCTTTGAACAAATCATGAATCAATCTACGCATATGCTCAAAAATTCAAAAATTATTTTATCAATTGCAGAACAATTCAAACAGCATTATTAATGTGATTTTATTAGAGGTCTCAACTCAACGTATAAAAAGTAGTAGCAGGAATTTTGGCATCCCAATTCAAAGATAAAGAGTGCCTTTTATCCGGATCTTTAATGCATCCTATCGTCGGAGAGAAAAAATTACTTTCGCCAAAACAGTTTCGCGTTGCTTAACAAACAAGAAAAGTCTAATCGCTTCAAAAACATCACAAGACTTCTACTCAAATAGGAGTGCTCTAATGTAGAGCTCAAGAGTGATTCTTACTCATAGACAACAAAAGTACTAAAAATGTCTCTTCATACATGACGGTAACAAATATTTAGCTCTCCCAATTGACAATTTTCCAAACTGAAAAAAATTACAACAATGGCAAGTTATGCAGAAATTAAATTGGCATTTTCTCTACTGGCTAGTCCCTGTAGACTTGAAAATAGTAAATTCTTTGCTTGGCCGGAAAAAACAATATGAAATGTTTCTGAACCAGTGAAACGGCTATGTGCTTCAAATTAGTGATAATGTAGAAAAAAAGAGGGATTTCTAGAGATTCTGTGAAATTTGGTGAAAGTTAAGTCATCAATAAACTTTCATATGCCGAGACAAAATCATCAAACTTGGTTTGGCAAAGTAGTTGGTAAAAGACTGGGGTGGAGATAGGGGTTTCTTTAACGTTGTTTTTGAACGGTAATTTGTCGTCCGCAATTCTTTACAAGAACTACTTGTAAAACACAAATATTTGGATGTAAAGATAAGAGTTAAGATTTACTATCTCTTCCGTCACACAAATTGTTTTGCTACAAACGTTAATTATCTTAAAGCAAGTTTAGCTAGGAGAACAGTTTTAACTGGTCATTAAGAGGACGAAAGAAATATTTCTTGACTAATGAGCTACCAACATAATAAACAACTGCTGATGAAGTCTGCAATGTGACTGCTTGGCTATATTATATGCCTGGAAGTTTTTCACAAGAATTGGGAACACATAGTAAACTTATTACAACAGATGATTAATTAATGTGCAGTAGCTTTGAGATGAGGTGTAGAACGTACTCTAGCAGCGGGGTGTCGAACCCGCGCCCAGAGTTGTGACATAGCGCTTTTGCTTTATGAGCAAATACCTATTCTTATGCTTTGCTGAACCCACACCTTGATTTGGATTTTGATTTTGCTTTACGCGCGTGAATTTAGGCTTCTTTAGTCAGCTGAGATTTTTCTGTAAACTGTTGACTTTCAATTTTACAAAAATATACTTTGAAGGGCACAATCGCTAGTTCGTTTAGTTGACCAAAAACAGAACTTATTGGCGGGACGTGAATAGTTAGATTTGGGTTTAGAATATTAGCTGTTTTGCCACAGTACCTATACACTTGAATGCTATTTAGGATTCTAGGAGTTTGGATTTTTTGAACTTGCTACATTCCGATTCAAAATTTGAAAAAATTTTTGGCTTTGACAAAAATCTGAGTTACCTTCAAAAACTAATCACTATTGTTTTCAATGTTTTTCAGGCTTAATTGATTTCCTTTAAGAAAATGGTACTTTTGATTTTGCAACGAAAATTAGCTATGTCCAGAATACATTAACTTTTCATTGCTGTTCTTCCAATTACCAATATTATAAACGTCGACATTACTGGTGGGGCCCATGCAGCTGCAATTGCACCTCTTCGGGTTAGTTTGTTCTTTTTCTGGCTGCGTTTACGCCATGACCAAGCAACATGCGCCCAGCCAGAGGCTTTAGGTTGTACAAATAGGCATTCAACTACAAAAAATGTCCGAAGTAACTGTCCTAATATTTAAAAGGTTATCCCTAAAAATACATATCAATCACCTTGGCACCCTTTCACAACTTTTAGTTGCTGTCAAGCACTTGCTGAATTTAACCGACAAAAGTTTAAGTTAAAGGACGTCTGTGGTAAAAGCAGTGCAATTAAGACGTTGCCAGGGACTCCAGAAACTCGGGAGACATGTAATATCTTTGCGCAGCCCCATAACGATTTTTCAATCATTGTGTTTCAAAAATCAGTAGTTTTATTTTAAAAAGAAATTTTGCTATGTCAAAAACATAAACTTTGTATGACTCTTTTTTCAGACAGCCATTGGGTGAAACCGGCTTGTCCAGCTAAAACGATATTTTTAAACAAGACATCACTAATGAGGAACCCTGCGGACGACATCGGCAGGACCGGCTAGTCTCTTATAAAGTGGGTCTTTTGCCCTTTTATTTCAATTTCTAGGGGTAGGCTGAAAATATTTTGGGAAAGGGGTGAAAAGAATATTGGAAGTGCAGCACCCCCAAGCTTCTCTAATTTTATGCTCGTATATGTGAAGTCTATTAGCAGTTCTGCAGTGCTTACTGAGTGCCTACCACTCTTTTGCATGGCATTAAAATGATCATATTATCACAGCCCAAGTATTAGCTTAGTGTGAATTTGGCCAGAGAAAAATATCATATGTTTCGCAGGAAAAAGTTTGTTGTTTTTCGAATAAATTCAGAAAATTTCTCGTCAAATTTCTAACGAATTCAAAGCGAAAAATATTAAAAGCCTACGGTATTGACATGATGTAATAGATTGCTGTATGGTACCGTATGATGTTGATAATCATTTTTGAGCAAATTTTTCTATTAAGCTAACGGATTAAGCTTAGAGATTCTCATCTCATCTGTGAATATGCAATTTGTTTTTTGTTATGCAGTCAAAATTTTCAGGTTCAATTACGAGTATGTTGTCTTTTGCATTTTTTATTGTAGATTTATCGTAAGAAAAGTTTTTTAAAATGACTGACAATAAATACAACTGAATCTTATCGCTCTTTTTCTGCTGGTATATAGCCTAAAACTATACAATTTTTGAAGTCCGACAGTATTTAATATTATTCTTCAGTCGCGGTGATCAGCTTGTTACGTGTTTGATTGAAGATAAGTTATCCTTTTAAAGTTTAAACTGTTGTTGTACTTTCATCATATAGCTCTTGAATTTCCTGCACGATGTTCATTTTAAGCTCAAGTTGACTTTTTTAAAATTAATTGCAAATACCATGAAAAACGTTAGTATGATTAATTTGTTATCAAAATAACTTGTAATATATCCAAAGTTAACGTACTTGTTATTATCTTGTAGTCTATTATAGTTTAAACATAGCAGTGATGTATGGAACTCCTGTGCTAGTGAACCAAATAATAAAGCATTGTTTCTATCAAACTTCATCACAGCTTTTGAACATGCAACGTAATTAAAAGCAGAAGTATTGTGCAATTGCTTCCGTCTGAGCTTTGGCAACAAAGCACAAATATCAGCTTCAGTGCTGGCTTTCATCACATCTACAGTAGATCTGTTAGCAAAAAGGAAGGGCATCTACTAGAAAAATAGCACAAAAAAGCTACTAAAAAGTTTTTGACCTTCACAAGGAAGGTTATCAATTTAACAAATAGGGCGACAAAGCTTTTACAAAAAATTGATTTCCCAATAAAGATGATCATACTCAGACCAAATAGCAAATCAAACGCTGCTTTCTCCTTTCACAAATATTTGGTACGCCGATGATCTTAAGCGCAGGAAAATGACCAGTAGTGCGGTTTCATGCACTAACAGCTTGAATTGAATTATTTCAAAAAGTTGAATTCACGACGCAATTAGATCAAGATTGTCATATCACCAAAGCTTAGAAATTGCTCAACGTTGGAGTTTTGCTTCATTTCCTTGAGAATAATTAGCTGCTTTGTTTGATAAGTGAGTTCCAGGAAAGATCAAGTGGATAAGCATAAAAAGAGGAGAAAATTGGCTTGACCCCAATTGAAAAAGACTGCGCATGCGACAAAGAACCGGATGAATGGATTGCAGAAGTAAGTTAGTTCGAACAGAGCTTGGCACCGAACCAGTTACGTTGGCGCAAATGCGCATAGAAATTATGGATAAAAAATTTTGAGGCATATTTTCTAAAACAATCAGAAACATTTTCAAACATTCAAGGAAGTGGTAGCGACAAGGAAAGAGCAATGGTATCCGCAAATGGTAAGGCAGTAACAAAATGCATGAAATGCAAAAGGTCATCATGTCTGGTTGGAGACAAAAATGGGCAAAATTGCCGCTTTAAAAACTTAATATGCGATAAAAAAAGATATTGACATCGATTTGGAGACCAAATTAGGCAACATTCTCAGTTTCAAAAGGTTGGTCTCCAGAAGAAAGGTCTTCAACTTTCCAAAAATCACCGCACCCCGAAAAAATTTGGTTCTATATACACCAGTGAAAACATTGTGCATGCAGTGGTTATGAGGGTGAATCAAATTGTTTTCATGTAAACCATTTTCAAATATTTGATTTTGAAGAGGCAATTTGCATTGATTTTTACCCTACCCACGGTTACCATACGTTCCGATTTTTTGTGACATGTCCCAAATTTTGGTGCAAAAAACAGCTTGTTCAAAAACATTAAACACTGACATTACTCCCAACTTTAGCAGTAGTGCGAAAGTGCTTAGAGTAAGGAATCAAAACCGATCTAAAATAGGGTAGCCATAATCTGCCGAACATGATCTGAATTTTGATGTTAAAATCTGTTGTTGAAAGGAGTTCTAAAAAAAAGCTCAAATGTTCGGAATTTTAGTGCATACTTACAAAAAGTCAGGGAAATTCTTGTTGAAGCGGGATTAATATCTATTTAGGGCTTCAGTTGCAGATAAAAAATTGTGATCTTCAAAAAAAGAATGTGTCATCCCAGACTTTCAACATATTTCGGCAATGAGGTTATTTTTTAAACCATAGCGTAGCAAAGCAAAGAACAGATAAAATAGCAAGCATATTTATTAAAAATCTAAACGTTTTCAGCAATTCATTTTGCCCTTCTCAGAGAAATTATTTTAATCTGTACTGTATCAGCAAATTTTACAAATAGCTGTATCAGCAAATTATGCAGACGTGCAAAGACTTAAGGAAGTTAAATTTATAGCTAAATTAAATGCAAAAAAACATTCGACATATTTCATTTGTCTATTTAGCAAAATTTCTGGCATACATCATCATTTTACTCACTTTTCATCTGGAAATTTATACCTTTCTCGAAATAAATATGGTAGTACTAACATATCTATTACAATGCTCGTTTTAAAATTTGGAATAGCGTCCCGATCGATAGTTTAAAAAAGCGGTAAAATTGCATGTCTTATCGAGTTGTTTAAAAAGTACCTACTAAATAAGTAATAGCAAGTATGCCATGCTGGACCAGCACCAAATGTTTGGCTTATCCTACACCAACAGTTTGTATATACGTGTATGTGTGTATGTATATGTGTGTTTATGCGTGTGTGTGTATGCATGTATGCATGTATATAGGTATAGATATACTAAGGTTTATGCATGAGTATGCGTTTGTATGCGGGCGTAGATTTGTATTTATGCTTGTTATTGTCTTTGCTGTAACGATTTGTGCTCATACAATCTCAATTGACGGTAATCTTGTTTGTTTTTGTCCTGTGTACACATTATTGCCGCAAGAGAGGAGGCGCGAACCCGGCGACCTGGCCGTCTGCATGGACAGGCATATGGTCTTTAGCACTTCTTCTGTAGACATGCATTTTGTTTTTTCATGTCGTTTTTTTATGCACACTTGTGAATTCTGCGCAATGTCCATGTAAAAAATAAAAAAAAAGGTAGTTGCTGTCATACAAGGTGTGTAATCGTCATTATTTTATTCTCATAATAATATGGTACCGGGCCCGGGTCAGCCACTCACCGCCAATTTCGTGCTGTGACAGTGAAGGAAATATACTTTGATCTTTACTAATAGTAAAAGTGTTTGTAATTTTAAGATTATCTGCTTTTGCATGAGAGCAAACTGTGGTTTAATGTTTGCACTGCTAAGATTCTGAGTTTTGCTTGAGGCTTTTGGTAATAATAGTCATCGTTTTTCATGACATCTGGTAAAATAAAATAAAAAAAATAGCCTCAGAATGTTGTTGCAGAAAAAGAATAACCTACCAATGTCAAAATTTCATGTTTGCTATGCTTTTTTGAAACCAAAATGTGAAATATTAGCACGTCAAAAATTACAGCCAATTTGGAAAATCGATTCCATTGTTGAATTCATGCATCTCCCGAATTTTACGTTTATTACGATCTTTTTGAAACAAAAATATAAAATACTGGTATGCCAAAAATTAGAGCCAATAATGATTTTTTTTAGCAATAATGATTTTAAATAAATTGAATTACTACGAATTTTTGCACCTTTTTAAAAATGACAATTTTTAACGCAAAAACGTGCCGTGATTTCACGTTCACATAATTTTCTATTGAATGTTCGTTGTTCATTATGGGTTTGTGCCGATATTTTTAAAATTAATTATCCACATCGTAACTATCATATAACCATCAACAAATTATTACCGATAAAGAGAATTATGAAACGATTGTCTTTGTCTTAAACCTACTACAGCACTGCAGTGAGTAAGCATGACTTTGGCATGCACTTAGTAGCCGCAATAAAAACAGTCGCTATGGATGCTGATATCTGAATCCCAATAGTTTCAAATGAACGTGCAGTGGATATCGACAGACTCGGACAGGATTTTATGGAAGCACAAATGTTTTTGAAATGCCGCGGCCCGATTTGAAACTTTTCCTGGCACATATTGAAAGTGTATGGCACATCTGAGTGTTTTGGCAAGTTGTTTTTAGACCTCTAATGAATTATTTCAAATTACTTTTCTCTCAAAAGTTGCTATACTTTGACTAAATTTGACAAACTCTTAGTGAAGAAAGCCATTGCTCTGCGCAACAGATGAAATGACTGATTATTCCAGTCTTTCTAAAATATGGTACCGGACCTCGAATATCCTTTCAACTACCACGCTTAAATTCTTCCATACGAGGGTTTATAGAGACTGTTTATAGGGTTTATACAGACTGTTTGCAGAAGTTTGTGATTAGGAAACTTCATTTTATTGTCAGCACAATCAGCCAGTTCTAAGTTCTTAATTTTATTTCTTTTTGCTGCATTTCAATGTGTGTAACTGTGACTCCAGCATGTAACAACTCCACACCTTCAGTTAATGGCTTAATAACAAGCTACAATAAACTTCGGTCACCGGATATTTTGGGATGAAATAAAACTGATATAAATATTTTATAAATATTTGGCCTTATGAAGTCATATTTACGACCAAAAACTATTAAAATCATTGAGCAAATTTTGTTCAGTTTGTGTTTTATTCTCTGCGTAAATCAATTTATTAGTGTCAAGCAGACAAGCGATGAGTACCATTTCGAAGACTTTGATAAGCTTTTGGCTCAACAGGAAATGGCACCAAGGTTTACAAAGTCTATGGGAGACGTTCTAACTACTACACTGTCACCAGTGGCAATAACACCTCAAGCATCTAGAAATTCGGCTAGTCTAACTACTCTACTCTATGTTTCAGTAGGAGCTTTCATCACCATCATGCAAACTTTTGTGTGCTTCTGATAGAACTGAGTTTTCCTTTAAAGTTGTGGCCAAACGTTTTATATTTCCTGTAGGATGCTCAAATTGATTCAGGTTGATGTTTTTAAATTAATTATCAACACCATTATGACGTAGGTACTGATTATCAATAAATCACAAGCGATCACAACATTGCAGCACTTTTCCTTGTATTGAAGCCTATTATATCGTTTGCCTCGTTTACGGCAGTTCAAACATGTCCACATATTCAGAAAAACCAAGCTGAATCATTTAGTGTACCGACGATTACGTAATTAGGTCCGTTTAGTTACACTAAAGACTTATTTTCTTCCGGAAGCTTATTGTTCTAGTTAGTGTTGTTTATGCCATAATACAGTGTTGTGGAAATTTATCGACTCACTTCGACATTTTTTAATGACATCAGTAATGCATGCTTGTTGCACATGATTGACGAAGCTTATCTTAATATTTTAAACATGATAACGAAAGATTGACGATCTAACTGCATTGTTGCGGAAAATGGTTGAGTGGGAGAAATCTTTGAATAGCGTTTATAAATTATCACTTTAAACATTTAAAAGAGTGCTTACTGTGTTAAAAAGTAGTTGGAAGTTCTAACTCTAACTCTGCGATGGACCGTATGACCCCTAAATGGTACAAAGTTGATTTAAAAGTGTTTTCTAATCTAACATTTCTTAATCTCTTCCAATTGTGACGTATGCAATCATATATTCCATATATGCGTAATGCGGGCAATTTTACTAAAAACTTGTCTTTTTTATTATGCATATAAGTGATTCTCGCATGCAGTAGATTGCATGTTCGGCCAGGTTAATACCGACTGGAACAAGTCTATTACTGGGGTATCCATCTTGGAACCTGTTGCTTTATGAGGTTCTGGATTGGAGTTTCCAATTTAATTGTTAACGTTAAAAATCAATTAATTGCTCGTTTTGCTCGAAAGTAATTGATTGCCAATTTTTGTCAATCAACCAATTGTTAAGGATATGACGTCATATCGTGACGTCACACTTTACAAGAGTGTTACGATTTTAAAGCACCCTGTTTGTTCTATTGAATGAAAAGTTTCACAAATGCTACGACTGTGTATGGCTTTAAAATTTAAAAGCATAATTATCGTGATAAACCTGGAATACTCTTTATTTACTTTATCTTCAACAAAAATAGGTTTTGCGAATCACTGACCATTGTTGACACAGGACTAACAACTTTCGATTGCCTTGAATTGCTATGTCACAAAAACTAGTGTTATGCATTGTCGAGCCTCATGGTTTTTCCTAACATTTTGCACAAAACATGATAATATCAAACAAAGTTTATAAAAATTATAGGTGGCAAAAAGTACAATTACTTGCCCAATTTTAGCAATCAACTGTATTTGGTAAGAACAGATTTTTGGGCAATTAATTGTCTGGAAACCCTATTCTGAATACGTTTTAATGCCCCACCTTCGTGCTCACTACACAGTGCTACCTATATTCTTAAATTATTGAGCTTTATGATTTGCAGGCGAAACTGTTTTTCTGATTGTAAAAATATTCGCTTTGTAGTAAATATCACAAGGTTGGTGACAGAAGCATGTAAACGTCTTGACACTGTTTTGAGATATTTTTTCAAATTTGTCAAGGACCTATCTACTGGTCTGTTAAGTATACCGGAGATTTTTCTGGATCAAAACGCTCAAATGCAAAAATTGTGCAACTTTCCTTAGCGGGTTGTTATCCATAGTAATTTTAGGTTAATTGTTGTCTAAGACAATGTACCGCAACTGATGTGCCGGAAACAACGCCAGGTAGGCAGCAGTGTCATTGTAACCTGAACATACTTTTTGACGAAAGTTTCTTATGCTCTGCAAACTTAAACGCTGCGATAGCTAGAGTTTAAAAATTTAGGAATTCAAACTCCAAATTGAAATTGTGCATTTATGATGTTTTGTGAGGCCAAAATGAATAATAATAAGCGTACACCATATGTTGACAACTTATTGAATGATACCAACATCTCATTGCATTGACTCACCTCTCAGTCCAGCAGTGACATCATTACTTTATACAGGCTTGAGGTGAACTAATGAGTAGAAATTAATTTTCCACCGTCGGGTAAAAGTGTTATTTGTTAAATCTCAGTGCAGATCATCTCTCCTTTACAAAACTCTTTATGCAGAACGAGGCCTACCGCTCCTGATACAATAATGATACGGAGAAATGGCTTTACAAAATCTGCCGTCTTTTTTAAACGGCAAAAACATCCAGCTTAACCTTAAAAGAAGCGCTGAGTAGACTGCCTTAAACTATTTTTTTAACTTGAATGAATGGATATTCTAAACAAGCATATAGAAGAAACAAATAATTATTTCATCATGTTTTGAAGCGATTGCATCTCTCACTGTCAGTGCACCCTGGTTGCTTGATATTGAGAGTTCAGACATTCACGTTAACGAATAACAATATCAATCGACAATGACGGTGAGTCATCGAGAGCAGCACTTGGCAAACTATTTTTCATTGAGTTCCAAATTAAAACATTTTAATCAAGAAAGGAATATTTGCAAAAAAATCACTTAACTTTGAATTCCCTCTCATTTAAAAAGCAGTTTGTTATTATGAAATTATAAGTTCATAAAGGCCCGATAGAGCCACACGTAGAAATTGTTATCTGTATCCGGTATTGTAGATACAAACAAGTTTTGAGCATGGCCAAAACTCCTTTTTTTGATGTTGATAGATCGATTTTATCTTACTTCCAAATTATTCAAATTGTACCTTATATTTATTGGATGATGTTTTTAGGGGCAGATAGACGTTTTGTAGTTGTTACATGTGAAATTACTTTCATTTCTGTATTAGGTTCAAAAAATTTGTAGAGGGAAGTTGTCCATGTGGCCCTCTAACTATGCTTATGCCTCAACTCTTTTTGAAGGTATTGTTTTGGCAAGAGTGCCACCGCAGAAATCTGCCACACCAACGGAAATAAAAAGTATATCTCCCAACTTCCAAAAAAGGCTGTTAGAAATCACCATTTAATAATCAACACTTTTCGTGGGAGAAATTGCCAAAGTGTCATCCTTTGAAATAAAGCTACTTTATAAGCAGGCTTCTTGACTCTTGTTGATATCACTGGGTCACAAAACGCCTTTCAGTTATTATTACCAAAATAAACAAAAGTCTTCAGCTTCTATAACTTCTAGTTCAACCTGTTTCAAACCGAAACACTAATTGCCTGCTTTACATTCATAATGTTCTATACTCTGCAATCTAAGAGAAATTACTATAATTTTGAAACTGGGTTAAGAACGTTCTCCATCGCAGTACTTTGTAATTTGTTGTAGCACATCACTTTGTTTCAAAACATGATATAGATGGATTTTACAAATGACAGTCCATAACAATCAGCAAGAAATTAATGTTATCTACTTTTGCAAATTAAATGCATAGACTTTGCTACTTAGGCAATAGCGTTCACAAGTCATGTTTATCAATAAAGTGATTACATCGGTTCTCTAGTTAATTAATCAGCTGATCGGTACATCATGAAATCAGTAGCAATTATTTGCAACTGCGACCAACAGTGCTTCCAAGTTGTTAATATATAAACATTAAGTTTGTTTTTCGTCAAATCAACCAGCCAGTGCATCAAGCAAGCAGCAGCGGTGAAGAAATTTTGTCCCTGCAAGTAAATAGCATAAAGTGACCACTGAGAAATAGCCCAAACCGATATCTGTTGTTGGATAAAAATATTTTCTCAAGGATAGTGTAATCGTCATCGATACGTTATCAATATCCAACAGTATTGACAAAACCTGATTTTATGCAGAATAGAAAACAAATAAGGGGGATGCAGCGAATTCAAACTTTTTGGTAAGTTGCATTACATAACTGTGATAACTTCGTCAGTTTGCTGGTCGTTTTACATCAACCGTAGGTTACGAAGAATACCGAGTAAATCAAAGGTTTGTCCACAGTTTTTGTAAAAACTAGATGTGAAAGGATTCAAACAAAGTAAATGAGATGAGACATACCCAATTAAGATAGAAACAAAGGACTGTTTTTTCAAAGTCTTCAAATTTTTGATGTTTAACCCTTTGAGGGATAATGTAACACATATGTTACATGATTGTAATTGTTATGTTATTATGACGTAATAACCATTTTTCTGAAAGTCATTGTAAATTTTTTGTTATCTAACAATTATGGAATTGTCTCAAATTTTATGAATTAGAATCTTATGATCGTCAGAGAGTTAAAAAAACGACCAGTATTAGGGCATACAGCACAATTTACCCATTCATCGTAACACCTAAAAACAATGTTCGATAGCTTTTAGAGTCATCGTCGTATCAAAAGCTTTTTTACGATGAATTTAATTTTTGACAACCAGTGTCACAAACTAACATTTGTAACGCCCCGGAAGAAATTAGGCCTACATACTACTATGCAGATTAAGACTAACTAATTAAACTTCTGTGTACCGAGAGCTACACCTAGTTTTTTCTGATGAAAAAATTAATGATTTGACAATGCAATATTTTACTTTCAAGATGTTTTTATTTTCCGCTCTGGATAAAAACACTTCATACATTCAACAACATTGACATTTCCAGTTTTGCTGTTGTTTACGAGCAAAGTAGTCCACTAAACGCAGAGTTATGTTTTTCGTAACACGTGATTGATGCAGATTCGCAGTAAACAAAAGAACACAACAATTAAAGTTTATAAGTAAGTACAGCTATTAGAATGTGCCGAAAACCAATCATATGCAGAAAATGCTTTACCATATCTGACAAAACTTTCAAATAATAAAACTTTTAGAAACGTACAACAACAACTTAACGCATAGAGTTTTAAATATTTTTTGTTATACATAAAAACAGGCAGCACAACTTTGTTGCGGAAAGTATATGGGAGACAAAGCAGGCTGATCATGAAATCAAGCAGGAAAACAAAACCCATCAAAAAAAGTTCCTGCTTTAAAAACGCATTCATATTAACGGAAAAGGCAATCCGCCAACCCTACTGACCTAGCCAATTAAGATAGAAACAAAGGATTGTTTTTTAAATTTTTCAAATTTTTTGTGTTTTAAAAAGCGACCAGTATTATGGCTTACAGCACAATTCACACATTCATCGTAACACCTAAAAACAATGTTCGATAGCTTTTAGAGTCATCGTCGTATCAAAAGCTTTTTTACGATGGCTTTAATTTTTGATAACCAGTGTCACAAACAAACATTTGTAATGCCCCGGAAGAAATTAGGCCTACATACCAGTATGCAGTTTAGAATAGGTTATGGTATGAATCGGGCCATGAATCAATTTTGGATAAAAAATATTTCAACAGTTTTAAGAAAAGTTTGGTGACAACATTTTAAAAATACTCTACGAATATCAATAAAAATAGTGCATCCAGTAATAAAGAAGTTAGGCTTCAATAGGCTTTAAAAATACCTTACAGCAACCAATACATAGGCTTTTAAATATTGTTTGTTAAACATGAATTGACACAGCGTAACTTTTTTGCGGAATGTAAATGGGAGACAAAGCAGGTTGATGAAAAAAAAAATCTAAAACGAGTTTCTTTTGATGGTTTTTATTAAAAAAAAGTAGTGTTTTTAACAAAAGTATCAAAAAAACACAGTTTGAAAGGATAACTTGATTAAAGAATTTACATTCTGAGCGCACCCCTCCACGGATATACAGACAAAAGGTTTCGTAAAATTTTTCAAAATTTGCTTTCAACAGAAGCTAAAACCAAAATGAAAGACCTACTTTTCGAAGACACGTTTAAAATGGTCGAAATTCATACATCCCCGTACAAAGTTTTTGTGTCCGCTGTTGATTAAGATATATAGTAATATTTTGATGTTAAAGCAACTTTTTTAAAGTTAAAATTGCGTAAGTTTTCAAAACAAAACAATTTGATGCTGCGACTTATAAAACAACAATTATTCAACAAGTTTTAAGCAAGCTAAATTATTAAATTCAATTAATTTTCATAAAAAGTCGACAAGATAAGACTTTAAAATGAAAACTTAAAATCTATTAAGACTGATGGGAAGTCTCAAGTGCAAATAACAAACATATTAAAATTTTTAAAATGCTTCTTTTAGAAAACTAAATAATCTTTATGTGTTATTGGCAAAATGATTTTTTCTCATTGGCTCCAAACTCTCCCCATAAAAAAACTTAATTTTTTGGTGCTCTACATTTTTTTAAGTATTTATTCCATTCGGTGGGGAAGCTCAAAACTTGGAATCTACCGAACGGTGCATTGATACAATTGATACCAAATGGTGGATCGTTTGCAGGAAAATAAGTGTTAGCAAAAGCCTGTAAAGTCATATAGTCATTAAAGTAAACTCTTTGTGGCTCATTTACGTTTGGACGAATGATGGCATATCCCCATGGAGTGGCACCAGTGTGCGCGTTACCAGGATAACAAACTGCTTTCCAATAATAACTGGGAACGAGAACGGATCTCAGGTGTGATGGATATCCCGTTACATATGTTCCTGTCATGATGTAAACGTCTTCTTTTGGAACCCAATCAAGAATAGTTTGCTCAGTGATGCATTCAATGACTCGCCACCAAATTCCGTTGAATCGTCTGTATTGTGGAGCAGCATTGGTCAGTGTAAACGTCGCTCTTTGTTTATAATAATCTCTTGCGTTTATTGAATTCGGAGTCAAATGACCTCGATCAAGTTGCAAATTGTTATATTTGTAATCGCTGTCCAAAGCTTGAAGTTGTCCACAGTTCATGGTTCCCTGACTTCCGATTTGAGAATCGTACACTAGCGGAAGTAAATAATTATTATTGTTGTTGCAAAGAACTCTGGCAACTCTTCTCCAAAGATAACATCCAGGTCGGCGGGATTTTGCCTGACGACTGATATTCACTACATTGGCGCTGTAGACGGGAATTTTGTAAGTAGTGCTGAATAGTGTTGCGTAATATTGAGTAGAACTTCCTGCATTGGTTTGACACAAACCAACTAACCATTGTTTTTGAGCATGATAAGGTTTTGGCCATGCGTTTCCATGAAAGAATTTATTGCAACTGGCCGTTGAGCCATCCGAGAAACAATCGAGAAAAACAAAAATTAACAAACAAACAAATTTTTTCATTTTGTTTGTGTATATCTAAATTATATAATTATCATTTTATAAGTTACTACCTGGCAATAATATCTAATTATGGAAAAACTTTCAAACAACGAGTATTTATACATCATAGGAGGTTTTGATATTCTTAGAATACTGCCAAATCAAATAATTTTTATCATAAACACTGTAGCCAAGCTAGAAATGTCAATCACAGACTTATATTAAAGACACAGTAGATTGTACGATCAATTTTATTATGAAATATGGTGCCTATACAAATTTGTGATCAAACATGGGAAACTTAGGAGCAAACGATTAAGATCTTTTGACGATTCTCAGCAAAAACGAAAGCCAGTGTACTGCTGTACATATTTTAATTGGGACGTTTCGCTAAACGCTACTAGTATTGTCAACCATAATACTGTAGTGCAACTGTCAACCAAAAATAGTTGCACTACTTTGGTTGACAATGCTAACAGCGTTTAGCGAAATGTCCCAATTAACATATGTACAGCAGTATACTGGCTCTGTTTTTTTTGCTGAGAATGGGAAATTTGTTTTGGAAAACTCGTGTTGAGATTCATGTTTTGCTTTTTCTCAACTTGAGAACTATTGTTTAGATCAACCTCATCAAAGTGTTTTTCCCCCAAATATGCCACTGATAAAGCATGGAAGATAATCCATGAAAACCTTATATTGCCGGCAAAACCATGAATAGCTTGAAAAAATGAAGTTGCACTTGAAAATTGTTGGTTTTTTACCAATAGTTTGGAAAGTGTCAAAAAAAAATTTGGATGACTCCTACTTCTGTTTGTTGGAAGAGATTAATCCTCACAAGAAAAATACTTAGAGCTATCAGATTTATTATCTGCTCGGAAACCAAGGCGTCACCGTGAAGAAGAACCTATGCCTTAATACAGTGATTTGTCAAAGATACGTAATAATAAAATGTGATTTCTTTCATTAAACCGTAAATCAATTTGCGGAGATGTTTAAAAATTAGCTTATCAACTGCAGAACAATTCAAGCAATCGAGAAAGGTGATTTTATTGGAGGTTTCAACACATCATATAGAAAGTAGCAGCAGGAATTTGGCATCCCAAATCAAAGACAAAAACTGCCTTATAACCGGAGCTTTGATGCATTCTATTGTACGCGAGAAAAATTACTTTCGTGTATTTTAACAAACAAGGAAAATCTAATTGCTTCAAAAGCATCACAAGACTTCTACTCAACTAGAAATGCTATAATGAAGAGCTCAAGAGTGGTGCTTATAGACTTATAGATTAGCTTATAGGCAGCAAAGTACTAAAAATATCTTTTTCCTATTTATTTAAATTTCGGAGGGTAGACTGAAAGTATTCTGGGGGAGAGATGAAAAAAATATTGGGAGTACCGCACCCCGATTCACTTCTAATTTTATGCCCATATATTTTATGTGAAAGCAATTAGAGACGCTGCAGTTTCGCAGGGCCTGCTGAGTACCTTCTGCTCTCTTGCATGGCGTTAAAATGATTACATTTTTACAGTTTAGATGTTAACTATGTCTAAGTTTGACCAGAGAAAAAATCAACATTTTGCATGATAAATCTTGTTGTTTTCCAAATGAACTCAGAAAATTTTCTTCCCCAATATTCTGAAAAATTCCAAGAAAAGTATTAAGCTCGCTGCAATTAAGTATAGACATTCTCATTACATCTGTGAATATGCAATTTGTTCTTTGTTATGCAGTTAAAATTTGCTCAAAAATTTTCGGATTAAAATGTGTTATCTTTCTCATTTTTTATCGTAGGTTTATTGTGAGGAAAGCTTTCTTCAAATTGACTGACAGCAAATGCAATTGTATCCTATTGCTCTTTTTCTACAGGCAGGTAGCCTAAAACTATACAACATAAGAAGTCCGACAGGATTAAATATTATTTTTTAGTCCCGGTGATCTGCTTATTGCGTGTTTGCTTGAGGATAAGTTATTCCTTTCAAAGTTTAAACTGTTGCTGCACGTTCATGTTAAAGCCCTTGAATTTCCTGTAGGATGTTTATTTTAAGCTCAAGTTGACGTTTTTAAAATTAATTACAAACACTGTGAATAACGTTAGTATGATTAAGTTGTCATCAAAATAATTGACAATATTGTAGATTATTAAAAAAAGTTGACATGCTTGTTACTATTTCGTAGCCCATTTACAGCTAATTCGTAGCAACGATGCGTGGAACTTCTGTGCTAGTGAACCAAATAATAAAGCATTGTTTCTATCAAACTTCATCACAGCTTTTGAGCAGGCAACGTATATTGAAGTAGAAGCATTCTACAATGTCTCCGGCCTGAGCTTTGGCAACAAAGCACAAATATCAGCTTGAATGCTGGCTTTCATCACATCTACAGTAGATCTGTTAGCAAAAAGGAAGGTCATCTACTAGAAAAATAGCACAAAAAAGCTACTAAAAAGTTTTTGACCTTCACAAAGAAGGTTATCAATTTAACAAATAGGGCGACAAAGCTTTTACAAAAAATTGATTTCCCAGTAAAGATGATCATACTCAGACCAAATAGCAAATCAGACGCTGCTTTCTCCTTTCACAAATATTTGGTACGCCGATGATCTTAAGCGCAGGAAAATGACCAATAGTGCGGTTTCATGCACTAACAGCTTGAATTGAATTATTTCAAAAAGTCGAATTCACGACGCAATTAGATTAAGATTGTCATATCACCAAAGCTTAGAAATCGCTCAACGTTGGAGTTTTGCTTCATTTCCTTGAGAATAATTAGCTGCTTTGTTTGATAAGTAAGTGGACAAAGATCAAGTGGATCTTTGATCAAGTGGATAAGCATAAAAAGAGGAGAAAATTGGCTTGACACCAATCGAAAAAGACTGCGCATGCGACAAAGAACCGGATGAATGGATTGCAGAAGTAAGTTAGTTCGAACAGAGCTTGGCACCGAACCAGTTACGTTGGCGCAAATGCGCATAGAAATTATGGATAAAAAAATCTGCGGTACATCTTTAAAAACAATATTTTTATCTGTTTCTAAAATACTCATCAACACTTTTAGGGGAGGGGGGTAGCAAAGAAAGAGCAATGGTATCCACCAAATGGTAAGGCAGTAACAAAATGCATGAAATGTAAAAGGTCATCATGTCTGGTTGGAGACAAAAATGGACGAAATTCCCGCTTTAAAAACTTAATATCCGATAAATAAAAGATATTGACATCGATTTGGAGACCAAATTAGGCAACATTCTCAGTTTCAAAAGGTTGGTCTCCAGAAGAAAGATCTTCAACTTTCCAAAAATCACCGCACCCCGAAAAAATTTGGTTCTATATACACCAGTGAAAACATTATGCATGCAGTGGTTATGTGGGTGAATCAAATTGTTTTCATGTAAACCATTTTCAAATATTTGATTTTGAAGAGGTAATTTGCATTGATTTTTGTGTTGCACTAGGATTACCATACGTTCCGATTTTTCGGGACATGTCCCTAATTTTGGTGCAAAAATTCGTTTTTCTAAAAATCATTAAACACTGACATTACTCCCAACTTTAGCAGTAGTGCGAAAGTGCTTAGAGTAAGAAGTCAAAACCGATCTAAAATAGGGTAGCCATAATCTTCCGAGCATGTCCGGATTTTGATGTTAAATCTGTGATTGAAAATTTGAAAGTAGTTATAAAGGTCTTCACCTTCATTTTGGACAAAGAAAGCGTTGTCCCAGACTTTCAACATATTTCGACAATGAAGTTATTTTTTGAAACCATATCATAGCATAGCAAAGCCAACATAAAATAGCAAACATATTTATTAAAAATCTAAGCGTTTTCGGAAATTCATTTTGCCCTTCTAAGAAAAATTATTTTAGTCTTTACTGTATTAGCAAATTTTACAAATCACTGCATCAGCAAATCATTCAGACATGTAAAGACTTAAAGGTAGTTGAATTCATGGTTAAAATAAATGCAAAAAACACCCGAATTCGTGTATTTAGCAAAATTTCTGACATACATCATCATTTTACTCACATTTCATTTGAAAATTTATACCTTCCTAGATATGTTTATGCTAGAACTTACAAATTTATTATAATACTCGATTTAAAATTTGGAATAGCTTCCCGATTGATGTTAAAAAGAGGCCGACAAAATTGCATGTCTCATCAAATTACTAAGAAAGCATCTATTGGGTAAGCAACAATAAGTATGCCATGCTGGACCAATATATATACTTGTACGGCTAAGTGTATATGTGTACGGCTAAGTATGTATGTGCACGGTTAAGTATGTATGTGAGTATGTATATGTGTGTTTATGCGTGTGTGTGTATGTATGTATATGTATATAGGTGTGGATATACTTAGGTTTATGCATGAGTATGTGTTCGTATGTGGGGATATGTTTTTATTTATGCTTGTTATTGTCTTTGCTGTAACGATTTGTGCTCATACAATCTCATTTGACGGTAATCTTGTTTGTTTTTGTCCTGTATACAGTGGAATTCGGTTAATAAATCCACGGTTAATAAATCCAGCCGCTTATCACATCCAATTTGCTTGGAACGGAATCGTCCCAATCCTTTCCCGTTATAAAAACTTCGGTTAATAAATCCAAGCGCCGCTTAATACATCCAGTTTACGTGCTTTATGCAGTCAAATTTTTCTTCATTATGTACTAATAAGTACAATATTGCAAAGTGACGAAACAATATTGGATTATCAGTTTCGTATGGACAAGTACGTACATGTCCTTGTGTACTGGTAGGCTTAATCAAGCAGACTAATTGAACATCAGTCGTAGGAGTTGTGCAGTTATTGTTGCAACTGAAGCGGTTTTATGAGATTTAACTTAAAGAAAAGTTTTCTGGATCCATTGCAGAATGAATAGATCAAGAAGACATGATAAAACAGCAGCAGAAAAGCTAGAGTTGCTCAATCGCTACAAAACGTTTACCTTCATGAGTCAGCGTGAAGCAGCTGATCGACTCGGAATTAGTAGAGGATGCTTACAAGGCTTAATAAAAAACAAAGCCCTTATACGTTCTTCAGACACTGCGAGTGGGATGAAACGTAAAAGATCGGGAAAAGATGAGGATGTAGAAAAAGCTCTATTTGATTGGTTTAAGTTTACTCGCCAAAGAAATGCCCCAGTTAATGGTCCAATCCTAATGGAGAAAGCAAACAATATTGCTGATGCCGCTGGACATGCAAATTTCAAGGCCACAGATGGATGGTTCAATCGATGGAAGAAGCGATTTTCTGTGACATTTACCACCCTAAAAGGTTAGTTATCTCATTTTCTTTTTAGCTACGTCCTTGTTTTCCGAAAAAATTTTCATACCTTTTTACATTTTATAGGTGAAGCAGCTGAAGCAGACATCGCCGGGGCAGAGGAATTTCGTTCTACAACAATGAAACGTATTCTTGAATCATTCTCACCAGAAAATATTTACAACGCTGACGAAACCGCTATCTACTTCCGTGCTCTACCAGCAAGTACCTACGTAGAAGCAGAGAAAAAGAGAACGCAGCGAGGATTCAAAACAGCAAAAGACCGCGTAATCCTGCTAGTCACTTGCAACATGAACGGTGACAAAGAGAAATTGCTGTTGGTTGGAAAATTTAGGTCTCCTCGCTGCTTCAATAACGTTAGCTCTCTTCCCATTTTATACAACTTCTCCAAAAATGCATGGATGACAAGGAGCATCTTCGAAGACTGGCTTAAATCGTGGGATGAACGGCTGCAGAAGGAAGAAAGAAACATAGTTCTATTGGTGGATAACTGCTCAGCTCACAAACCTGCCACCACTCTGAAGAACATTTCACTGTTTTTTCTTCCACCAAACACAATCTCGATTTTGCAGCCCTGTGACATGGGCATCATCCGGTCAATAAAGGGTTATTTCAGACATGAAATGCGCCAGAAGCTGATTGATATCCTAAATGATTATCCTGAGACGGGACTTGAAGCTTAGACTGTGGTGAAACGTATTAACTTGCTGGAGGCAATTCTTATGATCAAAGGAGCATGGGGCAAAGTTAAAACCGAGACGATCAAGAACTGTTGGAAAAAGGGTGGCTTCACCAACGACGAATTGACAAATGTGATCATTCCTTTGCCACCATCTCCGGTTGGGCAAAGTGAGGAGGAGTTTAGAAACTGGGTGAGCATTGATGATGATGTTGAGACTGTGCAAAATCAGACTGAGGAAGAATTCACTGAGAATCTTGTTTCAATGATACAAAACCAGGATGGAGTTGTTGAAATTTCTGATGACGAAAATGATGATAATGATGGTTCAGAGGAAGAAACGACATCAGCAGCAGAGATGCGGAAATGTTTTCGTCGCTTGGCCCTGGTGCTAGAGCGTACTGGGTTTAAGAAGATGGACATGCTTTGTGATATGAAAGAAGAAGTGGATGGCCGTCTGAGGAAAACATTTCCACCAAAGCAAACTTCATTGCCCAGATTTTTCTGTGTCGAATAAATACTGACAAAATACTACATTTTGTGCATTTTAGAAAACGCCGTTTATTAAAGCCGCCGCGTATTAAATCCAAAACCGGCTGTCCCGAGGTGGATTTATTAACCGAATTCCACTGTACACGTTATTGCCGCAAGAGAGGAGGCGCAGACCCGGCGACCTGCCCATTTGCATGGACAGGCATATGGGCTTTAACGCTTCTTCTGTAGACATGCATTTTGTTTTTTCATGTCGTTTTTTTATAAACATGTGTGAATCTCGCGCAATGTCCGTGCAAAAAATAAAAAAAGATTGTTGTTGTCATATATGGGAGTAAAAAGTAATCGTTATTGTTTTGCCCTCATAATAATTTAGTACCAGGCCCCGGTCAGCCACTCACCGCCAATTTCGTGCTATGAAAGTATACTCTGATCTTTACTAATAGTAATAGTGTTTGTAATTTTAATGTTATCTGCTTTTGCATTAAAGTAATCTATGGTTTAGTGTTTGCACTGCTAATATTTCTGAGTTCTTGCTTGAGGCTTTTTGCAACATTAGTCATCGTTTTTCATGACATCTCATCGAATGAAAAATACATAAAAGGGCGTGCTTGAAACAAAAAGAAAAATAACTTCATAAATGTTGTTGCAGAAAAAATAGCCTACAAATGTCAAAATTTTACGTTTATTAAATTTAGAACCAAATTGGCTCTAAATTTTGACCTACCAATATTTCATATCTTTGTTTGCGTTTTTTGAAACAAAAATATAAAATATTGGTACGTCAAAATTTAGAGCCAATTTGGAAAAATCAATTCCATTATTGAATTCATAGATCTCACAAATTTTATGTTTATTATACTTTCTTTTTGAAACAAAATATAAAATACTGATATGTCAAAAATTAGAGTCAATTTGGAAAATCAATTCCATAATTGAATTTGCAGATCTCTCAAATACTTTAAAATAATTGAAAATTTTGAAAATGTAATATGATTGTTCATCGGTGATCTTCTATGTTTTCTATAGCACAAAATTTTTGCTGCTAGTGTATCCCAAATTAGCTTTGGTAAAATCCCTCATTTTTTTAATGAATTCAAACAGAACATTGCTTCAAATTTCTTTACCATCTTGCATAAACTTCTCGTCTATAAATGTACTTGTGCCGTAGAACTGCAATGAGATTAGATAATCTAACAATATCAGTTATATCACACATTTTAGCAATAATGATTTTGAATAAAATAAATTGTTACAAATTTTTGTCCCTTTTAAGTGTGACAATTTTTATCGCCAAAACGTATCATGGTTTCACGTTCACATAATTTTCTGTTGGATGTTCAATGTTTATATTGGGTTTGTACTGATGTTTTAAAAATTAATCACCCAAATTGCGGCTATGATTTAACCCTCAACAAATTATTACCAATAAAAAGAATTGTAAAACGATTGTCTTTGTCTTACAACCTGTTACAGCACTGTACTGAGTAAGCATGGCTTTGGCATGCACTTTTATACGAAATAAAATGGTCGCTATGGATGCTGATATCTGAATCCAAATAGTTTAAATGGACGTGTAGTGAAATCTATAAACTCGGCGGGATTTTATAGGAGCATGAATTTTCTTGAAATGCCGCGGCCCGATTTGAAACTTTTCCAGGCACATATTAAAAGTGTATGGCACATCTGAGTTTTTGGGCAAGTTGTTTTGATATCGCTTAAAAATCTTTTTCAAAACAATTTCTTCCCAGTTGCTACATTTTGATTAAATTTGACAAACTCTAAGCAAAGCAAGCCATTGCTCTGCGCCACAGATGAAGCGACTATTATTCAAATATTTTTGATATATCCGAACATTCTCTCAACGACCTTGCCTAAATTCTTCCAAATGAGGATTTTTAAAAAATGTTTTCAGAAGTTTATAATTAGAAAACTTCACTTTATTACCAATGTAATAAGCAAGCTTTAAGTTCTTTTTTTATGAATTTTTGCTGCATTTTATGAATGTAACTGTGACCCCAGCATGTAACAACTCCACACCTTCAGTTAATGGCTTAATACCGAGCTACAATAAACTTCGGTCGCGAGATGTTTGGGGATGAAATAAAACTGATATAAATATTTTATAAATATTTGGCCTTATGAAGTCATATTTACGACCAAAAACTATTAAAATCATTGAGCAAATTTTGTGCAGTTTGTGTTTTATTCTCTACACAAATCAATTTATTAGTGTCAAGCAGACAAGCGATGAGTACCATTTCGAAGACTTTGATAAGCTTTTGGCTCAACAAGAAATGGCACCAAGGTTTACTAAGTCTATGGGAGACGTTCTAACTACTACACTGTCACCAGTGGCAATAACACCTCAAGCATCTAGAAACTCGGCTAGTCTAACCACTCTACTCTATGTTTTAGTAGGAGCTTTCATCACCATCATGCAAACTTTTGTGTGCTTCTGATAGAACCGAGTTATCCTTTAAAGTTGTGGCCAAACGTTTTATATTTCCTGTAGGATGCTCAAATTGATTCAGGTTGATATTTTTAAACTAATTATCAGCACCATCATCATGTAGGTACTAATTATCAATAAATCACAAGCGATCACAACATTGCAGCACTTTTCCTTGTGTTAAAGCCTATAATATTGCTTGCCTCGTTTATAGCAGTTCAAACATGTTTACATATTCAGAAAAACGAGCTGAATCATTTAGTGTACCGACGACTACATAGTTAAGTCGATTTAGTTACACTAAAGACTTATTTTCTTCCGGAAGCTTATTGTTCTAGTTAGTGTTGTTTATGCCTTTATAAATGGTACAACTAAAAATTTCAAAACAAGACAAGAAAGTCTCATAGGAAGGTGATTTTTTGATTTCAGGCTTCAACGTTTTGAGGTATATTTCCAGAAATATCTTGAAGTTGAATGGGAGAAATCTTTGAATAGCGTTTATAAATTGTCACTGCAAACATTTAAAAGAGTGCTTACTGTGTTAAAAAGTGGTTTGAAGACCTAACTCCAACTCTGGATATACTCGATGGGCCCTATTTCCCCTAAATGGTACAAAAGTGATTCAAAAGTTTCACTAAGTGGACCTAGTATAGGTCCCACAAGTGTGGCGGTCTAAGTTATGCTTTATTAAAAGCCTCTAGCTTCTTGTCGGTCACCAACAACGTTCCCTCTAAGCTGCGCGGCTGCGCGGCCGCGCAGCTGGTCGAGAACCCCCGCGCAGTACTTTCGTTCTGCCGCGCACTGCACAAGTATTGACAAGACAAGCTAAATACGTGCTTTCAATCGGAAGCAAGCCCCACATTTGAGATTTGACAATATTGTTTTATAAAATCAAGGCGCAATCAGTTAATTGTGCAGTGATACCATGAAATTCTACTGTGCCAGTAATAATTGAGCATATTAACTAAAAATGATGTCATAATCATTTGTCAATGTCAATAGAACGCATTGCTATTGAAGAACTCGTGAAAAGAAAACGGCATGTTGTTGACAAAATGCAAATGTTTCGTAGAAGTACTGTTCTGACAAGGGTTAAACTAATAAGCGCAAGGCATGTGATAGTTAGTTGTATGTTTAAATGAAAAGTACTTAGAACACATGACGTTAAAGAAGAGAATGAAAAAATGGTAGGTAAGAGGTTGATGAAACCGTGACCTCGGCAGGCAGAGTTACGCACCTTGCCAGTTATCACTAGGCCACGGAAGCAATTGCGATTCTAATCTGATTTCATGTACTTATGCCGTAGGCTACCGTGTGTCCACTTTAGGCAAGGAATTAAAATTGCTGGCTAAATCGCTAAGATACCGTTCCTAGCCTACAACGTGAGCAGACTGTAGCCTACGGCATAAGTACATGAAATCAGATTAGAATCTCAATTGCTTCCGTGGCCTAGTGATAACTGGCAAGGTGCGTAACTCTGTTTGACGCCTGCCTGGTTCAGGAGTTCAAAACCTGCTTCCGTCTGGTGATGACACTAATATGTATTAAATTCAGCAAAAATTTTGCACATTAATTGCTTTTAAATAATTTGTATTTTATAACTCTACCTGAAGATCTCTAACAGAGTAAAACAGGCTGTTGGGGGTTAAATTTGTCATTAACATTTGGCAACACAACAGGTGCTGTTACATAAACTTATCAAGTAGCAGCAGACATCAGTATATTTGTTAGGCTTGTGATCAGCAGGCATTCATTTTACAAACTAAACGTCGTTTTTTTTCAGTGTACTGTATTAGTTAACTTTAATTTTATCTAGCAATATTGACCATGTCCAAAAGGAATTTTGAAGGACTGACTGCTAAAGGAACACAAAACTAGAAAACGAGAGACTCATTCAATCCTGAATGGCTGAAAGTAAAAGTAACTACAGATACCAGATTTAAAAAATGTACACGTTGAACTAAGTTCGATTTACGAATATTCTTATGAGAACGGACTCAAATGTAAAATTTGTGCTGCTTGTTCAAGCTTCAAAACTAATACAGGTAATGAATATGCAACTGGAAAGCGATGGGAAGCATGGAAATTAGATTACTGTAAGCGACATTTATTATCGCGCATCCATGCAGAAAATGTTCAGATTTTGTACAATCAAAAGCACGGAATCAGTGTGAAAAGACTTCTGACGGAAAAACTTGCTGACCGGAAAGCACGCTTAGACCATGCCAAACGCCAGCAAACAGATGAGGAGCAAATTTGCATCCTGATGGACAATGTTCTCCTTGCTATAAATATGAATACTTCGATGCTTTCTGTACAAACTATACACAACCATATCGGAAAATTTGTTTCGCTACCAGACAGCTGGCGAAGTAAGAATTACACATTCGAGTTTGTTGCGGCAATTAATGAAGTTGTTGCAGACGAAATATTTACAGAATTACGTGCATCCTTATTCCATACACTCATTGTTGATGAAAGCACTGATATTGCAGTACATAAAGTGTTAGTATTGTATTTCAAATATCGTTCTCCCAATTCCCTGGTTTATAAAACAGTGTTCGGTGGAATCATCCAACTGACAGCATGCCATGCTCAGGCTCTTGAACAGGCTGTAAAAGAATTTTACAATGAACATGAAATCGACCTCAACCGTTTAGTCATGTTAACATCTGATGGTGCATCAGTTATGCTGGGTCGGTGGAATGGATTAGCGGCCTTATTAAAACGTAGTGTTCCCCATCTTTCAGAACAGCACTGCGTCGCACATAGAAAAGAATTGGCACTATCTGCTTCATGGAAAGATAACAGTTTATTGAAAAAACTTGATGTTCTTTTGCGTACTGTTTATACTTTGTTTAGTCGATCTTCTGTTAAAACAGCTGCACTTGCTGAATTGGCCAGTGTAAATGAAGTGGATGTTTTGTCTTTTCGACCAATTCAAGAAGTTCGTTGGCTATCACGACATTTTGCTGTCAGCGCTTTTGTAAGAAATATAGATGCATTGGTTTTGTTTTGTGAAGAACAAATTAACGAATGTAGTGATCCCATCTGTACCTATGTTTTGCGATGTATACAAGATCCACAATATTTACTGGGTTTGTATACACTGAACGATGTTTTACACGAATTAGCAAATTTATCGAAAGTGCTACAGAGAAGTGCTTTATCACCAATCGAAGCTCACCAGTTGTGCGTTTCTAAAGTTCGCAAATTAGAAGCACAGTACCTTGGCTACAACACTTTTTGGAATGACAAAGCCAAACAAATTTTAACTGAAAATGAAGACATTGACACGAGACAAATTACGCGGTTTATTAGATCAGTGTGTGATCATTTGCATGCTAAATTTCCATCTGATGAACTAGAATGTTGGTCTGCTTTTGATCCTACTGCTTTGAAAAATTGCACATTTGACTTTGGTGTTGCAGAAGTTAAGAAATTGTGTATGAAATATAAAGATCTAATTAACGCAACAAATGACAATTTGATCATACAGCAGTGCAACGATTTCAAATTTCTGATGAGTGAAAAATTAATATCAGGCACTATTACATCATTGCCAGAAATAGCTGACATCACTATAAATGATGAGCAGTTTAACTTGTTTTCAATGTTAGTTGACATTTGTTGTACTTTTCAAGCTTCCAGCGCAGATTGCGAACGAGGCTTTAGCCTTATGAACAACATTAAAGTGAGGTCGCGCAATAGGCTAAGCAATACTCACTTGGATCATCTTATGCGAATAAAATCGTGTTTAAATGCAGGTAGAACTGTTGACTTACACAAAGCGTATACTATGTGGAAAGAGCAAAAAGTCAGGCGTGAAAAGATTTAAAATCATTACCATTGAGGTATAATGCAGAGTGAGTGCGAGCGAGCACACTTGTGCTTCTCCATTGCTGTAATTTGAGTGTCTAAATAAATTCCGTGTTCGTTTAAAATATTGTGTTCTTTTCTATTTTTTCGAATTTTCCGCGCAGAACCTTTTTTTGGAGCTCACACGGCCTTCCATGCTGCGCACACTAAGCAAGCTCTTAGAGGGAACGTTGGTCACCAACTGCACTAAAGAGACCTAATAGGTCGAAACAGTGTCACTGTCTGATTCAAAAGTGTTTTCCAATCTACCATTTTTTAATCTCTTCCAATTGCGCTGTATGCAATCATATATTTATCATATGCGTAATGCGTGCAATTTTTTTAATTTTTGTCTTTTTTATTATGTACATAAGTAATTGTAGCACATAGTAGATTGCATGTTCGATCAGGTTAATACCGACTGGAACAAGTCTATTACTGGGGTATCCATCTACGAACGTGTTGCTTGATGCGTGCGATTTTGAATTAGGGTTTCCAACTTAATACTTAAAGTTAACAGTCAATTAATTGCCCATTTTGCTCGAAAGTAATTAATTGCCAATTTTTATCAATCAACTAATTGTTAAGGATATGACGTCATATCGTGACGTCATACTTTACGAAAGTGATACGATTTCGTATCAAGGTGTTTCTTCTATTGGACAAAAAGGTTCGGAAATGCTACGACTGAGCATGGCTTTAAAATTGAAACGCATCGTTATCGTGATAAACATGGAATGCTATTTATTTACTTTATCTTTAACGAAAATAAGTTTTGCGAATCATTGACCATTGTTGACAAAAGACTACCAACTCGGCAACTTTTTCATTGTCTCAAATGATTATGTCACACAAGCTGGTGTTACGCAGAGTCAAGCCTCATGCGTTTACGTAACGTTTTGCATGAAACATGATAATACCAAACGTAGTTGTTAAAAATTATAGGTGTTAAAAAGTACAATTAATTGTTCAATTTTAGCAATTAACTGTAATTGCTAAGAGCCAGTTTTTGGGCAACTAATTGTGTGCAATTATTTGTCTGGAAACCCTATTCTGGATACTTTTAAATGCCCCATTTTCGTACTCACTACACAGTGCTACCTATATTCTTAAATCACTGAGGTTTTTGATTTGCAGGCGAAACTCTTTTTCTGATTATAGGAAATATTCGCATTTTAATAAATATTATATGGGTGGTGACAGAAGATTATTAACGCCTTACCACTGTTTTGAGGGATTTTTCCAAATTTGTGCAGAAGAGGACCGACCTACAGGACTGTTAAGTAAACCAGAACTTTTTCTGGATCAAATCGCTTAAATGCAAAAATTGTGCAACTTTCTTGGTCACGTGGTTGTCCATGATAGCTTCAGGTTAACTGTTGTCTAAGACAATGTACCGCAACTGATGTGCCGGAGACAACGCCAGGTAGGCAGCAGTGTCATTGTAACCTGAACATACTTTTTGACGAAAGTTTCTTATGCTCTGCAAACTTAAACGCTGCGATAGCTAGAGTTTAAAAATTTAGGAATTCAAACTCCAGATTGCTAATTGGGCATTTATGATGTTGTGTAAGGCCAAAATGAATGAAAACAGCGTACACCATATGTTGATAACTTGTTAAATGATACCAACATCTGATTGCATTGACTCACCTCTCAGTCCAGCAGTGACATCATTACTTTATACAGGCTTGAGGTAAACTAATGAGTAGAAATTAATTTTCCAGTGTTGGGTAAAAGTGTTATTTGTTAAATCTCAGTGCAAATCACCTCTCCGTTGCAAACTCTTTATGCAGAACGAGGCTTTCATCTTCTGGCCCAATAATGACACAGAAAAATGGCTTTGCAAAATCTGGTGTCTATTTTAACGGCAAAAACATCCAGCTTAACCAGAGAAGAAGCACCGCATAGACTGCTGTAAAATGTTTTTTTAACTTGAATGAATGGATATTTTAAACAGAAATTTAAAAGAAACAAACAAATATTTCATCGTGCTTTTAAACAATTGCATCTATGGCTGTCAGTGTACCCTGGTTGTTTAATATTAAGAATTCAGACATTTACGTTAACGAATGAGAATATCAATCGACAATGACGGTAAGTATGCATCAATTAGCAGCCTCCTCAACGTGGTGGTTCGGCCCCCAACCCCGTTTGGTTTGGGTCGAAATGGCTGTTGGCCTTCCCAAGGGTCCGTGTTACCCGGACACACCCCTCACACAAACCATTTTTTTCGCCGTGCTGCCCCTTAAACGAAGGGCAGCACGTATCCTCTTTGAAATTGTTCGTATGTTTTCTCTCTTCTCCTGCCTCCCTCTTGCCTGTCTTCTCATTTTTCTCCTTCTTCTGATGAGCGGCAACGTTCATCCTAATCCTGGTCCCATCTTTCGCTGCGTGTGCGGGAAATCGGATGTGGAAGAGAAGATCGGTGCAATGCTGCACCTGCTCTAAATGGGTCCATTTAAGGGCCTCATTTCTCTCTTTTTCTACATTCAAAATTCTTGGCAGCTCTCACTCCTGGAGCTGCCCTCCCTGCTTCATTCCTGCTTCTTCTGGAGATTTCACACCCACCAACACTTTGACTTCCTCCTCGGACTCCTCCAGCTTGTATACCTCCACTGTTCTACCAGGCCCATCTGGCCCCCTCTGCTAATGCAGCATTCCTGCTCTACCCATGCCTTCAAACCTGTTATCCCCCTTACTCCCACTTTGTATTTTCTCCCTCTGTATTCTCTTCATCGCCTTATATTTTTGGATGTTTTTCTATACCTGCTGCTTCCTCTTCCCCCTGATTTCCTTGGAGTTTTTTCAATGGAATGCTGGAAGTCTCCGAGCCAGGAGCGCTGAACTATTACACTTTATTTCGTCTCATTTTATTGACCTCATTTGTATCCAGGAGTCTAACCTTATATCATCTTTCTCTTTCCGGATATCTGGATTCTCTGCTCTACAATCTGATCGCACTCACTCCTGATCTTGCTTTCTCTCTCCCGATACCATGCACGCTAGCGGCGGCATGATCATTTATGCATAGCAACTTTCTTGGTGCAAAAAATAGCTAAATGTGTCATGTTTTTCGTTGATGTTTTTAAGCATATCAGGCATTTTTACCGAGTTCTTTAATGGAAGAACAAATATCATAAATGAAATGAGCTATTTGAAGAAACGGATTAATTTACTGCTTTCTGTGAACAAGATTAATTATGGAAGCACTATACATTCATCAGCGGCGCAGGAAAATGGAAAGCAGATGTGTTTGCCGTGTTTCCTTCCATTTTTTGTTGCATTGCGGCATATTGTGGAGGTTCACTTGTTGGAAGTTTTGTCGTGATGTTTGTAACCTCAGTTAATTAACCCTGCAAATCAATGGCTTGCCATTTTGTTGTGGAAGCAGTTTTAAAAAGCGGGGATGACAGGCAATCACTCAGCTTAGCTGTTAAAACGAGTTTAACTTTTATCAGTTCCTGTGTAAAAACGATAATGAAGCGAAAAGTTGAAAAAGGCGGTTCATCTAATGTGGTTTACATGGTTACTCGCAAAATATAACTACCGTATTTGCCGGTGTATAAGTCGACCTTTTTCGATCAAAAATCGACCTCGACTTATACACCGAGTCATGAAATTCAACTTTAATTCAACTTTAAAATCGTAAATTTTCGTCGAATTTTAGGGGGTTGACTTATACAACGAGTCGACTTATACACCGGCAAATACGGTAACTTTGTAATTAATAAAAAGGAGATTCTTAGGAAAAGTTGTGGAAGAGCATACAGATGAATCATTAAAGACTTCACAACTTTCCTGTTCTCTACGTTTCACTTTTTTTTTTAAATGAAGTCAAAATCACAAACCATGGTGCAGCCCCATTCGAAAGAAAACAGTGACTTGGTTAGGTGGAAGGGTAAAGAGCGATTGTTGTTAATCTCTCTAAACGGTTTGACAAAATCAACATGGAATAGGTTGATCTTAGAAAAAAGGTTTTATGCCAATCCTTCGTGTGTTTGTTGATACGAAATGCCATTGAAGCTGAACTCAGCCGAAGATTTAGCACTTTGCATTAAATTCGACTAACTTATTCTAAGGATTGGCGGTTACGAGTCAATACCCTCCGTCATAAAGAGCATCAAATCAGAGCTTAACACTTTTATTGAGAGGAACATTGATAAACACATTCGGGAATATTAGGAATGTTGCAGTTCTTCTGGTGTAAAATACTGCAATATATGGAACAATCATAAAAATGCTCTTTTATTAACGTTTCCCTGGAAGAAACGCCAAGTTTATCAGAAAAAGCACTGCTCAAGGTGATATTCCAACCTTAAGCAGCAAAACTCAAGAAAACAACACTGCAATTTTTCTTTACTGATTTTCGCAACAACATTCTTGACAATATCTTCAGTGGCTGGTGTCAGGGATTCTCTACCATTTTACATACTAAATGGGTATAATAACATACTAAATGGAATAGTAACATACTAAATGGAATAGTAACATACTAAATGGAATAGTAACATACTAAATGAGAAAATTATTTTGACAATTATATTATTTTTCAGAAAAATTTTATTTACATAATAGTTATATCTTACAATTAAAAACAGCACATTTGAAAAAAATTTATTAGAAGTTCATGTCTTTTTCAGCCAATGCAGAAGCTAGTTTGCTCTGAATGTACGCAACATTACTACAGTACAAAGTAGGATCAATTAACCCAATTGCTACTCCAAGAAATCTTTCAAGGAATTGCAATCTGTATTCCCTCAAACTCAATTGCCCTCTTGCAACATCGTTCAACACTTGATTGGCATCTTCAGCAAGATTACTCTTTACGTTTGCTTTGATCACAGGCCAAACATGCTCAATAAGATTGATCATTGGGCTGTAAGGTGCCAACCTTAAAATAATATTTCTGCTGAGCTCTTCTTCAGTCAAAAAAAAGGCCAGTTGTAATTGTCATTGACAATGCACCTTGTCATTCTCGTATTGAGGAGATTTTGGCAGATGGGTTGGTAACTTCATGTTACATATAGGGTCTCGTGTAACATATAGAGTCCCAACCATTGGTAACCTCATGTTGCATATAGGTCCCGACCATTGGTAACCTCATGTTGCATATAGGGTCCGAATGTTGGTAACTTCATGTTGCATATAGGGTCCCGACCATTGGTAACCTCATGTTGCATATAGGGTCCAATCATTGGTAACCTTATGTTGCATATAGGGTCCCGACTGTTGGTAACTTCATGTTGCATATAGGGTCCGACCATTGGTAACCTCATGTTGCATATAGGGTCCCGATCATTGGTAACTTCATGTTGCACATAGGGTCCAACCATTGGCAACCTCATGTTGCATATAAGGTCCCGACCATTGGTAACCTCATGTTGCATATAGGGTCCCGTCCAATGGTAACTTCATGTTGCATATAGGGTCCAACCATTGGTAACTTGATGTTGCATAAAGGTCCCGACCATTGGTAACTTGATGTTGCATATAGGGTCCCGACCATTGGTAACTTCATGTTGCATATAGGGTCCCGACTGTTGGTAACCTCATGTTACATATAGGGTCCCGACCATTGGTAACTTCATGCTACATATAGGGTCCCGACCATTGGTAACTTCATGCTACATATAGGGTCCCGACCATTGGCAACCTCATGTTGCATATAGGGTCCCGACCATTGGTAACCTCATGTTGCATATAGGGTCCCGACCATTGGTAACTTCATGTTGCATATAGGGTCCCGACCATTGGTAACTTCATGTTGCACATAGGGTCCCGACTGTTGGTAACCTCATGTTGCATATAGGGTTCCGACCATTGGTAACTTCATGTTGCATATAGGGTATCGACTGCTGGTAACTTTGTAAGTGGGACCCTATATGCAACATGAGGTTACCAATGATCGGGACCCTATATGCAACATGAGGTTACCAATGGTAGGACTCTATATGCAACATCAAGTTACCAATGGTCGGACCCTGTGTGCAACATGAGGTTACCAATGGTCGGGACCCTATAGGCAACATAAACTTACCAATGGTCGGACACTATATGCAACATTAAGTTACCAATGATCGGGACCCTACATGCAACATGAGGTTACCAATGGTCGGACTCTATTTGCAACATGAGGTTACCAATGGTCGGGACCCTATATGCAACATAAAGTTAGCAATGGCCGGGACCCTATATGCAACATGAGGTTACCAATGGTTGGGACCCTACATGTTACACGGGACCCTATATATAACGGAACGTTATCAAGGCTTCTCGATTTTGGCTGAAGAAGAGCTCAGCAGAAATATTATTTTAAGGTTGGCACCTTACAGCCCAATGCTCAATCCTATTGAGCATGTTTGGCCTGTGATCAAAGCAAACGTAAAGAGTAATCTTGCTGAAGATGCCAATCAAGTGTTGAACGATGTTGCAAGAGGGCAATTGAGTTTGAGGGAATACAGATTGCCATTCCTTGAAAGATTTCTTGGAGTAGCAATTGGGTTAATTGATCCTACTTTGTACTGTAGTAATGTTGCGTACATTCAGAGCAAACTAGCTTCTGCATTGGCTGAAAAAGACATGAACTTCTAATAAATTTTTTTCAAATGTGCTGTTTTTAATTGTAAGATATAACTATTATGTAAATAAAATTTTTCTGAAAAATAATATAATTGTCAAAATAATTTTCTCATTTAGTATGTTACTATTCCCATTTAGTATGTTACTATTCCCATTTAGTATGTTACTATTCCATTTAGTATGTTACTATTCCATTTAGTATGTTATTATACCCATTTAGTATGTAAAATGGTATAGATATCTCGGGGCTGGTGTACGGAAATATCCTCAATTATGCAGTGTTTACACTTGAGATTTCGATAAAGCACATAAAAACGTTGCTGTTGATGCTCCAATTTTAGTAAATTTTAGAATATGGTAGAATCAATATACGGTCTGTCGAAAACTTTTGCTTGGCTATTCTAAACTGGATAGTTACGTGCTTACTTTTCATTGTCCCACAGTCGATCTGGTTATGAATAAGGTAGAGCAAAGAAATATCTTCTGTTTCTAAGTTTTCGGAAACCGACTGACACCGAGTCAGCCAATACTTTTCTCAAACTTTTATTTATTCGTTGTGTCGAGAAAATGAAGGCATAATTTGAAAGTTGAGGCATGACGTCAGTGATTGGCATTTACAGTTGAAATATTACAATAGATTACCTTATGGATTAAGTGAACAACCCACGAACAAGGTTTATGTACTAAAGAGGAAAATAATTTTTTTTTAATTCTGCAAGATTTATTATCAAAACTCGGTATTTTATTTATGTAATCAAAGCGCCATTGGGATTGAAATTAGTCATGTGCGCAATATAAATGCCCTGCAGAGTTATTCTAATTTGGAGTACACTTAGACATGAAATATTGTAATTTTCGTACTTCATACTTGCAGTTACATTAACAAAAACAAAGTCATGTCGCTATGGTAGTGCTGTAACATATCATTCAACTTTGGCAAATTGCATGTCAACAATAGACTTTATTGTTTATGCCTGCTTTATATGTAAAATTAAATAATAAGTACAGCTGTTGTTTTGACTAAAGTGTTTTCAGACAACATTATGACGTCATTTAGCCTTATGACAAAACAAAATTTTTTAAGGCGTTTAAAACAAACAGAAAAAAGCATGCTGTAAAATGTACTGCTTGTAACGTCGTCAAAAAATCTGATATTGTGTTAGAATGATTTATTAGAGGCAGCATGCTAATATATGTAGAAGAAGCATTCGACCGATTTCTACACTTAATAGCCTACTTTTCAAAAAAGTAAAGAAAACAATTTCTACACCTAATCGTTAATTGTGATGTAATATTGTCCCGTCAAGGAGTAAAAATTTTGCAAGTTAGTGTGTTTGGTACTGACTTTTGTTTAAGCAAGAAATCGCTTATCTTTGTCAAGTAACGTAAACTTTAAAATAATCATCTTCATTTGTGATGTCATCATGACGTCACCGACCCCACATTACACTCATTTGGTAATGGAGATCAATCGTGCCAAGTTTCATGTCTACACTCCTAGTAGTAGCGCAGAAATTAAAACCTTCACAGAGGCATGAAATTGCGCTTTTTAGCTAGAGGTGCTATATCGGAGCCAATCTGATCTTGCAAAAAGATAAAACCAGTTGCAGTTCTCTACCGACACCAAAAAACATAAAGTAGCATCAGAGGCGGAGAATATTAGGCCCAAAGTGTTGCTATTGAGTAAAAATAAGCACTTAAACTTACGTGAATTTAAAGCATCACTTTGTTTTTGCTGATCACATAATGAATCATTAAATCGGGCAATACCTCATTGTTATGTTAATTTTACTTTCTGCTCTTTTTCAGTCTAAACTATTTTATACATTGATTTGACGGGCTCTGCAGGCGTCGATCGAAAAGTCTCATAGTCAGTTATGCCAGGTTGGAAATAATGGTTTTTCCAGCTGTACCGGTTTCAATCTTTAAGCAAGTAACATTTTTGAGAGCAGTTACAAAAAGATTTCGGTTCGATGGAAACTGTTCCATGATTTGATTACCCCAGTTAATGTAATGAGTAATACTTTATTTCACATAACAAAGTTCTCTTTACAAAACCATCACCAACAAAAACACCGAAGCTTTTCGCCCCCTTTTGGTGACTTCATCAGGGCAAAAACAAATCTAAAAATTTCAACGATAAATTCAATGTTTCAGAATTGAATACAAATGACAAGAGTAATAACTTTTAAATACTGCACCTCTCAATGAATAACCTCGAATTAAAAAATGCAAGTCTGCTGCTTGGATCATAAAAACCAATAGTATTAAATACTTTCTACACTGTGGGCCCAATTTGGTGTAAAAAGTACTTAATGGAAAGTATTTAATACTTTCTACAACGCATATTAAACTAATAGTTGATCCTGTCACTTATTTTAACTTTTTATCTTCAGGCTGTGTGCCTGGCCGTCCTAGCGGTAAAGCCAAAATTCACAAAACTTGACGTCTCCTTAGACCAGTCATTTCCATGGTTAATACATATAAACATAATCCTGGTAAATGGCTTGATTCTTCTATCAAACGCTATATCCCTAATTGATATTCCTTATTTTTAATTTCGAGTTTTTTAACAATATTGAAGCACTTGGGTATACAAACGATGTTAAACTGGTGAGTTTTGATGTGATTAGCCTCTTTACCAAAGATCCAGTCGACTTAGTAATGGATAATAATGCACATACATTATTCTCGAGTAATGTAGCCCCCCCTGGGTTATCTTTTCTACACCCTAAAAAAGCCAATTACGCAAAATATCTTTTAAAAACTTCAAAAGCGTGGTACCGAAGGTATGCTTATTTATAACGGTAAACTATTGTTACGAATAGACGGTGTGGCTATGGATAATTCTTTAGGCCTAGGTTAGCTAATTGTTTTCTGCGTATGATCGAAAAGGAAATCTTCAATCAAAATCTTTCGTTTTATCCATCATTCTACGTGCGTTATGTGGACGAAGTTTTTTGCTATTTTTAATTCATCAGTAGATAATTAAATGTTCTTAAATGTGCTTAATAATCTAACCTTCGTTTCACATGTGAGGAGGCCCTAGGGCCCTTACAATTATTTTTTGATGTTGGAGTAACGATGTGTGACGGAGAGTTTGATGTCAGTGAGTAACCTAAACCAACGTTTACCGGTGTACTCTTTCATTCTACCGGCATAGCGCCTTCATCCTGAAAACGAGATCTTATAACTTGTCTATTGCATCGTGCGTATTCATTTTCATCAAACGACACTTTACTGAAAACATAAATAAGCTCTATTATTTTTTTATTGAAACAGAACAAACTCCCAACTTCTATTATACAAAAAATGGCAGACAGGTTTAGGAATAACTGTAATAACCATAACCAACAATCTCCCACCGACTCTACAAACAATACTCCTAAATTAAATCCTTACTCAACCCTTCTGTACATTGGTATCTCATCTATTAAATTTGGTAAAGGCATTACTGCATTGTTTCGCGACAGACTGGACACTGGTTTAAAAATAGCCCAGGAAACTTTTACAATAATGTCGAATTTCAACGTGAAATATCCTCTATCCACTCTTTTCTGCTCAAATGTTGTCAATCAGTGTACATGTTCTTGTGATAAGAACATGTCATACATCGGTATGACTACGAGACAACTGTTTGTAAGAAGAGAAAACCATCTTTCCAATAACCAAAGTTTTTCTAACTTCGCCATCAAATTCCATTGTGATCAGTGCAAAGCCTGCACAGAAACAGTGCAGCAGAGTAAAACTTGATGCTTTAAAAAAGTGCCGTTTTAACACTAAAACAGAGCGAATAAAACGGTGCTAATTCAACGCCTTAAGCCATCTTTAAGTATAGAACTCTCCCACTCACAATGACCAAAGTCACTTCTGCACATGTTTCATTGAGGGGTACAGTGTTAAAAGGATACTACTCTCGTTATTTGCGTTCAGTTCTGAAATATTAAAAGTATTTTTCAAATTTTCATAACTAATTTTTCCCTGATGAAGTCACCGAGAGGGGATGAAAAGCTTCGGTGTTTTTGTTGGTGTAAGTTTTGTTAAGTAAACTCTATTATGTTAAATAAGGTATTATGCATTACATCAATTGGGTTAATCCAATGATAATGAGTTAATTAGTAGGAAGGTCGGTATCATGAGCATAGTTTATGAGGTCCAAAGTTTGTTGGCAAAGTACCAGAAAAAATAGGTCAGTTGGCTTACAGTAATATGTAAAATTATAGCCACCAAATATAAAATCGTACCTTTCGAGAAAAATTTTTTTTTGAAAATGGGTTGTTAGACCAACCAGATGATCACATTTGGAGAAAGATATAGCCCTTTTTGCTCTATTTCGTGCCAAGGCTGCTAAGTGCAGCCAAGCAACTTGATTCCACTAATATCATTACCAGGAGGATTGTACCAAATGGTAGATTAAGCATACTACCAAATGACTGATTTGTGTTATCATGAAACAAAAACAATTACGGCGCCCAGCTCCAACTTTTAACTTTAAGCCCCTCCACTTATTGAAAAGAACGAACCAGAAATTGCAAAAAGATTGAGAGTTTGTGAAAAAAGTAAGTAAAGAAAAAAGTAATAATTCAAAGTACGATAATCGAAATTAGAAGCATTTGGGCGATACCCCAGTTTTACAATCTTTTTGTGACTTATCATTTGATTAAGTTTAGTTGATCTTGATCAGAGATATTCCGTCTATCCAACTCCGACATATCCGAGCGATTCCGTTTCTGTTGCTAAGAACTCAAAAGATGTGACTGGAAAAACTAAATCAGCTCGAAACTTTATTTATACATTAATACGTTAAGACAAATGCATTTCGCTATAAAGCATCATCAGTGCTGTAAAAGAACAATAAAAGCAACTAAATCTAAGGTTTCAAGCAATAAATCTACTGACAAATCTACACTCATCACATAAGTAATTATATATCCAGCGTATCAAAACAAATAATTTCATATTATAGTATTGCAGTATTACCCACAAGGCAGCAGACCATTATGACAAAAAAAATACGATTAAAACGCAGGCTGATAGTAGACTAAATTTAAAGTAGTAAAAAATATTAAAGCACAGTGAGAAATAATACTAGGTTATATGCAAGGTAAAATCATTTTATTTATATTTATTTTTGCATTAAGTATGCGATACCATTTGGATTCATAAAAGTTTAAATTTTCAAATTCAGGTTTTATAATAAATATAACAAAAAAACATTGCGCTATATCAGGTTTACCGGTAAATATTTCCTTGTGATGTTTATCATAATGTCTAAGTAGGGCCGAATTATCATTATTTTCAGAGTAGTGAAATTTGTTCCATAGTACTCGATGTTTTGTCCAACGTTGTGAAAAAGATGTCATTGTTTGACCAACATAGTAATTGTCACAGTTTTTGCAACATGCCGCGTAAATACCATAATCTTTGCAGTTTAGTGTTTGGGTCAAAGGACGTACTCCATTAGGTGTTCGTATATGTTTCATCAGTGGGACCATAGAATTATGTGAGCCATGATTGCCACATAGTGCACACTTACCACAGGGCCCAAATATGCCCCCATCCTTACCCTCAAGAGGACCAAATGAAAGCTTTTTATAACGAGCGACAAAATTGCCTAGTGTCTGTGGGCACTTGTACGCAAGCATTACGTTTGATTGCAGACGTTTTTCCATCTGGCTAGACCGCAGTAGCTTAGGAAACTGGGTAACCCATACGATTTTTTTCTGCTTATTTTTCTTTAATTTGCTGTTGTTAATAGAATGAAATCTATCCACCCAAGACTTGGCCTGCTCAATTATCTTGGATGTGAGAGTTTTAGGAAATTTGGATTTAAAACATTTGTTTTTTAGATATTCCAGACTAGTATCATAGTCGGTTTTGTCTTCGCATATACGCCGCATGCGCATTGCTTCAGATACTACAATAGATTGAAATACCCATAAGGGGTGATACAAAGCACCATTTATGAAAGTCCTGTCAAGGGCAGTTTTTTTGACATAATTACTCGTGACAAATTTAAATGGTGAGTCCGATGAGTGCTTGTGGAGAACGTCTAAAAATTCGACTTGTTGGTCTGAGCATTTGGTATTAAACAATTTAGTGGTTATTTGAAGTCCAACTTTTCCAAGACTATTTTCTATTGCTTTGATTATATTTTGCGTTGAGTTTTCCCCAATAGCAATAAAAATAATGTCGTCGATAAATCTTTTATAAATAACCGCTTTTTTTAGAATAGGGAATGCAGGAGTTGTAGCAAAATGCATAGCTATGTTTGCAAGCGAGACTGAATGGTTGTCACCAGTAATTATGCCATTAGATTGTTTATAAAAGTGCTGTCCATGTTGTATAATAACCGATTCTAGGATAAGCATAATTAATTCAACAAAATACCTTTGACCCAGTGCGCAAAATTGCGATTGTAAATTGAGAGCTGTTGTGAGGGCATCTCTAAGCGTATTTCTGTTGATGTTGGGGTAGAGTGCAATAACATCTGCCGCCACAATAAACAGATCTTCGTTAATGAGCTTGTTTTAAATATTCAGGTTGTTTGATTTCCATTGATCTAATTCGAGTAGATAATGGGTGCTATCTCTGCAATATTCATTGATCCCATCCTGACAATATTTCACTGCAATAGGATGCAAGATGTATTCAATCATTGCAGTAAATCTTGATGTAGGAATGTGTCCCGCCGATTGCAATAATTTAACTGGTATGTCAGTAATTCGAGCATTCAATAAATGATCGGGTTGGAGCTTGTGAGTCTTGAAAAGGGGGTACGCATACGCTGGGCTAGAGCATGCAAAATATTTAGCCAACTCTCCAGTTACCTTTTGATAACAATTTTCTTTAACTCTGTATCCTGTGCTATGATAAAGCAAATCTTTAGATATGACTCCTTTTTCAAATAACGAGATAATAAGGTTTTCGCATTTGCGTTTATCAACTTCAAATTGTTTATGCATAATCTGTGGAGTGAATTGTAGAACGTCAAATTTGTTTAGTTCTTTTTCCATAATTTCATGGTAGTCAGAATAGTTAACAATAAGGATTTTTCCATCCTTGTCTGTTCGACACACCACAACCTTTTGTTTAGAGATTCTTTGTTCAGTTCAGATCTCCTGTGTCTGAACAAAAGGTTGTGGTGTGTCGAACAGACAAGGATGGAAAAATCCTTATTGTTAACTATTCTGACTACCATGAAATTATGGAAAAAGAACTAAACAAATTTGACGTTCTACAATCCACTCCACAGATTATGCATAAACAATTTGAAGTTGATAAACGCAAATGCGAAAACCTTATTATCTCGTTATTTGAAAAAGGAGTCATATCTAAAGATTTGCTTTATCATAGCACAGGATACAGAGTTAAAGAAAATTGTTATCAAAAGGTAACTGGAGAGTTGGCTAAATATTTTGCATGCTCTAGCCCAGCGTATGCGTACCCCCTTTTCAAGACTCACAAGCTCCAACCCGATCATTTATTGAATGCTCGAATTACTGACATACCAGTTAAATTATTGCAATCGGCGGGACACATTCCTACATCAAGATTTACTGCAATGATTGAATACATCTTGCATCCTATTGCAGTGAAATATTGTCAGGATGGGATCAATGAATATTGCAGAGATAGCACCCATTATCTACTCGAATTAGATCAATGGAAATCAAACAACCTGAATATTCAAAACAAGCTCATTAACGAAGATCTGTTTATTGTGGCGGCAGATGTTATTGCACTCTACCCCAACATCAACAGAAATACGCTTAGAGATGCCCTCACAACAGCTCTCAATTTACAATCGCAATTTTGCGCACTGGGTCAAAGGTATTTTGTTGAATTAATTATGCTTATCCTAGAATCGGTTATTATACAACATGGACAGCACTTTTATAAACAATCTAATGGCATAATTACTGGTGACAACCATTCAGTCTCGCTTGCAAACATAGCTATGCATTTTGCTACAACTCCTGCATTCCCTATTCTAAAAAAAGCGGTTATTTATAAAAGATTTATCGACGACATTATTTTTATTGCTATTGGGGAAAACTCAACGCAAAATATAATCAAAGCAATAGAAAATAGTCTTGGAAAAGTTGGACTTCAAATAACCACTAAATTGTTTAATACCAAATGCTCAGACCAACAAGTCGAATTTTTAGACGTTCTCCACAAGCACTCATCGGACTCACCATTTAAATTTGTCACGAGTAATTATGTCAAAAAAACTGCCCTTGACAGGACTTTCATAAATGGTGCTTTGTATCACCCCTTATGGGTATTTCAATCTATTGTAGTATCTGAAGCAATGCGCATGCGGCGTATATGCGAAGACAAAACCGACTATGATACTAGTCTGGAATATCTAAAAAACAAATGTTTTAAATCCAAATTTCCTAAAACTCTCACATCCAAGATAATTGAGCAGGCCAAGTCTTGGGTGGATAGATTTCATTCTATTAACAACAGCAAATTAAAGAAAAATAAGCAGAAAAAAATCGTATGGGTTACCCAGTTTCCTAAGCTACTGCGGTCTAGCCAGATGGAAAAACGTCTGCAATCAAACGTAATGCTTGCGTACAAGTGCCCACAGACACTAGGCAATTTTGTCGCTCGTTATAAAAAGCTTTCATTTGGTCCTCTTGAGGGTAAGGATGGGGGCATATTTGGGCCCTGTGGTAAGTGTGCACTATGTGGCAATCATGGCTCACATAATTCTATGGTCCCACTGATGAAACATATACGAACACCTAATGGAGTACGTCCTTTGACCCAAACACTAAACTGCAAAGATTATGGTATTTACGCGGCATGTTGCAAAAACTGTGACAATTACTATGTTGGTCAAACAATGACATCTTTTTCACAACGTTGGACAAAACATCGAGTACTATGGAACAAATTTCACTACTCTGAAAATAATGATAATTCGGCCCTACTTAGACATTATGATAAACATCACAAGGAAATATTTACCGGTAAACCTGATATAGCGCAATGTTTTTTTGTTATATTTATTATAAAACCTGAATTTGAAAATTTAAACTTTTATGAATCCAAATGGTATCGCATACTTAATGCAAAAATAAATATAAATAAAATGATTTTACCTTGCATATAACCTAGTATTATTTCTCACTGTGCTTTAATATTTTTTACTACTTTAAATTTAGTCTACTATCAGCCTGCGTTTTAATCGTATTTTTTTTGTCGTAATGGTCTGCTGCCTTGTGGGTAATACTGCAATACTATAATATGAAATTATTTGTTTTGATACGCTGGATATATAATTACTTATGTGATGAGTGTAGATTTGTCAGTAGATTTATTGCTTGAAACCTTAGATTTAGTTGCTTTTATTGTTCTTTTACAGCACTGATGATGCTTTATAGCGAAATGCATTTGTCTTAACGTATTAATGTATAAATAAAGTTTCGAGCTGATTTAGTTTTTCCAGTCACATCTTTTGAGTTCTTAGCAACAGAAACGGAATCGCTCGGATATGTCGGAGTTGGATAGACGGAATATCTCTGATCAAGATCAACTAAACTTAATCAAATGATAAGTCACAAAAAGATTGTAAAACTGGGGTATCGCCCAAATGCTTCTAATTTCGATTATCGTACTTTGAATTATTACTTTTTTCTTTACTTACTTTTTTCACAAACTCTCAATCTTTTTGCAATTTCTGGTTCGTTCTTTTCAATAAGTGGAGGGGCTTAAAGTTAAAAGTTGGAGCTGGGCGCCGTAATTGTTTTTGTTTCATGATAACACAAATCAGTCATTTGGTAGTATGCTTAATCTACCATTTGGTACAATCCTCCTGGTAATGATATTAGTGGAATCAAGTTGCTTGGCTGCACTTAGCAGCCTTGGCACGAAATAGAGCAAAAAGGGCTATATCTTTCTCCAAATGTGATCATCTTGTTGGTCTAACAACCCATTTTCAAAAAAAAATTTTTCTCGAAAGGTACGATTTTATATTTGGTGGCTATAATTTTACATATTACTGTAAGCCAACTGACCTATTTTTTCTGGTACTTTGCCAACAAACTTTGGACCTCATAAACTATGCTCATGATACCGACCTTCCTACTAATTAACTCTGTTTGTGCTTTCTTACCAACAACAAATAATTTCACAAACTTTTATGCCATCATTTCTTAATGAGAATAGGGGAATCGTTTCAAAGCTGTAGAGAATGCTGAAGTGATTCATATATATACAGCAATTAAGCTATGAAGAAAATGGCCTATTGCTTACAACTTTTTCGTAATTGTTGGCCTAGTTACAAAACTGCGTGTATGTAAATTGCTTCCTGCATAAACGCAGCCACAGAAGAGCGAAATGACCAGGAACACCGAGTGCTACATTTATAATCAAGTTATTACCATAAGAATTGGACGAGCTATATTTGTTGTCATTCCAAAAGCCAATATATGCATTTGGATGATGATGAGAGCTATTTTTCCATCTCGATCTTCATAACTCTTACTTAAATTTTTGAATGTTTCATCCTCACTCAAGTTAAGTAAAATATACCACTCCTCGCAACTGAGCAAGCAGAATTTCAACTCAGCTTGCTAAATTGATAGAATGAGTAAAGACATTTAGAATATCCTTGTGCAGGTAGTAGTCTCTGTAAAAGTATACTGTAAAAACTGAAAGAAGAAAAGGGACCAGTGGTTTTAATGCTGCTCCGGAGAGCAAATGTGGAAGTATGACGATTGGCTGGAACAAAATTATCTCCAAATAAAAAAATAGTTTTACGTTTTAAAGGAGACTTTGTTTTTTTGACATTAGCAAGGAAAGCGCTGTCAGAAAGTTTAAGATCCCTTGCGTTAGACTATAGCGGATCGTTTTTACAACTACAAAAGAAGTCTAATAAGCACTAATCCTCGACTTTGTTTACTGCAGCATCTTTTTGTTTACACCCAACTTTGAAAAAGGCATTGTTGTGTGGAAGGGAATGGTTAAAGTGCTTTGCTTCTTAATACAAGCCACGGTATTATTCCCTTGATGTTGAAAGTAATACAAACGGCATTATGACTAAGGTGTTCGTAGCTTGAGTTGCCAATGTAACATCGGTAAATTGCGGCTAACTGTTTCCAGATTTGATGGGGCGCAATTAAATAAGTAAAGGAGGCATCGGGCCTCTTGATCACCCTTAGCGACAGCACTTGTTTTTCTAATTAGGAATTGTTGGTTAATTATAGCGAGGAAAATTTAACCGTAAGCTAATTCTAAACTCCCACCCCACACTTCTTATTCAGAGAAATTACTTGAAGCGTCGCCAACCTCATTTACAATACAGGCACTATCTAGCCTTATAATTTCTATTTAAGAAGTGCGGCCAAATAGCAATAAAATGTTCTTTGTCTTGTAAAACTTCGAAATCTTATGGAAAAGAGACTTTTGATTTTAACTAAAAACTTTAAAAATTTGCAGAATTTATCTGCAATAACGCTTTTTGAAAACTTCTGAATATGTTTGAGGTTAGGACTACCGAGTGTTTATTTTATGTCATAATGCATTCTATTACAGCAGTGTTTTACAATCATTTCAAGTGCCTATACCCCTTAAACTTTCATAAATTGCCCCGTATTCCCTGCCTGAATTAGCTTACAAAATAAAAAATGTATTGGTTTACATTAAAATTTTTTTGTTAAAATCATGCTTAAGCAAATAAAATTTAACACCATATCTCATACTCCCTGTTTCAACGTTTATTATCCCCATGGGATACACTTAGCTTGGTAAAACGCTATTGGAACAAAGCTTTCATGTATCATCTCACGAACAAAAACTAACTCGGATACAAAAATTTTTGTTTTGAAAAAAATTGTGCAAATCTTAGACAAAGGGATTAATTGTCATTACCAATTTTACAGATCTAGAGATTTAAAAAAAGTTTTGCAAATCTTACAGATTTCAGAGATTTTAAAAATCTTGTTGGCAAATCTTGCAGATGTTAAAAATTTTGCTTTGCAAAAAAGATTTTTCGTGTCTGCACTGGTGTATCTCGTCGTCGTGAATTATATTGTGTTGGGCTTTTTCACAGAAAAAATCTCGGATTAATCCGCTCCCGTTGTATAGGCCCCGATCATATTCACAATACTTTAGTTTTATTCATAGCCTTGATAAATGATTACAATAGCATTAATAATACTAATATGAGCATTTTCGCAAAATTATAAAGTTAAACAATTCCACAAATAAGCATAAAATTTGAATAATTTTACTGAAAATTATGAAGGTTGGACGATTGCAAAGGAAATTATAGAAGTTAAACAGTTTTAATGGATACCACGCGCAAGCAAGTGACAGATAGTATTTTGTCTGGTGGAGATGAAATTTCTTAACACAGCAATTGCACAGTTAAAGCACCAAAAGTTTAAAAAATTATCGCACGTTGCTTAAAAACCAATTTTCTCACTTACTTTGGAATAGTTGGTATTGTTGATGACTTATATAGCTACAATAAAGATTTCGCTTTGCAATCGATAAATCTGGGTTTATTTTTATCTTGGCGCACACCGAACATTTTGAAAAAGGTTCGCAATGATGTTTTGTTTATCGTTTAAGTATCCAGGTAATGAGGAGAATAACGAATGAAACTGTCCAAAAGTTAGGCATTGGTAAACAGAATGTGTTTTGGCTCCACATCCGTCGTATAAAGCGCCAAAAACACAGAACATTTGATCCGCCAAAAGACCCGTTACGTTTAATTTGTTCTTCCGCCACTAGTTGAAAGTGTAGCGTTTTTAAAAAAATTTGATGGCGTCGCGGTTTTACAAATTAAAAATGTGCTAAAGACAGTTTATTACATCGGCATCAAAATACAATTTAATCATCGAAGAGCTTGAAAGCAAATGTTTGCACAAAACTTGTGCCGAGTTTCGGACCAGCGTTGAGCTCGATTTCAATGGTAGTTACCAACACTGCTGCCCCAGTGCATATCTGCAACAAGAAGAGCGGCTGCAAAATGCTTTTTTCAAATAATACAGGAAGTTTATTGATTTTGGTTTGTCTAGTATCGAAATTGAGTTCTAACTTCCTTATTGCTTTACGCTTACCACATTTGTTTTGGCTCGCGCTTTCTTGCAAGCCTAGAGCTTTTTTGTTTCTTTTGTTCTTCGTTTTTCAATTATCTCCCGTTTTGGCTCTACATGTATTAAAGTTTGGCCCCTTTTCATTAGTTTTTTGGTTTGAAGTTTGTTCTTCTTCTACGTATTAGCTAGATATCTTGCGTCATCCGGTGAAGTGTTTTACCCAAGGACACAACAGTCAAGCCGGCCGGCAAGCTTACTTGTGTCCTTGGACAAGACACTTAACAGGATGCCTCCATCTTCATCTAGCAGACAGATGGCAGGGCCAAGCAGTCAACCGGTCATAGTGCCTGCGTCTAATTAAAAATTAGGAAAAAGGGCTAACGAGAAGCTCATAATCTAAGAAGTTTGTTCTGCCTGCTTCTTAATAGGTAAGTCTTTGGCGTTTTTTTTAAGCATGAAAAGTTTTTGAATGTACGTTTGTTTTCAGAAAACCGTCTTCGTTCCATTTGTGAATCAGTATTTTAAATTTTTACTACTGTTTAAACATCCTCGTTACGATAAGTCGGGGAATGCCCACAGATATTTCCTAAAGAGGCGGTACAAATTTAGAATTTTGTGCAACAAACGAGATTTCTACTCATTGAAACCATGAATTGTTGGAAAAATTGCACTTGAAATGGGTCATTCTGATAAGAAATTTACAACTGTCGAATATTTTTTGGACATTGTGTACAAAAGAGCTGAACTGTTGATGCAGCAAAATACTGAAACACTTTAATTTACTTACACTTGTATTTAAACCGGTGCGAAGACGTAGTGGTTAGGGCGTCCGCTTTGTAGTCGATAGATCTGGGGTTCATTTCCCATGTCGAGTCATACCAAAAGACTTTAAAAAATGGTATTCACAGCTTCCCTGCTTGGCCCACAGCAAAACAGGGATAGTGTAGAGAACAAGCCGGCAAGCTTGATTGTTGTGTCCTTGGGCAAGGCACTCAACGGGATGCCTCCATCTTTATGTGGCAGACAGGTAGTGGCGCCAAGCAATTTACCCGTCGTGGTGGCCCCAGTCTAACTGAAGACTCGCAAACCGAGCGTGAGCGCTAACGCAGTGTATGTACATCTACCTGCATAATGCTCACAACAAATAGTACAAACTACGAAGAAGAAGACTTATATTTAAATCACATGTAATAGAAATTAATGACCGTTGTTCTGCAGGTGAGCGAAATAACGGACTACTTCTCAAGTTGACTTGAAGAAATCCACTAGGCCAAAGCGGTTTTTGATTAGAAGAATGCATGCTAGTTGGAAGAAGCAACCAATCTCATTCTTAATCAAGCCGTAGATACCATAACCGTTCTTGTGCATCAAGGTCTCAAATCGGTAGCTCTCGAACTACTTCGACTATTTTAAGTTCTAGTAGTAGAGCTGGCATAGCTATAGCCATTGAAAGAAAGAAGTAGAACGATTGCAAATACGCCGTTGCAAGAAGAACGTGCTATGCAACAAAATAAAGAAAAGCTTGGATTTGAAGAGGAATTATAAAGAGCTTATCGTGTTTTTTTCAGGTTTAGTCGAGACGCAGATGTTGGAAGAAGAGCTGAGTCGAGATGGTTTCTTTCGCCTCAGAGGTGTTTGGGAGAAACCTTTCGAGTTGTTGTCAAAGCTACTCCCATAAATAAACTGCCGCGTAAAAAAGTTTTAAACCTTACCTCTGCTTGTCTCCAACCAGTGGCGTACAGAGGATTTCAAAAAAAAGAAGGGTTTCCAAAATTGAAACAAAATTATCATTTGCAATAAAGTATTCGCGTGCATATACTTCACACAAATGAGCTGTACAGTGCGTGCATGCTGATGCGTTTTCTACCCCATTTCTAATTCCGGACATTGCTGCAGCACCGTCGCAACCTTGCCCTGCCATGTAATCAGTATCGATTCCTGATTTCTTGACAATGGTTTAAATTTGTGGTGCGATAACAATACCACTAAAGTCGTGTATCTCATTAAAATAAAACAAAATGTTTACTAATTTCACCTTCACGAATATAACGTAAGCGCAAGAACAGCTATGCAGTTTTGGATGCATCCGTTGTTTATCTGCTAGAACAGCAACAAAATGACCTTGTTTACCTTCGTCAACAAAAAATGGTTGAAAAGTCGTAGCAACAGCTTCTATCATCTGATTTTGATCTTTTGGTGATATGTAGATAGCATTTTTGCCTGTTCCAGAAAAATCATTGCGTTGAGATTTATCATTGGGTGCTACCATTACCTGAAGCGTTGCCGTGAGGTTTCCTTGAGTATAATTAATAGATTCCAACTTAGGTTAATGAGAAGTGACAGCTTTCCGCAGTTATGGTGCTTACGCAAAACCAAACCAAGCCTGTCCAAAAATTCAATTGATGGAATTATTCGTCGCATTTTGCTCCGTTTTTTTGCTATGACGCTGCCAAATATTAATTTGTTTACTAGCATTTCCTTTCAATTTGAACAATGCTACGAAAGAATTGGTTTTTGTTTGAGACGGCGCTACAGACGGAAATTTTCTGAGTAATGCAGAATAGTGTTGCATTATATTGTGTTGGAATTCCTATATTAGTTTGATACAGCATTACAACCTCTTGATTTGCTATGGGGTAAGAAATTGGCTAGGCGTACCCTTGAAAATATTGATTGCAACCTACTAGTCACCAGACAATTCGTATAAACAAAAACTATCAAAATAGACAACATTTTTATTGCTGCCTAGTTAATTCCCTGAATTTAATGTAAATATTAGACGTAGTGCATCTGCAACAGCCGCCACTCATTCTCGAGTGATACGGCTTCGCAGAGTACTGACTGGCCATCCGCGGACCTAGTAGTGGTCGCACAAGTGTGTCGGTCTAAGCTATGCTTTATTTAAAGTTTCTGGCTACTTGTAGGTCACCAACTGCATTGAAGAGAACTGATAGATCGAAACAGTGTCACAGTCCGCGGTTCGCTTAGTGTAAATTATTTTACAAGATGGCTAGTAATCATCGACTTCAATTTCTATGTGTACGATCTTCCTTCAACGGTCTCTAGAAGGTATGCTTATGCCGATGATGTGGCACTGTTATACTCTTCTGATGACTGGAAGGACCTGGAGGGGGTCTTAAGCCAAGACATGACTACATTCTCAACATATCTCCAGACTTGGAGGCTACAGCTCAGCCACACTAAAACGGTGACGACGGCCTTTCACCTGAACAAGAGAGAGGCCAAACGTGAGCTTAATGTCTACAACAATGGCAAACGCTTGCCATTCTGTCCAGTCCCTACCTATCTTGGAGTTAAACTGGACAGATCACTCACGTTTCGTCACCACCTTGAGGCATTGCGCAAAAAACTAACAACGCGTGTTGCACTGATGAGACGACTTGCAGGCTCAGGTTAGGGCGCTGGAGCTAAAACACTGAGTACAGCCGCCCTACCTCTGGTCTACCCAACTGCGGAGTACTGTGAACCAGTTTGGTGTCGCAGTGCACACACTCGCCTCATCGATAGTGTTCTCAACGACGCATTGCGCATTGTCACTGGATGCCTGCGTCCAACTCCAACAGATTATCTACCCGTTCTCGCAGGTATCCAGCCGGCTGAGCTTCGCCGATTAGGAGCAACGCTCTCCCTGGCATATCGTGGCAGTCTGGACCCTGGCCATATTCTTCATGAATTATTGGCTGCGTCTCCAGACGGCTACAGAGAGAGACTAAAATCTAGACGCCCCTTTGTGCCCGCTGCACGGAAGTTACTGCAAGATCTAACTGAATTGGATATTCGTGCAGCTCAATGGACTGACTTTAAATGGAGCGCGGAATACTCGAAGTGTTCATCTGATCTCCGTGCTTTCATTCCTAGGACAAGCACTAGGCCAATGGGGATGGGCCTGCCCAGATCATAATGGGTCAGGCTCAACCGCTTGCGGGCTGGTGTTGGGTGTTTTCAGTCGTTCATGCACAAATGGGGCCTTGCTCCTACATCGAATTGCGAGTGTGGCGCTGTAGAACAAACCGCAGAACACATCATTCTGACATGCCCCGTACATCGGGCACCTACAGGAATACGTGGACTGACGGTTTTGGATGTCGACACACGATGCTGGCTGAGTACCATCACGGCCAGCATCTGATTTCGAAACAGTGGGTGATTCAACAACATTGCTGTCTTGCTGCTGTTTTCGACGTGGATGTGGATCCCTTCCAAAAGAAGAAGAAGATCGTCTTCTAACAGAGAGCAAAGATTACATTCGTTCAAACCTGCTTCGCATTTGCTAGTAGTCTAAGCTACTAATTACGTTTCCATATCAAGCATTGCAGCCAAGCTTGGAAAAAGGCAGCAACTTCATCTTCAAGGCCATCACCGCTCTTGAGAGTAACAATTGCCAGATACTGAGTTGTGATTGCTAACTTATGTCACTATGCTTGTATTTTGGAAAGCATATCAGCTGTTTTCTTTAATACATATGTAGCATTGCGGAATAACACAAGCGCTTTAGGCATTGTTACTTGAAACCTAAAGATAGTCGTAGCAAAATGGGCAAAAAAATCATACTCAACCAAAAGATTTGAAAAGTTTCAACGGGCTTACTTTAGGTGTCATGATGTTTTTTAGTTTTAAATATTATTAAGAAGTAGTTGAAAACTTCTTTGGAGGTCTTCTATAAAATCAGGTGTGAAAAATTTCAAAAAAATGTTGCCTCTTTTTTCTATTTTTTCTTTTATACCACGTTTTGCCTCAACGCAGACGCATTTTTGCCATAGATATTAGGTGCTCAAAACAGCGTCATTTTACATATTGATTCCACCTTCTTTCTACCCGCTTCTACGCATGGCCTCAAAACCCCTACTGTTTACAGATTTATAACACAAAAAATTGAATAAGCAGCTTACTAATTTACATGTATTCATACGAGTGGTGAGGTGAGATCTTTAGATTGTGCTTGTTTAGCTGAATTCAGTGGAATCTTTTAAGAGTTTTGTGAGGAATTTACATGGAAAATGCAAATTTTGACCAAACTTAAAGTTATTCGAAAGTACCACAAACGTGCAGCGTTATATATTTCAAATTAAGGGAAATAATTTTGCAGTTCTTGCCAACTGCCAAAGACTCTTTTAGACATAGGTCTTGGTGGGTGCAAAGCCAGTTGTCCGTCTGACGTCTTGGCAGAGCCAAACGTGTCCAAAACACACCAAATATTTAGGTACTTTTAAGATAACTGGCCTATATGTAATTTGGTTATTGAACAGACATCTTGTTGTATTTCACAGAAGTCTGCTTTTCATTGGAATGCCATTCTCATACAAAAATCTATACCGGAATGATTTTTCAGCTCACTTTCACTGCTGGACAAAAAACAAACAATAAATACTCTCTGAAAATTTGTTTCTAACCGGTAAGATTGTTAGTACAAAATAGTTTTGACAACTTAGTTTGGAAGCACCAAATTGCACCCTCACTGCAAAAACATTGTCGTCTGAATTAATATCACCATTTGCTCCGCAAAGCTACGTGACAATGCTTCAAAAAAATTGTTCTTCAAAGTTTAAAGTGTGGTCGAACGTTTACAATATAGCCGAAGACTTCTATAGCTTTTAAACTTCCTTTTACATTAAGTTCAAATTGACGTTTTTTAAACTTTATTACCGGACTAATAGTAACAGAAACATTAGTCTCATGTACCTTTGCTACTAGTAATTTATAAATCACCCTGTGAATTCATATGCTTAAAGATTAAGTTGGCTTCTGGAATTAAGATTAAGAAGTAATTACAATTAATTCATACCACATATCACTACATAAAAAAAGTAAGTAATTTGAACATTAACAGCTAGATTTTATTACCACCAACGCGTTAAAATCACCCAAAACAACCAGTCGTCTACAATGATCATCTATATTGTAAAGCGCTATTTTGTCTGTTTGTGTGTTTCAACTCCTACGAAACCATTGGATGTACAAGCATGAAAGTTGGCACGATTAATCAACGCCTAGGAGTGAGTGTCACAAGTGGTTTATAAGAGAATATTATTAAAATTTGCGTCTCTCGACAAAGGAAAACATTTTTTGCTCAAACTAAAGCTAGCTCCCAATTTACCAACTTCCAAAAAACGACAACCTGCCCGATCGATTGATTGGCAGGCAAGGATCATTAAACTGTCCGCCTCGTATGCCAGCTTTGATTCCCCTCCCCGATTTTTTGCTGTGGGACGTTCTCAAAGACAAAGTTTACTCATCAAAGTGCCGTAATATTGCTGAACTCAAGAACCCAATCCGAGATGCCATTGCTCAAGTGTCGCCTGGGAAGTGTTGGCCAAAGTATGTCGTTCAGTCCCTGAAAAATCAGCAAAAAGTAGATTGAACTCCATGGAGAGCACACGTAGCTTTAATAAACGCCATGTTGCATGTTGCAAAAAACTTAGCTGTACCCTTTGCAAGTTTCCATATCGCAATTGCTTATTTCTTGAAATTGATTACTTGAAATTCTTGAAACTGCCGCTTTACTGATTGACCGAATATGTGCATTGTGACGTTGTTTCATTATTTCATCAAGTTTCTTTTTTCTCGCATTGTCGTGCAGGTGCAGCCTGCTCCATGTAAAACATAATCAGTTTTTAGACACGAAAAGTTGGTGACAAAACAGAAGAATTTTAGACATTAACCTAAATGCTTGACGTTTATCCATACAGAGAAAAAAATCAAGAATTACGTAATGAAATTTGATAGTTATGAAGCTTTATAAAAAAATTTAAAAGAATTGCGTTGAAAATTTTGGCTATTTAAACGGGTTTTTGGGCATATAAAGCGAGTTTTGTAAATACACGTGGAAGAATGGAAGTCAAATTGAAGAATTCCGGGGCGGAAAAATTTGGGTTTAGTGTATGGGTGGGCTCATAAACCGTGGGCTTAATAAGCGGCGTCTACTGCATATAGTTAATTATGGCGGACTTCGTATTGTCTACTTTCTTTTTTTTTGTTTTGACTTGAAACTATTCACCCCTTTCGCCCAAAAATAACATTTCAATCAAACTAACAACTCAGCAGGACATAAAAAGTAATAATTGCCAATTTTTCTTTCGAAAGGTAAAGGGTCTTACTAGGTTAGGTTGGATTAGGGGAGGTTGGGTTAGGAGTCTTTTTCATACGCTAGCAGCTCCAAAAGTTTTATAGCATTCTTGCAAAACTGTCAAAGTTACAACTCCGGCAAAGAGGAGAAGCTCTTCTTGCACAATAGATTTCAAAGGACGGATTCATTGAGATTTTTTAAAGCAACGAGTGAAAAGTGAAACGTTTTTTCTGGCTCTCAGAAATTTTTTGCCAGTATGATTGGGTCTACCCATCACGAATTGACCAAGTGGCTTGCAGGCCTCCTTCAACCAGTTGTAGATCTTTACTCTAACTACTGCAAGATTTTTTCACTGTTTTGAAACGATGCAACAATTCAACTTGAATCCAGAGTCCATCTTTCTCTGTTCCTTCAATATCTGTGGCCTATTTATGAAAATCCTACTCACAGAAACCATTTATGTTTGTGCTGATACTCTGCACAACCGTGAAGTGGCTGCGCCTACTATTTCGAAGCACTTTTCACTGAGTTGCTAACCGCAGTTGTTATGTGTCTTGAATTCATTTTCAACAATACTTTGTGCAATTTCAATTTCAGCAATACAGTACTTTGTACGAACAGATTGATGGTGCTGCCATGGGCTTTCGACTTGGTCCAGCGTTTACCATTATATTTGTTGGATACTACGAGAAGGAATTGTTTTGACAAACCAGCAGACCTTATTTCCGCTACGTCGATGAAAACCTTGCCACCTTCAACGAGGAATCCGTCTGCGACAGCTTTTTTACGGCACAAACTCTTAATACCTTTGTTTGACCTTGTCTTTTGAAAAAGAAGCTTTGGGAGAGCTTCCTTTTCTCGACATTCTGGTTGAGAAAGCTGTCTCAGATTTCTATGCATCTGTATATCAAAAGTCAACGTTTACTGGACAATATATACTGTGGAATTCATTTGGCCCCAAAAGATAAGACAAATCTTATTGCAACTCTAGCAAGTGTGAAAAGCCTTGTTTATTTGATCCGAACCCAGTTTACCAAAAGAGCTAGACAACATCAAAGCAGTTTTTGCAAAAATTGCCACCCACACAGTGTTATTCAGGTAAGTATACCCAAAGCCATCGCCAAATGATCTGCTCCCAAGGAAGAAGAACCCTCAAAACGCCCAGTCTATCTAAAATATTTACAGTATAAATTGGCAACACTATTCATAAATTGCAGAAGCTAACGAAGACTACCGTAAGTAATTGCTACAAAGCAATTAAATTTTGGATAATATTTTTTACGAAATATATTGTATTCACTATTCTCAAAATGCCGTGTCTTCCTTTCAACAAATCAATGCCTTGTATGAATACCTGTGCTGCTTTGACTGCTAGAACATCCCAAACACTACAAGACAGGATCAAACAATGTGTACCCACATCAATCAGACTTGGCATGAAGACAGAAAGACAAGTATCTATACAAAAATGCAAAACAACACTTTTCCCCCCTAATTGTCACAGTGTGACTCGGCAATTGGACAGCATTTACTTGAATATCAGGACTGTGCCGCCGCTTACAATGATAGCCGAGTCTCAGTGCTGACAACAGCTAAATCGTACTGGCACTTAGCCATTGTCAAAGCAACATTTATCAAAAACAAACTACTCATTTTATGGTGCCAAATAGAATTTGTCTAAGGACTGCAATTGGTTCACCAGAAGCTTGGATTTCGAACAATGGCGAAACGCAACATTTTCTATAGTATTGCCGAGAAAAAGCAGCGATACTTTTTCTTCTCTGCTTCATTTTGGCAAAAACTTCTGATAAAAGCCAGACGAAAACATTCTATTTTTCAATCATTGCTTTAACAGACTGCAGTGATTTCGTCCTCTGAAGGTTTTTTCAAAGTTGTTTTGAAATTTTGTATCACTAACAACTGTTAAAAAATTGAACACTGGAAAATGTTTGAATTAACTTCTGGCGCTTAAAATTATCAAAATCAAAACGTATGAAAAAACGACCCTATGATAATGATTCAGCGCAGCTTACCTTGTTAACATAAAACAATACTTGGTCTACCAGTTGGTTTTCATAGTTCGAACCACAATTGACTCTATCACGGACTCTGTAAGTTAAAAAGTGAGAAAAGATCACGGTACTCCGAACATATAAAATTGAAAGGCACGTAGGTACATGATTCAGTAGCGAGATATGTCTCGAAGTATTGATGTCGTCTTGATGACTCTAAGTCAAGAAGTCATCACCATTAGGAAGCATCGGTATGCATTGTCATCGTATAGATTTCAAGCTATTTAAAAGAGTTTATTTGACCCAAAAAAGCTCAAGACATTTTTTTGAGTAGCCTGCTCAAATTATATGCAGCGGTATAGCAAACTTTGAACGCTTGCATCTCAAATACCATCAAATATTTCACAAAATTTCATTACCATTGTAATTCAAATTTGTATCTAAATATGATGAGCTTCTTTGCTCTGCAGTATAAATTTCATTAAACTTGAGAAACGGGACTTTGTGTAAGTATACGAAGTACTTAAATAAACAACACGACGACGTCACGCGCGGTCGGATTAAACTTGTTTCCTTGCTGCTTTGTGACAAAGATTCATAAACAAATGACAAAAATGCTTGCTTATTCAAAATATACTCAGCTGAGAACATTGATTTTGAGTTTATATTAAAGTATAATGTAAAGTAACAAAATTTAGCAAATTTCAAATAATTTTGAATAGAAAATTGCATTTAATTTAACAATGGAATATTTGTTGGGTCTGTATGCAGACCAAAACCGAGCAAATTACGGTTAAGATTTAAAAAAATAAATAAACAACCAACACTTTTCATAATACTTTAAAATGTGTTTGAATGACAATTATTTAAACAGTGACGACTAGTATCCTCTATCAAAAAATTCATCAACCTCATTGTTGAAACTTTGTTAATAAATCACAGCACAGAATGCTTAACGCCTGAAATAAAAGGATCGCTCCTCTAAGGGGCTTCCTAATGTTGAAAGCTTTAAATGATTTCAAGTTTCAGCTATGAAATTTACAGAAAAAAATTACACATAAATAGAGTAGCAACAAGACGGTGCTAGGAAAAACCAATATCACAGCGCTGCAAAATCGATCTAACTACTTGAACTTTTGGATAGTAAATGTTCCAACGTGTTCTTTCTGCCAGCAAAATCCCTAATCGACTGCTTAGTAATTTGTTTTCACACAGTTTTTGTTTGTTTACAGTTTCACAGTTTTTGTTTGTTTACACACAGTTTACAACTTTTGAATAGTAAATGCTCTAACGGGTTCTTTCTGCCAGCAAAGTCCCTAATCAAATGCTTAGTAATTCGTTTACACACAACTTTAATTTTTCGGCTCTATTTCTGAGTGAAAATGCTAAAAATATTGGACAACAACACGAGGAACAACAGTTTTTATGTAAAGCCTTGAGCTACGTGATGTGCAAGGCAAAAGTAGCGTATATTTCATAACAATTCATCTAGTGCCTCCATTAAAAACCGATAATGTTAGTGAATTGCCCCATGCGCACATGCCAGAGAAGATTTGTTGGCGTGATAAAAACGATAACATTTAGCCAAATCGAGCAAAATATTATAAAATGTTGTTAAAAAAATACCCAGTAGCAAACACAAATCTTGCATTTTTGTTCAGCTTTTTGTTTTGCATACGAGAAAACTACCAGCACTTGTTGCCCAAAGCAAATGGGAGACAAAGCAGGATGACGATTAAATCAAACAGAAAAGAAAAACGATACGAGATCTTTGAGATAAAATTAGTTACTAATTCTCTTGCTGCAGGAAAACAAAATCCACCAAAACTAATGTCTGCATTGAGGACATAGTTCAAAAAAATAATCTATTAATGTGTTTTTAACCAAAAATGTGGTCTGTGGTAAATATTTAAGCTTAAGAACGACTGACATGTGTAGCACAAAAGCATATTTTTTGGAGATCAACTAATAGAATGGAGTCATTACTGCGCTGCTAGCAAGTGGAAATCTTTTTAGGATTATATCATCCCAGATCAGCGTAGCGTGATACCCCTTGCAGGTTTCAGCAGCATGAAACGTCGGGGTAATATGAGAGACATTCAGTCATTCCTGCCACATAAAAATTTCCGTAGGATTTCTGAACCAGTCGTAAGAACATAACAACAACTCGTTAACCCTTAAACGCCTAAGTGGGTCGCTAGCGACCTGAGCCTTCTGTTTTTTCCTCATATCTCTTGAAATAGCAGGCTACGTTCTGTGAGACTTAAAGTATTCCCAAAGCATTTATTCTTCTTCCCTTTCACATTTATAATTTCAAAAATATTGCACTGATAAAATAGTTATTAAGGATTTCAAAGAAAAAACCTATAGGGTCTCTAGCGACCCATGTTAGGTAATAGTGTAACTTTTTTTTTTAATTGCAACTTATGTAGTTACTAGTTAATTGTAAAGTGCCATAAACATCAAATTAAATGGAACAATACAAGAAATAGTTAATCATCGCATTTTTCATACTGTGTAATGCAAAATCAAAACGTTTATGACAAAAGATTAGAAGTTTCACAAGAAAGAAAGCAACATCGAAGAGTTGATTGCAAATCGGTATAACATCCCAAAAGAATCTGAACAACAATTGCAAGAAGGCTACTGGATGCAGCAACAGCCGCTGGGAAAGTGGTACAAGTTGGTCTGATTTAGAAGACAACTCTGACGATGGAGAAATCTTCGCTTATTGAGAGCGAAGATTTCGTGGATGGCCAATCATCACCTGAAAGATGTGATGACGTTTCTTTTATCGCTAGAAACCAGACCACAAGTGCAGTCGATGAATTGACTGTCGGTAGTGGGGAAGAAAGTGATGGCAAAGACTCCCCTGAGCATGACAGTGATAATCTTAAGGCCAGAAGCTTGTTTGCAGGAAAAAATGGCCCTGTGTAGTTACCGCGTGTCCCCCACCATCAAGAACACGTGCACGTAATCTTAGACACACCAACGAAGACCAATTGGTGATGCAAAAACCATCCAAAATAAAGTTCATCCTTTTGCTTACTTTATTGATGAAAATATGCTTAAGCATGTTGTCAAACACACTAACGAGCATGCAAGAAGGGACCTCAGAAAAAGAAGCAAAAATCCAGTTGAATGGATGCCATTTGACTTTTGTGAAATGAAAGGCATTGTCGATGTTCTGTACCTCATTGGTGTGTATCGTTGTCAGCACCAATCCCTTCATTTGTTGTGGTCACCTGGCCCATTAGGAAAAGCTATATTTTTTGCTTCTTTCGACCGTAATCGATTTGAGCAACTTTAGGTTTGCTATAAGTAACCTAGGTAGGTTTTGACAGTTGTGAAGATCGCAACACGGATGACAAGTCTGCTCCATTTTGGCAAATTTGGGAACAGTTTCTTGAGAATTACAGAAGACATTATGCTGTCAGCGCTTATGTAACCGTGTATGAACAACTAAGGTCATTTCTAGGTCGTTAGTAGTTTCGTTCCAGTATATGCTCAACAAGCTAGACAAGTGCAAGCTGAAGTTCTTTGTTGTGAGATTGTCTGGCTGGCTACACATTCAATGGCATGCTGTATATTGGATGTCAAAGAAATCAGAGAAACGTTGGGTTATCATCTGATGTTGTGAAATTTCTCTCCACATTACTGCATTTTTCGGGAGTCAATGTAACAACTGATAATTGATTTACCAGTTCCCAGCTTGCTGTAGACTTACTTCAGAAACAAATCATTTTGCTAGAAACGATGAGAAAAACTAACATAAACTTCCCATTGAATTTGCAACACGGAAGACAAAAAGGATTGGATCAAGCTGGTTAGCTTTAGTGATAGGCAAACGTTAGTATCGAATGTACCCAGGAAAAACAAAGCTGTATTTTTGCTTTTCAACTATGTACAATGACAACAAAATTGATGAGGATTCAAGTTTGCCTATAACAACACTAGACTACAATGCTAATAAAGCAGCTGTTGACCGAGTTGACCAACTTTGTCAAAATTACCATGTGTAGAAAAGGATCAAGCACTGACCACTTGCATACTTCTTCAACTGCCTCAATTTGCAGGTATCAATAGCATGGTGATTTTCCGAGCAAAACTTCCACAGAAGGAAAAAGTTAGTTATCGAAGCCAAATATTTTTAGAAAGCTTAGGCATGAGCTTGCTTCATCCACGGTACAACGACGAGTGAGAGTCAAGCAACTTCCAAGAGATACTAAACTATCATTACGAAAATGTAAGTACAAAATTGACATTGGGACTTTTCAATCAGCTGCATATTAGGGTGGATAGCGTAAAAGAGACAGTGCTACATCTGTCCATCTTCTCTGAATCGCAAAACAACTGACGCGTTCGAAGAATGTAATGAGCCATCTTGCATTGATCACAAACAGGTCACGGTTTTATGTTCCTATTGTGCCGCATGATTTTTGTGCCTTGGCATTATCATGCCTGTTGTGTTAGAAGCTAACAAACTGTAATCGTTTTATTGTTTTTCATTCCTTTAGTGTTAAATTTTGATGTTACACGTTATTTCAATAGTCGTTTGTTGTTGGTAGTATGCAGTGTTTATCCTAACTTTTGATTGGTCATTTTTTGTACAAAATGGAAAATATTACACTTGCGATTTTTGCAAATTTTGTCGGTTTTTTTTTTGAAGCGTTATACTTAGCTGTAAATAATAATGAATATGAAATATGTTGATTAGTTTCATGACCATGTTTTAGAAAGACGAAAAAACTGAAAGCTTGAGCAAAGATATTTCAATACGCCGAGTCGCTAACGATCCACATGGGTAATAGTGGATGGCGAAACATTTAGGCGTTTAAGAGTTAAATAGAAATGTTAAGTTTGCACTTCAACTCAACTCGTTTTTGGTTATAACAAAATTAGTGATTAGACCAGACAATATTTCATTTTCATTATGCTTTTATTTTCCTCTCTATGTCTCAATAAAAACACTTCATCGATTTACAACAGCATTAATATTTCTAGTTTTAAAGGAGTCTCAGAACTGCGTGGTCTATTATGCAAAGCAGTGGTATTCTTCATAACAGTGAGTTGCTGCAGTCTCGCCGGTTTTATGGTTCACATATTGAAATAGGTTATGGTATGAATCGACCCATGAACTAACTTTAGATAAAAAATATTTTAATAATTTTAAGAAATTTCTGGTGATAACATTTTAAAAATACGCTACGAATATCGATAAAAATAGTGCATCCAGTAATGTAGAAGTTAGGTTTTAATAGACTTTAAAAATGCATAACAACAACCAAGGCATACCTTAGGCTTTATTATATCGTTTGTTAAACACAAATTCACACAGCACAACTTTGTTTCGGAAAGTAGATGGGAGACAAAGCAGGCGGACGATGAAATCAAGCAGGAAAACAAAACCCATCAAAAAAGTTCCTCGTTTAAAAACGTTTTTAATAAAAAAAAGTAATGTTCAGCGAAGGAACTTAGTTTAAAAGGTTAACTTGATTAAAGAATTTACATTCCGAGTGTACCCCTGCTCGAATATACAGACAAAAGATTTTGTAAATTTTTCGAAATTTGCTTTTAACTAGAAGCTAAAACTAAAGTGAAAGACTTACTATTTTTTGAAGACACGTTTAAAAACACATTCCTGTACAAAATTTTTGTGTCCCCTGTTGATTAAGATGCAAAGCAATATTTTGATGTAAAGCAACTTTTATGAAGTTAAAATTGGGTAAGTTTTCAAAATAAAATGATTTAATGCTGCGACTTATAAAGCAACGATTATCACTTTAACCAAAAAGTTTAAAGCCAGCCAAATTATTAGATTCAGTTACTTTTTATAAAAGTCGAGAAAATAAGATTATAGAATGAAAGCATAAATCTATTAAGACTGCTTGGAAGCCCCAAGTATAAATAGCAAATATATCAACATCTTTAAACTTCTTTTAGAAAGCAAAATAACTTTTATGCGTTGCTTGCAAATAATTTGTTTTTGGCATTGGCTCTAAACTCCCCCATAAAAAACTTAATTTTTTGGTGCTCTGCAGTTTCTCAGATACTGATCCCATACGATGGTGTTGCCCAAAACTTGGAATCTACCAAACTGTGCGTTCATACAATTGATACCAAGTGGAGGAGCCTTTGCATAAAAACAAACATCAGCAAAAACCTGTGAAGTCACATAATCCTTGAAATAAACTCTTTGTGGCTCATTTACGTTTTGACGAATGATGGCATATCCCCATGGACTGGCAACGGTATTTGCGTTACCAGGATAACAAACTGCTTTCCCAGCCGGGAACGAGAACGGATCTCATGTGTGATGGATATATCATTGGTGGAGATCCGAAAGTTTCTGTCATGATGTAAACGTCTTCATTCGGAACCCAATCAAAAATGGTTAGCTCAGTGATGCACTCAATCACTCGCCACCATTGTCCATTAAATGTTTCATACTGTGGTGCAGCATTTGTTGGTGTGAACGTCGCTCTTTGCTTATAATTGTTTCTTTCGTTTATTGAATTCGGAGCCAAATGACCTCGACAAAGTTGCTAATTGTTGTACTTTATAATCGCTGTTCAAAACTTGAAGTTGTCCATAGTTTATGGTTACCTGACTTCCGATATTAATGTTGTTGCAAAAACTCTTGCAACTCTTTCCCACAAAAAATTTCCTCTAGGTATGCTATGTCTCTGTTGAGGATAGCGACTGATATTCACTACATTGGTGCTGTATACATAAATTTTGTGAATAGAGCTGAATAGTGTTGCGCAATATTGGGTAGAACTTCCTGTATTGGTTTGACACAAACCAACTAACCATTGTTGCTTTGTATCTTTTGGTATAGGGACTATAGGCCATGCGTTTCCGTGAAAAAATTATTTGCAACTGGCTGTTGAGCCACCAGAGAAACAATCCAGAAAAACAAAACTTAGCAAAATAAATTTTTTCATTTCTTTGTGTTTATATAAATTTTATATTTATCATTTCATAAGTTACTGCCTGTAAGTGATAACTAATTATTTGAAGAGTTGATTTGTGGTACAGAATTTGAAAATTGCAGAAAGTAGAGCTTTTCGTCTGACACTTTTTAGTAGAGCTAACAGTAAAGCTTCTCGAAGCTTTTCGTCTGACACATTTAAGAGAATCCGTCAAAAATAGAGTGAAAAGGTAAAGTGAGTCACTTATATAGAGACACAATTGACGAATAAGAAAAACAGGGGTAAAAGCTACATCGTGATCGGTAAAAGAAGCGACCAATGGAAGGAGCGGAAACTAATGTTTAATTTTTAGACCATAAACGAATTCTTTTTGTTTGCATAAATTTGGTTTGGATGTTTTGATGTACGTGGCTTCAAGGGTGGAAAGATAAAAAGAAATACGGCCACGGGCAAGAATAGAAAATTTGTTATCATTATATTCACGTGCGCATGTAGGGTTTTGTAAAAGATGTTGTTTAATAGCAGAAAAGGAAGTTTCAGCTTTAAAGCTTTTGATTGGCTTGCAAGAGCGGGTCAATGTGCTTCGGTCCTGAAAAATATGCGCCTGAAGAATGGTTAAGAGCGCATCCTGGCAACCAGATCCCTCAGATGCAATGAAAATATTCATGTCACCAAACCTGACAAGGGCTCTGGGGTTGTCATAATGAATAAGAGTGATTACATTTCAAAAATGGATTTTATTTTGCAAGACAACTCGAAATTTAAAAATCTTGGCCCTTCTTCCGAATTTGACAACGCTGCGAAAATTGAAGCTCATATTCAAAGACGGATGCTTCAACTCAAGAAAGAAGGCCTTCTTCCATCCAAGATTTACAGTAGGATTCGACCAACTGGTTCACAACGGCCCCAAATGTATGGTTTGCCGAAAATTCACAAGCAAGATGTACCCTTACGTCCTATATTGTCAGTAACTAGCTCAGCACAGCATCAATTAGCGCAATGGCTTACGTCAGTTATTGATCCTGTTCTTTCACTTCATTCTACCCACTGTATTTCCGATTCCTTTACTTTTTCTGACAAAGTCAAAACTTTTGACTTTCCTCCATATGTCTTTCTTTGCTCCTATGATGTCTGTAGCCTTTTTACCAATGTTCCACTCGCAGGAACTGTTGAAATCTGCGCTGATGCTCTGTATAATGGCGAGCTTACTCTGCCTCCTTTTCCTCGTGCAGTTTTTGTTGAGCTGATGCAAACGGCTACTTCCTCCGTTGAATTCAGTTTCAACAATATAATGCACCGATAGATTGATGGCGTTGCTATGGGTTCACCTCTTGGCTCATCTCTTGCCAACATTTTTGTCGGATAAGACGAAGCATTGCTTTTCAAAAGAGTCAACAAACCTCTGATGTATTATCGATAAGTCAATGATACTTTTGCAGTTTTTAACGACGAAGACAAATGTAATGAGTTTTTCTCCCATCTAAATTCTCTTCATTCATCGCTTCGTTTTACTTTTGAAAAGGAATGCAATCGGACTTTGCCCTTTCTCGACGTCCTGGTAGAAAAGAATGATCACGAATTTGTTACATCTATCTACAGAAAGCCGACCTTTACTGGCCGGTACATTCGCTGGAACTCTTTTTGCCCCATGAAACGGAAGACCAATTTGATTTCAACTCTTGTCCACAGAGCTCTAGTCATCTGTTCGAAATCTACTCTTCAAAATAAACTTTCCAACATTCGTTCAATCCTTGTCAACAACGGTTATCCAGAAGCTGTAATCAACGCTGTTATAACCAAGAAAATCAATCAGTTTCCCAGACAAACGTAATTAGGTCCGAAGAAATGCCCAGTTTATCTTCACTCGTCATGGCTGGGCAATGTTTCGATGAGATACGAAATGCAAATTAAAACAGCTTTCAAACACTGTTATTTTGCAGTTGAACCATGCATTGTCTACACCACCAGACAACTTCTGCCTGTAGCCAAAAAGGATGTACCACCCGCTTTTTATCAAAGCAACATTGTTTACCAATTTTTGTGCCACTGCGATATTCGGTACATGGGTCGTACTTCTCAAAGGCTACAATAGAGGATTAAGCAGCACGTGCCCAAGACCATTCTTCAGGCGCATATTTTTCAGGACCGAAGCACATTGACCCGCTCTTGCAAGCCAATCAAAAGCTTTAAAGCTGAAACTTCCTTTTCTGCTATTGAACAACATCTTTTACAAAACCCTACATGCGCACGTGAATATAATGATAACAAATTTTCTATTCTTGCCCGTGGCCGTATTTCTTTTTATCTTTCCACCCTTGAAGCCACGTACATCAAAACATCCAAACCAAATTTATGCAAACAAAAAGAATTCGTTTATGGTCTAAAAATTAAACATTAGTTTCCGCTCCTTCCATTGGTCGCTTCTTTTACCGATCACGATGTAGCTTTTACCCCTGTTTTTCTTATTCGTCAATTGTGTCTCTATATAAGTGACTCACTTTACCTTTTCACTCTATTTTTGACGGATTCTCTTAAATGTGTCAGACGAAAAGCTTCGAGAACGAATACTCTACTTTCTGCAATATCTAATTATGGAAAAACTTTTGAACATGGAGTGTTTAGATTGTATGAGAGTTTTTGATAGTCGCGTTTCAAAAGAATTTTTGGTCCTATTTTAATCTTTAATTTGCTTCTTAAAAATTTAGGCGAATTGTAGTTTCGCTCGAATAATTAAGTCGGACTGCAGCTTAATAGCTAGGGAAAGATTAGCTTCTACCAAGATACTTTAACCCACACACTTCTTGATCAAGATTAGAACAAATATATTCACCGAACACTTTAAACTCCAAATTCCTTTGCTCGACTATCACAGAAACTAATGCACTTTAACAATCAGGAACTAACCATTTTTAAAAACAACTGTCTGACACTTGTCAAGCCAACAATCCGCAATAAATCACCACAAAACAATACGTCTTTTTTCTACTCTAATTATCTTTCTAGTACTCTCTCTATTGAACTACTCTGAATCGTAAAAAAATCTCGCCGTCTTATATATACTGAGACGAGCTTCCAGAAAATGCTAGAACATTACGGGACACAAAAACAGCGTTAATATATTCAGTAATCGGTAATAAAAAAAACCTTCGAGAGCAATCAAGATTCATTTGAATACTCTTGAACTTAGTCACGTTGTCAACCATTGTGACGTTAGAAGAGGCGTGTGAGTTACAAATCTAAATGCGAAAGAAAATAGGTCCTTTTTTTTGAAAACAGTTTAGCAAGTTTAGGGCTTCAGACAATTTAGATTTACAAATAAGATAATCACGGCAGAACAAAACGACACATTACACAAACTATCCATATATAAAAACTATTCTTTCAACGCAAATTTACTTATTTCGTGACATTGATATTCTTAGAATACTGTTCACTCAATTAATTTTCATGATAAACATTGCAAACAAACATGAAATGTTAATCACAGTCATATTTCAAAGACACATAAGGTTGTTCGGTCCATTTTAATATGAAATATGGCGTCTATACAAATTTTTCATCAACAATAAGAAAATTTTTTGTAAAAAGCGTGTAAAGATTCATGTCTTTGCGTTTTCTCTACTTGAAGGCTATTTTTTTATTAATCTATCCAAAGTGCTTTTTCCTTTTTTTTGTCCTTTCCCCCCCAAATATGCCACTGATAAAGCACGAAAGAAAATTCAATGAAACCTTATATTGCCGGAAAAACCGTGTCCAGGGTGGCTTGAATAATCAGACTTGCGCTTCAAAGTTTTTGGTTTTTTACCGATAGTTTGGAAAGTACCAAAAAGAACATTTGGATGAATCCAACTTTTGTTTGTTGGAAGGCATTTTTCCTCACGAGAAAATTACTTCCAAATTTTCAGATTTATTATCTGCTCGGAAACCGAAGAATCATCTTGAGGAAGAACCTATGCTTTAATGTAGTGATTTGTCGAATATACTGTACGTAATCATTGGCATTTTCATTAGTGGCCAATCCCTGTAGACTTGAAAATAGTGAATTCTTTGCTCAGCCGGAGAAATACTTATGTGAAATATTTCTGTACCAATGAAACAGTTGTGTGCTTCAAGTCAGTGATAGTGTAGGAAAAAGAGAGATTCCAAGAGATTCTTTGAGAGTTGATGAAAGTTGTCATCAATAAACCTTCATTTGCCAAGACAAAATTATCAAACTTGATTTGCCAAAGTAGTTGGTAAAAGCCTTGGGTAAAAATGGGAGTTGCTTCAACTTTATTTTTAGATAATTATTTGTTGTCAGAAGTTCTTTACAAGATATACTTTGAAAACTCGAGCATTTGGATATAAAGATAAGCGTTAAGGTTTACTGCACTATCTTTTCCGCCACTTAAATTGTTTTGCTACAAACACTAGTTATCTTAAGTGAGTATAGCTAAAAAACGGTTTTAACTGGTCATTAAGAGCACGAAAGAAAGATACCTGGTTTAATGGGTTAAAAATTATGCTTTGAAGGGCACAACTGCTGATTTGTTTATTTGACCAAAAACAGAAGTTATTGGCGGGACGTGAATAGTTGGATTTGGGTTTATAATATTAGCTCTTTTGCCACAGTATTATTTTACCTTAATGCTTTTAGGGATTCTAGGAGATGAGATTTTTTGAAACTATTGCATGCCGATTCAAACTTTGAAAAACGTTTGGCTTTGGAAAAAATCTGAGTTACCTTTAAAAGATAATCGTCATTATTTTGTCTTCATAACAATTTTGTACCGGGCCCAGGTCAGCCTCTCACCGCCAATTTCGTGCTGTGACAGTGAAGTAAATATACTCTGATCTTTACTGATAGTAGTAATGTTTGTAATTTTAACATTGTCTGCTTTTGCATAAAAGCAATCTATGGTTTAGTGGTTGCATGCTAATATTTCTGAGTTTTTGCTTGAGGCTTTTTGCAATAATGATTGTCGTTTTTCATGACATTGCGTCTAATCAAAGATAAAAAGATGGGCATGCTTGAATACAAAAAAAAATAGCTTCATAAATGTTGTTGCAGAAAAAGAATAACCTACCAATATCAAAATTTTACATTTACTATGCTTTTTTTGAAACAAAAATATGTAATATTGATATGTCAAAAATTAGAGCCAATTTGGTAAAATCAATTCCATTGTTGATCTCGCACATTTCACAAATACTTTGAAATAGATGAAATTTTGGAAAAGTAGAATGATTGTGCATTGGTAATCTACATTATTTTTTATAAAAAAAATTTTTTGCTGCTAGTTTATCCTAAATTAGCTGTTGTAAAATCCCTCAACGATTTTTAAAAGAATTCAAACAGAACATTGCTTCAAATTTGTTTACCATCTCTCTAAAGTTTCTCGTCTGTAGATGTACAACTTTTACTGTAAAACTGCAATTAGATTGAATAATAATCTAACAAAGTCACACATTTTAGCGATAATAGTTTTGAATAAAATAAATTGTTATGATTTTTGTCCCCTTTTTAAGAATGACAACTTTTATCGCCAAAATGTATCTTGGTTTCACGTTTACATAATTTTCTGTTGGACGTTCGATGTTTATATTGGGTTTGTACTGATGTTTTTAAAGTTAATCACCCAGATCGTGGCGATGCCTTAATCATCAATAAATTATTACCAATAAAAAGAATTATGAAACGATTGTCTTTGTCTTAAAACCCAATATAGTACCGTACTGAGTAAGCATCTTTAGCATGCACTTGTATATCAAAAATAAAATAGTCGCTTTGGATGCTGATATCTAAATCCCAATAGTTTTAAATGGGCGTGCAGTGAATATCAATAGACTCAGGCGAGGTTTTATAGGAGCCCAAATGTTTGAAATGCCGCGGCCCGATTTCATATTTTCCAGGCACATATTAAAAGTGTATGACACATCTTCGTTTTTGGGAAAGTTGTTTTGAGAACTCCAAAAATTTTTTCAAATTACTTTTCTCCCAAAAGTTGCTGCCCTTTGGCTAAATTTTACAAACTCTTTGTTTGTGAAATTTAGTCAAAAGTTTGTGAAAGCCATTACTTTGTCCAAAAGATGAAATGACTGATTACAAGTCTTTTTAAAATATGGTACCGGACCAAGAACATCCTCTCAACAACCTTGCTTAAATTCTTCTATATGAGAGTTTATAGAGACTGTTTGCAGAAGTTTGTGATTAGAAAACTTCATTTTATTGTCAGCGCAATAAGCAAGTTTTAAGTTCTTAATTTGTCTTGCTGTATTTCAATGTGTGTATTTGTGACCCTAGCATATAACAACTCCACACCTTCAGTTAATGGCTTAATAACAAGTCACAATAAACTTCGTTTGCCAGATATTTTGGAATGAAATAAATATTTTATAAATTTGTGGAATCATGAAGCAATATTTACGGTTAAAAACTATTAAAATTGTAATTGACCAAATTTTATTCAGTTTATGTTTCATTCTCCGCGTAAATCAATTATTTATTAGTGTCAAGCACACAATCGATGAGTACCAGTTTAAGTGTTTGGCAAGCTTTTGGCTCAACAGGAAATGGCACCAATGTCTACAAAGTGTGTGGGAGACGTTCTAACTGCTACACTGTCACCAGTGGCAATAACACCTCAAGCATCTAGAAATGCGGCTAATCAAAACATGCTACTCTATGTTTCAGTAGGAGCTTTCGTCATCACTATGCAAACTTCTGTGTGCTTCTGATGGAATTCAGTTATCCTTTAAAATTGTGGCCTAACGTTTTATATTTCCTGTAGGATGCTCAAATTGATTCAGGTTGATGTTTTTATAATTAATTACCAAACATCTTCATGTTGTAAGGCACTAATTATCAATAAATCATAAGCAATCACAACATTGCAGCACTTTTCCTTGTATTAAAGCTTATTATATTGTTTGCCTCGTTTACGACAGTTTGAACATGTCCACATATTCAGAAAAACCAAGCTGAATCATTTAGTGTACCGACGATTTCGTAATTAGGTCTGTTTAGTCACACTAAACACTTATTTTCTTCCGCTAGTTAATTGTTATTCTATTTAGTGTTGTTTATGCCTTTATACAGAAAATACTGAAAGTGAAAACATTTCAAAACTTGCAAAGACAAGAAAGTCTCATGGGGAGGTGATTTTCGATTTCAGGCTTCAACCTTCTGTAGCTTATTTACAGAAATATCCTGTAATTGGGTGGGAGAAATCTTTGAATAGCGTTTAAAAATTATCACTCTAAACATTTAAGAGTGCTTATTGTGGTGAAAAGTGGTTTGCAGACTTAACTCCAACTCTGCATATGCCCGATGGGCGGTATTTCGCCCAAATGGTAAAAAGTTGATTCAAAAATATTATCCAATCCAACGTGCTTTAATTTCTTTCAATTGTGACGTATGCAATGATGTACGAGTGTATTTATCGTATGCGTAATGCGGGCTGTTTTACTAAAAATTTGCCTTTTTTTATTATGTATGTAAGTGATTCTGGCATACAGTAGATTGCATGTTCGGTCAGGTTAATACCGACTGGAACATGTCTATTACTGGGCTATCCATCTAGCAACGTGTTGCTTGATGCGTGCGGTTTTGAATAAGGGTTTCCAATTTAATTATTAACGTTAGCAATCAATTAATTGCCCATTTCGCTCGAAAGCAATTAATTGCCAATTTTAACAATCAACTAATTGTTAAGGATATGACGTCGTATCGTGACGTCAAACTTTACGAAAGTGTTACGATTTTGCAGCGCCGTGTTTGTTCTTTTGGACGAAAAGGTTCACAAATACTACGACTGTGAAGCGCTTTAAAATTTAAAAGCATAATTATCGTGATAAACCTGGAATACTATTTAATTACTTTGTCTTCAACAAAAAGAAGTTTTGCGAATCATGGATCATTGCTAACACAAGGCTAACAACTTGGCAACTTTTTGATTGTCTTGATTCGCTAAATCACACAAGCTGGTAATATGCACAGGCAAGTCTCATGCGTTTACGTATCGTTTTGCATGAAACGTAATAATACCAAACAAAGTTGATAAAAATTATAGGTGGTAAAAAGTACAATTAATTGTTAAATTTTAGCAATTAACTGTAGTTGCTAAGAGCCGATTTTTGGGCAATTAATTGTCTGGAAATCCTATTCTGAATACATTTAAATGCCCCACCTTCGTACTCATTGCAAAGTGCTACTTATATTTTTAAATCACTGAGGTTTTTGATTTGCAGGTGAACCTCTTTTTCTGGTTATAGGAAATATTCGCTTTGTAGTAAATATCATTTGGGTGGTGGCAGAAGCATATTAACGTTTTACCACTGTTTTTAGGGATTTTTTCAAATATGTGGTGGACCTACCAACTGGAATGTTAAGTAAACCGGAATTTTTTTTGGATCAAATCGCTCAAATGCAAAAATTGTCCAACTTTCTTGGTCAGGTGGTTGTCCATAATAATTTTCGGTTAGCCGTTGTTTTAGACTAAGCACCGCAACCGATGTGTCAGGGACGATGCCAGGTGTACCGCAGTGTCACTGTAACCTGAACATACTTTTTGACGAAACTTTTTATCCTTTAAAAACTCAAACCCTGCAATAGCTAGAGTTCAACCATTTAGGAATTCAAACTCCAAATTGAAATTGTGCATTTATGACGCTTTGTAAGGCCAAAATAAATAACAACCGCGCACACCATATCTTGATAATTATTGAATGATACCAACATCTAATTGTATTGACTCATCTCTCAGTCGAGCAGTAACATCATTAGTTCATGACTTGAGATAAACTAAAGTGCTGAAATCAATTTTGCACTGTTTGGTAAAAGTGTTATTTGTTAAGTATCAGCGCTGATCTCTCCGCTACAGAACTCTCTTTGCAGAACGAGGCTTTCATCTTCAGACACAATAGTGACACGGAAAAATGCCTTTACAAAATCTGCCTTTCGTTTGAACGGCATAAACATCTAGTGTTGTAAATACAAACAAGCGTTGAGCATGGCAAAAATTTTATTCTTTGTTCTTGATAGATCGATTTTATCTTACTTCCTAATTATTCAAATTGTACTTTGTATTTATTGGATGACCTTTTCGGAGGCAGATAAACATTTGTAGTTGTTACATGTGAAAATACTTTCATTTCTGTATTAGGTTCAAAAAATTTGTTGAGAGAAGTGGTCCATGTGGCCCTCTAGCCTTGCTTATGCCTCCATTCTTTTTAAAGGTATTGTTTCGGCAAGAGTGCCACCACAAAAAATCTGTCACACCAAGAACGGAAAGAAAACGTGCATCTCCCAACTTCAAAAAAAGAGCTGTTAGCAATCGCCAATTAAAAATCAACACTTTTCGTGGGAGAAATCGCCAAAGTGTCATCCTTTGAGATAAATTTACTTTATACGCAGGTTTTTTTGATCTAATTGATGCCACTGATGGCAAAACGCCTTTCAGTTGTTATTACCAAAATAAACAAAAGTCTTTGGTTTCAATAACTTCTAATTCAATCTGTTTCAAACCGAAATACCAATTGCCTGCTTTTACACCCACAAAGTTCTATGCTTTGCAATCTTTGGGTAATTAATGTAATTTTGAAACTGGGTTAAGAACGTTCTCCATCGCAGTACTTTGCAATTTGTTGTAGCACACTACTTTGTTTCAAAACATAAGATAGATGGCTTTTACAAATGACAGCCTATAACAATCAGCAAGAAATCAATGTTATCTACTTTTTTACTTGGGCCATAGCGTTTACAAGTCATGTTTATCAATAAAGTGATTACATTGGTTCTCCAGTTAATTAATCAGCTGATCGGTACAGCACGCAATCAGTAGCAATTATTTGCAACTGGGAATAACAGCGCTCTCAAGTCGTTAATAAACATTGCGTTTTTCATCGAATCAACAGCCAGTGCATCAAGCAAGCAGCAGCGGTGAAGAAATTTTGACCCTGTAAGCAAATAGCATAAAGTGGCCACTGAGAAATAGCCCAAACCGATATCTGTTGTTGGATAAAAATATTTTCTCAATGATAGTGAAACCGTTATCGATACGTTATCATGATCTAACCGTATTGACAAAAACTGATTTTATGCAGAATAGTAAACAGATAAGTGGGATTAAGCGAATTCAAACTTTTTGGTAAGTTGCATTGCATTATTTAACTGTGGTAACTTCGTTAGCTTGCTGGTCGTTTTACATCAACCGTAGCTTCAAAAAATACCAAGTAAAACAAAGATTTGTACAGAGTTTTTGTAAAAACTAGTTGGGGTAGGACTCGAACAGATTGAATGAGATAAGACATAGCCAATTAAGATAGAAAAAAAAAAGATTATTTTTTCAAAGTCTTCAAATTTTTGATGTTTAAAAAAGCGACCACTATTAGGGCATACAGCACAATTCACCCATCCATCGCAACACCTAAAAACAATGTTCGATAGCTTGTAGAGTCATCGTCGTATTTAAAGCTTTTAATATGATGGCTTCAATTTTTGATAACCAGTGTCACAAACTAACATTTGTAACGCCCCGGAAGAAATTTGGCCTACATGCTACTATGCAGATTAAGACTAATTAAACTTTTGTGTACCGAAAGCTACACCTAGTTTTGCCTGATAAAAAAAATTTAATAATTTGACAATGCAATAGTTTCTTTTCATGATATTTTTTATTTTCCACTCTGGATAAAAAGCACTTTATACAATCAACAGCATTAGCAACATTGATATTTTCATTTTTGCAATTGTTTAAGAGCAAAGTAGTCGACAAAACGCAGAATAATGTTTTTCATAACACTTGATTGATGCAGTCTCGCAGTAAACAAATGAACATAGCAATTAAAGTTTTTAAGTAAGTTAAGCTATTGGATAGTGCCAAGAACCAATCATATGCACAAAATATTTTACCATATCTGACAAAACTTTCAAATAATAAAACTTTTAGAAACGTACTACAACAACTAACGCATAGACTTTCAAATATTTTTTGTTATACTCACAGCACAACTTTGTCGCGGAAAGTAGATGGGAGACAAAGCAGGCTGATCATGAAATCAAGCAGGAAAACAAAACCCATCAAAAAGAGTTCCTGCTTTAAAAGTTTCATAGTAGCGGAAAAGGTAATCCGCCAACACAAAAATTTAAAATATGTTTTATTAAAAGATTTTACAGTGGCAAAAAAATTACATTCTGGACGCTAAAGTATTTCGCTACGGCTAACAATTTTCTGGGGTATGATACAACATATATTGAGAGTGTTGAGTCACTACACGTTTCCATATTTTGTTGTGTAGTTAAATAAACTTTGGTGAGCAAACCTTTTCATAACAGGCTAAATCATAAAACTCTGATTTGTAGTGAAAGACGTAAAGATAACAAAATGAAATTAAAACTTAAAGTCTATCCAAACAACTGTAAAGTACCTAGTGCATATATCTTGACCAATAAGTTTACGGTTTTTAAATATGGCTTTTTTCAGAAACTAGTTATAATCTTATATAACATGGTTACAAGTTATTTCTTCATTAAATGAAATATCTTTTCATTAAAAATTTAATTTTTTGGTGCTTTACACTTTCTCAGGTAATGATTCCATTCGACGATGTTTTTCAAAGTTTCGAATTTACCAAACCGTGGGCTTATGCAATTGCTCCCAAATGGTGGACTGGCTATAGGAAAATATTCGTCAGCAAAATCATCCAAAGTCATATAATCTTTGAAAGAAACTTTTTGGACCTCATCCTTGTTTGGACGAATGATGGCATATCCCCATTGATCGGCACCAGTATGTGTATTACCAGGATAACAAACTGCTTTCCAAAAATAACCGGGGATGAGGACGGATTTCATGTGCGATGGAGTTCCTGCTCCAAATGTTCCTGTCATGATGTAAACGTCTTCATTTGGAACCCAATCAAGAATGGTTTGCTCAGTGATGCACTCAATGACTCGCCACCAAATTCCATTAAATTGTCTATATTGTGGAGCTGCATTTGTTAGCGTAAATGTGGCTTTTTGTTTATAATAATCTCTTGAGTTTATTGAATTCGGATTCAAATGACCTCGATCAAGTTTCATGTTGTTATTTTTATAATCGCTGTCCACAGCTTGAAGTTGTTCACACTTCATGGTTCCCTGACTTCCGATTTCAGAATCGTACACTGCCCAAGGCAAGCTATGGTGATTGCAAAGAGCTCTGGCTACTCTTCTCCAAAAATTACTTCCAGGTCGGTGGTATGTTGTTTGATTACGATTGATATTCACTACATTGGCGCTGTAGACAGGAATTTTGTCATTTGTGTTAAATAGTGTTGCGTAATATTGCGTAGGACTTCCACAATCAGTTTGACACAATTTAACCAAGTCCTGGGTCTTAACACGTGCTGGTATTGGCCATGGTTTCCCTTGAAAGAATTGATTGCAATCGGCTGTTAAGCCACTCGAAAAACAATCCAGAAAAACAAAAATCAACAAAAATGTAAATGCTTTCATTGTATTTTTATCAAATAAATCAAGTCTAGTTTTAATAACTTTACAGGTTAGTCAATATTTTTGGTAGTAAGAACCCTATCGTAATTCAATTCAAAACTGCAGATTCGAAATCAGAAAATTTGATTGTTTTTGAAAGCGAACAAAAAAATCGAAATCTTTGAACTTGAATTCTAAATCAATACATCGTGTAGTTGGAGTTCATTAATCGTTGTAGTAATATAGATCGATTTAATAACTCAGATCAACTCAAATATTTTGTGGCAAAATCCTGGTGAAGACTAAAAAAAGTTATCAAACCTGAGTTGGGAATGAACTAACGGCAGCAACAGCAATTGTGCGTTTTTACTTTACGATGGTTGCGTTGTTGCGCACTTGGAATATCCGCACTAGTCACTATACGGCAATCCTCCAGGGTTGGTATCGTTGCTTGTGATAGAAATGCATTGTGCAAGAAGTGTTCGTAACTCTAAAGACTGGTTTCCATTATGCTCAAATGGCGTATAAATTTTTTGTTTTTTCTATTCAATTATATGCGCTGAGCGTTTTTTCCCGTAAAATAACTTCATATAGACAAACAAAGAATATTTACGCTACGCCGGCAGGTTACGCCAGATGGAAACCAGCCTGAAAGAAGACCTGAACACAACCGTGTTTATGAGTTTTTTTGGGACGAAGACCTTTTTTCTGAGAATATCTTTCGACATGTGCTTTTAAATGATTGGCAGGATCGAAAAAGTCCTTCGATCAGAACTTTAGCAACTACCATCCGCCTCCAACCCTATTATTTCTTATGCTTCTTCAATTGTTGCTGTTTGTTGACAATTCATTTTCTATTTTTTGGATTCAGAAATCTCGTTGAATTTATGAAACGGTTGCTGCAAACTTAGATTAAGAAACACCATGCTAATGGCTGAAGAACAAATTTACCGAAGAGTGTTTTAATATTAAATTAAATGTTTTTTGTTTTTTATTCGTGAACGATTAAAGTTTTCGACAGTGTCATGTATAAATGGAGCTAGTATAAATCGAGACATTGTCTTTATTCCCCGCAATCACCATCATCGTACTTTAAATTGAGATTGGTTTTACTCACAATCGCTTATTCATTTCACGAACTCTATTTATTCCTTCCACAAAGTATGCGGACACAAAATCAAAAGTAATGGTGAGCGTCGCAATGTTTTTTATTAACAATTACAGAAAAAAGTTATTTGGTGGTATGCTTATTTCACGACCTCGTGCAACCCCTCTAGTAATGGTATTTGTAAAAATGTTTTGGCTGCACCATTGTGCCTTGGCCCCAGTATAAGACAAAAGAAGCCATATCACTCCTCAAATGCCTTGCCTGTCATCACCCCGTTGGAATAAAATCACATTTCCATGCAAAAATTTCCCTCCATAGATGCGATTTCACATAGCGGTACCAATCTTTTTATATTAATTTTCTCTCAAGTTTTGACTTCATAAACTATACCCCCTCCTCTACATCTCTGACCGAATACCAGTTTCCTTGCTCGTAAATTCAAATAGCTCTTGCTCGCTAACCCGCGATAATTTTACTAACTTTGATCTTTTCCCATCACTAAGCGCATGAGGGTATAAGTTAAAGTGATTGATATATGTATAAGATTTAGTAGAAGACTAATGGGCCTAATATTACTAACAATTTTTTTGTCCTTTTAACCTAGGTATACGATCTGAAGTCTTGCTGTGCTTATATCACTTGGTCTGGTCATAAATGCACTAGGAAAAAGCGAGGTGGTCCCGCATCCAGTATCCACAGATTAGTTACATCATTAGATCAAGTTATGGCTAGATTCGATAATCTACCGACAAGATTTTTGTGCTAAAAAGCGAATAATCTTTCTGAATGGTGCAAGATGTCACATTAAATGAGGGCATTTTGTTTCATTTTGCTACCCGTGATCAATATGTCTCAGGCTTAGGGGTTAAATTTGGTCTGGCGCTGAATTTACAAATATTTATATTCAAGCAAGGAGTTTGCCAACAGTTAAGTAAATATAATTTTCATACTTGCTTTTGCATTAGTTAAAAGTCAGCTTTATACCGGCATTGTAGTGGATTGCTAGGCCTACATCATTACACTGTAACAAGCCACACACTAGGAAGAGACTTTGCTATTAACGTTTGCTTTTAAGATAACAGTGGATGATATGAACAGTTGCTTTAATGCTAAAACGGAATCAGACAGCATTATGACGAAAAACCTTTACAATAAGTTGCTATAAATAGGGGCATTGCTCATAATCGTACTCTGAAGCAAAATTTTTTTTACTCTTCTTATTTTCAATTAATTCACAAAAATGATCAGCTCCTTTCAATAAGAAAATGGCCACAAAATTTAATTTAAGGTGGGCGCGGTAACGGTTTTTGTTTCACGATTACAGAAAAATTCTATTTAGTGTTAGGTCTATTTCATGATTTGTTGCAAACCCCTCTTAATTTTATATGCGATCCAAGTCTCTCAATTGCATCCATCAGCGTTGGTCCCGCAGTAGAACATAAAGGACTGTAACTCAGTGGCTTGTAAAGAGAGAAAAGGCATCCCCCATCGCCTTTCCAACTGAGGTTCCGCGAACTTGTCTGTTTGAAATTGTACCAAAAAGAAACTTCGTTTAAAAAATTGGATTTTAGAAAAAGTTGATCTTCAAGAAAAAAAGGAAGGCATAGACTTTCAATTTGGATTCATACTGCCCCAGTTTAAACTACTTGCTCTCCCCACCAAAACTTTTTTGAACCCTTACTTCTATACCATTTCCATCTAATCACGTAGACGGTACAATAAACCATTTTTAAGAACAAATGTTTCTCTATAGTTTTGATGGAATATTTGGTGACTATGATTTCACATAGTGTTATGTACTTTCTGACATATTTTTCTTTTAATTTCCTTTGAAAATTTGAATTGCTTAACTATGCTGATAATGCCGACCTCCCAACTTATAAATTAGGACTGTGCTTACTTATGAACACTAAATAATTTCAAAAACTTCAATACATTCGTTTGATTAAGTGAATAGGTCAGTGTTTCCCAACCTTTTTTCTTACGTGGCACATAATCAGTTTGGGTAAAAGCGACATGGCCCACTAGCACTATCTCGTTAGAGTTGACTACGTTATGTTAGCTAGCATCTCCTTAGTTATAAACCAAACACACATTATTCCAAAGCAGCAATTTATTCCAAAATGCACTTCAGTGAGAGACCTGTTGCTGAACACAATGAACCAGTTACTTGATTCTTGGATGCGTTAAAGAAAGTGCACATCGGAGACCATTTTCCATATCTAATCGGTTTTGAGTCCAGTTTTACATTTACATTACAGGGGAAAACCCTGATTCGCATAAATATGTACTACCGAAGAGTAACAGCTTTGTGACGCATTCTTTAGCGACAATTGGGTAAAAACTGCACATCTTTGCCCAAAACTTACAGATTGATATTGATAAAGTATCGAACATATCTCTACAAAAAGAATCATTTCTAAGGTCAATAAGTTTATCTTGTTGGTCATCACGGACTTTATCTATTGGAACTCCAAAAGATTTCCTCACCAGCTTCAAATCTGATGCCGATATTTTAGAAAAATACCTCAAAAATTCTTTTTGAAGACTTGTAAGATGTACCACGATTTCAGATGACAAAGCATCGTCCACATCATCAAATATCACAGTTGAAAGGGCCTCAACCCTGCAAAATTTCCCTTTTTAGCTTTTCTTGTCCAGCTTTTATGTTTATGTTCGAAGGCATTCAAAGCATCAATGAAGTCAATAATAGTCGTTCTCTTTCCTTGCAGCTTGAGATTTAAGCGGTTCAGTTGGTCGAAGATGTCAACAAGATAGGATTGTCTGGATATGAAAGCATTATTCTTAAAGTTTGATCCCAGTTCGTGTTGTTTTTGCACGATTAAAAACTCTGTTAATTCTTCTGATAGTTCAAAAACTCTGGCCACAACGTTTCCCTTTGACAACCAACGTACTGTTGTATCATAAAGTAGGTTGAAAGGTTCTGATCGCATATCAACACACAGCTTTTAGAAAATTCGAGTGTTCAAAATCCCGCCCTTAACATAGTTTACTGTTTTGATAACATCTTTAGGAACATTGTGGAGAGGATCTGGAAAAGTTTTCAAAGCAAGAGCTTGCCTGTGTATCATGCAGTGAACAGAGACGACTTCACGTAAAAGATTTCGAACTAGCGTTTGGAAACCAATTTTTGCTCTTAACATTGAAGGCGCACTGTCAGAACACTCAGCACAGAGATTTTCCCACTTGAGGATTTCGCATTTTAAAAAATTCTGATATCTTTTCCATAACATCGACTGCCTTCGTACTTGTCTCTAATGCAGAACAAACTAAAAACTCTTCTTTTATGTAAGTATTTTTGAAGTATCTATAAAACACCATAAGCTGAGAGCAAGCAGAAACAACTGTACTTTCATCAAGTTGAATAGAGAAAAGACCAAATTGAGCATTCTTTATATCGAAAACCACCTACTGTTTTATGTCGCGTCTGCCAAATCACTAATCCGTCTCTGCACTCTATTATAAGAAAGGGATATCTGCCTTAGCTTCTTTACACTTTCCTGCCATTTCTAAGGTTCAAGTCTAGCCACTTCTAAAGCACAAGGCTTGACAAGGGTCTCACCAATAGTATACGGTTTGTTTTGCTTTGCGATGATCAGACTGGGTGCATAAGAAGCCTCAACAAGTGCTTGGAATTGTTGTCGAAATGCTCCACTTGCATCCAAGCGCTGATGCTTCACGCAAGCTTCTTTTCTTTTGAAAAACTCTGCATTTTTATCTTTGTGTTCGGGATGCACCTTCTCAAGGTGAGGCATTAACTTCGACGGCCTCAAAGAATGATTGCCGAGAATTTGTGACACAAAACCCACTGGCCCTTTTCTTCTCCACAACCAAAAATTGATGTAGGTAGATCCATTGAATCATCATTAAACTTCCTTTTTGCAATTTTCTATCGGTGAAAAATATATCTTTCTACAAGAATTTTTGCTTAAAACTTTCGTACTGCCAGGAAACTGATTTTAGGCTTTAGCCTAGCAGGTAGCAGCGCTGCTGTAGAAGTAGAGTAGACAATCAGAGATAGAAACATCATTATTGGAAAACAATGGATATTTGCTTGTGTGCTGCACAAGCAAGAAAGCGATTCCGTTTATAAATGTTAGGAAAGAAAATCGTTGGAACAATTAATAGTCATCTTCATCGATCACTTTTTTTCGAGTTTTCAAAACATAATGATTGTAAACATCTTTTCACCTTGTTCTGTGGCCCACTTGGAAACCACGCTATGGCCCACTGGTTGGGAAACACTGGCATAGGTGAATAAATTCAAAGTTGTGAGGGGACGCTGAAGTGATTTATATATTTACGGAAATTAAGTTACGTAGTAATTGGCCTACTGCTTGGAACATTTTATAATAGTTCGCCTCGTTGTAAAATTTAAAACCACTGGCTGCTCGTATGTTTCTTTCATAAACGCAGCTGGTGTAGGGGGAATTGCACTGAAGTCCAGAGCCCAGCATCTACATTTGTATTATTACTTATGGCATATGGTTAGGTAATGGCCTAAGAAGATAACTCACCGAACAACTTTTTGCGCAAAAAAATATGTTTCTTTAATCCTGCAAGATTTCAACTTAAATCTCGATGTTTGTTCCACTTTGCTACACGTCATAAAAATGTCTTGGGGTTGAGATTGCTCGGGCGTGCGAGAAGAGTTTTCTACAAATATATTAAACGTGGAGTCCACCTACAATTCAGTACTCATAATTTTCAAACTTGCGATTGCATTATTAAAAACAGGTTTGAACTGGTTGATGCAGTAATATGTCGTTGTACTTTCACAGGCAGCTTTTCAGTAATAGGCTTAGTTATTTACGTTTGCTTTCAACATAATTGTGGATTAAGAGTGGATAATGAGTAGGTTACATCTGCAGCTTGCTGCTGTTTTCACTGAAATGGTACCAGACAGTCGTCGTCACAATTATGTCGTCACAAAGCAGCATGAAGAAATGGTAGCTTCTGAAGCGTTCAAGAAAAAGAAGGAAAACATTATGCTCAAAAAATGCTTTAATGCTTAATCGCTTGTTGCATTGTCAGCATAGTTGCCAATGTTGGGAATTCATCTCACGATCTTGAAAATTTTCATGGCCACTTGGGATTTTCTTGAAACTTTTTTCTCGCAAATTGTGTAGGGAAAAATTTCGGGATCGTTGAAACCGATCTTTGAAATTTTGGCAGAACCCTGAGATTTTTTGGTTCAGATATTTGGCGATAGTCGTTGATTTTTTATTTGATTGTGGTGTGAAAACCCGAAATTTTGAGATTTTTGAAAAAATTCAGGTGAGGACATCTCTTTTCTCTTTCACAGGTTCAACAACATTTTGCGATGCTATTCTATCTGTAAAATATTGCGATGAATTTTGCAATGAATTTTTGTAATGGATAAATGTGAAGAATTTTTTTTTATTATTTGTAGGTCAACATCACAATGAGAAGTATTTTAGAGGAAATCGATTGTTCGGCAGAACTCAAACTTGTGACGTTCCAAAACTTTTCAGAATCTTGGATTCTTTTAGATTTTAGTGGCGAGTAGCAGTAGCGTCGCTACTTTTGAAGAATTTGTAATCACGCTATGCTACTATTAACAATATTCTATTATCTCAAAATATCGAAAACAATTTTTTGTTTTCGTCCGCTATAGATCTTAGTTTGCGATAACTGGGCCATCAAACAGTGAATTTTGATTCAGGGCAATACTGATTAATTACCTGATTCTCTTGTGCTTCACGTAACATGAAGTCATATGCTATTGTTAATACTAGAGACTGTTCAGAAATCATAGGACACTATTTTATTTGATTTGCAACCCTACCTCAAACAATAAGAGGTATTATGACGTTTTTGTAAATCCCCTTCCTTTTCATGTGACGAGATACATAAAAAATGCACCCAAGAAAAATAATTATTTTATTTGCTATAAAAACCAGTTTAATAAAATCGATTCAAAATTTTGAATGTTTTTACTAATTATAGCAAGTCTGTCATATAACAACATTCCTTTTCCATCTACATAGCATTAACATCACAATTTTGATGCCCCCATTCTTCGTTCTTGGAGACGTCACAGGATGTTTGAACCGCCCCTTGTTCTTTTCGAACATGTGGAAAGTTAAAAACATAGTTTTTTATTAATGTACTTTCAAACAATCTTACTCTAAGCGGTCGGGATTCAAGATGCAAATATAGAACCATTGGCCATTATATCCATATAACCGCTTTAAATTACATTAAGCACTTCATTAAGTTTTGACATATTTTTAGACTAAGTTTATTTGTTATGCAGTAAAACAACAATGGTATTTTTGAACATTTTGAATATTGCAAAACTAGGCAAGAAGCAAGAAGCGTCCGCTACTTTACTCCCAAAGACCCAGTAGCGATAGAGGGCTACAATTTTAGTTTAGTAGTGAGTAGTGGTAAGGTCACTACTATTTTAGGCAAGTAGCTTTAAAAATAACGCCACTGCTTTGGAAGTAGCGGATGCCCAGATCTGGCCGTCACCTCCCAAGTTATCACCAAACTTGAACGTACCAATGAAACTCGACCATTATTGAAACTGTTGGTGCTTTAGCCCACCAAGTCTATGGTACGACCTTCTTTCTACACCAAGCAAACTTCTATCTGCCATCGCTTGGTGTGTGTTATCTTTTAAAACTGTCGTTCAACGTATAAGTTATAACTTCCTGTGGGATGCTCCAAGTTCAAGTGGAGTTTTTTAAATTAGTTAACTACAGTACCATTATCATGGCCTTGATATTACCTCATGATGAATCATATAAGCTATCAAAAACAATTAAAGCAATCTTCCTTGAATTGATGCCTACCAGAGTAAGAGCATGACAAAAATTCCACTGGTAAGTAGCAGTGCGTATAAAAGAGTTCCTGCCTATGAGCTGATTACTGTAATCGATTTTGCAGACAATGCTTTCAGTAGAAAAATCCCATTTTAATGTTAAAGCAGTGTTTCATAATCTTTTTGGCGCTCGCACCCCTTAAAATTTTGTGAAAAATTTTTGTACCCCTGGACCTATTGAACAAACACCTACAAAATTACCGGTAAATATACAATCTAACAATCAAATAAAACACAATGCAGCATATTACCGGTGTATAAGTGGTAATATAACAAATTATTAACCATGATATTGTTCACAACAAAACCAATTCTGTCGGAACAAACAAGAAGCTATTTATTACGTCACAGTAACTCTTTCTGATGACAAAAAATCATTCAGAAATGCAGATGTTAAAAGGCTTCGAAAAATGTTTTCTTATTTCAAATAACATTGAAAATAAATTTTCAGCAAATAGTTCAAAATAACTATTATTCTAACGCCTCATCTCGTACCCCCTGCTTTGGTGCTTTGACCGCCTGTTTTGGTACTCCCGATTAAGAACCCCTGTGTTAAAGTGACAAGCTATTACTGATTTCTTAGACTTTTAGCATTTTTTGGTTATAGATCATACACTATGAGGTTCAATAAAAACAACATAAATGGAGAAAAGTTCGAAACCTGGGTTGCTGACAACGATTACGATAATGAGAGCAACGCACGTTTGATTCGAAATGCAGAAAGGGTGGGACCAATCCAGGTATAGAACTTACAATCTTCAATGCTATCTATCTTAGCACTCAGACAAACAACTAACCACTTACAAAACGTTTTTATGGTAACAAAATCTTTTTTCACTGACAAATGCTGCTTACCCATTTACATCAATCACTAGCAATAGGGTTAAACGGAGGAACTTTCACAAACCCAACCGTAAGCGGTACTGAAAAAGCTTGGTGTTTTGATTTTGGATGATTCCAATACTACTTGACCACAACAGCTCAGATAAGTTATTTCAGGATGGCTTCAGAACAACTCTGGATATCTTTAATAAAACCAGAAAAAAACGCCAGGCTCAGATCACATATACCCGATATTCATACATCATGTGAAACAGCATTGAACATTCGATGACCCGTCTCATCTTTCTGTTTGCACCATCTTTTAATTCTCAAATCCTGTTGGCGACCTAGATTTGTTGCCATTCCCATTAGTTATATTCGTGGTCTTATTTGTTGGTAATTTTATTCTCGCTTGAATGGAATCAATAATGGATTTACTCCTCTCAACCAAGCGAACAGGCTTTCAACGTGGCCAGTCAACAAGCGACAGAGTCACGGGATGAGCAAAGAGTTTAGGATGTTCCTGCGGAGATATTACACGCTGTAAACTTATATTCGATGCAATATCCAAATTGGATAGGTCAGATATAAAAGTGTCGTGAAAGCAGATAAGCCGCTAATCACACTACTCGTAATCACCGATGGGTTATATTTATGATTGAATAAATTCGGCTTAAACTTTCATTTTCTTCATTACATCTAAACGACAAGAAAAAAGTCAATGAATATCATTCTTAAAGTTTTCGATATGTTGCGGCATTGGAATTGAATCCAAATTTATCAATTTCTTTTAGCCACCTTTCTCAATTTGTCTAAATATCGTTTTCACTTTCACCAAATAAACTTTTATCCACCACTGTTCGTGGGAGTTATCTTTTAAAATTTTAGCTTAACGTTTATAATTTCCTCCAGGGTGCTCATATTCGGCATGTGTTGATGTTTTTAAAATAAATTATCTACTCCGTGAGTAACACTAATATAACTGTAATACTATTGCAGAACTGCCAATAAATTCCAAGATGCTTGTCGATGCAGACGGATGAGACACCCTGGCAGGGCTACCTTTCAATTATGTCGGGAAAAAAAACGATTAATTCAATCAGGGGCGCCGGCTTGACCCAACAAAATGTTGAGACTGGTAACAAAACCTGATGCAAATTGGAGACATATCCCCTGTACCTCGAATTCAAATAGCAAATTAGAAACCTGTTGCAAGACCTATCCAACTGACAAACAACCTCTTATTCTTCAAATTTTAATTTGTTGATTCCCATAAATACGGTGGTGATACAAAGTCAATCTTGCATGGAATCGGCGTTATGGTAACCCTCATACAAGTAACGAAATAAACTATTTAGTGGTATGCCTACTGCACAACTTGATGAGCCCATTTTCAAGTTGCTTGTCTTTGCTACATGCCCTAATCTCGGCATAACAAGAAAAGGGATAAGGTCTCCAAAATGTCTTGCACCCGATTCCAGAAAGCCTAATAAGCAATTTTCAAGCAACAACCGTTGCCTTTAGGTGTGATTTTAAACAAAGGTAAGCTTTTTTATATTTTTTCTTGAACTTTAGATTCCATTACTTTGTCACTAATGTCGACGTTCCAAAAACATTCATCTGTTGATTTATCTAAGTACAAGGAGGGGAGAGTATACAGCACCTTTGTGGATGATGCTGAGAGTGCTTCCACAAATAATTATGCTATTTCCTCTACGTCAGAATATTATTTCCTCTGATATCCCTATTTAAAAACTGAGTTTCTTTACTAATTTTCTTGCAGATTTTTCTCTAAAAAATCATTTTGAAATGTATTATTATGTAGAGCTATCTAAACATCTTGCGTGGCACCAACTATAAAAAGATGAACCAAATTACATAGTTTCACCTATACTCAACATTTATGATGACATTGCTGTTAGAAAGTAAAATAACTCAGTATAGCAGTATGGTGGAAATACTGAAATTAAAAATGAAGTAAGTACCACAAATTAGCAAAAAAGAATACGCCTACACTGCATGGCCTGCGTATTTGAAAAATCTGGCAACTAAGCTGAAAATTTCTGAACTTAATACAAACATATACCGTCATCCCAAAAAACGGTTTTCGCAATGAGGAATAAAACTTCTTTCCGATATTTGGAGCAGGTTTTGAGACGAGGTCTCCATGCTTGATAATGAGTGCAAACAAATCGACGCTCTCTTCGAATTCCTTTGGCTTCGGCTTGGTTCTACTTAACATACGATCAATCACTAGCTATCAACAATACTGTCTAGATCTGAGCTGCTTTGTTAGATAGGCATAAAAAAACATTCTTGAATGACTGATGAGGTAGCAAAACTTTTTTCCACGAAATGGTGGGAACAGTGGAGTATGACAAACTTTCTGTATTTTATTACAGATAGCAGGAATTTTTTTAACAATTCTTTAGTATTTTTTTGTTTTCCCCTGATTTCCTCATTTTGATCATTTCCTCCAAAAATTTCTTTTTCATAAAATTTATGGTCAAATTTCCCCGAATGAGCAAATTTCCTCCAAAGTGTGCCAAGTAGTCTAGCGTAGTGTTACGTCGGATCTTCGCATTGGTTTGGCACAAACCTACCGAGTGTTTTCGCTATGCTTCTTATTGTATATAACTTCGTATTGACCACACCTTCCCTTAAAAGAATTGACTGCAGTTAAACAATTTTTCACGTGATAATCAGTACAGAAAGATAAAAGTTAAAAAACAGTCATTTAGTTACAAAGTAGATAAATTTATTATTTACTAGCCGGCTTTGCCGGCGTCGCCCGGCCGGGGCCATCCATCAGTAATGACAGGGTTTAGTATTTCGGTTCAACCAGCTGTGCCGGCTTCATCCATCCGGCTCTTGTGTGAGCAGTAGCGAAAAGTTAATTGATTTTATGCATTTTTACAATTCTTCTACACGAAATTGTGATCATCATATTCTTTTAATCATGACTGGCAATGCTCACAAAGAATCTTGCCACAAATTATCGTTAATACTTGTGAGGGAGCACGAATTGTACATGATCAAAACTGATTGTAGCGGCAAAATGGTGATTGCTTTTACAATAAAAGAAAATAACCATTTAGTGATAAGCTTATTTTGCCACTTGATGCTGCCGCTTTCCTATTTATATTTATGGTATATTAAGTTCCTAATTTGGCTGCACAATTGGTCTTATTTTCGGCATTGCGGCAAAAGCTGCTATTGCTCTCTCTATATTCAGTTTTACAAATTGTTGTGGTTATGGTTTTATGTTGATTATTTGTTAAACTTGGGATTTTATCACGATGCTGTAAAGTATAGACGTAAATACCTTAACTCTTTGAGCTCTGACGGTAATTCCAGTCACATTTTATAATTCTGCCTATACTTAAGCAATGTAAGTAAAAAATAGTCTTTGAGCTCTGAAGGGAACCTCAATACTCAAAACTTTAGGCATATAATCAAGTGCAGTATAAAATATATTTGTCACTCCTTCGTAATTTTTACATGAATTTGTTAACCTTGGAGAATTTTGTTGAAAAAATATCTGATATGCATTGCCGCATATCGCCATATTTATGTTGCGTTAGTGCCTTTTGTATGTATGACAAAACCTCGCCGAATGAACATGCAGAATGGTCATTTTCAGTGATGAAAATATACCGGTATGTTTGTTACATAATCAATATAATTATATGGAAGAAATGTAAGACTCTGTGTGGCGAATAATTTCAATTTTTAACGTCTAGAGCCCTGACAGAAACTAACATTTCCAACCCCTAAAATGACCCCAAAATTCATCTGATGCACTTCATGACTATAGATATGTTTATTGATGCCTTTTGGAGCAAAATACCCAAAATGTCAAAAAATTTATCGTACTTTAGGTAAGTCAGGGTTGAAAGGGTAAACACACAGCATATCAACATAAAAAAGTCTTTGCGTTATAGTACGTACAACGGAGTCACCCACAGAGCCAAGGTCAGTAACGTCGGGATTGAGAGTGTCGGAACAGCCGGCTAAGCCAGCTTCACCAGTCAGGCTCTAGTGTGAAGTGTTAACAAAAGTTTATATGTTTTCATTTCTTTTATTTCATAGCCAATATCTCATTTCAAGATCCTGGCTATGCCTTAGGTCTATGTGCCCTGTTCATTGCTGACACGAACCCAGGGGAGCCTTGCGTTTCCCGTAGTTTGGAAGTAGGGATCACATTTCTGATATTGAGCTTTTCTAATGAAAAAAGGCAAAGTGTCTTTCGTGTGGTGCGATTTGACACAGTGACGCTGTTTTCATTTGATTTCCCTTTAAACTTTCGCAAGTCCTCGATGGCTACGCATTATGTAGCATGTTCTTTTTCTCCCTGCTTGACGTGCCCTGGGTAGTTAAAAGTGTTCTTGGTTTTCTGCAAATGTTTGGTTTGATCCCGATAGCTCTATAAAGCTATTATAAAGCAAAATACTAATAATATCTTCCATGTGGTGCGATTTAACACAGTGACATTGGTAATTTTGATTTCGCCTTAAACTTTCTCAAGTCCCTGCTGACTACGCATTATGATTCATATTTGTTTTTCCTTGCTTTGGTATACTCATAGAAGTTAAATGAGTCATTGCTTTTCCCAAATTTTCAGGTTTGATTCGGGTAGCTCTATAAAGCTATTATATAGAAAACATGTTTTTTCTAAATATGGTGCGATTTAACCCTGGCAGGCATACTATCACCCGTGCCAATTCCAAACGTATCTAGTAATGCAGCTGCGCCAGTTTTACCGTACAAACAATTGTTAGAGTAGCAATGAAATGTTTTAGTAAATACAAGCCATAGTTCTTGTACATGTAATGGTGATTATGTCGGCCTATTAATGAAAACTGGAAGTATTCAAAAATCAAGAACCATGACACAAACTACCATTTGTAATTTTTTAAAATGTAAGGAAGATGAAACATAGTCAAAATTGATGGCATCGCTTAAATGGTGGTCGTTTGACTCATAAAAAAATGAGCAATTTGGTAGTAGGCCTATTTGACAATTTGGTGAGCCCGCTTTGGAATTAATATTTGTGACATTAACGTTTTTGCCTGCGCTGTTTGCTTTAATTCGGCCATAGTATAAAACGGGACCATGCCTTTACCCCAAGTCATGGAACCTATTCCAACAGAAGCCTATTAAGCTATTTTCAAACAAAAACATACCCTCTTAATCTAGTGTTATAAATTGTTGCTATTATTGTTTAATTTTGATCTTTTCTTAAATTTTGGATTTTATTACATTTAACTTTGCCCCTAATCCAGACCTCCCTACTGTTAAATGAAGATTAGTGTTTTGTATCGATATCCTTGCAATTCCAAATATCAGCAATTGGCTTTACCATTTCGGTTCGCTATCAAAATGGTAGTGGATAATTTTGCCGCCTGCTGCTGTTCTCACTACATAGTGGTAAGCATTGCGATGTCATTTAACATTATGACCTCGCAATGCGTTTTAAGCCATTAAAAATTGGTATCGCTTCTTACCGGTACCACTTTTTTGTCACTCACTGTAGACGAATTAATATGAACTAACGTCTCTGACTGCGTGCATGTTCCTTGGCCCTGGCGTAAACGCCGCCATGCAAAGACAAAACTAACCCGAAATGAAGCACTCACAGTTAAGTTATAGTAATAGCGGAGCCCCATTAATAATGTTATGGTTTAGAATATCAAATCAGCTGGCTGATCCAGACTCGCTCAATTGTAAAGGAAATTGCTTCAACATTTAGATCATATGTAGCTCGACACTTACATTTCGTTGCAAACGATACAAAAGGACCATCTTTACCAAATGGTCTTTTTCTTGTGTGATCACCAAGTCTTTTTCTTGAAGTTGGCTACATATTAAAATTTGTAGACATTATTTTTTGATGAATCTTTTTGAATAATTTGATAGATAATGCCAAAGATCCATGCTATCGAGAAAGAATAGAGAAAATGTACCAAAGGACTCAGTTTTTCTAGAAATTGCAATTTTGTCAACTGCAGGCACTAAAATTTAGTGTGTTTTTATCCGGTAGCCCAAATTTCATAAACATTTTAGAGACTATAGTTTTGATAAATGTTTTTGAAAACGTCGACTGATAATGCAAAGAACTATGCTTGTGAGGAAAAGTAGTCAAAATGTACCAAGGAACAAACTTTGTTTAACAATGAAAGTTTGTTAGATCAAATAGAATAATTGTATAACTAAAAATGAAACATCATGTATGGCAACCAAGTTTTGATCAGCCGTTGAAAACTAATCCTTAGCCTCAAATAATTGAAGTCGCATATTCCTGGAAAGAATATTTCCTCAGTTTTCAAAGGACGACAGTAAATGTTAGTACCTTACAATAACGTTTTTGTATTAAAATTACCAGTTTTTACTGAGCTCACCACTTTTTGGGAGGGTAGAAAGTTACACCGCAGCTCTTTAAATCCAGTTTTTCCAGCACAAAAACTGATATTAATTGTACATATTATACACTATCGAAATCGCTCTGAAATAACCTTTAATTTGTTGAAGAAAGTTTGAAAATCAAATGAGAAATGAGGTCACAAAGCAGTTTTTGATAAACTGATTTTGCGAAAAGGTTGTTATTTTTGAAAACATGCTCATACTATGATCTGCGGTAGCAAACATTTGTGTTAATCGTATGAAACACATTATGACATCATAGAGCCAGTTTTAAGTGTGCAAGGGAAATAGAGAAGAAAAATGCTTAGAAGGCTTAAAGTATTTAAATAAAGAATTGCTTGTAGCATTGTCAAATAAGCATTACTTGTTGTAACTTTGTTTTTATCGAAAGCACCTTATCAGTATCTTCTGAAAGAGTGTTTAATCGCGTTTCTGCAATCAGTACTTTTTGAGAAAGAACAAAAACAGATAGTGCAACAAATTGTTGATTATGACATCATTTTAAACCTCAAACAAATGAAAGTTTTTGAAATGTGGTAAGTCGGAAGCTGGTTTTCGTTTGAGCAAAAAGTGGTTGTCCTCTGTCACGTAATGCAAATTCTAAAATCCCATTTATAATTATGACGTCATGATGACGTCACGAACCCCCATATGCCACTCACCACAGGGTGGTGATCAATCGTGGCAAGTTTGATGGTTGTACCTCCAGCAGTTTAGACTTAGAGTATTATCCATGGACTAGAATTTTGTATTGAATGATGCGGATAAATGTTGTGAATCCTGTGAGATTTAACGTGAAAATCGACAATTGGTTTAACTTTGCTACATTCGGCAAATACAGTGGTTCTCAACCGGTGGGCCACAGCACATAAGTCGAATGGGCCACAGCTTTGTATTTCAATCCAAAAGCGGGCCACAGCACATAAGTCGGGTGGGCCACGGACCTCTGTGTATTTAAAAAATGGGTCACATGCCCAAAAAGGTTGAGAAATACTGATTCACATGAACAGTCAGTAATGAAATCTTGTGATAGCAAATAGCTGACTGCGACGTATACTTGCTTACTGGAGAGGTAATGAGCTTTTTTTTAAAGATCAACTCCACTGTTACCTTATAACCAACAGAGGAATAGAAAGTTCTTCTTGCCTTACAAATTTGTTATTTTATGGATGTCACACGCTTATTGTAGTGACATTTTAATTATTACATTACAATCTTTTTAAAGTGGGCCGCAAAAATTTGTGGCTTTTTGAAGTGCGCCACGGCACGAAAAAGGTTGAGAAACACTGGGCTAATATGTCTTAGAGGTACAAGACTGTACAAAAGTGTTGTAACTTGCGTTGCGTTACTAAAAAATTTAGATTTTTGACCTTCCGCTGTGTTAGTACTGTTATGTATCATTCTTCTTCAGCAAACAGCACTCAAGTGGTTTGATTTCGAAATAACAGTGAAAAACATTGTACGGGTAACTGATGATTTTTGCTTTTTTCAACTGTAATGGTACCAGACAGCATTATGACATCATAGAGCAAGTTTCAAACATGCTTAAAATGCTTGAAAATAGAGTCTGTTGTTGTATCGTCAATTCAGCTTAAATTGTTGTAAAAACTTTTTGAAGAAGAATGATATATAACAGTACTAACACAGCGGAAGGTCAAAAATCTAATTTTTTTAGTAACGCAATGCAAGTTACACAGAGACGTAGCAGCCGCCCCCCAAACCCCCCAATTGGGGGGGGGCCCAGGCCAACTTTGGGGGCCCAAGTTAGTCTGAAATTGCTTTTTGGCTACGTGACTATTTTCAGTTCAGCAGACTTGTTTACAACCGATTTAAACTGTAGGAAGAAATTGGCTTGTGACATCATAAGTGAATGCAACGTCATTTTATCTCGCAGAATCTAGAATATTTCGATTGATTTTCTGGTAGAATCTTGAATATTCGATTGACGTAACAATGCCGTTGTTACGCAACAATCATAGAATGGTCTGGAATTCTGTTTGGCTATAAATACCGGGACAATATATATATACACTGCAGAGTGCAGATAAAGTATTTTATTGACATTGTATAGAATGAAACGTTCAAAAAGTGGTGCTCAAAAGAGAAAAGAAGCAGCCACTGCTCGAGATGCTGTAGCGAAATTGCCCAAGATGACAGATTTTTTCAAGATTACTGAGCAGAGTAGACCTGGCACTAGTACCGAGAGGGATGAAGAAAACTATAGTGTACAAGAAAAAGAAGACTATGACGATCAGCATCAAAGTGATTGTGAATTTCCAGAAAATGTAAGTTGTGATTTACCTGCCAATACGCAACCTTCAATATCAAAAATATCTGAATCTCAATTTACCCCTATCCCTGATGACCCATGTAAATGGCCTGAAAGTATTTCTGATGCTCAACGATGTGATATAGTAAAGCGTGGACCACATCAACTAATAATGAATTTTCCATATAATAACACAACTCCAAGGCGACGTTTTTCCTCCAACCATTATAAACGTGTGTTACCTAATGGTGAAAGTGTTTCACGGTCGTGGCTAGTTTATTCTGGGGAATCAGATCAAGTTTTTTGCTTTTGTTGTAAGCTATTTGGAAAAACACTAAGCCCCTTTTGCAGTGGTATAAATACATGGGAGGGTTTTTCGAAAAAACTGAAAGACCATGAAAACGGCATTTCCCACCAAGAATGCTGCAGTCAATGGATGTTGCTAGCTGAAGGGATAAGAAATTCATCCACTAGCGACAAACGCGAGATGAATATTTTTTTCAATGAAAGACGTTTTTGGAGAAATGTTTTAGAGAGACTTATCGACATTGCCTTGTTTCTATCGGAAAGGAATCTTGCTTTTATAGGATCTGAAGAAGTCTTAGGATCTCCTCACGATGGAAATTTTCTGGGTATATTTGAGCTTTTGGCAAGAAGAGATCCGATCCTAAAAGAGCTTCAAGACAGAATCAAGAATAAAAACACTAAAGATCACTATTTGAGTCCTACCATACAAAATGAACTAATTGAATTGCTAGCGACAGAAGTTGAAAAAGAAAATTTACAGCAATTGAAATTGGCAAAATATTTTTCTATGATTTTGGACTGCACTCCAGATATGTCACATCATGAACAAATGTCTGTCATTCTCCGTTATGTACTATGTAATGAAGAAGCTGCTGTTGTTAAAGAAACATTTTTTGGCTACTTGAGAATAAGTGACAGTACTGGGAAAGGCTTGTTGGACGCTTTCTTAGAAAAAGCGACCGAACTGCAACTCGAATTGTCTGATTGTCGAGGTCAGTCATATGATAATGGTGCTAACATGAAAGGAAAACATTCTGGGGTCCAAGCAAGAATGCTAGACATCAATTCCAAAGCTGTTTACGTGCCCTGTGCAAACCATACCCTTAACTTAGTTGTTGTTGACAGTGCTAATTCATCGACGGAAGCATTGACATTTTTTGGAGTACTTACAAGGTTGTATGTGCTGTTTTCTTCCTTTGCTCAGCGTTGGGAAATTTTGAAGAAACATGTGGAGCTGTCCATAAAGTCACAATCTGATACTCGTTGGGAAAGCAGAATTAAATGCATCAAACCTCTTCGATACAATTTAAAAGAGGTGTTGCTGGCACTGAAAGACTTGGAAGCCATTTCTATAGAAAGAAAAGATGGAAGAGCTGCCTCAGAAACAAAATCGTTGATAGCTCATTTATCAAAATGGAGTTTTCTTTTGTCGGTGTTTATTTGGTATGATATCCTATTCCAAGTCAATAAAGCAAGCAAGATTCTTCAATTGTATGGAGTTTCCCTTCATACAATGGAAACGGAAATCCAGGCAACTGAAAAGTTTTTGCAAAACTATCGCACAACGGGTTATGACAGTGCCGCAACATCTGCTGTTGAAATAGCACAGGAATTGGATATTGATCCTTCTTTTCCTCCGTCAAGAAGTGGAAAGAAAAGAAGATTGTTTGATTACCAAGGTGAAGAGGAACAACGAGCTACTCCTGAACTGAAATTTAAAAGCAACTTTTTTTATCCATTAGTAGACCAGGCTATTATGTCAATAAAGGAGCGCTTTAATTTGTTACGTGAGGTTTCTTCCGCCTTTTCGTTTTTGTACACACGAGACAAACTTTTGCTTGTGCAACAAGAAAATGCTCTTCTTACTTGCTGTAAAGAGTTCCAAAAAAAGTTCGGTGACATTGATTCTGATGAAATGAGCGCTGAGCTACAGCGGTTTGTTTTAATTTTACAAAAAAAACGCAATCTCAATACGGCTCAAGACTTTCTGAACTATCTTCTAAAGACTCATTTATTTGAATTGTATCCGAATGTGTACATCGCACTTCGAATCTTACTAACTTGCCCCGTGACTGTTGCCAGCGCTGAAAGAAGCTTCAGCAAATTGAAACTGATCAAAACTTTTAATAGAACGTCTATGACAGACAGTAGACTATCTTCATTAGCCATGTTGTCAATCGAAAATGACTGCGCCCGATCTCTTGATTATGACAATGTTATAACAGCATTTGCGAACAAAAAGGTTCGCTCCAGACTATTTAAATGATACTGTGTTTTTATAACTTTTTCATGTTTTTCAGTGTCATTGCTTTCGTTTCGCAGTGTCTGCATAAATGTCCTACTGAACTCTGGCATCGGTGCCGAATTTTTTATGACTTGCACCTTCGGTATCGGCATGCTTTATTCTGACATTAGCCTGTTTACTTATGTACAAATTGTGGTGTATTTTCTTAATGCAGCTTTTCAATTTTACACCTCTAAAGTGATATGACCTGTGCGCAGGGGCTCTTGCGCTTACTTTGGGGGGGGCCCGAAGTTGGAGTGCTACGGGACTGAAGTTACAACACTTTTGTACAGTCTTGTCCCAAGCCTGACCGATCTCAACCTCTAAGACATATTAGACCGGGGGTTCCCAACCTGTGGTACGCGAGATGTTTTCCGAAAATGAAAAAAGTGTTTGTTTTCACAGAAACTCCCACACAGAGAAATGCAGTAATGTGAGTTTGGTTTCAGTTCATTTTCTTCTGCTTCTCAACTGTAATACGTGTAAATTCGTACATATTGTATAATGTTGCATAATGTTACGTGGGCTAGCTAGCTTGGTGCTTTTTTTTCTATCTGTAGCAGCAGCAGCAGCAAGCTGCAACACAAACGAATATTCTAGATAGCGTGTTACACAATATCTCCAGTAACGAGCTCACGACTGGTTACAGCTTATAATGTAACAGACGGGAGAAGAACTGATCCGTACAGATTTTTTAGAAAGAAATGTGATTGGCTTACAACTGAAGAACCTTCTCAAAATTGGTCAGTATAAATACGATCGCTTGCATTATATTTTCGTTTGTTGGCATGTGGGAATTCGTTCAGTGATAGACTGATAAAAGCTTGGTGAATTTTGAAATAAATTTTTGCTGTCCTAGCAAGCAATATTTTTATCTGCTGTTCTACCTGACTTTATTTTTCTTTGCTGCTGAAATCTGGTTGTTTTATAACTTTACTTGTATTATATTTATATGTTAAGATGTCTGCTAACCTTTGTGTACAGTTTTTTGTGGACAAAACTAATCGTCAAAGTTAGGTACTACGCAGCTACAGAATAACTCCATTAGTGGTGCACAGCAACAAAAAGATTGGGAACTCCTGTATTAGACGAATGTAGCAAAGTTAAACCCATTGTCGATTTTCACGTTAAATCTTACTGGATTCACAACATTTATTTGCATCATTTTACACAAAATTGGATTATAGTCTTAACGAATAACTTAGTCTTTGTAATAACTAAACTGTACATGTTTGACTTTGAATTAGTTTGTGCACTTTTCGTAGCTGCGATCATGTCAGGTCCTAATAATACCGTATATACCTGTGTAGAAGTCAAATATTTGAGAGACAATTTTAAGGTAATATTCTTTGGGTTGACTTATACATAGTTGATGTTTATAGAGATGTTGCTGAAGAATCGTATACAATGTGAATGTGAAAAGAAAACTCCGTTATTACACATGTTATATATGTGCCGGTCTTAACAAACGGCCTCATAATTTATGATGCTTCAACTTAAAAAATGCTGACATCTTAACGTTACTTCACAAAATTACCAAATGTAAATGTAATTTATTTCAGGGTATATAGAATTCGTTTGAAATTTATATATTGCATCAAGGCCTACTGCATTAAAGGGAACCTATTTAACGACAAGTTTAGGCTATAGCTCGTACAATACATGCTTTTACGTTACTACAGTATGTTACACTAGGCATACAACGTAGGCCCTCATCACTGCCGAAGTGGTCAAAAAATAATGACTATGCCTAGAATTTGTAGTCGACTTATACACAAGTAATATCTAAAATGAGGAAATTTTTGATCTTAAAATACACATCGACTTATACATAAGATCGATTTATACACAAGTTGACTTATAGATCGACTTATACACAAGTATATATTGACTTATAGATCGACTTATACGCAATTATACAAATAGACATACAATTACAAACATTTGTTAGTAGTATGCCAACAGCTTCTATTTGAAACTACTCAGCAATGACTTTGACACTCCCTACTCCACGACTTTACATTTCTGCTTTCACGCTGGCGCTTAAATAAACGGATGCAAGTGCGTGAAGTTATCGCCTGTTTCAATTGTGAGCAATTCCAGTTCCAAAGTACATGCCGCGAACAGGTCAAATAAAACGTTGCAAGGGCCTTCAAAAACTTTGGAAGAAATATAGCGGTTATGCGCAATCACCCCTGATTTTTTTTACTCGGTTCGTGTTGAAAACACGGTAGTTTTATATTTTGGGACGAGAATCGGTTAGGTCGAAAAAAATGTACTCTTTATTACTGTTCTCACAATTACCGATATTCTTAATCTGTACCCTAGTAATGGGTGCTATGCAATTGTAATAACTTGACTGTGAGTGCTTAACTTGAAGCTAGTTTGGTCATCGCCTGGCTGCGTTTATGCCGGGAACAACAACATGCGTGCAGGCAGACACTTTTGGTCGTACAAATGGGCATACAGTGATCCCTCGCTATATCGCGCTTCACCTATCGCGGCTTCGCTGCTTCGCGGAATTTTTTACAGTGCTTTTTTTAAAGTGAATCCTGATTGGCTCAGGGGCTTTACTGTATAAAAAACATTGTTTTACAACACCGTTCTTTAAACTATTATAGTTATTTGTAAGAAAACGTTAATATTTCTATTTCTTACACGCATTTTTGGTCTTAAAAGAGGTTTTGTTTTTTGTTTCATTCTGCAGTACAATATTGCATTGCAAAATGACAGTAAAAAAATAAAGCTGACTACTTCGCGGTTTTCACCTATCGCGGGTTATTTTTGGAACGTATCCCCCGCGACAAACGAGGGCTCACTGTACTCAGTGGTGGGATTCAGCCGGTTCGCACCGGTTCTATAGAACCGTCTCACGGAATTTTATGAGATCAGAGGACCGGTTGGCATTACTGGTTACTGTCAATGGATTTTTGCATCTTATCTGACACACCGATTTTTGAGATCAAGTAGCTCACGTATTTTTTTCAAAATGTGCAATCGTCAAGTTTGCACGTAACAGTTATACATTGTGTTAATTTTTATAATTGTAGTAATTTTTCTTTTGTGATTGTTTGTCTGAAAATTGAATTGTTGCATCATAAGTACAAGTCATGAGACGACTGCTGCTTTTTAGTGTGGCTGTTAGCAGTGATGGGATTAAGCCGGTTCGCACCATTCGCTGGAACCTGGGGTTGCATCCTGTTCTTGCAACTACTTTATTCTCAAGAATAGGTTGTTAGATAGTTTGGTTTTAAAGAATGTGATAGTGAAAGAAGCTGTTGTTAGCAAGTCCTGGAATGAGAGAACCTGTTCCTAAAAAAAATAAATTTTACCACTAAGTGTTGGGATAATTGTGCTATTGAATTGCGTTTTTTTTTATAGATTACGGCCCAAAAAAGAAAAGACAAAGAAATATACTAAAGTTCTTGCGTAAAATTTCAAGAACTGAAAGCTGGGTGGACGAAGCAACTAAGATTGCAACCAATGATATACATCCATCTTTTATGAATAATGCTGATGCAACGTCTGCTTATGATATATGTATGCTGTTAATACTGTGTCACCGGCAGATCAGACAGATGCAACGGCTACATCTGATAAGTGTATTGCCACTACTGTATCACCTGGAGATCAGAAAGATGCAGCAGCACCTCTGCCAGACTGCTGGAATACAATGCAATACGAGAATTTTCTAAAAAAATATGATGGATTGATTGCTCGTAACAAGAAACTTGGTTGTGATCATTGTGCCAAATGTGATTCTATGAACATAAAAGGAATTCGAATTTCAACTGAATGGGCAAACTGCAGAGTCGAAGGCTCAGGAAAGACTATAACCATTATGCAAGCGTCTCTCAGGAAAAAAATGAAGGAACGCTTTTCATCAAAGGCACAAAGCTATGTGTAAAGCAAGAAGAGTATCATGCATGTGATGCAATTACGAAAAGCATTGATAAAATGAATGAGAGATATATTGCCTCGACTTGCAGAGGTTTCAATACAATCTACAGTTTGGCAAAAAGATGTAGGCCATTTTCCGATATTAAAGACGAGATTGAACTTCAAATAAGAAATGGAGTTGATATGGGTGTTGGACATCATTCATGGAAAACTGCAGTAAAAATGGTTGATCACATTGCAAAGGATATCAAGAGTGAAATATTTACCAAAATCATTGCACAAAACCATAAAATTTATGTCATCGTAGATGAAGCATCAACCGTATCTAATAAGCCAGTTCTTATAATTTTTTTGAAGATTGAAGATTGTGATGTCTCACCAATAATTTTCTTTGATTTGGTCGAATTGGAAGGACAAGGAGCTGAACAAATATACGCGTCTCTGTTAAAGAGTTTGCATGATGGAGGGTTTGATATTGAATATTTGAGAAACAATTTGATTGCTTTTTGTTTTGATGAAGCAAGTGTAATGCTTGGTCGCATTTCCGGGGTGGGCACTAGACTTAAAAAAGATTATCCTAATATAATCCTTTGGCATTGCTTAAATCATCGTTTGCAACTTATTTTGAACAATTCTGTCAATGATATAAAACAGGTGAATCATTTCAAAATATTTATGGATAAAAGCTACCCAATTTTTCACCAATCAAACAAAAAGCAAATGCAACTTTTCAAAATTTCAGAAATGCTTGGGCAACAAATTTTGAAGATAGGTAGAGTTCTAGGACCAAGCAGGGTTGCCAGATTGGCTTTTTTAAGGCCAAATTCCTCGAATTTGGCTTTTTTAAGGGCGTTTGGTTTGCTAAATTTCGTTTGGCTTGCTAAATTTCATTTGGCTTTTTGGCTTTTTTTGAAACCAAACACAAATAAAGCAGGGGGTATAAGATTTTTACATTAAAAAACACATTACAAAATTACATTCCAAACTCCAGGGCAATGATTCGCAAACTGCTTTGTTCGCTGGCAAAGGAAAGTGCATGACCACGTGTCGCGGTACACCGACCGGCCATATCTTGTTCAAGCGACGTCGAGCGGTGTCACAGGCGTCCGCGATATTGGTAATGACCTTTTTTTGTGGAGATCACCCATGCAGTGGCAAGCAAACTGCGGAAATCGCTTGATTCAGACCGATATAACACCGATCCTCAAAAACGGCAGTGTTTTTCCACGTCGCACAGTTTGGGAAACACTGGTGAAAGGGGTACAGAATCATTACACAAAATTTTCAGGGGTAAGAGCGCCAAAATGGTTAAGAAACACTGCTCTAGTATATACATATTGTGCTTATTCTACATACATTTACACGTAGTAATCCATACATAAACTCCCACAATATCTTTTGTAATCAAAATTGTACTTATGACGTTATTAAAAATGTTTGGCTTTTTTTTCTGCCTGATTTGGCTTTTTTTTGATCACTGGGATCTGGCAACTCTGGGACCAAGGTAAGATCTGCGCTTGCTGTGTGGCGTGCATATCCAGCATTGTACAAATATTTTTCTAGTGAAGCAAAACATTTAGGTATGGCTGCACGTCTTTGCAACAGGTATTTCTTGGGGAATTTGGCTCTAATGATAGATACACTTCCAGAAATTTCCTTACTATCTGATGCTCTTCAAGCCAGAAATTTTACACTGACAAAAGCTTAGCAGCTAGTAAAAAGAACAATTAAGGCATTTGAAATGCTTAAAGAAAGCAAGGGAACCTCTGAAAAAAAATCGATGATATTGCTGCTTCAGAATCTTTTAAGGATATTCATTTTGTTGAAAATAACAAAGTCGTTAGCCTTCCTCATCAAAAGCCACTTAAGCAGTAACAGAAAATATAAAAAAGAGGCTGATGAACTGTGACAATTCAATATCAAAAAACAATGAACAAGATGATATATTTCACGATCTGGTTAATTTTCTTGATCCCAATTCTTGGAATATTGAGAAAGTAGTCGTACCTTGGTTATCTGCAGAAGAAAAGCTGAGGAAATTTTGTAAAATTTTTCATCATGAAATCAGTATCAATGAATTTCGAGACTATGTGGAAAATGCCTTGCAAAATTGTAGCAACCTGGCAAAGGCTGAGGTTCCTTCAAGTGTACAGAAAGCTAAAAATATTATCAGTGCTATTGCTGTTAGTTCTGCAGAGGCAGAAAGAGGGTTTTCAAAAATGAATATCATATATTCAGATAAATGGAGTCGCCTTACTGTTGAGAATGTAGCTAATCTTGTGATAATTAGTCTGATTGGTCTCCCGTTTAGCTCATGGGAGCCCACTCCTTGGTCAAGAAATGGATTAGAAGAAACCACTCTGCTGATGACAACAGGATAAAAAAAAAGTCAGATAAAGAAATTGATGACAATCAGGTCGCCATTTGGAAATATTTACTGCAAAAATTTCAAAATTTGAGTTTAATTTCAGTAAATTTTTTTTTCTTTGATAAACATTTCTTGTGTTTACTTTTTTATAGAATAACAACATTTAAGCATGTGTTTTCAGTAGATCATACACCTTCAGGTTTTTAAGTTCATTGTCAACGAGTATATAATATATACAGCAACATAGACAATCCTCAACATCATCAAAAATTTCGATGCTAATTTTGACATAATTATGCTTACTTAAACATTATTTTGAAATGTTAATTAGGAAGTAATCAAAAATAATCAGTTTATTTGCAAAAGAATATGACTTTTTGTAACAGAACCGGCTGAAAAATATGACTTTTGTGATGGAACCGGCTGACAAAAAAATTGAATCTCACCACTGACTGTACTGTACAATAACAAAAAGTGGTGGGCCTAATATTCAATAGCTTTAATTCTGAAAATGTATATCAATCACTTTGGCGTCTTTCCACAACTTACAAATTATGCTTCCATGCACTTCATAAAATGAACGAATCAAAGTTTGTAAAATCGTCGGCTGCTTCAATTGAAAGCACGTTCAATTCCTAAGTAAGCCTATGCTGCAACCAGGGCAAGCAAGACGTGGCTAGAGTCTCCAGAATGTAAATAAATGTCTTCGTCGTACTGGCCACGCCCTGGTCACCGCATAACAGCAAAACGTTAACCACTTACAAGACTGTGGTGGTTCCAGTCAGTGGCGTATTTAGAAAAAAATTTCTTTCCTTTGGAAAGGGAGAGTGGGAGGAGCACTAAGTAAACTAAATTGAGCAATCCTATAACTAAAAGTATCTTACTTGGAAGGGGAAAGGAGGGCAGAGCATAAAAAAAGTCAAACTTTTTAGTAGTGAAAATTTTGTCAATTTTGGTCTCCATTCAAGCAAAGATACCTTTTACTAAAGATCAATTTTTTAAAGGTAAAAGTTTTGTTCATCTTGGATTCCAAACATGCATGGTAACTTTTTTTCTGGGAGATCAAGATTTTGAACGTTCTGTCATACCGTTTGGCGGGCATTGCCTTTTATTTCCTCTCTAATGGCATAGTACATAAATAAGACTACGCAAAATTGATTACTTCCTTGGGGCGAGTGCTATAAAGGGGCTTGGGACGTCATGATGATTAAAAAATTTTTTTAATTCGCATCTTTTGACAAAAGAAAACGCTTTTGTGCGTAAGAGAGACAGCGCCCGACTCACCAAATTTCAACTATTTCATATAATTGTTGTTTAACATGATGTCAAAATTGACGATTGATTGTAAAAGTTGTTTTCGTCATTTTCTTAAAAAATACTGATTATACAAATTCGGTTCAAACCTCTTCAGAGAAATTAAACATTAGGCTGTTTGTAAATTACGCCAGTTTCCATCAAAAAGTATGAAGTGTCTTAAGAAAAACAATTGATTTATGATTTTATTCCTTGCTTAATATCACAAGTAAATTATCTCTTTACCTCCATTTCAAATTTGCTTTTGTGATGAAGTATCTCAACCTAGTATATGCTATTAGTTCAGTAGGAAAGCTACACTTTATCATCAAAAGGTGACAAGATATTCTTAGTTCGATTGTATTTTCACTGACTCATTTGGATTGCTACTTGACTCAATATGAAATGTTTCACTGCGTAGCCTTTATTTTGAGCTGTAGCCTTATACAAAAAAAGGGGTCCGCAAAGCAAAAAGTTTGGGAACCTCTGTGATACGCTATAAAACCGCTCTTGCTCTTAACTACAATTCAAACTTCCATCCAAAATAAAACAATGAAAAAAAAAATAATCAATAATCTATTGATGCTGTTGACTTATAATATGCTGTTGAAAAATATGCTGTTGAATTGTAATCCTTACAAGGGAGGCTAACAGGTTCTAATCCTTGCCTAAGGGTAATACGAGGACAACAATAGTTAAAAGATAGCTCAAAGAGATTTTTTAATTTTAATGCTATAATTAATTTTCCTTAGCTCAGAGATTCTTAACCTGAGATTAATTCATCACCATAAGGAAAAAATGTCTTAATTCTAATTCAAAGATTGTCAAATTAGGTGACTTTGTTTTTGGAGATCAATATGTTCTGGCCTTCAGTTTTGCAAATTTGTACCTCATATTTGTTAAATGACTTTTTTGGAAATCATTATGTTTTGACTTTCAATTTCGTTCGTGTGGAGCCCAAGCATGTAATGCTGTGAGGGTATAGTTATTAGTTAAATTGGTAAAGAGGTCACCATGTGATCACCTTTCATCAATACACATAGAAATAAACTTCCTCCCCTTAAAGGTTTTGAACCTGTTACCCGCATTGAGATACCTTGAAATTTTTAACGAAATACAGGGTGTCCATAAATTACTGCTACCATTTCAAAACTTCAGCAACATTTTATGTCAGGAGATACTTTCATTTGGTTTGTTTCATAGCAACGGGAAATAGTTCAAGCTTTTTAGATGTGTTAGTACACCTCTGTTGGAACGTTGACTAATTACTGAAGCAAACAAGTTTCAAAAACCCTGGATCCGAATTTGGTCGGTCCAGCATGCTCACCGCAAACTCCTTTGTCAAGGATTATCTTAGACTTATGGGCCTGTCCAACTGCACTTTATATGCATACAGTCGCAAAATTTTATCATTAGTGGACTTGGTATCTGCAACCGGGTACAAGCCCTGCGATTGGACTTTCTGGGCTTCTGGTATATGCTGCACGTACAGTTGGAATTTCTTCTGGTGTCTGTGGTCGGCCAACTCACTTTCTTCGTAGCACACAACCAGTCTCCATAAACTTTTTGTGCCATAATCAAATGGTAGACCTCGCGGATGGTTCTTTTCCATATCTGTGTTTAAGTTTTCGCTGGGCTTGAATGTCTGACGTTATCCATATAAACCAGGAAAAGCACCGGGTTTTTCCCATGGAGTGCTAAACTCCTCTTTCGCTGCTAAATTCAAAAAGTTCTGATGAATCACTAAATAAACTATAATATCAAACGTGTCAAGTCAGAAAACACTTAAAGCATTACCCTTTACTCTAAAACAAACCCAACAAAAATGGGCCTATCTCAAAACATAAAATTTTGTTAAGTTTTTGAAATTGTAGCGATAATTTATGCGTGCGGTGTTTGATTTTCTTTTGATTTTGTTTAAATTTTTTTATTTTGTGTTTATCAAAGTGCAGCATTTTCCGCAAAATCTGTAAGTTGCTGTCAAAGTCGTTTGATGTACCAAGTGATGCAAAATTTATGCGAAAAACTGAAGAGTTAAATTTAAATATTATGAGTCTGTTCAAACTTTATCTTTTGGAATACCAAACTTTCCTGAAAAAATTGGCCCCGTCTTAAATGACGAGTGTTTCAAACTACGCTATTGTCGAAGTCACGGCTTTAATCACGTCTGCTTTTCCCGCGAAATCGGTTAAGCCAAAACTAAGCTAAATAAATTGGGATTTTATTGGACTTGGGGTTTTATTGAATTGCTATATAAAATAGATATTGATACCTTGACAGGTCGCTTATCAGTTAAGGGAAAAAAAAACCTTGCTTTATAGAATCGATATAAATATACTGACTATATTAACAGGCAACATTTGAATAATGGACTTTGCTTTTCCCCAAATTTTTTACCTTTGATCCCGCTAGCTTTATCAAGCTATTATCAAGCAAAATCGCAACGCTGTTTCTTCCAAATATGGTGCGATTTTACTCCAGCAAAGCTTGCCATCAGCTGTGCCATGTTAAAAACGTTAGTTCAGGCAGCTGCTGCGGCTTTTCCATACAAATGTTTGCGAGAGTTTTAACAAAATATGTTGTAAATGGGGACTATAGTTTCTATATACGTAATGGTGATCGCCTTAGTCTATTGATCAAGACTGGTAATACTCACAAACGAAGTATGATTTCACAAGCTGTCATTCGTATTTACAAACTTGTAGGTGGGAACAAAGTCAAAAATAATCGTGGCGTTAAAATTGTGGTCGTTTTAACAATTACAGTAACAAAATATTTAATGAAAGGCCTATTTGACAATTTAGTGCGGCCTCTTTTGTTGTTATTTTGTATTTGTGATTGTGAGTGCTTTGACTGCGCTGTTTTCTTTAATTTGGCCATAGCGAGAAAACAGACCATGCCTTCGTCCGAAGTCGTACACCCTATTTCAATAGGCGCCTACCAAGCTGTTTTAGAGCAAAAACATTTACTCTAAATCCGGTTTTTGCAAATTGATACTATTGTTGTTTACTTTGCTCTTTTCTTAAACTTTGGATTTTATCACACGTGACTTTGCCCCTGCTTCCTACTTTCCTACTTTCATATGAAAATTAGTCTTACGTGGCTGTACATACAGCCAATCATTTACAAATGCTCATATTTTGAGGAAATGAAGAAAACAAAATATGCAATCAATAACCTGTAAAAGGGTAGTGCTGGCTTTCGTTTGAGCAAAAGCCATTTTTCTTGGTCACGAAACGGAAGCAAAAATACTTCCCCATGTACGATGAGACTTTAGTCTGGAAAACGTCTTGTAATATCCTCCAAATATGTTCTTTAGTCCCTGGCTAGGACATGTTACTCAAAATAAATTTTTGCTAAGATGACGCACAAACGTAGTTTTTGTTTCTGCCAGTAACATGTCTGTAAATATCCTTTTCTCAGTTTATTGGATTTTATTTGCAATAGAAGGTTAAGGAATGTGATTTATTTATCGCAAATGGTTACACGCGAACCCCTTCACTGTTTCTGGCAAAGCGCATTCAAAAAAAAGTGTTCCTAATGTGGTATAGCTTAATCAAAATGCTTAAAGAAATATTGTATGTTGCGTTTCGGATGAAGCTCAAAATTGCAGCAAAATTGGTTCTGTGAGGTAATTTTAATTCCTAAAAACATGACATTAATTGAAGTCGAGACGTTGGGTGATGGCTTTTATGTTTAAGCCAAAAATCGCTTTTCTTCATCCAAAAATGCAATATTCAAACAATTTATCTTCAATTGTGACGTCACCATGAGGTGATCAACCTTCTTGTGATCCTTACGTTGTTTTGGTGATAAATGATGCCAAGTATAGAGTTTGTATGTCGAGTAGTTACTGAAGAGTTAAGCTTAACCCATTAAATCCCAAATTTTGCTGTTTGGATATTTTTTTGTTAGAAGGTTTGGGTTTTGTCGACTTAGTATGTAAAAGCTGACAAGACAAAACTTTGAAAAATTGTCTTTCTTTGCTTATTTATTTAAAAGTATGTTGGTACCCTAATAGGGTATCGTAGGCACGAATGGCACCATGAACCTAACTAATCGTAACACCTAGGCAACGCAAATACAAACCCATTTCTAGGTAAATATATGTACTTTAACGGATATTTAAAGTATTTTAAGCCTAGACGTTTAAGGCATGATATTTTTAATCACTTTTGAAAAGTATGCTTCTGGAACAACTATAACCGAGTAAATTTAAATAAGAGTATACAGCAATTATATCGTTCCTAAAATTTCTCATTTAACATAGATAGCAAAAAAAGGAAATAGCACGGATCCCAAATTTATATAAGAAATTTTTTGAAGTCCATACAGCAATTAATTATATTGTAGTGAGTAAAGGCTGGCTTCCATTAAGCGCAGATTGCAGGCGTTGCGTGAAAAACTCTTTGTTTTTCTATTTAGTTTAATGCGCGGAGCGATTTACGCCTAATGGAAACCACCCTTAAAGTGAGAAATGCAGCTAAACTCGAAGAGAAAGAAATGCGAAAAACGACTTGGTTAATGCCATGCCAGTCTTCAAAGCAATGGTCGTGGAGTCTACAGTCACATTTTTTCACCTCTTTCTGGTGTTCTTCTTGCAAACTTTGCATTTGCGTTGAGAGCTTGGATAACTTTGGCAACGGTCGACTCTATCCCATCGCACGACGATGTGTCCGAAGTATTCTGCCGCGTGGTCTTTCAGCGCGATATAGAGGTTGCGTATAATTTTAAAATAGGTTTAAACAGCCTCTCTGCGAAACGTCAACAGGTCGAGTGTGGAATCTTCTGACTTCTTGTTTTCTTCATGCAAGAGCCAGTAGTTTGATATTATCATGTCAAGCTATCAACGCAAACAACGCCCACCATTACTTCTTACTTCTCATGGAGATGCAATAGTTGCTAGTGTTTTGGTCGCATATATCTACTTCAACCATATCCACAGCATTCCCATAATTTACGTGGTATTGTGCTTGCGCTGATAACTGTGGACCAGAAAGGTAGTTCGCAGAAACCGTTTCCTCGCCATCACTGTCTTCATTACACCACATACCGCCATTTTGGAGGAGTCAAAAATATGTAGGCATTCAAATAATTATTATTTTTTGGCATTACAAGAATTTCGTTTGCCTTCCAGGTTTGTTTCTCGGGTTTAAACGAGAAAAACAAACAGATACAGCACTTCAATAAAGCAAGAGAATGAGGTAGCAGCAGAAAAACTGATTACAAATTAGCTGCCAGAAAAATTGTTTGTCAACACTAGAGCAATTTTGATATGGTCAGGTTGGAACCCCAAACCATTCAACTTCAGACGTGATGCTCTAGCCATTAGCCTGTCGAACCGACAGCGAATGGAACAGCATTTCTGCGATATAAACTTAAATAATCATGCGCCAATGCTAGGTTGGCAATGATATATCAGCATATGAAGCAAACTAATTTCTATCTGAAAGTGGTGACATAAAGTCAAGAAGTAGTCTACACGTATTGCCTTGTTTCTTGTACCATAAAACACTAAATTGAATAAATTCAATTGTAAAAAACATGCATAAACTCAGTAGAGCAATTGATGTAGGTTTTCATGACTACAGTACCCATTAGGGTACTTAGCAGATTTGCCTGTAATCCCTTCAACTGAACAAATTTTGAACGTTTCATTGCAGATTAATTACATTTACTGCTTACTTTAAAACATTTAATAAAGAACTTAAAATTTGCATAACAATATGAACAAAAAAGGCTTTCTGAGACGTGCTAGAGGTCATTTTTCCACTGTCTGCCTCTTGAGTCACTGTATAACTTAAACCAAAAATCCTTGAACTTGTAAGTAGTCAGATTGTTAACTGGTCTATTTACCTACATTGTTGCGCAGAAAAAGAGCAATTGGACGTCATCAATCATTAAATGATACGATTTTCGAATGATACCTTAATAGAGGCACAAATCGGTTAAAAGCGGTCAAACGCTAAATCGCTTGTTACGTCGCCAATAATTCTTAAATGTAATAGAGCTTTCTGTCTTGGGAATTATGTTAAGAATATCTGACAAAAGAGCCATCAACCACATTTCTGCAGTCAGCACTTTTCGAGAAATGAGGAAAACCATTTGTACAATGACTTGGTAACTGCGATGTCATCATAGATCGTAAATAAAGGAAGTTTTTGTGAAGTCGGCAAGTCGAGTGTTCGATTTATTTGATTGTAAAGTGGCATTCCTTCATCAAAAAGTGCAATTCTTAAATAATTTGTATTTCATTGTGACTTTATCAATCTCTTCATGACCATTATCTTGGTACGATGATAGATGTTGTCGAGTTTAGAATTTGTATGCTCATTAGCTTCCGAAGAGTAAAGCTTAAAATGGCAGCCAAACACAAAATCGCTGGTTGTATCACCAACAATCATTCAATTAAAAAAAATTATGTTTGAGAATCATCTTGTTGATGGTTGCCGAAAGAGCCATCAACTGCATTTCCATCATCAATATTTTTTAAGTAATTAAGAAAACCCTTTTTACAAATAACTGTTAATCATGACCTCATCAACGATTGTTAAAAGTGAAAATTTTTCAAAGTAGGCAAGTGGAGTGTTGGTATTCATTTAAGACAAAAATACCATTCTTCTGTCAAAAAATGCGATTTAAAAAAATTATCATTGATTTGGAAGTCATCATAACACTATGAAACCCATTATGACACTTACCTCAGGATAGTGATAAATCTTGCCAAGTTTGACGTTTATACGCCCTGTAGTTTTGGACGAGTTAAAGTCCCATATGTACTCACATTAACAAATTTGCCTTTTACTTGGGATGTGACGTAATCATGGCATCATCGACTCCTCAAGGACAATTATCCTAGTGTGGTGATTAATCATGACCAGTTTGATGTTCCTATGCCCAGTGGTTTTTGATTAATTAACGAAATTAAATCAAAAAAATGAAAAAAATCCTTCCTTTTTAGTATTAGATAGATGAATAAAAGTAAATAAAAAATGCAAAGTGAACGGTGACTTTCCGATGATCCTGCATTTGGTTCTCTATATCCCTTCTATTGCTGAGCGCCAAACTGGACTTCTATGAATATTATTGCAGAAGTGTTGTCATGAACTGACAAAGCAAGTAATCCAAGATCAACGGACTGCAATATAAACTCTCTGACCACTGCATCACCAAGCCAGTATCAAATAATCACTTCAATATCATACGTAGCATTCATCCCGAGCAGTACCAGGCCACTTTCTAAGAAGGCTACAAAATTATGGCCATATTTTTATTGCGCTACTTTTTAAGTAGCGGCCACGGTAGCGCCACTATTTTCAGATTGTAGTGGCGAGTAGCGGTAGCGATGTTACTTTTAAATTTTAGTGGCGAGTAGCGGTAGCGATGTTACTTTTGAAGAACTTGTAATCACGCTACCGCTACTATTAACAATATTTTGTTATCTTGGAACATTGGTTCTCAACCTTTTTAATGTCCCGCAGCTCTAAAATACCTTAAAATGTTCTCGCACCCCTTACAATACAAGTAATGATTTATTTAAGAATACACTTGAAAGCGACTGAAGAAAATTTGCATAACCAATTTTTAATAATTGTACTGTATGAGCAAAAATGAAATCTAGTATACGGAAACAAAAAAATGCCTTATATTGACCATGCTATTAATAAACTCAGAATGCGCAGAACAATCAACATAGAATGATTTTAGAATGGCAACACTTTTATTACAACACAAAAAATGAAAAGCCATATCGCATCCCCTTAAATTCTGGGAAAAAACCTTAAAAACCCCGCTGGGGAAATCCTGTCATAAAACATCGAAAACGATTTTTTTTCGTCTGCTTTAGATCTTAGTTTGCGATAAATCGTAGTAATCTTTTGCATACAAAGCAATGCTTTTCATAGCAGTTGATCGATTTAGTCTTGCATTAAACAAAAGAATTTATTAGTTTAGATTTTAAAGTAACCTAAGCTGTATGAATTTTGCTAAGAACCAATTGAATACGCAGAAACCATTTCGCCATACCTGACAAAACTTAAAAATTCGCTCGTAACAACACATCCAGAAACGCACTTCAGCAACCAATAAAAGGTTTTGACTTTCAGCTGTCTTTTGATAGACATTTATTCACAAAACACAACATTGTTGCGGAAAATACATGGGAGACAAAGCAGGCTGACCATGTAATCCAGCAGCAAAACAAAGCGCAGCAAAAAGACTTTATGCTTAAAATACGCATTATGCAAACGTAAGCATTGTTCAGAAACAATAAAGATTTAAATGTGCTCATTTATTTAAAGACTTAACAGAGGCATAAAAATTACACCCTGGACGGAAATATAGTCCGATAAGGTTAAATAATTTTCGAAGGAATGTTACAACTTGTGCTGATGGAATTGAGTCGCAAGTTTCCAAGTGTTTTATAGGTAGGTAAACTTAGATAAGCTAACCATTTCATAGCAGGCTAAATTATAAAATCGACTTCATTTTGTTGTGAAAGACGTAAAGGTAATAAAAATAAATCGAAAATTTAAAGTCTATCTAAACAACAAGAAAGTTCCTAGAGCAGTGGTTCCCAAACTTTTTCAAGTCACAACCCACTTTTCAAAACATAAATAATTAAGATACTAGTTTTCATTTAAATTATTTGAGACAAAGCATGCATTAATCTAAATTTTGAATGACTTTTGCGACCCACTGAAATTGCGTCCACGACCCACCAGTGGGTCGCGACCTATAGTTTGGGAAACGCTGCCCTAGAGCATAGAGCCTAAACAATACTTTAACAGTTTTAAAACCTAATTTTTTTCATCTACTTAAAAAATCTTTTATGATCTAATTACAAGTTATTGGTTTATTAAATCACAGAGCTTTTTATTAGAAATTTAAAATTCTCGTTTACATTTTTCCAGGTACTGATTCCATGCGATGGGATTGCCCAGGGCTTTGAATTTACCGAACGGTGCGTTGATGCAATTGATCCCAAATGGTGGATTGTTTGCAGGAAAATAAGCGTTGGCAAAAGCCTGTAATGTCATGTAATCTTCAAAAGAAACTGTTTGGACCGCATTTACGTTTGGACGAATGATGGCATATCCCCATGGACTGGCACCAGTATGTGCATTACCAGGATAACAAACTGCTTTCCAATAATAGCCAGGAACGAGAACAGATCTCATGTGCGATGGCGATCCTATTCCAAATGTTCCTGTCATTATGTAAACGTCTTCATTCGGAACCCAATCAAGAATAACTTGCTCAGTCATGCACTCGATGATTCGCCACCAATTTCTATTGAATTTTGCATACTGTGGTGCTGCATTTGTTAGCGTAAATGTCGCTTTTTGTTTATTCTTATCTCTTGAGTTTATTGAATTCGGAGACAAATGACCTCGATCAAGTTTCATGTTGTTATATTTGTAATCGCTGTCCACAGCTTGAAGTTTTCCACAGTTCATGGTTCTCTGACTTCCTATTTCAGAATCGTACACTGCCCAAGGCAAGCTATGGTGATTGCAAAGAACTCTAGCAACTCTTCTCCAAAGATAATCTCCAGGTCGTTGATATTTTTTTTGATTACGATTGATATTCACTACATTGGCACAGTAGACAGGAATTTTGTCAGTTGTGCTGAATAGTGTTGCGTAATATTGCGTAGAACTTCCAGCATCAGTTTGACACAAACCAACCAACTTCTGTTGATGAGCATGTGTTGGTACAGGCCATGGATTCCCTTGAAAAAATTGATTGCAATTGGCTGTTGAGCCACCCGAGAAACAATCAAGAAAAACAAAAATTAACAAACATGTAAATGCCTTCATTGTATTGTTTATCAATAAGCCAAGTCTAATTTATATAACTTTAAAAGTTAGTCAATATTTTTTATAGCAAGAACCCTATTGTAATTCAACTCAAAACTGCAGATTCAAACTCAAAAATATTTGATTGTTTTTTAACTTGAACAAGAAAAATGGAATCTTTGAACTCGAATTCGAAATTGAGATTGATGAGACACAATAAGGTCGAAACCGGTGGCGAACTGTTGACAGGTGATAATGGATTATTATATGGTACGATATGATGTCGGTGATCATTTTCGAGAAATATTTCTATTTTCCCTTATTTCGCGACTTCGTGCAACCACCTCCTGTGATGATCTTTGTGACCCAAATTCCTTGGATGAATCAATGTCTCTTGGTCCTGGTATACAGAAAAAGAAGCCGTATCGCTCCCCAAATGCCTTGCCTGTGATCACCCTTTGGAGTGAAATAACATTTCCAGGCAAAAATTTCCCTCCATAGATGCGATTTCACAGTGGTACCAATCTTTTTTTATTAATTTTCTCTCGAGCTTTTGATTTCATAAACTATGCCCTTCACACCACATCTGAACGAATATCAGTTTCCTACTCTTTAATTAAGATAGCTCTTGCTCACAAACCGGCAATAAGTTTGCTAACTTTACCCAATGCGCAATTGAGAGAAAGCAATAAAAAGTCAATTTTGTTTTGATGTAACCGATTCTCGTTCCAAAATAAAAAAAAAAGGGGGGGGCCGTGTTATTGATGGAAATGAACTAGAAAAACATTAGAGGGTTTGTGCATTAGCCGCTATATTTCTCCCAAAGTTTTTGAAGTCCCTTGCAACTTTTTGTTTGATCTGTTTGCAGCATGCACTTAGAAACTGGACTTGCTCAAAATTGAAACAGGCAATTATGTCACATACTTGTATCCGATTATTTCAATGCTTGGATGGAAGCATAAATGTAAAGTTGTGTCGGATGGATGATGCTAAAATGATTTTTGCGTAATTTCAGATACAAACTATTCAATATTTGGCATAATACCAACGACTTTTCATAATTTTATGCCTATTCTTACGGCTTAAAATTTCTGGCCGCGCACACAATGCTAGATCCTGGCATAATCGCAGCTCGGGAAAGTGCAAGCTTACCCAAAGTCAAGCACTTAAAGTAAAATTGCTACAATGGATTACATCATGCGTTAAGAGTATAATCCATGGACTAGGAATTTGTGGTAAAAATAAAATAATTACTGTGATTCCTGTAAGATTTCACTTAGAAAATTGTCAAATTTGTTCAACTTTGTTACATTTGATTAATATGTGTTAGCGGTTAAGATCAGTCAAGCTTGCAACACGTCAGTGCCAAAGAATTACAACTTGCCATTGCGTTACAAAAAGCTAAAGATTTTTTTGACCAACCGCTGTACGTTAATACTGATACGTATCATTTTTCTTAATCAGGCAGCATGTAAGTTGTTTGCTTTCAAAATAACATTGGATGTAAACTTTATGTATAACTGCTGTCTGTTGTTGTTTTTGACTATCATAACCACAACAATTTGTAAAACTGAATATAGAGAGAACAATAGCCGCTTTTCTTGCTATGCCGGAAACAAGACCAATTGTGCAGCCAAATTAGGAACTTAATACCTCAAATATAAATAGAAAAGCGCCAGCACCAATTGGCAAAATAAGCTTACCATTAAATGGTTATTTTCTTTTGTTGTGAAAGCAATCACCATTTGGCCGCTACAGTCAGTTTTGATTATGTACAATCCTTGCTCCCTCACAAATATTAGCGACAATTTGTGGCAAGATTCTTTGTGAGCATTGCCAGTCATGATTAAGAAAATATGATGATCACAATTTCGTGTAGAAGAATTGTGAAAGTGCATAAAATTAATTAACTTTTCGCTACTGCTCACACAAGAGCCGGATGGGTGAAGCTGGCTTTCCTGGTTGAACCGAAATATTAAACCCGGACATTACTGATGGAGGGCCTCTGCCGGACGACACCGGCAATGCCGGCTAGTAATCAAAATATAACAACGAACTAACTTTTCCCAAAAATTGCAAGAGGCTTAGGTGTAATAGAGAAAGTTCTTCAAATTAAAGCAATTCTGAGCTTAAATAAAAGCAAGCGCCTGACTTGCTAACTTAAAAGAATTTGCGCTTTTTTAGAATCTACGAGAATCTATCTTTTTTAGAATCTATCTCGTATTATGATATCATAATCAATAATTTAATGAAAAAATAGTTTTCTTGATTATCTGAAAAAACTAATGGGCACAGAAATGCGGTAGATGACTCTTTCAGCAGATATCAACAAGTTCATTTCAAAACATGAGTTCATTTAGTCGAATGATTATTGGCGACGCAACAAGCGATTTTGTTTTTACCAACATTTTAGGCTAAACTCTTCCAAAACTACTGAACATACAAACTCCAAACTTGGTGACATTGATCAACATATCAAGACTAGAGTCACAAGGAAATTGGTAACGTCATTGTGGTATCATAGTTGAATATAAAATTTTTTGATTTGCATTTTTTGACTGAGGAATGTTATTTGTAGCTTAAATTAAAGTCAGCGCTTGACCAGCTAACTTAATAAATTTTTCATTTTTCTGCAATCTATGATGACGTCACAATCACTAATTCATTGTAAAAATGGTCTTTGAAATGATTTCAAAATGGTTTTTCTTTCTTTTCTTAAAATATACTCACCGTGGAAACGCAGTTAATGGCTCTTTTGGAAAACATCAACAATATCATTCCCAAAATAGAGCTGTTTTTTAACTTCAAGGTTTATTGGCGAAAAAACAAACGGTTTTGTGTTTGGCCGCTTTTTGAGGTAAACTCGTCTGAAAACACTCAACATACAAACTCCAAACTTGGCATCATTTATCATCACACAAATATGAGGGTCATAGAGAGACCGGTCACTTCATGGTGACGTCACAATTGAAGATAGATTGTTTAAAATTGCATTTTTTGATGGAGAAAAGCCATTTTTGGCGTAAACTTGACCCAACTTCCCAACTTCAATATATGTCACGTTTTCAAGAGCTGAGATCACGTCATGAAGCCAAAAATTACAACGATCTTAAGCTTTTATTTCAAAAGCAACACACAATATTTCTGTAAGCAACTTGATCAAGCACGCTTTTTTTCATTTTTATTTGAAAGTGCTCTGTCACATTAGGATCACTTTCTCTTGAATGCGCTTTGCCAATACAACTGAAGACGTTCATGTGTAACTACTCGCGACAAATAAATAACATGCACTGAGGTTTCGTTGCTACTAATTCACTAGCAAACCACTGGCGGTAACAATAACTACGTTTATGCATCATCTCTGCAAAAAAGTGAGCAACATGGCCTAGCCAGGGACTAAAGAACATTTTTGGGGGATATTACAAGACGTTTTCCAGACTAAAGTCTCATCGTGTATGGGGAAGTGTTTTTGCTTCCGTTTCGTGACCAAGAAAAACGGTTTTTCCTCAAACGAAAGCCAGCACTACCCTTTTACAGGTTACTTATTGATTGCATATTTTGTTTTCTTCATTTCTTCAAAAAATGAGCATTTGTAAGATACAGATATTTTGATACTGCCCAGCTCGATTGGCGCCCATCAAGTCAAGTCATTTTCAAACAATATATTCTTTCTAAATTCAGTTTTACAAATTGATAAGTCTATGGTTTTGTTTAGATCTTTTTCTTAAATTTGAGATTTCATCGAATTGCTATACAAAATAGACATACTGTAGATACAAAATATAGATAACTTGACAGGTCGCTTGTCAGTAAAACGAAGAAAACCTTGCTTTATAGAATCCATATAAATATACTGACTATATTAACAAGCAACATTTAAATAATGGACTTTGCTTTTCTCCAAATTTTTTACCTTTGATTCCGGTAGCTTTATCAAGCTATTATCAAGCAAAATCGCAACGCTGTTTCTTCCAAATATGGTACGATTTTACTCCGGCAAAGCTTGCCATCAGCTGTGCCATGTCAAAAATGTTAGTTCAGGCAGCTGCTCCGGCTTCTCCATACAAAGATTTGCAAGAGTTTTAACAACATATGTTGTAAATGGGGACTATAGTTTCTATATACGTAATGGTGATCGCCTTAGTCTATTGATCAAGACTGATAATACTCACAAACGAAGTATGATTTCACAAATTGTCATACGTATTTACAAACTTGTAGGTGGGAACAAAGTCAAAAATAATCGTGGCGCCAAAATTGTGGTCGTTTTAACAATTACAGTAACAAAATATTTAATGAAAGGCCTATTTGACAATTTAGTGCGGCCTCTTTTGTTGTTATTTGTATATGTGATTTTGAGTCCTTTGACTGCGCTGTTTTCTTTGATTTGGCCATAGCGAGAAAACAAACCATGCCTTCGTCCGAAGTCGTACACCCTATTTCAATAGGCGCCTACCAAGCTGTTTTAGAGCAAAAACATTTACTCTAAATCCGGTTTTTGCAAATTGATACTATTATTGTTTACTTTGCTCTTTTCTTAAACTTTGGATTTTATTACATTTAACTTTGCTTTTGCTTCCTACTTTCCTGCTTTCATATGAAAATTAGTCTTACGTGGCTGTACATACAGCCAATCATTTACAAATGCTCATATTTTGAGGAAATGAAGAAAACAAAATATGCAATCAATAACCTGTAAAAGGGTAGTGCTGGCTTTCGTTTGAGCAAAACTTGTTTTTCTTGGTCACGAAACGGAAGCAAAAATACTTCCCCATGCGCGATGAGACTTTAGTCTGGAAAACGTCTTGTAATATCCTCCAAATATGTTCTTTAGTCCCTGGCTAGGCCATGTCACTCAATATCCTTTTTTGTTGTCAAGTGCTAAAATGACGCACAAACGTAGTTTTTGTTTCTGCCAGTAACATGTCTGTAAATATTCTTTTCTCAGTTTATTAGATTTTATTTGCAATAGAAGGTTAAGGAATGTGATTTATTTATCGCAAATGGTTACACGCGAACCCCTTCACTGTTTCTGGCAAAGCGCATTCAAGAAAAAGTGTTCCTAATGTGGTATAGCTTAATCAAAATGCTTAAAGAAATATTGTATGTTGCGTCTCAGATGAAGCTTAAAATTGCTGTAAAATTGGTTCTGTGAGATGATTTTAGTTCCTAAAAACATGAGATTTACATGTATTGAAGTTGGGAAGTTGGGTAATGGTTCATGATTACGCCAAAAATCGTTTTTCTCGATCAAAAAATGCAATATTCAAACATTTTATCTTCAATTATGACGTCACCATGGGATAATCAACCTTCTTGTGACCCTTACGTTGTTTTGGTGATAAATGATGCCTAGTTTAGTGCTTACATGTTGAGTAATTTCGGAAGAGTTCAGCTTCAAAGTGATCCAACGCTAAATCGCTTGTTACGTCGCCAATAATTCTTAAATGTAAAAGGGCTTTCTGTCTTGGGAATTATGTTAAGAATATCTGACAAAAGAGCCATCAACCACATTTCTACAGTCAGCACTTTTCGAGAAATGAGGAAAACCATTTGTACAATGACTTGGTAACTGCGATGTCATCATAGATCGTAAATAAAGGAAGTTTTTGTGAAGTCGGCAAGTCGAGTGTTCGATTTATTTGATTGTAAAGTGGCATTCCTTCATCAAAAAGTGCAATTCTTAAATAATTTGTATTTCATTGTGACGTTATCAATCTCCTCATGACCATTATCTTGGTATGATGACAGATGTTGCCAAGTTTAGAGTTTGTATGCTCATTAGCTTCCGAAGAGTTAAGCTTAAAACGGCAGCCAAACACAAAATCGCTGGTTGTATCACCAACAATCATTCAATTAAAAAAATTATGTTTGAGAATCATCTTGTTGACGGTTGCCGAAAGAGCCATCAACTGCATTTCCATGGTCAATTTTTTTTAAGTAATTAAGAAAACCCGTTTTACCAATAACTGTTGATTATGATCTCATCAAAGATTGTAAAAAGTGAAAATTTTTCAAAGTAGGCAAGTCAAGTGTTGATATTCATTTAAGACAAAAATACCATTCTTCTGTCAAAAAGTACAATTTTTAAAAAATTATCATTGATTTGGAAGTCATCATAGCACTATAAAACCCAAAGTTGAGGCCCGATAGCACTTTATGTGCATTGAGAAGTCACGTAAATCTATCTTGCTGTCACAATACAAATGTGCAAGATCGGCAAGTCGGGTTTTTAAAGCAGTGCGTTGTTTTACAGAATTGGCACTGTGATGTAAAAGCTGTGGCCACAATGACCCAAATTCGGCGAAGATTTCTTCTTTGCACAAATACCTGGGTGGCAACCCAAAGTTGAGGAACTTTTGGTTGCCACCCAGGTTTAGGTTTTTGTACTATCAAATCTCTTATGACACTTACTTCATGGTGGTGATAAATCTTGCCAAGTTTGATGTTTATACGCCCTGTGGTTTTGGACGAGTTAAAGTCCCATATGTACTCACATTAACAAATTTGCCTTTTACTTGGGATGTGACGTAATCATGGCATCATCGACTCCTCAAGGACAATTATCCTAGTGTGGTGATTAATCATGACCAGTTTGATGTTCCTATGCCCAGTAGTTTTTGATTAGTTAACGAAACCAAACCAAACAAAGGAAAAAATCCTTCCTTTTTAGTATTAGATAGATGAATAAATGTAAATAAAAAATGCAAAGTGAACGGTGACTTTCCGATGACCCTGCATTTCGTTCTCCATATGCCTTCTATTGCTGAGCGCCAAACTGGACTTCTATGATTATTATTGGAAAAGTGTTGTCATGAACTGACAAAGCAAGTGACCCAAGATCAACGGACTGCAATATAAACTCTCTGACCACTACATCACCAAGCCAGTATCATATAATCACTTTAATATCATACGAGGCAGTCATCCCGAGCAGTACCGGGCCTCTTTGTGAGAAGGCTACAAAATATCGCCATATTTTTATAGCGCTACTTTTTAAGTAGCGGCCACGGTAGCGCCATTATATTTCGATTTTAGTGGCGAGTAGCGGTAGCGCCGCTACTTTTGAAGAACTTGTAATCTCGCTACCGCTACTATTAACAATATTTTGTTATCTTGGAACATTGGTTCTTAACCTTTTTAATGTCCCGCAGCTCTAAAATACCTTAAAATGTTTTCGCGCTCCCTTACAGTACATGTAATGATTTATTTAAGAATACACTTGAAAGCGACTGAAGAAAATTTGCATAACCAATTTTTAATAATTGTACTGTATGAGCAAAAATGAAATCTAGTATACGGAAACAAAAAAATGTCTTATATTGACCATGCTATTAATAAACTCAGAATGCGCAGAACAATCAACATAGAATGATTTTAGAATGGCAACACTTTTGTTACAACACAAAAAATGAAAAGCCATATCGCATCCCCCTAAATTCTGGGAAAAAATCTTAAAAACCCCGCTGGGGAAACCCTGTCATAAAACATCGAAAACGATTTTTTTTCGTCTGCTTTAGATCTTAGTTTGAGATAAATCGTAGTAATTTTTTACATACAAAGCAATGCTTTTCATAGCAGTTGATCGATTTAGTCTTGCATTAAACAAAAGAATTTATTAGTTTAGATTTTAAAGTAACCTAAGCTGTATGAATTTTGCTAAGAACCAATTGAATACGCAGAAACCATTTCGCCATACCTGACAAAACTTAAAAATTCGCTCGTAACAACACATCCAGAAACGCACTTCAGCAACCAATAAAAGGTTTTGACTTTCAGCTGTCTTTTGATAGACATTTATTCACAAAACACAACATTGTTGCGGAAAATACATGGGAGACAAAGCAGGCTGACCATGTAATCCAGCAGCAAAACAAAGCGCAGCAAAAAGACTTTATGCTTAAAATACGCATTATGCAAACGTAAGCATTGTTCAGAAACAATAAAGATTTAAATGTGCTCATTTATTTAAAGACTTAACAGAGGCATAAAAATTACACCCTGGACGGAAATATAGTCCGATAAGGTTAAATAATTTTCGAAGGAATGTTACAACTTGTGCTGATGGAATTGAGTCGCAAGTTTCCAAGTGTTTTATAGGTAGGTAAACTTAGATAAGCTAACCATTTCATAGCAGGCTAAATCATAAAATCGACTTCATTTTGTTGTGAAAGACGTAAAGGTAATAAAAATAAATCGAAAATTTAAAGTCTATCTAAACAACGAGAAAGTTCCTAGAGCAGTGGTTCCCAAACTTTTTCAAGTCACAACCCACTTTTCAAAACATAAATAATTAAGATACTAGTTTTCATTTAAATTATTTGAGACAAAGCATGCACTAATCTAAATTTTGAATGACTTTTGCGACCCACTGAAATTGCGTCCACGACCCACCAGTGGGTCGCGACCTATAGTTTGGGAAACGCTGCCCTAGAGCATAGAGCCTAAACAATACTTTAACAGTTTTAAAACCTAATTTTTTTCATCTACTTAAAAAATCTTTTATGATCTAGTTACAAGTTATTGGTTTATTAAATCACAGAGCTTTTTATTAGAAATTTAAAATTCTCGTTTACATTTTTCCAGGTACTGATTCCATGCGATGGGATTGCCCAGGGCTTTGAATTTACCGAACGGTGCGTTGATGCAATTGATCCCAAATGGTGGATTGTTTGCAGGAAAATAAGCGTTGGCAAAAGCCTGTAATGTCATGTAATCTTCAAAAGAAACTGTTTGGATCGCATTTACGTTTGGACGAATGATGGCATATCCCCATGGACTGGCACCAGTATGTGCATTACCAGGATAACAAACTGCTTTCCAATAATAACCAGGAACAAGAACGGATCTCATGTGCGATGGAGATCCTATTCCAAATGTTCCTGTCATTATGTAAACGTCTTCATTCGGGACCCAATCAAGAATAACTTGCTCAGTCACACACTCGATGATTCGCCACCAATTTCTATTGAATTTTGCATACTGTGGTGCTGCATTTGTTAGCGTAAATGTCGCTTTTTGTTTATTCTTATCTCTTGAGTTTATTGAATTCGGAGACAAATGACCACGATCAAGTTTCATGTTGTTTTTTTTGTAATCGCTGTCCACAGCTTGAAGTTTTCCACAGTTCATGGTTCTCTGACTTCCTATTTCAGAATCGTACACTGCCCAAGGCAAGCTATTGTGATTGCAAAGAACTCTAGCTACTCTTCTCCAAAGATAACCTGAAGGTCGTTGATTTTCTTCTTGATCACGATTGATATTCACTACATTGGCACAGTAGACAGGAATTTTGTCAGTTGTGCTGAATAGCGTTGCGTAATATTGCGTAGAACTTCCAGCATCAGTTTGACACAAACCAACCAACTTCTGTTGATGAGCATGTTTTGGTACAGGCCATGGGCTCCCTTGAAAAAATTGATTGCAATTGGCTGTTGAGCCACCCGAGAAACAATCAAGAAAAACAAAAATTAACAAACATGTAAATGCTTTCATTGTATTGTTTATCAATAAGCCAAGTCTAATTTATATAACTTTAAAAGTTAGTCAATATTTTTTATAGCAAGAACCCTATTGTAATTCAACTCAAAACTGCAGATTCAAACTCAAAAATATTTGATTGTTTTTTAACTTGAACAAGAAAAATGGAATCTTTGAACTCGAATTCGAAATTGAGATTGATGAGACACAATAAGGTCGAAACCGGTGGCGAACTGTTGACAGGTGATAATGGATTATTATATGGTACGATATGATGTCGGTGATCATTTTCGAGAAATATTTCTATTTTCCCTTATTTCGCGACTTCGTGCAACCACCTCTTGTGATGATCTTTGTGACCCAAATTCCTTGGATGAATCAATGTCTCTTGGTCCTGGTATACAGAAAAAGAAGCCGTATCGCTCCCCAAATGCCTTGCCTGTGATCACCCTTTGGAGTGAAATAACATTTCCAGGCAAAAATTTCCCTCCATAGATGCGATTTCACAGTGGTACCAATCTTTTTTTATTAATTTTCTCTCGAGCTTTTGATTTCATAAACTATGCCCTTCACACCACATCTGAACGAATATCAGTTTCCTACTCTTTAATTAAGATAGCTCTTGCTCACAAACCGGCAATAAGTTTGCTAACTTTACCCAATGCGCAATTGAGAGAAAGCAATAAAAAGTCAATTTTGTTTTGATGTAACCGATTCTCGTTCCAAAATAAAAAAAAAGGGGACCGTGTTATTGATAGGAATGAACTAGAAAACCATTAGAGGGTTTGCGCATTAGCCGCTGTATTTCTCCCAAAGTTTTTGAAGTCCCTTGCAACTTTTTGTTTGATCTGTTTGCAACATGCACTTAGAAACTGGACTTGCTCAAAATTGAAACAGGCAATTATGTCACATACTTGTATCCGATTATTTCAATGCTTGGATGAAAGCATAAATGTAAAGTTGTGTCGGATGGATGACGCTAAAATGATTGTTACGTAATTTCAGATACAAACTATTCAATATTTGGCATAATACCAACGACTTTTCATAATTTTATGCCTATTCTTACGGCTTAAAATTTCTGGCCGCGCACACAATGCTAGATCCTGGCATAATCGCAGCTCGGGAAAGTGCAAGCTTACCCAAAGTCAAGCACTTAAAGTAAAATTGCTACAATGGATTACATCATGCGTTAAGAGTATAATCCATGGACTAGGAATTTGTGGTAAAAATAAAATAATTACTGTGATTCCTGTAAGATTTCACTTAGAAAATTGTCAAATTTGTTCAACTTTGTTACATTTGATTAATATGTGTTAGTGACGATGATATTGTTGCCGAGTTTAGAGTTTGTATGCTCATTAGCTTCCGAAGAGTTAAGCTTAAAACGGCAGCCAAACACAAAATCGCTGGTTGTATCGCCAACAATCATTCAATTAAAAAAAATTATGTTTGAGAATCATCTTGTTGATGGTTGTCGAAAGAGCCATCAACTGCATTTCCATGGTCAATATTTTTTAAGTAATTAAGAAAATCCGTTTTACAAATAACTGTTAATCATGACCTCATCAACGATTGTAAAAAGTGAAAATTTTTCAAAGTAGGCAAGTGGAGTGTTGGTATTCATTTAAGACAAAAATACCATTCTTCTGTCAAAAAATGCGATTTCTAAAAAATTATCATTGATTTGGAAGTCATGATAACACTATGAAACCCATTATGACACTTACCTCATGGTGGTGGTAAATCTTGCCAAGTTTGATGTTTATACGCCCTGTAGTTTCGGACGAGTTAAAATGCCCACACAAACTCACATTAACAAATTTGCCTTTTACTTGAGATGTAACGTAATCATGGCATCATCGACTCCTCAAGGCCTGTTATCCTAGTGTGGTGATAAATCTTGCCAAGTTTGATGTTTATACGCCCAGTAGTTTTCGATTAGTTAAAGAAATTAAACCAAAAAAGGAAAAATTCTCCCTTTTTAGTATTAGATGGATGAATAAATCTAAATAAAAAATGCAAAGTGAACGGTGACTTTCCGATGACCCTGCATTTTGTTCTCCATATGCCTTCTATTGCTGAGCGCCAAACTGGACTTCTATGAATATTATTGCAGAAGTGTTGTCATGAACTGACAAAGCAAGTGACCCAAGATCAACGGACTACAATATAAACTCTCTGACCACTACATCACCAAGCCAGTATCATATAATCACTTCAATATCACACGTAGCAGTCATCCCGAGCAGTACCGGGTCTCTGTGAGAAGGCTACAAAATATCGCGATATTTTTATAGCGCTACTTTTTAAGTAGCGGCCACGGTAGCGCCACTATTTTTAGATTTTAGTGGCGAGTAGCGGTAGCGATGCTACTTTTAAATTTTAGTGGCGAGTAGCGGTAGCGATGCTACTTTTAGATTTTGGTGGCGAGTAGCAGTAGCGTCGCTACTTTTGAAGAATTTGTAATCACGCTATGCTACTATTAACAATATTCTATTATCTCAAAATATCGAAAACAATTTTTTGTTTTCTTCTGCTATAGATCTTAGTTTGCGATAACTTGGTTATGAAACAGCGAAAAATGCAAAAGCGCCGGTGAGAAAACAAGCTGTCCGTAACAGTAAAGATTTACTACTTTGTTGTTCACTCTTTTCTATTCAAAACTTGATTAAAAATTTCCACATGTTGACTGCGAGAATACTATAAAGATTTTAGGTTCTCTTTAGATCAAAGCAACCCTTCTGATATCACGATTCGCAATGAAATGTTTAGAATGCACCTAACCCTCAGAGAATGGAACCTGCCATTATTAGTTTCTACGACATGCTGAACTGTTAGTTTGATTGAAGTGTCTTTTTTAAGCAAAAGCGCTTAATAGTTTCAAATCGATTTACAGAAGAAAGAAAACCGGCCATACATGAGCCACTGCGCTTATTTCAATCGGCCCGTTCTTGCATGAGGTCAATTTGTCTCTGCACAACAAGTACTTTTAGAAAAGGAGAAGGACAGTAGCCTACATTGCATAAGACCTATGTATCTCGGTAACTGTAGATTTGTATATATGGCAACTTGTTATAGCCTAACGTCTGCTGTTAAATCTGCTGATAACGCAAGTTCAATGCCTCATCATATAATTATTATATTTTTGTGGTGGCTTAAAAATAAAATGTATATAGTTTAATTCAGGGCAATGCCGATTAATTAACTGATTTGCTTGTGCTTCACGTAACATGAAGTCATATGCTATTGTTAATACTAGAGACTGTTCAGAAATCATAGGACACTATTTCATTTGATTTGCAACCCCTCCTCAAACTATGAGAGGTATTATGACGTTTTTGTAAATCACCTCCCTCTTCATGTGACGAGATACCTAAAAAATGTACCCAAGAAAAATAATTATTTTGATTTGCTATAAAAAGCAATTTAATAAAATCGATTCAAAGCTTTGAATGTGTTTACTAATACAGTGGTCATCGCTTACTGGAGCACCCTCGGGATTGCAAAACCTGCTCTAAAAAGCGGTGGATCTATAATCAGAAGAGAACGTTTTGGCCAAAAAAATAGAGTGTCATTTACACTAGGGAGTTTACCAACACACATGCCAATATCAGGGCACTGTATTTTATTGCGTTTTAAGATCTTGCACAGTGTGTAAAGCAACATAAAAAGTTCACAGTACAGTACATGTTAAACATGTTTACTATTGCTGCTCTTTAGCTTCAGCTGCCCAGAAGAACTGCTCAATTTTTGATTGTTTTACTTCATGTTTTGTAGTTTTCTTTACAGCATCGTCAAGCTTACACATCAATGACCACTGGTCAGCATTGCGAAAAAGCAGTCCCTTTCTTAAAGTTTGCATTGCAAGCAGCACATCACGACGAGATGGAAGGGCGACCTCCTCGTTTTCTTCCTGAAACTTTTGGCCTTTTTTTTCGATTTGCCATGCACGATCACGCACAAACGATAGTGACTTCACACAACAAAACTTCTCTTAAAAGCGGTGGCATGCTCTATTAAGCGGAGAATTTTATAATAGGAAAAAATAGGAACCATTTCTTGTCATCTCAAACTGCTCCAAAAAGCGGGTTTCTCTATAAACAGATGCTCTATTAAACGGTGACCACTGTAATAGCAAATCTTTCATATAATAACATTCCTTATCCATCTACATAGCATTAACATCACAATTTTGCTGCCCCCATCCTTCGTTCTTGGAGGCGTCACAGGATGTTTGAACCGCCCCTTGTCCTTTTCGAACATGTGGAAAGTTAAAAACATAATTTTTTATTAATGTACTTTCAAACAATCTTACTCTAAGCGGTCGGGATTCAGAATGCAAATATAGAACCATTGGCCATTATATCCATATAACCGCTTTAAATTATATTAAGCACTTCATTAAGTTTTGACATATTTTTAGACTAAGCTTATTTGTTGTGCAGCGCACATTTTAAGTAAAACAACAATGGTATTTTTGAACATTTTGAATATTGCAAAACTAGGCAAGAAGCGAGAAGCTTCCGCTACTTTATTCCCAAAGACCCTGTAGCGATAGCGGGCTACAATTTTAGTTTAGTAGTTAGTAGTGGTAACGTCACTACTATTTTAGGCAAGTAGCTTTAAAAATAACGCCACTGCTTTGGAAGTAGCGGATGCCCAGATCTGGCCGTCACCTCCCAAGTTATCACCAAACTTGAACCTTCCAATGAAACACGACCATTATTGAAACTGTTGGTGCTTTAGCCCACCAAGTCTATGGTAGAACCTTTCATCTCCGCCAAGCAAACTTCTATCTGCCATCGCTTGGTGCGTGTTATCCTTTAAAACTGTCGTTCAACGTGTAAGTTATAACTTCCTGTGGGATGCTCCAATTTCAAGTGGAGTTTTTTTATATTAGTTAACTACAGTACCATTGTCATAGTTTTGATACTATCTCATGATAAATCATATAAGCTATCAAAAACAATTAAAGCAATCTTCCTTGAATTGATGCCTACCAGAGTAAGAGCATGACAAAAATTCCACTGGTAAGTAACAGTGCATATGAAAGAGTTCCTGCCTATGAGCTCATTACTGTAATCGATTTTGCAGACAATGTTTTCAGTAGAAAAACCCCATTTTAAGGTTAAAGCAGTGTTTCTTAATCTTTTTGACGCTCGTACCCCTTAAAATTTTGTAAAAGGTTTTGTACCCCTGGACTTATTAAACAAACACCTACAAAATTACCGGTAAATATACAATCTAGCAATGAAATAAAACACAATGTAGCATATTGCCGGTGTATATTTATAAACCATAATATTGTTCACAACAAAGCTAATTCAAAACCAATTCTGTCGGAACAAACAAGAAGCTATTTATTACGTCACAGTAACTCTTACTTATGACAAAAATTCATTCAGAAATGCAGATGTTAAAAAAGGCTTCGGAAAATGTTTTCTTATTTCAAATAACATTGAAAATTAAATTTCAGCAAATAGTTCAAAATAACCATTATTCTTACGCCTCATCTCGTACCCCCTACTTTGGTGCTTTGACCCAATGCTTTGGGAGCCTGTACCTCTGTGTTAAAGTGACAAGCTATTACTGATTTTTTTTTAGTAAAAAGAATAAAGCCAAAATGCTGGTAAACATTTTATTAAAACGTTTCGCTTTCACACTAAACGCATCATCAGTTAAATAAATGGTCACCTAAGGCTAGGTTAAACAGATACTGCATTGATAGCTAACCGCTGTACAACTAAATTTAGTAAGGTTAAGAATTATGACATCACAAATTGATAAAACAAACAACTGTCATCAATTAGCAAGGCAAGGCTAACTTAAAAAGCGCACTGCAGATATACTTTCTATAACTATTAAATATTAAACAAATAAATTGGTTGCAATGCTCCATCCAAGTTAATTTGCGGTTGAATTTTTTGAATAAGTAAGGTTTCTTTGATTCGTAGCTTTCTGCGGTTGTTGCTATGACCAAGTATTTCGGGAGAATCGAAATTCATCTTGTGGTTAGGATTGCGCACAAGGTGCTTTGCTACATCTGATTCTTGATTTAGTTTTCCGTTTGGTACATGTTCTTGAATTTGTGTGGCTAGATTACGGTGGGTTTGGCCAATGTATGATTGTCCACACGAGCAATTTAGTTTATACACAACTCCTGCATTGTGTAATAGGGCTTGACGATCTTTAAATTTGAAGCATTTGCCAATATTGTGAGTGTCGTGTACCAATCTGAATCGAAATTTTGTAGAAAGATTTTTAATTAAATACTGCCGAATTTCTTTTTCAATTTGCAACGATATATTGCCAAGGTAAGGTAATCGCAGAAAAAGGGGAATTTCTTTGCTTTCTGACGTTTTAGACTTTCACAGTTGCTACTTGTATCATATTTCTGCATGATTGGTGATTTATGTCGCTTGTTTAAGAATAAACGTATTTGTTTGTTGATGTACCAGAGAGGATAGCCATTTCGTTGTAATATAGAAGATATGCCTTGGAAGTTCTCATGGATTGAACTATACGAATTACATATGCTATATGCTCTATGTAGCAAAGTTTTAACTAGATTCAATTTATAACGGGAGGGAACAAAACTTTGCCAATTAATGTAAAGACCAGTGTTTGTAGGTTTTCGGTAAGTGCTTAGCTTCAATATTCCTTCGGAATTGTCTATCCAAACATCTAAAAAAGGCATTTGATGGTTTTCAGCAGCTTCGTAGGTAAATTGAAGATTTAGGCCTGGATATAGGCTTAGGGGAAGAAACGGAACAGATTCACGTATTAACTAATTTATCAAATTACAATCTTTCTGACATAGAACGTAAGGTACTGAACAAAGGCTTAAAATTTGGCATCTTTCCGGATAAGCTCAATTTAACCAACATTCAGACAGAATTTGAAGATTTTTACCAGCAAATTCGGCCTAATCTCTTGGACAACAAACATCGCCTTGAACTTAAATCTAAGTTGATGGCATTGTACAGCAAATTGAAATCATCGTTCTTTTATGGCTTGAAACATCAAGACATTGGCCTATCAACGGAAGAACGCGATGCTTTACAAAAACTGGCAAATAATCCGACGCTAATTATCTGCAAGCCAGACAAAGGCAACGGAGTGGTTGTTATGAACAAAAATGACTATATAAACAAAATGAATAAAATTATATCCAACAAAGCGCAATTTCAGAAGGTATTTGTTGATGACAATATTGCCAACTTATCCAAGTTTCAACGATTTCTCTATAATCTAAAACGGAAGCAAATTCTCAAAAAAGAAGTTTACGATCGAATTAGACCCATCTCAGCTCTTACTCCTACACTTTATGGTTTGCCAAAACTGCACAAAGAAGGATACCCATGTCGGCCTATCTTAGCATCAAATGGTAGTTACACTTACGATTGCGCATTATGGCTAAATGAAATACTCACACCACTGCGCGAACATCCATCTTGCATCAAAGACACTTTCGATTTTGTATCCCGATTATCAAAATTCAACTTCAGTTCAAGCCACATGGTTTCATTTGATGTAATTAGCCTATTTACCAACATTCCACAGGATTTAGTTATTGATATTGTTTTACAAAAAATCTACTCAAATAAAGAAATGACTCTTTTTCATGGGCTCACAAAAGCTCAATTTAAAAAGTTATTAACCTGGACCACCAAAACTACTACCTTTCAGTTCAACAAGCAATACTACAAACAGACAAACGGTGTAGCAATGGGGTCTCCCTTAGCTCCGCTTTTGGCTGATTTGTGCATGAATTGGATCATTGACCAAACAAAACAGATTCGACCACAACCGACTCTATTTTATAGATACGTAGACGACTGCTTTGCATTGTTTTCAAGTCAAAAAGAGATTTTAAAGTTCCACCAACAACTCAATATGATTCATCCCAATATACAATTTACCTACGAAGCTGCTGAAAACCATCAAATGCCTTTTTTAGATGTTTGGATAGACAATTCCGAAGGAATATTGAAGCTAAGCACTTACCGAAAACCTACAAACACTGGTCTTTACATTAATTGGCAAAGTTTTGTTCCCTCCCGTTATAAATTGAATCTAGTTAAAACTTTGCTACATAGAGCATATAGCATATGTAATTCGTATAGTTCAATCCATGAGAACTTCCAAGGCATATCTTCTATATTACAACGAAATGGCTATCCTCTCTGGTACATCAACAAACAAATACGTTTATTCTTAAACAAGCGACATAAATCACCAATCATGCAGAAATATGATACAAGTAGCAACTGTGAAAGTCTAAAACGTCAGAAAGCAAAGAAATTCCCCTTTTTCTGCGATTACCTTACCTTGGCAATATATCGTTGCAAATTGAAAAAGAAATTCGGCAGTATTTAATTAAAAATCTTTCTACAAAATTTCGATTCAGATTGGTACACGACACTCACAATATTGGCAAATGCTTCAAATTTAAAGATCGTCAAGCCCTATTACACAATGCAGGAGTTGTGTATAAACTAAATTGCTCGTGTGGACAATCATACATTGGCCAAACCCACCGTAATCTAGCCACACAAATTCAAGAACATGTACCAAACGGAAAACTAAATCAAGAATCAGATGTAGCAAAGCACCTTGTGCGCAATCCTAACCACAAGATGAATTTCGATTCTCCCGAAATACTTGGTCATAGCAACAACCGCAGAAAGCTACGAATCAAAGAAACCTTACTTACTCAAAAAATTCAACCGCAAATTAACTTGGATGGAGCATTGCAACCAATTTATTTGTTTAATATTTAATAGTTATAGAAAGTATATCTGCAGTGCGCTTTTTAAGTTAGCCTTGCCTTGCTAATTGATGACAGTTGTTTGTTTTATCAATTTGTGATGTCATAATTCTTAACCTTACTAAATTTAGTTGTACAGCGGTTAGCTATCAATGCAGTATCTGTTTAACCTAGCCTTAGGTGACCATTTATTTAACTGATGATGCGTTTAGTGTGAAAGCGAAACGTTTTAATAAAATGTTTACCAGCATTTTGGCTTTATTCTTTTTACTAAGAATTGCGAATAAATCCCATTTATATGCTTCTAGTATTACTGATTTCTTAGACGTTTAGCATTTTTTGGTTATAGATCATACACTATGAGGTTCAATAAAAACAACATAAATGGAGAAAAGTTCGAAACCTGGGTTACTGACAACGATTACGATAATAAGAGCAACGCACGTTTGATTCGAAATGCAGGATGGGTGGGACCAATCCAGGTATGGAACTTACGATCTTCAATGCTATCTATCTTAGCACTCAGACAAACAAGTAAACACTTACGAAACGTTTTTACGGTAACAAAATCTTTTTTGACTGATAAATGCTGCTCGCCCATTCACATCAATCACTAGCAATAGGGTTAAACGGTGGAACTTTCACCAACCCAACTGTAAACGATACTGAAAAAGCTTCGTGTTTTGATTTTGGATGATTCCAACACTACTTGACCACAACAGCTCAGATAAATTATTTCAGGATGGCTTCACAACAACTCTGAATATCTTTGAAAGACCAGAAAAAAACGACAGGCTCAGATCACATATACTCGGTATTCATACTCCATGTGAAAGAGCATTAAACATTTGATGACCCGTCTCATCTTTCTGTTTGCACCATCTTTTAATTCTCAAAACTTGTTGGCGACCTAGATTCGTTGCCATTCCAATTAGCTATATTCGTGGTCTTATTTTTTGGTAATTTTATTCTCGCTTGAATGAAATCAATAATGTATTCACTCCTCTCAACCAAGCGAACAGGCTTTCAACGTGGCCAGTCAACAAGCGACAGAGTCACTGAATGAGCAAAGAGCTCAGGATGTTCCTGCGGAGATATTAAACACTGCAAACTTATATTCCATGCAATATCCAAATTGAATAGGTCAGATATAAAAGTGACGTGAAAGTAGATAAGCCGCTAATCACACTACTCGTAATCACCGATGGGTTATATTTATGACTGAATAAATTCTGCTTAAAATTTCATTTTCCTCATTACATCTAAACGACGAGAAAGAAGTCAATGAATATCATTCTTAAAGTTTTCGATATGTTGCAGCATTAGAATTGAATCCAAATCTATCAATTTCTTTGAGACACCTCTCTCAATTTGTCTAAATGTCGTTTTCACTTCCACCAAATCAACTTCTATCCGCCACTGTTTGTGGGAGTTATCTTTTAAAATTTTAGCTTAACGTTTATAATTTCCTCCAGGATGCTCATATTCGGCATGTGTTGATGTTTTCAAAATGACTTATCAACTCCGTGAGTAACACTAATATAACTGTGATACTGCTGCAGAACTGCCAATAAATTCTAAGATGCTTGTCGATGCAGACGGATGAGACACCCTGGCAGGGCTACTTTCAGTTATGTCGGGAAAAAAAGATTAAATTAATCAGGGGCGCCGGCTTGACCCAACAAAATGTTGAGACTGGTAACAAAACCTGATGCAAATTAGGGACATATCCCCTGTACCTCGAATTCAAATAGCAAATTAGAAACCTGTTGCAAGATAGGTCTTGAACTAATTAGAATTAATTCTAATTACTTCAAGACCTATGTAACTCACAAACAACCTGTCATTCTTCAAATTTTAATTTGTTGATTCCCATAAATACGGAGGTGATACAAAGTCAATCTTGCATGGAATCGGCGTTATGGTGACACTCATGCAAGTACCGAAATAAACTATTTAGTGGTATGCCTACTGCACAACTTGATGATCCCGTTTTCAAGTTGCTTGGCTTTGCTACGTGCCCTAATCTCGGCATAAAAAGAAAAGGGATATGGTCCCCAAAATGTCTTGCACCCGATTCCAGAAAGCCTAATAAGCAATTTTCAAGCAACAACCGTTGCCTTTAGGTGCGATTTTAAACAGAGGTAAGCCTTTTTATATTTTTCCTTGAACTTTAGATTCCATTACTTTGTCACTAATGTCGACGTTCCAAAAACATTCATCTGTTGATTTATCTAAGTACAAGGAGGGGAGAGTATACAGCACCTTTGTGGATGATGCTGAGAGTGCTTCCACAAATAATTATGCTATTTCCTCTACGTCAGAATATTATTTCCTCTGATATCCCTATTTAAAAACTGACTTTCTTTACTAATTTTCTTGCAGATTTTTCTCTAAAATATCATTTTGAAATGTATTATTATGTACAGTTTTCTAAACATCTTGCGTGGCACCAACTATAAAAAGATGAACCAAATTACATAGTTTCACCTATACTCAACATTTATGATGACATTGCTATTAGAAAGTAAAATAACTCAGTATAGCAGTATAATGGGAATATTGAAATTAAAAATGAAGTAAGTACCACGAATTGGCAAAAAAGAATACGCCTACACTGCATGACTTGCGTATTTAAAAAATCTGGTAGCTGAGCTGAAAATTTCTGAACTTAATACAAACATATACCGTCATCCCAAAAAACGGTTTTCGCAATCAGAAATAAAATTTCTTTCCGATATTTAGAGCAGGTTTTGAGACGAGGTTTCCATGCTTGACAATGAGTGCAAACAGATCGACGCTCTCTTCGAATTCCGTATCAAGCAGCTAAATCTCGTCTCAAAACCTGCTCTAAATATCGGTAAGAAGATTTATTCGTGGTTGTGAAAACTATGTGCGAACGCATTCATAGTCTCATAGTTAAAATATGGTAGACAATTTGCACAGCCTATGCAAATTTCGGTTGGCTCTACTTAATATACGAACAATCACTAGCTATCAACAACACTATCTAGATCTGAGCTGCTTTGTTAGATAGGCATAAAAAAACATTCCTAGATAACTGATGAGGTAGCAAAACTTTTTTCCACAAAATTGTGGGAATAGTGGAGTATGACAAACTTTCCTGTATTTATTACAGAAAGCAGGAATTTTTTTGACAATTTTTTTATTTTTTTTGTTTTCTACTAATTTCCTCATTTTGATCATTTCCTCCAAAAATTTCTTTTTCATAAAATTTATGGTCAAATTTCCCCGAACGAGGAAATTTCCTCCAAAGTGTGCCAAGTAGTCTAGCATAGTGTTACGTCGGATCTTCTGCATTGGTTTGGCACAAACCAACCGAGTGGTTTCGCGATACTTCCTATTGTATATAATTTCGTATTGGCCATACCTTTCCTTAAAAGAATTGACTGCAGTTAAACAATTTTTCACGTGATATTCAGTACAGAAAGATAAAAGTTAAAAAACAGTAATTTACTTACAAATTAGTTAAATTTATTATAGATAAAATCAAGGTACACTAGATCAGCTGAGCTACTTTATTATAAGAAATATCGATTTCGCCTTATACAGGCATTTTCAATTTCTTATTCAAATAGAATTCAAATAGAATTGATTCTATTTGAATAAGAAATTGAAAATGCCTGTATAAGGCGAAATCGATATTTCTTATAATAAAGTAGCTCAGCTGATCTAGTGTACCTTTATTTTATCTATTATATGATTATCAACCTGGATCGCTTCGAGCAAGTTACTTCACGGGTAGATTCCTGGTGGTATATTTACTTTTGCTGTTAAATTTATTATTTACTAGCCGGCTTTGCCGGCGTCGCCCGGCCGGGGCCATCCATCAGTAATGACAGGGTTTAGTATTTCCGTTCAACCAGCCAAGCTAGCCTCACCCATCCGGTTCTTGTGTGAGCAGTAGCGAAAAGTTAATGAACTTTATGCATTTTTACAATTCTTCAACACGAAATTGTGATCATCATATTTTCTTAATCATGACTGGCAATGCTCACAAAGAATCTTGCCACAAATTATTGTTAATACCTGGTAGGGAGCAGTGACTTAAACACAATCAAATTTGATTGTAGCGGCGAAATGGTCATCGTTTTCATAATTATAAAAAAAATCAATTTCATGGTAAACCTGTTTTGCGATGTGGTGCTGCCGCTTTCCTATTTATATTTGTGGTATATTAAGTTCCTAATTTGGCTGCACTATTGGCCTTGTTTCAGCAAAGCGACAAAAGCGGCTATTGTTCTCTCTATATTCAGTTTTATAAATTGTTGTGGTTGTGGTTTTATGTTGATTTTTTGTTAAACTTGGGATTTCATCACGATGCTGTAGAGTATAGACATCAATACCACAATACACAGCACATCAGCATAAATAAATCTTTTCTTTATAGCATGTACAACGGCGTCACCCGATAAGCCACGGTCAGTAACGTCGGGATTGAGAGCGTCGGAACAGCAGGCCAAGCCGGCTTCACCTATCAGGCTCTAGTGTGAAGTGCTAACAAGAGTTTATGTGCTTTCATTTCATAGTCAATACCTCACTTCAAGATGCTGGCTTTGCCTTAGGTCTATGTGCCCTGTTCATTGCTGACACGAACCCAAGGAGAGCCTTGCGTTTCCCATAGTTTGGAAGTAGGGATCACATTTCTGATATTGAGCTATTCTAATGAAAAAAACCAAAATGTCTTTCTTGTGGTGCGATTTGACACAGTGACGCTATTTTTATTTGATTTCCCTTTAAACTTTCTCAAGTCCTCAATGGCTACGCATTATGTAACATGTTCTTTTCTTCCTTGCTTGACGTACCCTGGGTAGTTAAAAGTGTCCTTGGTTTTCCCAAAATGTTTGGTTTGAACCCGGTATCTCTATAAAGCTACTATAAAGCAAAATACCATTAATTTCTTCCATGTGGTGCGATTTAACACAGTGACGTTGTTAATTTTGATTTCGCCTCAAACTTTCTCAAGTCCCTGCTGGCTACGCATTATGATTCATATTTGTTTTTCCTTGCTTTGGTATGCTCATAGAAGTTAAATGAGTCATTGCTTTTCCCATTTTCAGGTTTGATTCCGGTAGCTCTATAAAGCTATAATCAAGCAAAATAGAAAACATGTTTCTCCTAAGTACGGTGCGATTTAACCCCAGCAGGCATACTATCACCTGTGCTGATTCATAACGTATCAAATAATGCAGCTGCTCCAGTTTTAGCGTGCAAACATTTGTTAGAGCAACAACGAAATGTTTTAGTAAATATGAGCCATAGATCTTGTATATGTAATGGTGATCATTTTGGCCTATTAATGAAAACTGGAAGTATCCAAAAAGCAGAAACGATGACACAAACTACCATTCGTAATTTTTAAAAGCGCAAATAAGATGAAACATAGTCAAAATTGATGGCGTCGCCCAAATGGTGGTCGTTTTGACTCATAAAAAAATGAGCTATTTGGTGGTAGGCATGTTCGACGATTTGGTGGGCCCGCTTTTGTATTAATATTTGTGACATTAAGATTTTTGCCTGCGCTGTTTGCTTTAATGCGGCCATAGCATGAAACGGGACTATGCCTTTGCCCTAAGTCATATAACCTATTCCAACAGACGCATATTAAGCTATTTTCAAACAAAAATATTCCCTTTTAATCCAGTGTTATAGATTGGTGCTATTATTGTTTAATTTTGATCTTTTCTTAAATTTTGGATTTTATTATATTTAACTTTGCCCCTAATCCAGATCTCCCTACTGTTAAATGAAGATTAGTGTTTTGTACCGATATCCTTGCAATTCCAAATATCAGCAATGGGCTTTACCATTTAGCTTTACTATCAAAATGATAGTGGATAATTTTGCCGCCTGCTGCTGTTCTCATTACATAGTGGTAAGCATTGCGATGTCATTTAACATTATGACTCACAATGCGTTTTAAGCCATTAAAAATTGTGATCGCTTCTTACCGGTACCACTCTTTTGTCACTGTAGGCGAATTAATATGTACTAACGTCTCTGACTGCGTGCATGTTCCTTGGCCCTGGCATAAACGCCGCCATCCAAAGAGAGCAAACTAACCCGAAATGAAGTACTCACTGTTAAGTTATAGCAATAGCGGAGCCCCATTAATAATGTTATAGTTTAGAGTATCAAATCAGCTGGCTGCGCCCGCCTTGCCCAATTGTAAAGGAAATTGCTTTAACATTTAGATCATATGTAGCTCGACACTTACATTTCGTTGCAAACGATACAAAAGGACCATCTTTACCCTATTGTTTTTTTCTTGGGTGATCATCAAGTGTTTTGTATGGAGTTGGCTACATATTAAATTTTGTAGACTTCACTTTTCGATGAATCTTTTTGAATAATTTGATTGATAATGTTAAAGATCCATGCTATCAAAAAAGAATAGACAAAGTTATACCAAAGGACTTAGTTTTTCTAGAAATTGCAGTTTTGTGAACTGCAAGCACTAAAATTTAGTGTGTTTTTAACCGGTAGACTAAATTTCATAAACATTTAGAGACTATAGTTTTGATAAAGGTTTTTGAAAACGTCGACTAATAATACAAAGAACCACGCTTGTGAGGTAAAGTAGTCAAAATGTACCAAAGAACTAACTTTGTTTAACAATGCAAGTTTGTTAGTGTTGATGGAAGCTGCTTTGTACGTGATGCGCCATTATGTGACCTTTGGACCCCTGCTGTGCCTCGTTGCTATTTTCGCCATTGTTCTCGTTTTCTCGTGTCAGTCGTTTTATTCATGCGAACCAATACACGGCTAGAGTTAGCTAGGTTGTGGATATCTGTTAGCCAAGAAGGCATAACAAAACATGGTGTCAGAAGTGAACATTTAAAGAAAGATTTAAGTGAACATTTAAAGAAAGATTTAAGTGAACATTTAAAGAAAGATTTAAGTGAACATTTAAAGAAAGATTTAAGTGAACATTTAAAGAAAGATTTCAGTGAACATTTAAAGAAAGATTACAGTGAACATTTAAAGAAAGATTACAGTAATGGCGAGTAATCTGCCGGTTCCAGAACCGATGAATGTGAGTGGTAACGTCCAAGAGAACTGGAATTACTTCAAGGAGCAGTGGGAGAATTACTTGGTAGCTTCCGGCTTAAAAGAGAAGACCGGTGAAGTGCAAATCGCAACTTTCTTAGTCGTCATAGGGAAAGAGTGCTACCAGGTGTACAGGAAATTGGCGTTAACTGCAGCACAGAAAGCCAACCTGAAGGCCATTATTGAAGAGCTGGAAAAGTATTTCCGACCAAAAAGCAATGTTACTTATGAACGATTTATATTTAATACAGGCCGACAAGAGGCTCGAGAGAACATTGACGAGTACGTAAATAGATTGCGAGGCTTAAGCGCTACATGCGAATTTGGAGAACTGGCAGAAAGTCTTATCAGAGACAGAATCGTGCTGGGAGCAAAACACAGTTCGGTTCGAAGCAGGTTGCTAACCGAAGAAAATCTGACTTTGGAGAAAAGCATCGCTATTTGCCGCAGCTACGAGCTGGCACAGAAGCAAATAAAGACCATCGACAATCAAGAGCCAGAAGAAGCCAATCGTATAGAGAAGAAGACCGGATATGATCGCTACAGAGCACCGAAGTTGCACCTCAACCAGGAAAGAAAGCTTGAACAGTGCAAATTTTGTGGCGGAAGACATGAACGAGACAAGCGAAAATGCCCAGCATATCAGGCAGAGTGTCATATCTGTCACAAGCAAAATCATTTCGCACGAATGTGCCGAAATAAGCCGCAGTCGTCGCCAGCAAGACGCATACATGCAATCGAGAATCGGGAATCCGACAGCGACCACGAGCTGGCATATCGAACTGAAGAAGCTTACACGGCGGGCAGCAAAAAGAAATGGTTTGTTTCCTTAAACGTGAGTTTACCAGGCAAAAAGTTTACCCCATTACGATGCCAGTTGGACAGCGGATCCACATGTAACACGGTGAGCTACAAGGATTATTGCAACTTGTTTGAGGCAGACGACGAGTACCTCAACAAAAGCTCAGTCAAGCTTAAAACCTACGATGGTTCACTGATTATACCAAAAGGAGAGGTAGAACTCCAATGCCAATATGAAGATAAAAGTTGCAACTTACACTTTCAAGTCTTGAATAAAGATTTGACCCCTTTATTGTCCGCTGATACTTGTTTAAAGCTTGGATTGCTAACATTGAATATAGAAGAAACAAGCAGAGTAGACACGATCGATAGTGTTGTGGACAATTTTTCGGATGTCTTTGAAGGACTAGGCCGGCTACCCGGAAAATATCACATTGATGTTGATCCGGAAGTGCGCCCTGTCCAGCACTGCCAAAGAAATGTACCTGTCGCCATGAAAGCCGATCTGAAGAACAAACTGGCAGAGCTAGTCGAAAAGAAAGTGATTACTCCCGTAGATCAACCGACTGACTGGATTAGCAGCATGGTCGTTGTGCGAAGAAACAACAAACTGCGAATTTGTCTAGACCCCAAAGATCTAAATGCTGCAATACGAAGACCGAAATACCCAATCCCGAGCATTGAGGATATTTTGCCCAAATTGGCAAAGGCAAAAGTTTTCTCAGTTTTGGACGCCAATAATGGTTTTTGGCAAGTTGAACTTGACGAACAAAGCAGTCATTTGACCTGCTTTTGGACGCCCTTTGGCCGTTATCGATGGTTGCGAATGCCATTTGGCATTTCATCTGCCCCAGAAGAGTACCAGAGAAGACAACATGAAGTAATTGCAGGACTTCGTGGTGTAGAGTGCATCGCCGATGATATACTCGTGTATGGGAGCGGGGACAATCGTGATGAAGCGGTAAAAGATCACGATGAAAATCTCAAAGCTCTATTACAGAGAGCTAGAGAAAAGAACTTGGTTTTCAACAGAGACAAATTGAGGTATAAATTAACGTCCGTACCTTATATGGGACACTTGCTGACATCGGAAGGGCTTAAAGCCGACCCAAACAAAATTGAAGCGGTAAAGAACATGCCCATTCCGACCGATGTGCCCAGCGTACAGCGTTTTGTAGGATTTGTGAACTATCTTGCGCGCTTTTTACCTAAGTTATCTGAATTGTGTGAACCATTGAGACGCCTTACAGACAAAAAGGTAGTCTGGAAGTGGACTGATACTCACCAACGAGCTTTTGATCGCATTTGTAAACTAGTCACTAGTGCTCCAGTGCTAAAATATTTTAATGTCAACGAAAGTGTAGTTATTGAATGTGACGCCAGCCAAGTTGGCTTGGGCGCAACTCTGCTACAAAATGACCAACCTGTGGCATATGCGAGTCGTTCGCTGACCGCGACTGAACAGCGATATGCGCAAATCGAGAAAGAGTGCTTAGCTATCGTTTTTGCTTGCGAAAAATTTGAGCAATATATTTTAGGCAAAGAGGTATCAGTGAAAAGCGATCACAAACCTTTAGAAATCATTTTTAGAAAACCTTTGCTTCAGGCCCCGAAACGCCTACAACGAATGCTATTACGATTGCAAAAGTTTGATTTAAATGTGGTGTATAAGCAAGGAATAACTTTACACATAGCCGATTTTTTGTCTCGTGCATCTCTACCTGTGCGTAATAATTCGCAATGTGACAATGATTATTGTGTTTTTTCTATGGCCGCTGAAATCGATTTGTATAACTCGTTTGAAGAGGTTAATTTGTGTGAAAATTTGAGGCTCACTGACCAACGTTTAACCCAGGTGCGCGAAGAATCCCGTTGTGATGATACATTAGTCATTTTAAAGCGTGTTGTTTTGAATGGCTGGCCGCAATCGAGAGTTGACTGTCCGGTTGAAATTCGGCAATTTTGGCCGTATAGAGATGAAATTGTGTGTCAGGACAATGTCTTGTTTAAGGGTCATAAAGTTATTATTCCGAGCGCAATGTACAAAGACATGTTACATGCTATTCATTATAGTCATTTGGGCGCGGATACGTGCTTGAACAAAGCGAAAGAAGTGTTATTTTGGCCCGGCATATCTGCGCAAGTGAAAGATTTCATATCACAATGTGCTATTTGCAATCAGTATTTGGCAAAACAGCAAAAAGAGCCTATGGTAATGCATGATATACCTAGCATGCCTTGGAGTAAAGCAGGCATAGATTTGTTTACTTTTAATTGTAAAGATTATGTCATAATGGTTGATTATTATTCGGATTTTTGGGAATTGAAAGAGCTAACTGCTACGACCAGTGCTTCGATTGTGAAATTTTGTAAAGAACAATTCGCTAGATATGGTATCGTTGACACGCTTATTAGTGATAATGGACCGCAATTTTTGAGTGCTGAATTTTCTGATTTTGCTAAGGCTTGGTGTTTTAATCATTGTACATCGTCACCGTATCATAGTCGATCGAACGGCAAAGTCGAATCTGCTGTTAAAATAGCGAAGACGCTGTTGAAAAAGTCGCATGCTGATAATAGTGATTTTATGCTTGCATTGCTTGATTGGCGAAACTCCCCAACGCCAGAAATCAAAACGTCTCCAGTGCAACGTTTAATGTCGAAACGAACTAAGTCAATATTGCCAATTGATTCGCGACTGTTATACCCAAAAGTGGTTGACAATGTGCAAAATGATGTGTTACGCAAACGTGAAAAGGCCAAAGTGTATTATGATCGTACCAGCAAGCCTTTACGTGATTTAAAGGAAGGAGATGTGGTGCGTGTTCAACCTTTAACTCGCAGTGGTACGTGGGAAATGGGTAAATGCATTAAAAAGGTTGCTCCTCGTTCATACTTAATTGAATGCAATAGTCGCATTATTCGAAGAAATCGCAAATTTTTGAGACTTACCAATGAGCGATATGTACCGTTTGATTTTTCATTTGGTTCGAACAACAGTGAAGCTAATTATGACGATGCTGGTGTAACAATTTGTGAGAATAATGCACGTTCATCTAACGTTAATGCTGAAGCCCCAATTGCCGTAAGACGACCTCAGAGAAACTGTGGACCCCCCACACGTTATGGCCAATATTTCAGCCATGCATAATTACTATTTATCGTTTTCGTTGTATTACGGCTTATCTCCCACTAAAACAGTGTGTCTATAATTCAAAGTGAAAGGGATGTTGATGGAAGCTGCTTTGTACGTGATGCGCCATTATGTGACCTTTGGACCCCTGCTGTGCCTCGTTGCTATTTTCGCCATTGTTCTCGTTTTCTCGTGTCAGTCGTTTTATTCATGCGAACCAATACACGGCTAGAGTTAGCTAGGTTGTGGATATCTGTTAGCCAAGAAGGCATAACAAAACAGTTAGATCAAATAGGATAATTGTACAACTAAAAATAAATATCATGTATGGCAACCAAGTTTTGATCAGCCAATATAAATTAATCCTTAGCCTCAAGTAATTGGAGTCACATATTGCTGGAAAACAAATTTCCTAAGTTTTCAAAGGACGACAGTAATTGTTAGTACCTTATAACGTTTTTGTGTTAAAATTACCTGTTTTTTCTGAGCTCACCACTTTTTGGGAGGGTAGAAAGTTACACCACAGCTCTGTAAATTCAGTTTTTGCAGCACAAAAACTGATATTAATTGTACATATTATACACTATCGGAATTGCTCTGAAACAATCTTTACTTTATTGAAAAAAGTTTGAAAATCAGTTGAGAAATGAGGTCATAAATTAGTTTTTAGTAAACTGATTGTGCGAAAAGGTTATTTTTGAAAACATGTTCATACTTTGATCTGCGGTAGCAAACATTTGTGTCAATCGTACGAAACATATTATAACATCATAGAGCCAGTTTTACGCGTGCAAAGGAAAAAGAGAAGAAAAATGCTTAGAAGGCTTAAAGTGCTTAAATAAAGAATTGCTCGTAGCATAGTCAAATAAACCTTACTTGTTGTAAATTTGTTTTTATCGAAAGCACCTTATTAATATCTCCTAAAAGAATGTTTAATCGCGTTTCTGCAATTAGTACCTTTTGAGAAAGAACAAAAACAGATAGTGCAACAAATCGTTGATTATGACATCATTTTAGACCTCAAACAAGTGAAAGTTTTTGAAATGCGGTAAGTCGGGAGCTGGTTTTCGTTTGAGCTAAAAGCGGTTATCCTCTGTCACGTAATGCATATTCTAAAATCATATTTATAGTTATGACGTCATGATGACATCACGAACCCCTTATGCCACTCACCACGGGGTGGTGATCAATCGTGGCTAGTTTGATGGTTGTACCTCCAGCAGTTTAGACTTGGAGCATAATCCATGGACTAGAATTTTGTATTGAATGATGCGGATAAATGTTGTGAATCCTGTGAGATTTAACGTAAAATTGACAATTGGTTTAACTTTGCTACATTCGGCTAATACAGTGGTTCTCAAACGGTGGGCCACAGCTTCGTATTTCAATCCACAAGTGGGCCACAGCACGTAAGTCGGGTGAGCCACGGATCTCTAAGTATTATAAAAATGGGTCACATGCCTAAAAAGATTGAGAAATACTGGTCCATATGAACAGTCAGTAACGGAATCTTGTGATAGCAAATAGCTGACTGCGACATATACTTGCTTACTGGAGAGGTAATGACCTTTTTTTTAGAGATCAACTTCACTGTTACCTTATAATAAACAAAGGAATAGAAAGTTCTTCTTGCCTTACAAATTTGTTCTTTTATGGATGTCATACGCGTATTCTAGTGACATTTTAATTATTACACTATAGTCTTTTAAAAGTGAGCCGCAAAAATTTGTGGCTGTTTGAAGTGCGCCACGGCACGAAAAAGGTTGAGAAACACTGGGCTGATATGTTTTAGAGGTACAAGACTGTACAAAAGTGTTGTAACTTGCATTGCGTTACTAAAAAATTTAGGTTTTTTGACCTTCCGCTATGTTACTACTGTTATGTATCATTGTTCTTTTACAGACAGCACTCAAGTTATTTGATTTCGAAATAACAGTGAAAAACATTGTACGCGTAGCTGTTGCTTTTTGCTTTTTTCAACTGTAATGGTACCAAACAGCATTATGACATCATACAGCAAGTTTCAAACATGCTTAAAATGCTTAAAATTAGAGTCTGTTGTTGTATCGTCAATTCAGCTTAGTAGTGGCCGTGATTCAGTTTTTATCCGGTGTTGTCCCTTTAACGGAGATGGCGGGATTTACCTTATTTCTTCTGCAATTGCTCGCACTCGGTCCCTCCACTTGTCTCGTCTCAGGGCATCCTCCTTCTTCAAACCACCTTGTTCAAACCACAAATCCTCCTTCTTCTTCTTCTTCCTCCTTAAATTGTTGTAAAAACTTTTATATCATAATCATCTTGTTAATATCTCCCAAAAACGTTTCTAATCGCGTTTCTATGATCAGCAGTTTTTGAGAAAATACAGAGAACAAATTGTGTGATCAAGCGTTAGCTGTGACGTCATCTTAGACCCGAAAGAGATAAAATTTTTGCAAGTTGGTAAGTTGGAGCAAGAAACCGTTGTCCTCCGTCAAGAATCGAAAATCAAACAAAAAATATCTTTGATTATGACTTCATGAACCCCACTATAACACTTACCCCGCAGAGGTGTTCAATCGTGCTATGTTTGATGTTTGCACACCCAATAGTTTCGGAGGAGCTAAATCAGACAGACAGACACACAGGCAGAATATGCGATGAGTAAACCATGCTGGATGAACTGAAGTTTTAAACTTTGTTGCGTCAGCTTTTTTACATTAGAACTGATAATAACTAGGCCATCAGGAAAAGCTAAATTTGGATTTTATACCTGTTTTAAATTACATTTAGCTGAGTGATTTTCTGCCTCTATCGCTATTAAAAACTGATTCAACAATAGCATGGCAAGGCGTTTATTTACGGCGTTAATTGACTGAGGACACAAATATCAGGCTAAAAATCCCAGCAAATGCAAATCCACGATGTGCAGCAATGCAACAAAAAATGGAGAGAAACATCGCAACCGCAGCTGCTTTCCATTTTCGTGCACCTAAATGGACATATAGTACTGCCGTAATTAAACAAACGTCCTTGCAAAAGCTGTAAACTTGGTCTTTCTGATTTGAAACTCTATGATTAGGGGAGTAAAATAGCTCATTTCAGTTATTGTGTTTTTGTTCTTCCGTGTATCGACTGGCCAAAAATGTCAAATACACTTGAAATATTAGCAGTAAACATAAGATGTTTTCAGTAGCTATCTTTATATCAAGTAATATTACTATGCATAAAGCAATCTTGTTCATTGCCAATATACAGCTACAAAAAATACAGTTGGATCGTGGAAACGAATTATTCCGCGATGACTGAAGTGAATCAGCATTCCACCACGAGGTTTTTTTTTCACATAACGCGCATGATGCTTTTTTTGGAGATTCCCCAACTTTCTTACAAAAATTTTACCTTGTACAAGTGACAAATTTTGTTGAAATTAATTGTTGTGCTGAGAGTTAGAGCTATCCATGAAAGCTCAAAAAAATTATTTTGAAAAATAAGTAAATTTGTTGACGGACGTGTTCTACTTTTATGGCGTACTTGATATGATTCTGTACAGTTGGAAATATTAGAACTTTACCTCACAATAACCTACACAATAAATCGAATTGCAGGAAGAAGATTTTGTTGCGTACAATCACCAATAAAACCAATCAAATCAAGAATCACTGTCAACCAGCTGAAAAATAAGTGTTGAAAAAAAATCAAACAAAAATACTGTTAAAACTAACTGTAAAAATTCGAAAAGGGTATATCACAATTACAAGAAAACGAACTTTGCTCATAATAACGCTATCTTAAAAAACCTTTGGGAAGGTTTCAGTTATATCTCTTTGAAGTTGTAAACAACATTTAATTTATATTCCTTCCACCAAATATTTGATCTTACATTCTTATGTGGCAGGCGCTATATTTAGCTTCAGAACAAAACAAAAGGTTTTAATTCTTACAATGGACTATGATGTACCATCATAGTCAGGTGCTCCGAAATGGGTCAATGGTCCGGTCTCCTTATCTTTCTCAATAAACATTGTTCAAGTGGGTATGCGATTTCCTGTTGAATCAGTTTTCAATAGTTGTATTACTGAAAAGAAAATTAGAATGGCAAATTTTTTCAAAACAGATGAGACTTTTGGTGCTTCAGTTTTATACAGTGCCCATATTTCAATACAAATCTCAATCAATCGTTTAATTTTCATACTAAAATTACTTCCTCATATTTTGAAGAATTGTGTTAAAAATTTCACATGTCACGGTTTAAGAACCCCTGGTCCAAAGATAATCGTTTTGGGCCAGGAGTTCTTAAACTGTGGAATGTGTAAGGTTAATATGGGGAGCGCAGAGGCACGGACATATGGTTCTCTGAAAAGAGATGGAGAAAATTTATGAAAATCAGCGATTTAAAAAAATCGAGCTCCAAAAAAGTTTTCTTGTTGTTCTAGTGAGCGAATAATGACGACTTTGAAGATTTTGATATCAAGAAAAAAAGGAAAAAGGTTTTAATGCTGCTTTGGAGAGTAACAGGACGACCGCTTGGAGCAAAATCATCTCCAAAAATTAATGGATTTTACGTTTTGAAGGGGAAACAGGTTGTTGTTAAAATAGTCAAGGGGACGCGTCTCCAAATGTTCAGAAACCCTTGCGTTAGACTACAACATATTGTTTTCGCAACTACAAAAGAAGTCTAATGTACTATTACACGACTTGGTTTATTGCAGCAACTTTCTGTATACACCCACCTTTGAAAAAAGAACTGTTGTTTGGAAAGGGAATGGGTTAAAGTGCTTGCTTTATAGTACAAGCTACGGTATTATTCACTTGGTGTTAAAAATAATACAGACGACATTATGACTGAGGTCTTCGTAGCTTGAGTTGCGGATGCACTTAGCAAATCCCGGCTAACTGTATCAAGCATTGGTGGCGCACATTTAAAGAAATGAAAAAAGGGTCGGCTATCTTGAGTCCGCTTAGCGATGGGAATGGTTTTTCTCATCAAGAACTATTGGATAATCAGACCGAGCTAGTTTTAACCGTAAGCTTAACCCTAAACTTCAACCCCACACTTCTTAATTAGAAAAACTGTTTGCAGTGTCGTCTACCTAGTTTATAGTACAGGCACTAGTTTTACAATTCCTATTAAGAGACACCACTTAAAAAAATTAAAATGTTTTTTGTCTTGAAAAACTTTGAAGACTTATTGAAAAGAGACTTCTCATTTTAACTAAAGAACTTCAAAAATCTTGCAGAATTCATCTGCGAAGACGCTTTTTGAAAACTGCTGAATATGTTTGAGCTTAGAACTAGCGAGTGTTCCTTTTATGTCATAGTGCATTCCATTCCTGCGGTGTTTCATAACCTTTTTAAGTGCTTGTACCCCTTAAACTTTCATAAATTTTTCAGTTCTCCCTGTTTGAAATGGCTCACAAAGCAAAATATTTATGGGCATACGTATGAATGATTTTTTGTTAAAATCAAGTTTGGGCAGAATAGGGTTTGATGCCTCATCTCAAAGTCCTCGCTTTAATGTTTCTTCCCCCAGGGGGTGCACGCAGCTACAGAATAACTCCATAAGTGGTGCACAGCAACAAAAAGGTTGGGAACTCCTGTATTAGACGAATGTAGCAAAGTTAAACCAATTGTCGATTTTCACGTTAAATCTTACAGGATTCACAACATTTATCCGCATCATTTAGCACAGAATTCTGGTCCATGGATTATACTCTCAACGAATGACTTAGTCTTTGTAATAACGTAACTGTAAATGTTTGACTTTGAGTTAGTTTGTGCATTTTCCGAAGCTGCGATCATGTCAGGTTCTACTAATACCGTATATACCTGTGTATAAGTCGAATATTTGGGAGACAATTTTAAGGTAATAATTCTTAGGGTTGACTTATACATAGTTCATGTTTATAAAGATGTTGCTGAAGAATCGTATACAATGTGAATGTGAAAAAAAAATTCCGTTATTACACATGTTATATATGTGCCGGCCTTAACAAACGCTTATATTATGATGCTTCAACTTAAAAAATGCTGAAATTTTGACGTTACTTCACAAAATTATCAAATGTAAATGTAATTTATCTCAGAGTATATAGAATTCGTTTGAAATTTATATATTGCATCAAGGCCTACTGCATTAAAGAGAACCTATTTAATGACAGCTTTAGGCTATAGCTCGTACAGTACTTGCTTTTACGTTACTACGGTATGTTACACCAGGCGTACAACGTAGGCCCTCATCACTGCCGAAGTGGTCAAAAAATAGTGACTGTGCCTAGAATTTGTAGTCGACTTATACACAAGTAATATCTAAAATGAGGCAATTTTTGGTCTTAAAATACACATCGACTTATACATAAGATCGACTTATACACAAGTATATATTGACTTATAGATCGATTATACACAATTATACAAATAGGCATACAATTACAAAAATTCGTTAGTAGTATGCCGAATATGTAACAGCTTCTATTTGAAACTACTCAACAATGACTTTGACACCCCCTACTCCACGACTTTACATTTGCGCTTTCATGCTGGCGCTTAAATAAACGGATGCAAGTGCGTGAAGTTATTGCCTGTTTCAATTGTGAGCAATTCCAGTTTCTAAGTGCATGCTGCAAACAGATCAAATAAAACTTTGCAAGGGACTTCAAAAACTTTGGGAGAAATATAGCGGCTGTGCGCAATCACCCCTGATGTTTTTCTACTCGATTCGTGTTAAAAACACGGGAGTTTTATATTTTAAGCGAGAATTGGTTAGGTCGAAAAAAATGTACTCTTTATTACTGTTCTCACAATTACCGATATTCTTAATCTGTACAATGGTAATGGGTGCTCTGCAATTGTTATAACTTGACTGTGAGTGCTTAACGTGAAGCTAATTTGGTCATTGCCTGGCTGTGTTTATGCCAGGACCAACAACATACGCGCAGGCAGACACTTTTGGTCGTACAAATGGGCATACTGTACATAAACAAAAAGTGGTGGGCCTAATATTCAATAGCTTTCATTCTGAATATGTATATCAATCACTTTGGCCTCTTCCCTCAACTTACAAATTATGCTTCCATGCACTTCATAAAATGAACAAATAAAAGTTTGTAAAATCGTCGGCTGCTTCAATTGAGAGCAAGTTCAGTTTCTTAGTAAGCCTATGCTGCAACCAGGGCAAGCAAGACGTGGCTAGGGTCTCCAGAATGTAAATAAATGTCTTCGTCGTACTGGCCACGCCCTGGTCACTGCATAACAGCAAAACGTTAGCCACTTACAAGATGTGGTGGTTCTAGTCAGTGGCGTATTTAGAAAAAATTTCTTTCCTTTGGAAAGGAAGAGTGGGAGGAGCACTAAGTAAACTAAATTGAGCAATCCTATAACTAAAAGTATCTTACTTGGAAGGGGAAAGGAGGGCAGAGCATAAAGAAAGATAAACTCTTCAGTAGTGAGAGTTTTGGCAATTTTGGTCTCCATTCAAGCAAAGATACCTTTCATTGAAGATCAATTTTTTTAAGGTAAAAGTTTTGCTCATCTTGGATTCCAAACATGCATGATGACTTTTTTTCTGGGAGATCAAGATTTTGAACGTTCTGTCATACCGTTTGGCGGGCATTGCCTTTTATTTCCTCTCTAATGGCATAGTACATAAATAAGACACGCAAACTTGATTACTTCCTTGCGGCGAGTGTTATAAAGGGGCTTGGGACGTCATGATGATTAGAAAATTTTTTTAATTCGCATCTTTTGACAAAAGAAAACGCTTTTGTGCGTAAGAGAGACGGCGCCCGACTCACCAAATTTCAACTATTTCATATAATTGTTGTTTAACATGATGTCAAAATTGACGATTGATTGTAAAAGTTGTTTTCGTCACTTTCTTAAAAAATTCTGATTGCACAAATTCGGTTGAAACCTCTTCAGAGAAATAAAGCATTAGGCTGTTTGTAAATTACGCCAGTTTTCATCAAAAAGTATGAAGTGTTTTAAGAAAAACAATTGATTTATGATTTTATTCCTTGCTTAATATCACAAGTAAATTATCTCTTTACCTCCATTTCAAATTTGCTTTTGTGATGAAGTATCTCAACCTAGCACACGCTATTAGTTCAGTAGGAAAGCTACACTTTATCATCAAAAGGTGACAAGGTATTGTTAGTTCGATTGTATTTTCACTGACTCATCTGGATTGCTACTTGACTCAGTATGAAATGTTTCACTACGTAGCCTTTATTTTGAGCTGTAGCCCTGCCCAGCGAAGCCAGCAAAACCGAATTGTGTTAAACATAATTATTTTGAATGACAAAAAAAGGGGTTCCTAAAGACAAGTTGTGAAAGAGCTTGGGGATGGAGCATTAAACATTTCACAACTTCCGTGTTTATAGTGCGCCACACTTTTCACTAAGAAATGAACGCACAATTTATGTTGCAGTTTTATACAAAAGGTGAGAAATTTTTATTTCCATTCGCAAGAGCGTCATTCAAAAATGATCAATTACACAGCAAAAAAAGATGAGGACCGCACAACAGTATATGATACGGCTATGAAACCGCTCTTGCTCTTTAACTACAATTCAAATTTCCATCCAACATAAAACAATGAAAACAGAACAAAGCCAATAATCTATTGATGCTGTTGACTTAAAACATGCTGTTGAATTGTAATCCTTACACGGTAGGCTAACAGGTTCTAATCCTTGCCTAAGGGTAATACGAGGACAACAATAGTTAAGAGATAGCTCAAAGAGATTTTTTAATTTTAATGCTATAATTAATTTTGCTTAGCTCAGAGATTCTTAACCCGAGATTAATTCATCACCATAAGGAAAAAATTTCTTTAATTCTAATTCAAAGATTGTCAAATTAGGTGACTTTGTTTTTGGAGATCAATATGTTCTGGCCTCCAGTTTTGCAAATTTGTACCTCATATTTGTTTAATGACTTTTTTGGAAATCATTATGTTTTGACTTTCAATTTCGTTCGTGTGGAGCCCGAGCATGTAATGCTGTGAGGTTATAGTTAGTTAGTTAAATTGGTAAAGAGGTCACCATGTGATCACCTTTCACCAATACACATAGAAATAAACTTCCTCCCCTTAAAGGTTTTGAACCTGTTACCCGCATTGAGATAGCATGAAATTTTCAAAGAAATACAGGGTGTCCATAAATTACTGCTACAATTTCAAAACTTCAGCAAAATTTTATGTCAGGAGATACTTTCATTTGATTTGTTTTATAGTAACGGGAAATAGTTCAAGCTTTTTAGATGTGTTAGTACACCTTTGTTGGAACGTCGACTAATTACTGAAGCAAACAAGTTTCAAAAACCCTGCATCCGAATTTAGTCGGTCCCCCATGCTCACCGCAAACTCTTTTGTCAAGGATTATCTTAGACTTATGGGCCTGTCCAACTGCACTTTATATGCATACAGTCGCAAAATTTTATCATTAGTGGACTTGGTATCTGCAACCGGGTACAAGCCCTGCTATTGGACTTTCTGGGCTTCTGGTATATGCAGCACGTACAGATGGAATTTCTTCTGATGTCTGTGGTCGGCCAACTCACTTTCTTCGTAGCACACAACCAGTCACCATAAACTTTTTGTGCCGTAATCAAACGGTAGACCTCGCAGGTGGTTCTTTTCCATATCTGTGTTTAAGTTTTCGCTGGACTTGAATGTCTCACGTTATCCATATAAACCAGGAAAAGCACCCGGCTTTTTCCTATGGAGTGCTCATTTTCATAAACTCCTCTTTCGCTGCTAAATTCAAAAGGTTCTGATGAATCATTAAATAAACTACAATTTCAAACGTGTCAAGTGAGAAAACACTTAAAGCATTATCCTTCACTCTAAAACAAATCCTACAAAAATGGGCCTATCTCAAAAAATAAAATTTTGTTAAGTTTTTTAAATTGTAGCGATACTTTATGCGTGCGGTGTTTGATTTTCTTTTGATTTTGTTAAAATTTTTTTATTTTGCGTTTGTTGAAGCACGGCATTTTGCGCAAAATCTGTAAGTTGCTGTCAAAGTCGTTTGATGTGCTCAGCGATGCAAAATTTATGCGAAAAACTGAAAAGTTAAATTCAAATATTATGAGTCTGTTCAAACTTTATCTTTTGGAATACCAAACTTTCCTGAAAAAATTGGCGCTGTTCTAAATGGTCAGTGCTTCAAACTCCGCCATTGTCGAAGTCACGGCTTTATTCACGTCTGCTTTTCCCGTGAAATCGGTTAAGCCATAACTACGCTAAATAAATCACCATTGTTTGACTCCACTCCTTTTCCAAAATTCTTTGAGTTATTGCTCATACGATCTGGAGTTTGGTCTAATCACCTACCCTTTAAAAATAAACTATGATTTACTTTTATTGCTTTACTGGTTTTACCTTGCTTCAACGGTTTGGAGGATAGCAAAGCAGTTCATCCAATATGTCATAGGAAGCGACTATTAAGTACCGACTGTGCCGTCGCTGCGGAAAACCAAGAGGAATCTTGCCCCTCCAGACGGAAGCTTGTGCTCAGTGGTGCAGCCAGTATTTCTGCAAGCGGGGGGGCAAAGTTTTTTGAACAACACAGCCCAGGTTCAGTGGTAAAGCCCTCAGGATCTAGTCGCAATAGATGTAAAAGTTTTTTCTCCCTAAAAAATAAGGAGTGTGTGCTGTTTTTAAACAGATCTTGAAGAAGTTTAACGCAATTGCGGCCACAAAAAATTTTCGCACTTACACAACTGCTGGCACCGCATTTACTGATACAAATTGATAGATATTGGTGATAGGCGACCAGAAAAAATTTACTGGTACTCTATGTCAAAATACATGTATAACTTAATTAAAATTTAGCCTACGATTTTTACGCGAAAATTCATCAATCACATGCTCATAATCAATGTTGAGATTACGGTGAACATTCAAACGAGCTTCTTTCATTGTGGACCGCAAGTAAGTTTTCAAATATTTCGAAGCACTGAATGAACGCTCATTTGTTGCTGTAGAAACCGGAAGAGTTGTCAATATTTGAAGAATTACTTCCAGAAATAAATACGTTTCCATTTCTTTAGCAGAGAGCAACACGTCTAGAGGGTTGTTCGGTAAAAAAATCATTTTTGTGGCGGAGCCAATATGAACGCCATCGCATAAATTCAACCTACACAGCGTCAATGCTGTCATCCAGAAAGGGAAGATAGAAGTTTACAGTATTTTTGATCGAGTCGAAGCAAATGTCATGCTTTACACAGACAGATGGTATCAAAAATTGCATTTTTATGCAATCAACTAGATCAGAGGGAAATCTTTTGCTGAGTTGCTGAAATACTATGGCAATAAAAGGCAAAAAGACAGAACGCCTGTAAAACTGCAATGATGAAGCAGCTGGTGGATTCGCTCTATTGGCTTGCTGATTTACAATTCGAGGCATGGGTATGGATTCCCAATAGAGACTTTCGGCATGTCTAAATAGTCAAACAAAAATTTCTTAATTGCCCATACAAGCCTGTATCACATCTTTGCAACTAGCAATAGCATTTAACGCAGTCAAAATAGTTTTTTGAATGCCCTGTAGTTTTTTTGCAATTGGTTTGGTAATATTTAGTATAGCATTAATGACTTCTAGGCTAACCAAAAATCCAGGTGTTGTAATCGCTTTAAAATAAGACATACCCCTTCCAACAACTTCGCCCCCTCTTGATTCTGACAGTTGATCAAGAGAGCCAACTACCGCCAGTTGCAACTCCTTAAAAACATAAACAGCATCGTGGCTCTCAATCCATCCTGTTGAACAATGACGCTTCAAACGTGAATGCAAAGAGTCAGGAAATTTGTCATCAATTTGAGCGTGCAGTAGCGAAAGACGCTTTTGAGAATTAAAGAAAATACCGATATGTCTTTCATGACGCTCATGCATGCTTGAATTTCGCGTACGCTGCAAGCCTTAACCATGCAAAGATTGAGACGATGAAACACGCAGTGAGCATATATAGCGGTTAGGCACTGGTCTTTGATATGTTTCTGAACTCCATTGTGTTGACCGGTGACGGAACATGGCAGATGCCCCATCGTAGCATTGGCCAATCATAAAATGGATTAATCTCTACATTTCGAAGAATGTTTAACAGTTGGCTTGGTATTCCTGCGCCAGATAGATCTGTAGCTTCCACCAGTTGCAATAATCTCTCATAAATTTTGCCATCTTTTACAAACCGTAGGCAAATACTAAGTTGCTCTGCACCAGAGCAGTCTATTGTTTCATCTGCCACGAGCGTGAAAAACTTGGCTGCATTAATTTCAGCAACAATTTTCTTAGTAAGAACGGCACCAATTGCTTCAATGAGCTCGTTTTGTGAGCTCCATGATGTGTATGCTGCGTTACGACTGCAGGTTTGTATATGCTTGTTCATGATCTCATCGCCACAAGTAGCCATAAGATGAAGAAGGGCTCGAAAATTTCCTTCATTGAAACCAACACTTTGGTCTATTGTGGACGTTAAGGGGTGACCGCTGTCACTCTGGCCTCGTAATGGTAGGCCACAACGACCAAGGAAAACAATCGCTTCCAATATTCGTTCTAAAATTGTGCGATTTTTTGTTTTGCTCTTTTAGCAGCGTGATTTAATTGCTCGTATGTACTGGTTTCTATTCCGGCAGCCACCTTTTCAAACTGTGCCGCTTTATAGCAACTACCTTCATGATAATTTTTACCCAGATGTGTCGTTAGATACCCATCACGGCCTGTAAGAGGGCAGTAATTTTGTAGTGGTGAGGGAACCAGTCTGTTCGAAGAAATTCCTCCTGCAGGTATGAAAACGTGAAATTAATGCCTGTTTTGAACACTTTTCCAGACAAATCGCATTATGACTCAACAAGTCTATAAGGGAGTACATCGACATTTTGTTAGGCCCAAATCACGCCGGCAAGTTTCTTGCTCTAAATGTTGCTGAAGCTGTCTCACGTAGATCAAAGGCTATTTCTGTTCAAGAATGTTACAGAAAGAGAACTTTTCTAATTCTTGCTCAAGAATCAAAATTCGTCCTCAGACGAGATATGCCCAGCTAAATTTTTGGAAATTCTTGCTGAAAGAAAATGCTTGCGCAAGAATTTGAATAACTTCTCACACGCGACTTTTTGAGCAAACTTTTGTCAAAGATTCTTGCGGAAACAAACTTTGTCATTCTTGCGCTAGAATTTGTTAAATTGCTTACACTCTACTCGCTCGGCAATTTTGCTTTCACTCATGTGCAGAGGATTATAATGCAGTGTAGATCAGTCGCAATGTTGCCAACGCAAAAACGACAACCAGCTTTGTTGGTTATTTTAGCTCTTCAAAAAGATAAACAGAAGAAAAAGTGTCGCTGGTGGATTAGGCCTTGAATTAATCTACGGGCACATTTGGTGCCTACAATATATTAATGCGATAACTGACTATGGAAGATCGACAGCGGCTTTATCTTTTCTTCTGTCGTAAGCTCTGACGCAAACTGTGGTCACAAAACGGAATTTCTTTTCCGCCTGCATTTAACTGCTGACTGACTCTTTAACTAATTTGAAATACCTGTTTTTTATTGCATTAGTCCGATTAAATGTATTCTAAAACTATCTGTGATTGTTGGCAAGAGAATATTACCGTAACTTGTGCTATCTCTGTAGCGTCTCTGATATTTTTCTCCGCTCTTTAGACTTTTTATTGCGGTCTTTATAGTCTTCTAAAAAACATTTGAGACAGAACGTCGACTTTTTACTGACCAAATCAATAGTTTTGTTTCCTCTACAGACTACAGTTCAAAGCATTTTGATTAACAATAGAAAATTTAAATCATCAACTATGAATATAGGTTCGTCAAGATAGTTTGATAAAAAACTTGCAGGTAAATTGAAGACACATGCTCTATTCTCGGAAATACTCAACTTTTCCAGAAAGTACAAAACTCCCTTTTACTCGTGGCGAGCTACTTGTTATTGTGCCATGATGCTCTCAATGTTAAAAAACTACAGAAAAATTGAAACTCTTGTGTTAATCTCAGGCATGAAGTCCAACGCTACCAGCAAATTTTTACGCAGCTGTTTATTTTGTGCATAATTCTTTCACGGACCAAAAGGGGGGCCATGGCACAGTGGCCCCCCTGGCTGCGCCCCTGCTTGTGCCCCTGTTTGGGGCTACTCTAAATTTGTTATTTTACGTAAAGGAGAGGCGTGCAATCTGCGCCCCGAAATGAAAAATTTTACAGCCCGAGGATGATGTGCAACTAATCAATTTTCATTTCAAAAAGTCGATCTCCGAAAAAGAAGCTAAACGTAGGAATCTCAAAGTCAGATGTGATATGTGGAAATTTGTGCTTCAAAAATATTGATCATCATAAAAGAATACATGTATTTTGCATGAAAAATTCGGCCAGCCGATGCTTAAAGATGTGTTCAAAAACCTGTCTGCCCCACATGCAAGGCATTGTCTTACGCCAATGTTTGCTTGATAATCTCTGACTGTTCTACAAAATTTTCAACTTGGCCGGTCTGCAAAAGAAGTTACACACCACTGAACCATATCATTGTAACAGCGTGAAGCTAGAGTTTCCAGACAATTAATTAAACACCATTAATTATAACAATTAGTTGCCCCAAAATCGGCCCCTAACAGTTGCAGTTAATTGCTAAAATTGGGCAATTTACCACCTATGATTTTGATCAACTTTGCTTGGTATTATTATGCTTTATGCAAAACGTAACGTAAAAGCATGAGGTTTGACTGAGTCTAATTCCAGCTTTGTGACGTAACCATTCAAGACAATCAAAAAGTTGCCAAGTTGCTATTCTTGCCATTGTTGCTAATCTTTTACCACTAACCAAACGGGTTTAAAATTGAACCTCGTGCCCTTAAAAACAAAATACGGTTTAAATTTGGTACTTGTGGGTTATCTGTCACCACTTTTTTTCACCAGGTATTAAATTACTATTATTTAACTGTATATATAATGTTTAAGCCTAAAATGAGTTTGGGTTAGGGTTAGGGTTAGGGTTAGTCACCACTTTTTTTTTAATTTATCCCTAACCCTAACCCTAACCCTAACCCAAACTCATTTTAGGCTTAAACATTATATATACAGTTAAATAATAGTAATTTAATACCTGGTGAAAAAAAGTGGTGACAGATAACCCATAAGTACCTTAAATTTTAAAGCGCTGCACAGTCTTAGCACTTGTGAATCTTTTAACCCATTAACGCCCAGCGTCCTATTTATAGAACAGTAACACATGTCCGAATTTTACAGGGTTATAATCAAACTTCGCACTTTTAACCTATATATTGTATGATAATATCCTTCCAGCTGTCACTTTAATAAAGTTTAAGCAATTTTTGTGATTTTAAAATGTGGATTCGGTGGATGGAAAGGTAGCATTTTTTTTGCTTGCCGACCGTCAGTTCTTTCGGGGACTGTATTCAAAATCTGAAATAAAAATTTTTCAGTATTTCTTGACAAATGGCTTCTTTATAAATTGTTTTAGACTAATGATAAAAAAGGTTTTGAAAAATTACTATTGTTACCGAGTAATATAAACGCAAACATCACTGTCCTATAAATAGGACGCTGGGCGGTTATAAGCACTTTTATCGTGAATTACGAGCTACGTTTGTTCAATTAGCTACGCCTTTGTTCTTTGAGTGCAAGGACGTTGTATAAACACAGAAGCATAGATAGACAGTTTACTGCCTCATGATTTTGGCATAAACTTCAGAAATTATAAGTATGGTAACCAACAGGATAGGTTTGATTGCCAAACAGTAGGCACTTTCAGAGAGGTGTACGTATTATGCATGGTTTTGTACTTTAGGCTAGAAATTGATTTTGTAAACATCTTTTTTGATATCTTGTACATGCTTTTATACTCTGTTTCAATGCAGTTACTTAAGTTTTCGACAGTGTTAGTTAGTGAATAAAACTTTGCACCAAATTTTTTGAATTCGTGACAAGTATAACGTTCCAAGCATCTACAATCTTACGGACAGGTAATAAAATAACGATATAAAAATATTTTTGTGCATCTGGACTTAGGGAACTGTAGCTTCTCTATTTTTCACCCTCTTGTGCTTTTTACAGTCATTAGTTGTGATGAGTCAGAAGCCTTTGCAAATCTCGAAGATGCAGTAAATTATTTACGTGGTACAGATATTTGTGAGACAATGACTGTTATTTCGCCCGATATTGATGAACTTACGGATGAAGACGAAGTTGATGAGGAAAACCTGGATGCGCCTATAATTTGCGATATACCTGGAGGAATAGAAATGTTGATTTCAACGAAGAGCTTAATGAACAACAAGATCCTTCAACATCGAAAAGGCCAAGAAAAGCTAAATCAGAGTTGAAGTGGCAGAAAATTTTTCCCACATATCAAATGGCCGGCACAAGGCAATCACGTATCAACAAAGTTTGAAAGCGTGGCTATGTCCACTAAAAACGCCCAAACAAGTAGAAAAGATGACACGCGGGTCATACAATCACAGATTTGAGGTCAATGTTGAAGTGCTGATAGTTAGATGGAAAGATAACAAAGCTGTTCGAATTGCATCAAACTTCGATACGATTCTGCCGGAAGTGTGGTTCAGCCCTGGTCCAGTGAAAGCAAATCACGCATCCCAATTGTGCAGCCTTATGTGATCCAAACGTACAACAAACACGTGGGTGGGGTAGACCACCACGACTGGCTCCTGGAAAAACATTCTATTTCGATTAGAGGAAAAAATGGTACTGGTCTATTTTCACGAGAACCCTGGACATGGCAGTGGTTAATAGTTTTGTACTATACCAACTTATTCATGGATCCAATTCAATTTCAATGAAGGATTTTCGCAGAGCAATTGCCACAACTTATTTGAAGCTAGGTCATGGGTCAAGAGTGATGAGGGGTCGCCCTCTGAGTCTTCCATCAACATCCAGGAGACAAGTTGCTCATGACATTCGCCCTGACCAGCGAAATCATATGCTTGGCAAGAGAGACAAACAAAGGGGTTGCCAATACCAAAGTTGCAAAGGCAAACCTCTCACTTATTGCATTAAGTGCAAGTAAACTTATGCGTATCTTGCTTTCCAAAGTATCACCGGTAATGCAACAAGATATGGTGTGACAAGTTTTTTTAGTCATAACTATTGAATTCCAATAAATAACGTCTCAAAAACACGAGAAAATTTTGCATGTTTTTCGCAATAGCGACCGTTAGTAAAACTCTTAGACAAGCGCATTTACTTCACGCAAACGCCCAGCGTCCTATTTATAGGACAGCAATTTCTCTCGAAGTTACTACAGATATTTAAAAAATTCTACTTAACATCAAAAAAATATTGCATTTGAAATAAAATATTAGAATATCAATGAGTTTTTACCAAAAAAAATAATTTGGGCGTTGATGGGTTAATATAATAGAACAAACACGGCGCAGCAAAATCGTAACAATTTCGCAAAGTATGACGTCACGATATGACGTCATATCTCAAACAATTATTTGATTGTTAAAAGCTGGCAATTGATTGCGCCAACAATTTAATTGGAAACTCTACATCCCTACATGAAGCTTGCTTTATATGCAATTCAGTAACACATTTCATGATCTCAGTCCTTTCTTAACAAAAATGCCAAATTTTCGAAATTGCACAAAATTTGCAGCCGTAAAAAATCAGTTTTGATTTTCAAAACTCAATCTATTCTAGCGTCCCCTCATTTTGGATTTTGTGTCCCGCCACTGGATTGCTCTGATGACGGCATTGGACACCTATCAATAGCAATCCGACTTTTGATGGTGGATTTGCCAGCTTAATTGCTTGGTTATACCACTCACCTGAAAAACTGAGGTTGGGGTAAGTACGGGTATGCTCCCCGTAGAAAATTTTACTGCAACAAGACCCAAGACGAAAAAAAAATGGCCCCAGCCCCGTGCAGATCTTAAATGGATAACGGGTGCTAGGAATCTTCGAGTTTATATCTGAATGCCATGGGCCAAAATTTTGAACATAAATGTGGGGAGCCTTGTTGAAAAAAGACAGCTGTAGGATGAACTAAGAAAAAGAAAAGTCGATGTGTGTTGTATGCAAAAAGTCAGATAAAAAAGCTAAGGATCTTGTTTTGTGAGTGTGTAAAGGCATAGATTGTAATGGTCAAAAATGGCACAGGATCTAAAGGGGTTGGAATCTCGGTGAAAGAGAAAATATCAGGAAACGTTGTGAAAGTTTAAAGAAAAAGCGATAGAGGGATGGCGATTGAGCTAACATTAAGTCAGTAAATGGTTTGAATGATATCTGCGTGTGGGCATCATAGCGGTAGACCTAATGTAGAGAAAGTTTGTGCTTATGATGAAATAGCAAGTGAATGGGACATGGGAAGTTCTAGTGAAATCAATTTTTTCTTAAGGGATTTCAATGAACTTGTTGGAAAATATGTTGAGAATTTTGGGAGCGCACATCAAGGGAATGAAACTAGGAAAAGAAATGTGAACAGAAGAAAATTATCAGAGTTTTGTGATGAAAACGAGCTATGCGTGGCAAACACGTAATTCCACAAAAGAAAAGGAAAGTAACCCACAATACGTGTGGATGGGAAAAAGAATTTGTTTTTGTGCATGTCGGGAAAAAAGGTCAAAAGAACCTAACCTTTATAAAAGTAATTCCATAGAAACTGCAGCACAGACTGGTGATCACAGATCTGAATAAAAACGTCCTGAAAAAGATTCTGAGAAAGAAAAGGATCATAAAGACAAGGTTATGGAAGTTGAATGAAAATCAAAAAGAATAAAATTTGAAAAATAAATAAAAAAAAACTGGTAAACGCAGATATGCCAGATTTGCACAAAACTTTCAAGGTTGGAGTTCTACAGGTATGCGACAAAGTGCGTAGAAAGAACAAATGTGGGAATGGATGAGGAGATTTGAGTGGATGAAATGAGGAGGTGAAAGATATTATAGCTAAAGAGACGCCTTTCGTTCAAAAAGCTGCGCAGGTTCCCATCCGAAGAAAACAAGAACCAATGCAAAGTTGAGAAATTAAAATAGGAAAGTTGTTGCTAGAGCTTTAAGAAAGCAAACCAAACCGGAGTCGTATAATTTGTGTCAGAATTTCTAAGGCGTATTCAATTTTCCAAGGAGAATGAATAAGGAAGGTAAAGATCTTGAAGCAGAAAGATCACAAATGAAAAGAACAATTGGATCAAAGGATGAAAATTGATGTTTGCTCTTTGGGGGGGCAGGTTGAATGCTAGTGGTGGTTGTGAAGCAAAAAATGAAGCACGAGCTACCGAAAGAGTGAGAATCAGTTGTGTGAGATTCAGAGAATGTGGAAAGTTGTTACTTAGAAATAGATTTTCTCTGATGATGAAAGATAAAGTTTAGTTGTTGTTGCGTAAGGTCACCAAAATTGTGGGGAAACGAGATAAAGTTCTTGAGAGAAAATGAGAAAGCAATTTTTAGGAAAACAGAGAAAGATATGGTAAGAACCATATGCGGTCCAAAGTAATAGACAAAAAGACTACTAAAGAACAGATGAACAAGCTTCTTTTTCGTCGTTTGAGCTATTTGTTGTGAGCTTTATGCTGGAAGATGTATATATAGGCCACACTGCGTTAGCGCTCACGCTCGGTGTGCGAGTCTTCAGTTAGACTTGGGCCAACACGACGGGTAGACTGCTTGGCCCCACCATCTGTCGGCCCCATAAAGACGGAGGCGAGTTAAGTGTCTTGCCCAAGGATACAACAAGCAAGCTTGCCGGCTTGTTCTCCTTACTATCCCTATTTTGCTGAGCGCCGAGCAGGGAAGCTGTGAATACCATTTTTTTAAAGTCTTTTGGTATGACTCGACTTGGGAAATGAACCCTAGGTCTACCGACTGCGAAGTGGACGCTTTAACCACTACACCATCCGGTGATGGACAAGCTGTGGTTAAAGGTCTGAAGCTGGGTTGGCAAAAGCAAATGGGGTCGGCTGGTCCGGGCATGTGCGGAGAAAAGGATGACAATAGTGTTGTTATAGTTGCCCCAATCTTGAAGTGCCAAGAGAGCAAGAACGACCAAAGAAGACCTGGAAAAAGCAAGCGGAGAAAACAAAGAAGATTGATTTAAAAGCGAAGGACGCTTTGAATCGAGAAATGTGTTAAGATAGAGTGCAAACAAATGCAAAAGGAATGGGGTAAATCCAGCCAACTTCTAAGGGGACAAAACCTGGTAGACACTGAACAACTACCAATTACTACAGTTACTATATAAGCATATCATTAAACAGGTGATTGGGAAACTACAGATGGTAAGAGCTACAGCAAACCTTACGTAATTGGCACATTTAGATGTTATTTATAGTGTTTGTAGTAAAGCCTAAAACTGTCATTTTAAGCTAAAAGTACACGTTCTGCAGGAAGTTTAAGGTCTACATATTAAGCGTTATACCACACTTACAATACAAAAGGTCATTTTTCTCTCAAGCAGTGGCACAACGCTCGGCGAAGCGAACGGTAATATTGATTCAAAGGACAATATTTATGGCAATGTGGTTGACTTTATTCTTCCCAAAATAAGTTGTGAGGCAACGATTCATCAGTAATGGTGCAACATTTTATTGTTAATTAGAAACAGCAAATTATTAGTGAGTAAATTACATTTGTATTGCAGGCTGTAGCCTATCACTAAAAATCAAGGATAAACCGTCTGATGCTAAAGTGCGCTTGGACGATTATTTGAACGGGTAGTATTGTCAGGAAATGAAATCCCTTTGGCGTGTTAAGTTTTGCCAGAACAAATTAAATGCATTTTTTTTCTTAATTCCTCACAAAACAGTTCAGAGATTTTAAGAATTTTATCTAACCGAAAAGAAGATGAAGAGCACATGAAAAAAATCGGTTGCTACCTTGTCAATTACATTTTTGTCATGTACTATACTGTTTATAATTCAGGAGCCACCTTGCGAGACAGCTCATTTTGAGAGCTCAGAGTAAAATTTATCTTGTTTATATTACTTAAATAGGTACATCTCATACATTTTTCCAAAAATTGATTACAGTGATTTCACTCTCATATTTGCTTTTTTCATAAATTTATTTTCCAAGCCAAAATGCATCGCATGATATGACACTGTGCACAAAAATCACTTTCTTAATTACTTGTCGTAATGCGAAACCTTATCATTGTGAATTGCATTTGAAGAAAAGGAGGTTAGTTTCTCTGTGAATTGTATTAATTTTAGATCACATCGTGCTCTCTTCGTAACCTCACAATTCATGCGATTGTCTTGCCTACTCTTAGGATTATCTGAAAACGCGATGGTTACAATTTGGGCAAAAATTTAATTTTAAATGCAAAATACAAATAAAATTATTGTAATGCATTATGTAAATTGTTGAGGTTACTCGATATGGAGCTTCCGCTCACCATCAACAGTTGGCAATTCGATTCCCTGCTTGGCGCTCAGCACATAGGGACAGTGTAGAGGGCAAGCCGGCAAGTTTGCTTGTTGTGTCCTTGCAAGGCACTTAACGGGATGCCCCCATCTTTATGTGGCAAACAGATGGTGGGGCCAAGCAGTCTGCCCGTCGTGGTGGCCCAGTCTGACGAAAGGCATGCAAACCGAGCATGAGCTCACGCGCATAAAAAAATCATCAATAGTCACACTTGCGTACCTTACACCTACCCAGCATTGCACTTTTGGCAAAAATATCATTTTCACTTTTGATGCAATTGGGATTGTGTAATGGACCTACCAAACTATAACCTCTTTTTTTAAAAAACAGTGGCCCTGAAAAGGATTGTTTGATCTGGTAGCGGTTGAGTTTATATTTGGTTGGCCATCCATGATTTTTGATCACCATTTTGGAGAGGCACTGGTAACATTTGTCGCATATAGGAAAGTGATGTAGCAAATAGATAAGTCATGAGGTCAATGTGCGAATGAAAAAGTCCCTTATTGTAATGTTATGTTGCATATAGGAAAGTCCGTCATTGTAGTGTTGTGTTATATATCTTGCATATAGTTTACATAATTGTATACTTTTATTATTTATTGCAGACTTATATCTGTACGTCATTAAGATTTGAGTAATTTTGCAAACAGGTAGCCCTAACCCTATTACTTTCCCAAACTCCGACACCAACCCCAACTCCAATGCTTTACTTACCTACATGCAACATCAACTACTCTACTCTTACAAACGTTACTAACCCTATTGGTATTTTGCAGCGTCGAGGTAGTGAATCAACTTCTTTTGTGATCTTTTCCAGTGAAATCACTCGAAACCATGTCGTAATAATTTGTTTGATAAGCTCTTTCTTGGCTTTCGGTTTGTTTTTAGATGTTAAGCAGCTTACTCTATACCACTAATTTTCTATGGGATTTAAATTTGGAAAATGGGCAGGCTAATCCATTCTTTCAATTTTATAGGCTCTGTATCAGTGGTGCGTTGTTTGAGCACGGTGGCGTGGTGCATTTTCATCTTAAAAATCCCGTAGACATCAGAAAACAAGGAACGTGCCCTGGGTACATTTTTTTCCAGCTTATAAATGTACTTTGTGGTTTTCATCATTCCAGAGACCAGTTCAAGCCTGCCGATACCGTTTGCTACCATGCAACCCCCACACCATAATTGACTGAAGATGTTTGACGGTTAATGAGATGCAATAAGGCCGATACTCTTCCTCAGGTTTTCCTCTCACATAATTATTGCCGGCATTATTGTCTGTGGTAAAAATCGACTGATTGCTGAACAGATTCTCAACTTCTTAATTGGCCATTTGACGTGAGAACGTGCCCACTTTAATCGATGTTTCCTCTGTTTTTTTCTTGTCAACAATGGCTTTTTTCTAGCCTTGCATTCTCGAAGACCATTTTCCAGTTGCTGGAGCAGACAATTCAACACCAGTACTGTCCTGTAGCTCTTTGGCCAGCTTCTTGAAAGCCAGTTTCTTATCTGCCAAAGAAAGTATGACCAGGGTTGCATCAGATCTTTTTGTGGACTTCCGCTTTCTTCCAGATTGAAACTGATATTTAGACTCTCCTGACCCCTTCCACCGCTTAAGCACTGCTTGCACACCTCTACGAGATGACCCACTCTCTTTTGCAATAAATCTATGACATTTTCCGTTCATTACAGACATAAACTATCATTCCTCTTGTTTCTGTACTAATCTTCTTGAAGCCCTTGATGACTAAATGGATACAAAAATGCGCAATATCGAGAAAAATCCGGAAAAGTTTACCAATTATGACGTCTCAAAAAGCTAATTGTGGTGTGAGCATGATGTGATCTAAAATTGCTACAATGCACAATAATGCTAATCTCAGTTTCTTCAAATGCAATTCATAATGAACAAAATGAGTTATATGCATAACGTTATATTATGCGATGCATTTTGGCTTAGAAAATAAATTTATGAAAAAAGCAAATATGAGAGTGAAATCACTGTAATGAATTCTTGGAAAAATGTATAAGACGTACCTATTTAAGTAATATAAACAAGATAAATTTTACTCTGAGCTCTCAAAATGAGCTGTCTCGCAAGGTGGTTCCTCAATTATGAACATTACAGTACTACTGTTACGATTTAGGCACATAGCACAGAAATATAGGGTGGAGTCGATATGTAAAGGACACTGTTTTGAGTGCATGATATTTTCAGAAAAAACAGTGGTAACTTTAAAACAAAGGTGTGGCCAGAAAAAATGGAAGAAAAGCAGGCGTTTGTTGACACTTCTGACAAACACTCTTACAAATGACCAACAGAAAAAACAAAGGATTCTCACCTGTTTTATACGATCTCTAACAAAAAAATATAAGTTCTCTAGTAATGGGGCATTTGGAAGATAAACACTTTAATCGGTGGAAATGACGTTAGAAACAAAGTTTTGCGGTCATTTTCTTTGCTTGATAGAAATGCTTGTAATAAAAATCTAAACAGTACTCAAAGAACAGATTTGAAACAGGTCTGAACTCAATAAAAGTTAGAAATAAGTTTAGAAATAAATAGATTTAAATAAAATTTAGCTAATCTATAAAAAAAAACAATGAAAAAGTGTATTTTTTTGATAACTTTTGCTTTTTTGAACTTTTATCCGCGTAGCTCAACAGCCGATTGCAGCCAATTCTTTCATGGAGTTGCATGGCCAGTACCAAACCACGTAATGCAAAAAAACTTGGTTGCTTTGTGTCAAACTGATGCTGGAAGTACTACAGAATATTACGCAACACTATTCAGCACTACCGACAAAATTCCCGTATACAGTGCCAATGTAGTAAACATCAATAATCAAAAGAAATGTTCACGACCTGGAAATTATCTTTGGAGAAGAGTAGCCAGAGTTCTTTGCAATCACCAGAGCTTGCCTCCAAATTTATATTATTCTCAAATCGGAAGTCAGGGTACCATGAACTGTGGACAGCTTCAAGCTTTGGACAGCGATTACAAATATAACAATTTGCAACTTGATCGGGGTCATTTGACTCCGAATTCAATAAACGCAAGAAATTATCATAAACAAAGAGCGACCTTCACACTGACCAATGCTGCTCCACAATATAGACAATTTAATGGACAATGGTGGCGAGTTATCGAGTGCATCACTGAGCAAACCATTCTTGATTGGGTTCCGAATGAAAACGTTTACATCATGACAGGAACATATGGAATAGGATCGCCATCGCACTTGAAATCCGTTCTCGTTCCTGGTTATTATTGGAAAGCAGTGTGTTATCCTGGCAATGTACATACCGGTGCCAATCCATGGGGGTATGCAATTATTCGTCAAAACGTAAATGTTCGTCAAAGAGTTTCTTTTAACAATTATATGACATTAAAGGATTTTGCTAAGGCTTTTTTTCCTCCTTTATCTCCTCCATTTGGGATCAATTGTATCAATGCACCCTTTGGTAGATTTCAATTTTTGAGCAATTCTGTTGTGTGGGATCAATACCTGAGAAGGTGCAGAGCACCAAAAAATTAAATAGCTTTCACTAAAAGATATAATCAATTTCTTCAAGCACTATTCTATCTGAAAAATTAAACCTATTTTCGAAATCACATTTTGATGTCTTGTACATTTCATGTTGTTAAACCAACCCCTAACGACAAACTCTATTTCCACATTTCCTTTTCATAATTTTACCCAAAATTTATGACAATTTTTACATTTGAATATATTTTCCTTGCAGTAAAGCGAAAATTTAAATGATTCTGCTCCAATAGCTATGTCGTAAGGTCAGATGACCTCCAATAAGTGTACTTTTAATGTATAAGAAACAACTAATCGATTTTCCACCTAAATATTTTTTATTGATGTATATCACACAGTTATATCATCGCACTTATACATGTAAAATTGTTAGAAAATCTGCAACATGTACGAGCAGACTTCTCGTAACATCTCCAAATTTAACTCAAAATCAAATTTTGTTCATACATTAAATAAATTGTTTTTGAACTAATCAGTTTCCTGGACGTAGTGATCTATCAAGAGACAATGGCTTGTATTCTAATTTTGTCTTTCCTGACTACACTAATTTCAAACATTGAAGAAAATGATAAAATTGATCAGACTGTCCTTACCATAGTCGCTGGCAATGGTGAAGATAACGATTAATTTTTAAAGCAAATCAGTAACCTGCACCCCAGAAATTTTGGATATGACAATAAAAATTTGCTAATACTCTATTAACAAATGGTTGGTTATATTTTAAGATGATATCGCTGCTTCTACAGCCTACATCAAGGGATGAAATACTGTATGTATTGTTTGATTGTAGTGAAATACCGAACGTATTGTACTGAACGACATCCACTTCGTGGACTTTAGAGCGTCCACTTCGCAGTCGGTAGACTTAGGGTTCATTCCTCTTGTCGAGTCATACAAAAGACTTTAAAAAATGGTATCCACAGCTTTCCTGCTTGGCGCTCGGCATTTAGTGGAGGTTGTGGAGAACAAGCCGGCAAGTTCGCTTGTTGTGTCCTTGGGCAAAACACTTAACGGGACGCCCCCACCTTTATGTGAAGACAGGTGGCCCATTTTTCCCTCTGAAGAGAGGGTTGGTGGCAGGAAGGGCATCCGATCGTAAAACAAATGCCATATTATAAAAATGCAGATACCTGCTGTGGCGACCCCTAATCGGGAATAAGCCAAAAGAAAAAGAAGAAGATTGTACCGAACGACATCGCACAATGACAAAGCTCTCAACCGTGTATATCCAGGGGCACTCACTGAAACTTTTTCAGCGGGCAAATCGGTAAAATTGTTGCATAACTAATCACATCATTACCCGCGATTAGAGATAAAGATGAAAGGAGAGGGTTGAAATCATGTAGTTTTCTCATAAAGCAAAAAGCCATAGGTGCAAGTTCTAGTAAATGCAATTTTCAAACTATTTTTCGAAATTTACTCAATGTTTATTTCAATTGTGTTACAATCAAAATGCCAGGTGACATAAGCTTGTTTGTCCCCTAGCGAGGACGTCAATAAGTACAACATTAGATGATAACGTGTAAGTTGTTGTTGTTGTTGCTAATTGTGAAAAGACTTTTTAACCAGATGTAAAGCAGAAAATAAAATTATTTTGTCTCATTACTGATTTCAGTTTCCAAGCCAACACAAGGTATATTTTAGTATGGCCTACCACCACAAACGTTTAGTAGACTTGAACAGTAAATATAGCAGCACTGAAGACCTATTTCCGTTATTTCATAATCACTTATGCACAAAGGTGGTCAGTAACAAAGTATTTCTACTTTAGTAAACTATTTGAACAGATTTTTCAGTAACGAGTTACTTATTTGAATGGTTTCATTTTTTACTTCTATTTTTACTTGAGTAGATTGAATGGGAGGTAACACTACGTGAATAATGATACATTTTATAAAAATAGATGTCAAAAACTTAAAGCCTGTTTAATTAAAATGAAATCGCTATTGTTTAGAACATTAAATTCCTATATTCCACAAATTCTTGGCTAAAGTTGGTTACTCTTGGTTTTTATTTCGAAAAACAACTGTTGCTGCTGACCATAGGCGTACTTAGTTGGAGAATAAAAGGAAGCGGTCCTAACAAACGATGTGACAAAAGCAAATAATGGGAAAAGACAAAAGTCATCCTGTCTGCTTGAATGCCAAAATGGGCAAAAAATACTTTTTCTTTGAGTTGGAGATCAAGTTGAGCCGAATTCTCGGTTTCAAAAAGTTGATTATTAAAAAAGTTTTTCAGCTCTACAAAATATTCTTGGCCTTTCCAAAATTTACTTGTAGTTTTCCCCCCGCTATTATTCGATACAGACAAGGCAAGGTGAAGTCAGAAAATAGCAGTGATTATTGCTGTCACAAAGTTGTTTAGCTTTACAAAGCGGTTAGTTTTGCAAGCAAATTCAAATGCTTTATAGTGTGTGATTATTTGCTATTTTCGTGAGTTTCATCCACCCAAACATACGTCTGTCGGTCAGTTCACAAAACCCAGGAAGTAAGCTGGCAATTACCTCCCTAAAAAATTTATTAAATCCCCGTTTAAGTTAATAGTCCCTTTGGATCATTAAACTCAGTAGTATTGACAGAGATTAAAATACAGGGGTACTGATGTACCCGCACCCAAAATCTTTTAGAAAGTTTGTGGGGTATGCTGTTGTGATCTTCCCTCCCCCGCATCGAAGGCAAAAAATCGCTTTTATAAATATAATCTTTGCAAAACGGTTTTCAAAAAACTCGCTTTCAAAAATTTGATCTTTCAAGCAGGTCTTCCACTTAATTGACTGCAAAAAATTTACTTTCTGGATGTCAACTTCAAATATAGCTTTAATTTAAAGAAGGAGGTAACAAGCGGCAAGTTTTTAAATAAAATCTATTTTGTTATGCCACTGTTTCTGACCTCAAAAACTTTAGTACCTAGACCCGGCCAAGCTTTTGATAACCCTGCACAAGCTTGACCTCAACAAACAACTTTGAAATTACTTAACACCTCTACTTTGTATCGAAATTCAGTGGGATCTTTAAAAATATAAAATGGTGATCACCAAAAACGTGGTCTAGCTTAAAAAATTTCGCTATCTCTCTCTTTCGCCTCTTTTCGAAATTTTTAACCAATTAAATCCATGGATTTAGTAATTGTATATCTTAAATACTATAAAAGTCCGAGTTTTTTGTTTGTAGAAGTAAAAGCACCTCGGTCATCAACCGCTTCACGTTTTTTTTACTATCAATATACATTCTATCAAACGCATAACACAACAATGAAAAATAAAATAAAATAGACCTACAAAAAAATGTATTAATTTTTAAAATAAAAATTTTTTAAGAGCAATGGCTGACCAATTGGAATTAGCAAAGGCAGAGAGCATTAAAATCTATGTTTTTTGGCAGGATGATGACAATTTTATTCTAGAAGGCTGCGCTGTTTTTTGTTGATCAACTTTCAAAACAAGCTGTTTGATTCTTTATTAAAGTTGATGATTTTTCGCGCACCGAGGGGGCTTACACCGCAAAAGAGACAAGGTAGACACAAAACACGGAATCCTCCTTATAAGCGTAGCCAGGAGGATAAAGAGACCACACTCGCCGTATTTCTTGGGTTCGATTAAAAAAAAGCTAGTTTTTAAAGAAATGCCAACAAAACGTAGGCTAGACGCTCCAACAAAAGTCATTGTTCTTCGAAAAGTCTCAAACATTGGCAACAAAACGGCGATCTCCAAAACAAAGATCAAATAAAGAACAAAATGCTTAAAAAGCATATTTTCAATCCCAATCCATGGTCTATCACCCTACCAAATTTTGTAATTGACTGCTTGTTATGTTTTTTCCACTTAAATAAGTGTCTGTTTTATACTGCATCAATGACGACTAATATAGCATAAAACTGGTAATAAAATGAGACTGCTTCCTACTTTGGAACTTAAGTAATTTAATTTTCGATTACTTTTTACTTTTGCTTAAGTAATTTGTTCATAACTACTTTCTACTTTTACTTGAATATTTTTTGTAAAAAGAAAAAATGCTTTTACTCAAGTAGATTTTTAGGAACTGTGACCACCTCTGCTTATAGATATTTAGATGGTGGAAATATTTTACAGTATATTATTCAGCTAAGTCTTGATGAAAATTCGTACTTGGATTTTTTATACATTCAATCAATTATGGCATAGTAGCATTGAAAAATTTATGATGATACTTTGAGCGGAAATTCACCAATTCCTTTAAATTATTTTTCATTTTGCTGAAATATTCTAATGTTTACGTAAGCGTTCACTGCTTATATCCTTTTTCTGCAAATGAAAGCGTGATTAGGCAAAACCAAATGAAAATTATGGATCCGATGTGGTGTACCTAATTGGAATAGGCCTTATTCATCTTCAAAATAGCAAATAACTCAAGCAATCACTGTGCTTGAAATTTCCTGTTCCTGTTCCTGTTGGGACATATCTCTTTTCAAAAGAATATTTTTGAAGCAAATTTGCTAAGGCTTTATTTTGAATTTCAAAGGAATGTTACCCATTATTTGAAGAAAGAAGAGTAAGTTCATTTTCTGCAATCACTCTGCTTTAAAAATCAGATTACAAGCAAGTTGAAGAAGCTTTTTTTCACATCTGACATATAAATAGGTATTTATTTTTTGCCACTGACCTTGCTGAATTGCGATAAATAGTTAATGCACTATTTGCTCGAGACTTTACTTGGTATTTGCGTCTTGTTGAAATTGATTGAGTAAGGTTATTTAAAAAAATAATACTGTGGTCAAGACAATTTTTAATAACTACGAAGAAACGAGATCCTTCAGTTAATCATAAGTTAATACAGATGAATGGCTCTCACGAAATCCAATTCGCAACTAATAGTGATGAGAGTGCAATTATTAAGCACTGAATTGCCAGCTAGGGCTTTACCATCAGTAACGAAATAACAGTAGCTGTTTAGAAGTATCACCTCTGGGCTTTATACAAAGTAAACAGGCGTAGCTCGAACCCTGAATGTTAAATGACTAATGTATACGATGAAAGTCAAATCTTCTCAAAATCTGACCTAAAGTAGTCCCTCTCGTACCACCGTTAGTTTTCCTTCTAGTACCACCACCAGTGTTTGGCAAGTAAATATGCGCAAAAAATCTAGAGCAAAACTCCAGGCAAGAGCAAATAGAATTTTGATTTTTTATGAAGCTTCTACAGCCAAGCCTATTTTTTGCGTTTCTTGGGTCACATTAGACAGGCCGGAAGAGTAGTTGACCTCTTCTTCTTCTTAGTGACAACAAAACTTTCGAATTTACGTATGACCTTCTCATTAGCTCTTTTGGCTAGTGTTCAGTTATACTGGACCACCGCGACAGGTAGTCTGCTCGGCCCCGCCACCTGTCTGCAACGTAAAGATGAAGGCATCCCGTTAAGTGCCTCGCCCAAGAACACTACAAGCAATTCTCCACACGATTCCTTTAATGCTGAGCACCAAACAGGGATGTTGTGAATATCATTTTTTTAAATCTTTTGGTATGACTTGACTACAAAAATAAACTCCAGGTCTACCGACTGCAAAGTAAACGCTCTAACCACTACATCATCGCGCCGGTTGTTGTTGTTGTTGTTGTTGATCAGCTTCCGTAAAAAGCCAAACTGAAGAATTTATTCATCCGCTACTTCTTTTTTGGAAAAATTTTTCTGATTATGACCTTCTCATTAGCTCTTTTAGCAAGCCTTCGGTAAAACTAGGCCACCACTACGGGTAGACTGCTTGGGGCACCACCTGTCTGCCACATAAGATTGAGGCATCCCGCCAAGTGCCTTACCCAACCACACTACAAGCACTCCAAGCTACCCTTTGCTTCTTCTCGAGACTATCCTTTTAATGCTGAGCGCCAAGCAGGGAAGCTGTAAATGCCATTTTTAAATTCTTTTGGTATGAATCGACTAAAAAAATGAACTCCAGATCTACCGACTGCGAAGTGGACGCTCTAACCGCCTCGTTGCCGTGCTTGTGGCACCCGAAAATTATCAGTCCGCAAGATGGAGTTAAAGAGTGGCCAGGATATATTGATTCGTCAGCAGAGGCGCGGCAAGGACTGTGGTGTGTGTGCACTTTTGACTGAAGAAAGCGGCCATTTCTGACAAGTTAATCTTTAAAGAATTAAGGCATTTACCTTTGTTTTGAGAGGAAAATGGACACTTTCAAAAAGTTGACCTCCAAAATAACGCCTATAAACAGCGACATTTATAGTTTGCTTGATCGGAAATGAGAAGACATTTTTTGCTTCGTACTGCGCCACTGACAGACAGTCAAGAAGAATGCTGCTCTTAAACCCCACTAATGAAGAGCAACTATCACAGTGTCACAATCAAAAAGAAGAAAGCGAGGGGAGAAGAGCCCTGGCCATGAACAAAATTACATGAAAGCCTTGTTACCAAATGTTGTCCAGCCATTCACTAGCAACTAATTATTCGAGATTTTGAGTCACAGATTCGACTACACAATTATAAAAACCTTACGAAACATGCATGACATCTATTGTTCCAGTAATCCATCGGCGTTATTTAAGGGAGAAAGCTGTTAACTAAAGGTAAACGTGGTTTGCAATTCTTTTGTTGTCATCATTCCTTCGTGTGTAACAAAAATAAAAAAAATTTGGATTTTGTTGATAAAGTAATAGTTACCAGATAATTACTCTTAACCTTAAAATAAAAAACAACAAATTGCTAAACATTAGCAGCAAAAGCACTCAACGTCAACAATTATGGTATTTACAGCGCAAAGCACTTTAGTCGACATTGTAAGTTATGCTGCAACTTCACACATGAACACTTTATCCCATTTGGCAGCTGTTTTGCTTGTGAGTCAACGACTTTGTGTTTGTGATTTTACACTGCAGCGTCAGTGTAAGATAGGGTGCCATATTTGAGGAAACAAAATTACGGACACGTTTCCTCCATCTCAAGCACTGGCAAATTATTCCCATAATTTGATATTTAATCAACTATGAAAATCTTTTTTTATTATTATTTTTTTTTAGAGATCGATATGTTGAAACCACACCGTGGCAAATCAAAGCACAGATAAAATAGCAAGCATATTTATCAAAAATCTAAACGTTTTCGGCGATTCAGTTTGCCCTCCTCAGAGAAATTATTTTGATCTTTACTGTATCAGCAAATTTTGCAAATGAAAAGCAATAAACGAATTTCAAAGTTAAGACGTTTTTTTGACCCACAAAGCAATTAGTAACACGCAACAAAAGTTGATAAAAATAGATAATGACAGTAGACTAAATAATTAAAGAGTAAGATACTGACGCAAACATAGAGACAAAAAGAAAAATGAAACCTAAAATTTATATAACAATTAAACTATACGAACTAAAATACGTTGAGCAAAAAAGGACAACCGTTTGCATACAACTGAGAATATAATTGAAGTTCATATTTTTTAATAAGCAGCGCTTTTTCAACTTTGGCTTCAAAGTCAGTATTACACTGTTCGATTGGTTTAAAAAAGTTAGGTTTAAGTTTATTGGCTTTGCACCATTGACATGAGCGGATGTGCTGGGTTACTGCAGTTTTGTTGAAGTTTAATTTCAAGTGCTCCTGATGTGCTCTGATGACCAAGTGGCGGGATATCACGCCATGCCCTAGTCACATCTATGTATGACAACTACAACAATGTTTTTTTTATTTTTTTACGTGTACATCACGCAAGATTCGCAAGAGTGCATTGAAAAAAACGGCATGGAAAAAACGAAATGCATGTCCTCAGAAGAAGCGTTAAAGACCATATGCCTGTCCATGCAGACGGGCAGGTCGCCGGGTCCGCGCCTCCTCTCTTGTCGTAATAATGTGTAAACAGGACATAAACAAACAAGATTTCCGTCAAATGAAATTGTATGAGCACAAATCGTTGCAGTAAAGACAATAACAAGCATAAATAAAAACATATCCCCACATACTCATGCATAAACCTAAGTATATCCATACCTACATACATATACATACATACACAGACACACACACACACTCTCTTCAAAATCCAGTAATTGAAAACGGCTAAGATGAACACAATTTGGTTCACCCACATAACCCACTGCATGCATATTGTTTTCACTGGTGTATTTATAACCAAGTTTTCTCGGGAGTGCGGTGAATTTTGGAGAGTTGAAAACCTTTCTTCTGGAGATCAACTTTTTGAAACTGAAAATTTTGCTTAATTTGGTCTCCAAATCGATGTCAAGGCCTTTTTTATTGGAGATTAAGTTTTTAAAGCGGGAATTTCGCGCATTTTTGTCGCGAAGTAGACATGATGACCTTTTATAGTTCTGGCATTTTGCTACTGCCTTACGATTTGGTGGATACCATTGCTCTTTCTTTGCCATACCCCCCCAAAAAATAGTGTTGCTGATTGATTACAAAATAGATAAAAATATTGTTTTAAAAGATGTGCCTCAGAATTTCTTATCCATGATTTCTATGCGCATTTGTGCCAACGTAGCTGGTTCGGTGCCGAGCTCTGTTCAAACCAACTTACTTCTGCAGTCCATTCATCCGGTTCTTTGTCGCATACAGTCTTTTGCGATTGGTAACAAGTCAAATTTCTCCCCTTTTTATGCTTATCCGCTTGATCTTCCCTGGAACTTTCTTATCAAACAAAGCAGCTAATTATTCTCAAGGAAATGAAGCAAAACTCCAAGGCTGAGCGATTTCTAAGCTTTGGTGATATGACAACCTTGGTCTAACTGTGTCGTGAATTCAACTTTTTGTAATAATTCGATTTGAGTTGTTAGTGCATGAAACCGCACACTTTTGGTCATTTTCCTTCGCTGAAGATCATTGGCGAACCGAAAATTTGTGAAAGGAGGAAAGCAGCGCCTGATTTGCTGCTTGGTCTGAGTATGATCATTTTTATCGGGAAATTAAATTTTGTAAAATTTAAGTTTACAACTATGTTGCCCCATTTTTTAAATTGATAACGTTTTTTTGAAGATCAAAAATTTGTTAGTAGCTTTCTTGTTTCATTTTTCTAGTAGGTAAACATTTTTACTAACAGATATAGATGTGATGCAAGCCAGCACTAAAGCTGATATTTGTGCTTTGTTGCCAAAGCTCAGACGGAAGCAAATGCACCATTACTTGTGTTACTAAATACGTTGCCTGCTCAAAATCTGTGATGAAGTTTGATAGAAACAATACTTTATTATTTGGTTCACTAGCACAAAAGTTCCATTCATCATATGCTATAATAGACTACAAGATAATAATAACAAGTACGTCAACTTTTTTCAGCGATCTATGATGTATTGAGAGTTATTTTGATGACAACTTCAGCATACTAGCGTTGTTCATAGAGTAATTAATTTAAAAACCGTCAAATTGAGCTTAAAATGAACATCCTACAGGAAATTCAAAAGCTATATCATAAACGTAGGACAACAGTTTAAATTTTAAAGGGATAACTTACCCTCTAGCAAAGATATAACAAGCTGATCCCCGCGGCCAAAAAATAAATTTAAATCCTACCGGATTTCGAAAATTGTATAGTTTTAGGCTATTTACCAGTAGAAAAAAAGAGATAGGATTTAGTTTTCTTTGTTGTCGGTCGATTTGAAAAAAGCTTTCATGGCGATAAATCCACAACAAAAAATGTGAAATACAGCACATTTGTATCCGAAGACTTTTTGAGCAAATTTGAGCTGCATAACAAAAAATACCATGCACATCCACAGAAGAAATGAGAATCTCTAAACTTAATCACAGTGAGCTAAATACACTTTCTCTTTGAATTCGTTAGAAAGTTGACGAGAAATTTTTCAGAGTTTACTCAGACAACAACAAGTTTTGTCCTGCGAAATTTATATTTGTTTTTCTAATGTGGCTAAATTCACTCATAATCGACATCTAAGCTCTGAAAATGTAATCATTTTAACGCCAAGCAAGAAAGCAGTAGATGCTCAGTAGGCACTGTAAAACTGCAGCGCATCCTAATTGATTCCACATATAAATACAGGCATAAAATTAGAGGTGCACGAGGGTGCTGCACTCCCAATATTCTTTTCACTCCCCCCCCCCCCCAGAATATTTTCAGCCCACCCCAAGAATTTTAAATAAACGGGCAAAAGATCCAGTTTATGAAAGACTTGCCCGCTCTGCCGACGTCGCCCGCAGGGTTCCTATCAGTCATCTCAAGATTAAAAATATCCGTATAAAGTTAACAGGCAAAATCTCCATTCACCTCAGAATGTTTCTTGTTGTAACTACATACTTTCTTGTTTTGATTTATCAAGATGTGTTTTTTCGAACGCGGACAGAATGCAGCTGTGTCGTTCAAAGATATAGTAACCCACCAGCAAAGCTACAGATTTTAACTTGTAATAAGTCGATTGTTTTTGAACAAGATTTGTCCAAACCTAAAATCTGCTGCAAAAAATGCACAAAAATTACAGGATCACAGAAGAAAATTTCATGCCGCATTTGTTTACTGGTACTTTAAACACTATGCATCTTTCTCAAAAGTGTAATAGCTGTGTCCGCCTTGAATACAGTACGATGCTGATTGCAACCTCGATTAGATCGATCGGTAATACCACGAGACTTCTCAAAAAGTGATCACAGTTTTTTTTCACAGCTTCTCTGCATGATTATTGCTACTAGCAATACACCGTTGAACATAATGATATAATATATTTAGAAAATTCAAACGTTTTCGGCGCTACATATCGCCCTTATCAGGATCTATACACAAATATTTACAGCATTAAAACTTTCGTTGAACGAAAACACAAAAAACAGAAAAACGTTCAATGAAAGTTTTAATGCTGTAAATATTTGTGTATAGATCCTGATAAGGGCGATATATAGCGCCGAAAACGTTTGAATTTTCTAAATATATTATGTTATTATGTTCAACGGTGTATTGCTAGTAGCAATAATAGCAACTTGGATACTAAAAGTCATCTCTCTACCGAAATTGTATTCTCTGCATGACGTTAAGAAATAGTCAAAAGAGCAAGCGAATAAGTTCGTTTGGTGTGTCTATGGAAAAAGCGCTCGAATGGAATTTCTCCACCAAGTCATAGAAGTGGTGTATGGCCATGGTGTCTACCCGTCGTCGAGACCCAATCTGACTAAACTATACTTCACTGCCTGTATACCGGCATTGAATTTTATTCTTTGATTCTGTAATTTTTATGCATTTTGTGCAGTAGATTTTTGGTATAGACTAATCTTGTTCAAAGACAATCGACAAGAAATACTAAGAATTATCGTATTCTTGTATTTCGGCTTTTTGAACTGAAAAATTTGATTTAAGTTACGAATATTTGCCGATTGAGTTTTTGTCTTTTCAGACTCTCAAAGAATTACCGGTCCTTATCTTTAAAAATGCATTAATCGGGCTGAGATTTTATATAAAATTCAAAAATTTGGTTTCCATTACAGTCTTGCCTCAAATATTTACTTCGAAAAGATCGCTTCTAGTTGCAGTGTTTTGAATAGAGATGCAAAAGGTTGGCAAACAGATTGTTCTATTGGCAGCCACGAAGCTCGTGTGAATACAACTTTTTTAATTGGTAAATTACCGAGATCGAAAGTCAATGACCACCGATTAACTTGTAAAATAGCAAATATCTGCTTTAGCTAATCTATAAAAAAAACAATGAAAAAGTGTATTTTTTTGATAACTTTTGCTTTTTTGAACTTTTATCCGCGTAGCTCAACAGCCGATTGCAGCCAATTCTTTCACGGAATAGTATGGCCAATACCAAACCACGTAATGCAAAAAAATTTGGTTGCTTTATGTCAAACTGATGCTGGGAGTCCTACAGAATATTACGCAACACTATTCAGCACTACCGACAAAATTCCCGTATACAGTGCCAACGTAGTAAACATCAATAATCAAAAGAAATGTTCACGACCTGGAAATTATCTTTGGAGAAGAGTAGCCAGAGTTCTTTGCAATCACCAGAGCTTGCCTCCAAATTTATATTATTCTCAAATCGGAAGTCAGGGAACCATGAACTGTGGACAGCTTCAAGCTTTGGACAGCGATTACAAATATAACAATTTGCAACTTGATCGGGGTCATTTGACTCCGAATTCAATAAACGCAAGAAATTATTATAAACAAAGAGCGACCTTCACACTGACCAATGCTGCTCCACAATATAGACAATTTAATGGACAATGGTGGCGAGTCATTGAGTGCATCACTGAGCAAACCATTCTTGATTGGGTTCCGAATGAAAACGTTTACATCATGACAGGAACATATGGAATAGGATCGCCATCGCACTTGAAATCCGTTCTCGTTCCAGGTTATTATTGGAAAGCAGTGTGTTATCCTGGCAATGTACATACCGGTGCCAGTCCATGGGGGTATGCCATCATTCGTCAAAACGTAAATGTTCGTCAAAGAGTTTCTTTTAACGATTATGTGACATTGAATTATTTCACTAACGTTTATTTCCCTAACTCTCCTCCATTTGGGATCAATTGTATCAATGCACCCTTTGGTAGATTTCAATTTTTGAGCAATCCTGTTGTGTGGGATCAATACCTGAAAAGGTGCAGAGCACCAAAAAATTAATCGCTTTCAGGAAACTTAATTGTTTAACTTTGTGTATCCCAAGCTACATCTGACATTTTTAAATCAACCTGTCAAACAACAAGCCCTATTACATTAAAAGTGATGACTACCTGTCTTGGCATGGGCCATGCCATACAGTTCCGTTAATTCATATGTAATCTAGAGAGAGAACCAATAATTAATTTTACCAGAATATCATAACTAATTTCTTCAAGCCACCTAGAACCGAAAAAAATCGATTTTGATAAATTGATATTTTAACTTTCACGAAAATAAAGCAACGCCTAGTTAAAGTTACTTGTAGTTATTATGCAGTAGCAACTCGAATGATCGCCGGTTCACCGGTCCAAGGTATTAACCTATGTTCTCTAATATGTATTGATAGTGCATGCAAAAAGCAAACATGATTCTTCACAGATTATCGTTGCACTTCTAGCAGTTCCATAATTTCTAAAACCTCTTGCAAACCCGTAGCTCTAAAGTCTTGTTTAATTTTGTAACAACAGACCTTTTGTAAAATAATCTATTTTAAATTTTGTGTTTACATAAAAATTTTTTTAACTTAAGATAGTTTCATAGAACTAGTTATGACCAAGGCTTGTGCTTTAATTTCTTTTTTTGGTGCAAATTTAAACAGTAAAATTAAGTAGCTAAATTTTTTTAATTGGGTCTACTGCCGTGGTCCTTACGCCATGGGTCGCGACCCCAAAAGGCATCGTTTATAATTTTCTGTGGGTTGCCTGTGACGTTAAACGTTTTCCCTTCTGATAGAAGCCGCAAATAGCGAAAAAATCATTCTAAAATCTTGATCTCCTCAAAAATGTCTTTAACTTTATTTTGAGAACACAATGTTTTCAGTCCCTTCATTCTCTTCACACTAAAGTACTACGCCTATGCGAAAGTGGCGAACACTTGCAGACTTAAATTTTTGTTTAAATCGAGTTGCCTAAAATGAAGTTGGGGCCAGGCAGTATTCATTGGGTTTCAAACGTTCACCAACTAACCCAACTTAAATCTAGACTTAACCAGGAAACTTGAGTCAATGAAAATCAAATTCTCGAAAAAACTTGAAAGGGCTCATCTAGTGTAGGCTACACCTCCCGATTGGCCTGCCTTATGTAATTACGTTTTTAAAGGAGGAATTTTGTTTAATGGGTTTTGTCTTTCAGTTTTATTCCATCATCAGCCTAATTTGTTTCCGATCAAGTTTTTGCAACAAAGTGGTGCTGCGCATACTTATAAATGGTAAAAAATATAGCTTTAAGCTCGACATCGGTAGTTGGGCAAACAATGATGTAAAATTTTATTGAGAGAAAATAAAACATGTTTCAATCATAAAATATCCCTTATCTTTTTGGCTCATAGCACACCTGTTTGCTCGGAAGAATTAATCATTTTTTGGCGTACTACATCCTTGCACCTAAACCAGCACCGTTTTCTTGACTTTATCTGCATTCTGAACCATATTATCATCACAGTTATTATAGAGAATTCAGGGGTCGACTGCAGACCCGGGCCCGGAAATTGTTGTAAACCTGGATCTGCTGATGAATCCCTGCCCCCTTCCAAACATCTACAAAGTTAAAAGCACAAAAATCAATTTTATAAAGTTGATCTAAACATAATCTTTGTACTTGAGATGGGGAAAAAATATTATCGATTTTTTTTTTTGACACATCCACAAACATTAACGAATAATGGTCTGCGCCTTGAAAATGCAGAAAACAATCGCTTTCAAAAAATTGATATTTAAAAAAACCTTCAACCGTACAAACAGATTTATTTTGGGAAGCTTTTTTAGAAATAAAAAGTGCTTGATGCATAGTGTACGGTTAGCACAAAGCGACAATTTAACTGAAGAGACCAACCACTAGGAAAAGTTGATCTCCAGAAAAATGTTATTATCTTTGTTTTTGACTGAAAATAGACACCATCAAAAAATTTGCCTCCAAAATAAAAGGTTTCCACCGTAGTGGCAGGTTTTTATCCAGCGTAAATTGCAGACCGAGAAAAAAATTCTTTGTTTATCAAGTCAATTTTATGCGCGGAGCGTTTTTGCCTCTAAATCAACTAAAAATAGATATGCAAAGAATTTTTGTGCTACTTCGATAATTTACATCTAATGGAAACCAGCCTTAGTATTAGGCTGAAAATTAGCACTTTCACAAAGTTGGTTTTTCAAAAGGAAGCCTACAAACATTGATATTAATGATTTGCTTGATCGAAAATGGGGCGGCATTTTTGCTTCCGCACGGGTGGCCAAAACTGATTCTAGCCTGCACCACTTTGCAGACTATATCTCCCAACTTTGATGGCGTGCTCGGGTCATCCTCTCAACGCCCCTCATTGTTAATTGGCTACTATTTACCATTATTATCATTATTGCCATTATTGTTGTTGTTGTTGTTGTTATTTTTCATTACTATCGCTTTTGTTCAGATCGCTACTGTTATCTTACTGTTACTCGTCTTAGACATAAAGGCTAACCTACTCTAAGCCGTTATTTGTCATGCGCCTTTTTCGGTAGGCTAATGCATACTGAACCTGCCACAGTCGCTGGCAGCGAAGGTTGACTCAGCTAAAGCTCGATTACATCCGGCATCAGCAACATGCTTCCCAAAAAATTTTGTCCCGAAAATTTTAAATCTAATTTTGGTAATGTTTTGCTTATATTTTTTATCAAGAAGTGATCAATGGCACATTACATTGTGAGACCAAAGATGGTTCTCCTGCAATGCTTTTTTCGATATAGTATTTTTCAAACCACTATACAAAAAAAACATTTTTTTATGCGTTTAATAGGTTAGAGCAGAGGTAGGCAAACTGAAGAGAGTTACTTTTAATGGAATGAAGTTGAGAAGCGTAGAGTAAATCAAAATTAAAAATTAAAACCAATAGTTATCTCTTTCTTGTTGTTTTGTAGTATTTAGGCTAATTTAATCTAACTAATTGTGAATTTTGAATAAAATTTATAGCTTTCTTTGAATGCTTTTTTTTATTAATTCGATTATTCTTACTGATGATGATTAATTTTGTAGCTTAAATAATTGTAGGCTAATTTTTTTCTGGAAATCTTTTTTGAGTAATAGGCTATTCAAAAAAGTTGTCCTCCTCCCGGATTAGAGAAAACAAGGAAATTACGATTAATGTTGTTAAATCATAGTAATGTTTTTATGCAGATTTAGAGTGGCAAATAAAAAAAAGAAAAACAATGTTGTTTGATCTAAAATATTTGTCATAGTGCGAACACGCATTTTTTAATCCTAAAAGTTTACCGTATTTAATTAAGTTTTGCGCCAGTAACAGTGACATAAGTCTACCTTACTTTCAGAAGAGACCAAGAAAGCTAACTACAATTATGGGCGTTGCCAAGGGGGGGGGACTCATGTTTCTTGAATCCGATCAAAGAAAAAAGCTTTTTTCAAGTAAATTGACAAAAGGGGTCATTAATCAAAGTTGAGCACAAAAAGCTCGGAAATTATATATTTGGTCCCACTCTAATCTTGTTTCTGGTAAAGCTAATTCTCATCAGTTTTTTTTGCAAACACTCAAAGACTTGTGGTCGACAACAGCACAAAAGAGACGATTGTTGTTCTTGTCTCTCCTTGTAAAAACTCAATTTTTAGTAGCTAATAAAACTGAAACCTTTTTTGTTTTTATAAAGTTCTGCAAAGGGTTACAGTTATAATCTATTATTGCTATATGAAATTGAGAGAAGTATACCTCCATGCAAGTTTTTAAAAATGGTGTTTTTTTACTGTTATCATATTAATTTCTAAAATTCAAGAAATTTGAACTCAAAACCTTCCACAAAAACTGTTTTGGTTTTTTAAGTAATTGTTTTTTTATTGTCAGCAATTTGTTGTTTTTGGCAAAAATAATCAATTGGCTACGATGTCGAGATGACTCTATTGCAGTGGTTCCCAACCTTTTTCCTGTCGCGGCGCATTTTAGAAAAAAACGAAAATTATTTGGCACACCTCGAATATTTTGAATACAAAATTATTCAAATTGACCGTTTTTTACATATCACAACGAAAAATTAAGGCAATAACCGTAATTTAGCTTGTTTCCAGGAAATTCACTGTACTTGCGTCTTTATGACAGGATTGCAACAATTCTCTCAGTGAGAAACTTGTGCTTGATGTTTCCTAGCAACCATTTCAATGTCAGGACGTATTTCAAAGAGACAAACCCTCATTTCTTCTTCAATGCAACAAAGCCGCTCTCGTTTTTTGGACTTCATATTGCGGAGTGTTGAAAATCCGAGCTCACATAGATATGATGTCAAAAACTGCATCAGAATGGTCAAAGCCTTTTTAGCTAATGAAGGGTATTCTTCTTTGACAGCAATCCAAAATGTGTCTATTGGTACCCCCAGCATGTTTGATTTTAAGTCCACGATCACTGGAAACACATGTCAACTCCTCTTCTTCACATAATAAAAGACCAGTGCTAGATGAATTCTCTATAAAAGGATTTCGAACCCAGTCATACTCATCGGTCTTCAGTAATGGGAAATAAAAGTTAATTTTTTCTTCCAGAGTTGTTAAGTGTTGAAATACAATGGGGCTAATTTTCTTTATGCAGCTTTGTCGTACTTAAGGGAACATCTCAAGGTTACCATCTTTAGCTCTGTTTTTCCAAATTGCAACTTTCTTTTTAAATGCAATCAGCTTATCTGATGAAGTCAGAATGTTTTCTTCTCTGCCTTGCATGCTTGTGTTGAGGCCATTGAGATGTGCAAATATTTCTGCCAAATATTCTAGCCTTGAAAGCCAGAATTCACATTCAAAATATTCACAGAAGTGTTCATGTTCTTCTGTTTTGAAAAATGCATGAAGTTCCTTGTGCAGTTTATATACACGCCATAGCACCTTTCCTCTTGAGAGCCACCTCGCTTCAGTGTACAGAATCAAACGTTTGTGCCAAGAGTCCATATCAACACAGATTTTCTCGAAAAAATGGGACTTCTTCGGCCTCATTTTGATGAAATTAACCATTTGAACAACTTGTTTTAAAACTTGACTTAAGTCATCTGGTATTGTTTTTGAAACAAGTATTTTCCTATGGAGGAAGCAATGGGTTTGTACAACATTAGGATTTTCTTTTTGTACGAGTGATACAAAACCTTTAATACTGCCAACAATACATGGCGCCCCATCAGTACACATTCCAATGCACGAGTTCCATGATAAATTCCATTTTTCAAGGTAAGCAGATAATATGTCAAAGAGTCTTGGCCTCTTGTAGTGAGTGACATTTTCTTGCAGCACAAAAATTGATTTATTATTTGATTTCCATCAACGAAACGAATAAACGCAAGTAACTGTGGTTTGCCGCTGATGTCGGTTGATTCGTCAACTTGTATAGCGAATTCAACGGTGCTTTGAAGTTTAGTCTGTACAGTTTCCTCGATATTAGCAGACAAATCCACAATACGTCTTTGGATTGTATTATTTGACAGGGGAGTCTTGCGTATTTCTTGTTCGGCTTTGTCACTCAGAATTCTTTTTACTATCTTTCTGCAAGCAGGCAAGATGATCGACTCAGCCAAAGTATGTGATCTTGTTTGCTGCGCGATCATTTCGGCGACATCATAGGAAGCAGCTTGTGCCTTTTCAGAAACAGTTAACAATTTTTGAAAAGCGGTTTTTTGTTTGGATTGTTGCTCTAGTAGTCTCCGAAAATAGTTCAGATTTTTATCTTGAAGCTGCGAGTGTTTGGTTGCAAAATGTCTACTTAACTTGCTGGGCACCATATCTTCGTTTGACATTTTTTCGCCGCAAATGACACACAGAGGGAAAGGTTGATCCTCACTACCAGTCCAGTGAAATCCATATTTCAAATAATCATCGCAGTATTGACGTTTTGGTCGAGCTTTTGGTGCTTTATCACAGGGCTTTGCTGCCTTGCAACGTTTACTTTCTAATTCATTATCATCACTTTGTTTCCTCTTGATAAATTTATCCATTTTATTGGGTAACTTAAAGCGCGACAAGTATAATATCTTGACCGAGCGCAAACAATTTAGTTTAGTATCGTACGGTAGTATTTAGGGCACAGTCGACTGGCTTAGATGTGTGTCAGTGTTTGTATATGTCACAATCGCTATTTATTTCATGCATTATTTTGCACAATGCAGCCACACAACGAACCTTATTCAAGCGTAGATAAACTTGAATGATACATTCACCAACCAAAAACAACTCAATTACTACCAACAATATCGTTAGTGTGCCGTACTGACTAACGTGGGCGGCGTGAATTTTTTAAAGCGTACTTGATTGAATTTAACTTCAATATTTTTTGCGGCGCACCTGATGACATCTCGCGGCGCACTGGTGTGCCGCGGCGCATAGGTTGGGAACCACTGCTCTATTGTAAAGATATTGTGAAAAAGATTTCTATAATAATTATTATAGTGCCCATCCCCCTTACACACAAGCACACGTCTAAATAGGTTGCTTTGATTTTAAGGTAGTGGTTAGGCTTACCGCCTGATCTCTCTATATGCCTACAAATATGAAAATAAGCTGTGCCAAATAATATTTCTGTTGTTGTTGTTGTTGTTTACCCGACCCCTTCCGAGGGATGGGGGCATGGCGGAAGACCATGGAGCCCCAGAAGCCGGGCAACTCCCCAGGGTCTGGACCAGAGGTCATAAAGAGACAGAGAGTCGCCAAAGAGTGAGCGGCGCAAAGAGTCCGTAGCTGGACAGTGCAGAATGAGATGAGAGATGTCCTGGGACGAGTGTCCACAGGCGCTGCAAGAAGAATTCTCGATTCTGCCAATCCTGGAGAGATAAGAACCTAAAAGAAGGCTGTGTCCATTGCAGCGAAGACGAGAGAGGACACAGCGAGCATGACGAGGGAGCACAAGTTCCTCAGTGGAAATTGAGGGAACCTGTGTGTCAAAATACTTTGAGAAGACAGTACGCCTCCAGTCCGAGATAAGACGAGAGTGGATACGAGAGATAAGAGGAGAGAGACTACAAGGGATTGCGGAGGGCGCAAGCAGCGCTCCCTGTCTGGCAAGCTCATCAGCTGTGTCGTTCCCCGGGAGAAACGAGTGTCCGGGGACCCATTGTAGCCTGATAGAACAGGAGGAGAAGAAGGACAGTTCCTGCCAGATCTGCCACAGAGTTTGAGATAACAGGAAAGGTGGAGGAGAGGACAGGGTGGCGAGGACAGAACGAGAGTCAGACAGGAGAAGAAGAGAAGAAAAACGGCAGACTTTATGGTGTTGCCGAGACCAGCAAAGAGCGTGCAGAATGGCGCAGGCTTCAGCGGAAAAACTGGAACAAACTGGGCCTGCCGAAAAGGAAAGAGTGGCCTCAGTGCCACAGAGAGAGCAGTTGGCAAGAACGCCGGAGCCTCCCTTGCCAAAAGGAAAAGGAACAGAGCCGTCTGTCCAGAGTACCAGATCATGAGGAGGGAGAGAGTCAAGGTGGGCGAGAGCCGCACCTTGGCGAGAGTGAGGGGGATCAGAGCGAGAGCATGGAGTGGAAAGGGTGGACTCCACCGTGAACGAGGGAAGATTCCAAGGAGGACAGGGAGGGCAAGCAACAAGAGCCTCCCTAGAACAAGTAGAAGGAAGCATGAGCGGGTGAGTGGACGCAAAAGCTCTCCAGGACGATCTGCAGAGTCTTGGTTTCACTCCTAGTCTGGCCAAACCTGAGATGGAAAAGGAGGTTGGGAGACGAAGAGCCCGCTCATGAGAAAAAAGAGTGAAGTGAGTCAGAGTGACTCGTAGGGGAGGTAGAGAAGCCTCGGTGAGTAGTAGAGGGATAGGGGACGACGAGAGGCAGCCGGTGATGGCGCGACTGGCCGCTCGGTGAAGGCGTTCCAATCTGGTGATATTGGTAGCGCTTAGGAAAGGAAACCATCCGGGTAAAGCGTAAGTGAGAAGGGACCGAAGAAAAGATTTATACAGAACAGAGAGGGACTCCTTAGAGGGGCCCCAAGAGGAAGCAGAGATACAGCGTAAGGCCTTGAGACGTGGGAAAAATTTGGCCTTCAGCGAAGATACATGCCTAGAAAAGGAAAGAGTGCGGTCGAAGGTGACCCCAAGAAAAGTTGGAGTGGGATTAAAACGGAGGCGGGAGCCGAGTAGGAGGAGGTTGGGCTGGAGGTTAGCCTGGTGGGGATCCACTGAAAAGAAGGAGGCCTCACATTTGCTCGGATTGAGAGGAAGACACCAGTACTCAGACCAGCGCTCCAATCGAAACAGAGCTCCTTGTGTGGCCTCCACCGCAGTGGGGACCGAGGGGGAGGAGGACCAAATGGCCAGATCGTCAGCGTAAAGAGAACAGCTGACGGAAGAAGGCAGAGAAGCCGGAAGATCATTGATGAAGAGGGAGAAAAGTACAGGGCCAAGAACGGATCCTTGCGGAACACCTCGACGGACTCGAAAGGAACGGCTTTTGTGATTTTGAAAAACCACAGAAGCGCGCCTGTCAGAAAGGAAAGATTGAGTCCAACGAGCAAAGCAAGGAGGGAGGCCAGCCGAAATAAGTTTGTGGAAAAGGGCGGGGTGCCAGACAGAGTCAAAAGCTTTAGAGAAATCGATAGTAGACAGGATCGTCCGGGAGCCCGGCCTGGGTTCGTTAAACCCATCCGAAATGGACTGAGAAAGGTACAGAATTTGATCAAGTGTAGACCGTCCAGGGCGGAAACCGGCCTGGCGGGGAGAGAGAATGGAATTAGATTCCAGAAAAAAGAGAAGACGGGATAGTATGATGCGTTCAAACAGCTTTGATACGCAGGAGGTGAGAGAGATAGGCCGGAAGGAAGCAGGAGAGTCGAGAGGTTTTCCCATCTTATGTATGGGAATAATAGAAGATGTCTTCCAGATGGAAGGAAAGGAATGTGAAGACCAAGAAAGATTGAAGATGTGAAGAAGAAAATCCATGCCAGAGCGAGGAAGATGCTTTAGCATGAGATAGGCAACTTTGTCTGGGCCAGTGGCAGTGGATGAGGAGAGGTTGGAGGCAGCCGCAAGAAATATTTCTATTGGAGGCAGCCGCAAATAATATTTCTCGTGGATCCAATCGACCATTCCGATTGTCAAGATTAGACCCAAAGAGAACTGGCAACCACTTTTTAAGCCTTTTGTTTGATCTGAGTTTTATTCATAGAAATTAAAACTAAATTTACCCGCAGCGGCGCAGGCGTTCTTGCTAATACAGTATGTAATTGGTTTCAATCTGTGGTACTCGCGCTGTTTTAGATCATATCAGAAGTTTAGTGAGAAACAAATCTTTTTCTTTGTCTTTCGGCTTATTCCCGATTAGGGGTCGCCACAGCAGATATCTGCATTTCTATGACATGGCATTTGTTTTAAGGTCGGATGCCCTTCCTGCCACCAACCCTCTATTCGTAGGGAAAACTGGGCCACCTGTTTTCCACATAAAGGCGGGGCGTCCCGTTAAGTGCCTTGCCCAAGGACACAACAAGCGAACTTGCCGGCTTGTTCTCCACAATCTCCCCTAAATGCCGAGCGCCAAGCAGGGAAGCTGTGGATACCATTTTTTAGTCTTTTGGTATGACTCGACAAGGGGAATGAACCCCGGGTCTACAGATTGCAAAGCGGACTCTCTAACCACTACGCCATCGCGTCGGTAGTGAGAAACAAATCTATGGAGCCTAATTTTTGTAAACATTGCAAGCACCGAGTCTCCTTGCAACCCATCTCTTCAACAGTAATTCGCTGCTGCTGCGTAAACCTACGCCACTTGAACAAAGTAGGTGTTTATAATACCAAGCCGCACGCCCTGCAAAAAATTTTCTTAAGATGCGCAGACAGAATAAGGTTCAATAACTATAGTGATGCACTTGCAATATGAATAAACCGATTTTGTAGCACTCAACTGATCTGAGAAGTTTCTTTTTAATTTCTTACGTTTCATTTAAACCTCAATCGTGAACGAGTTGCTTCTTAAGCATGTTCAAGAGGGTAGGATAAGACTATTTTGATTGAGGCTGAAAGTCTGGTTCGAAAGGTATTGTGTAGTGGTAGACACAGCCTACACTGAATCAGCACGTCTGAGCCTGAATCAGGGGAAAACACGTAAAATCGACTTTTATCGCTACAATATGGCAACGTCGTGGTATGAAGATAATTGTTCTTGATTTTGAAGCAAGGCCCCTGAAGTCCGATTCTCAAATAAAATACTATTCGTATTTGTCAGGAAGGATACCCGGATTTTAATTGCTCGGTAGTTTCAATAAATAGTCTAGTTTCAAAGTCAGTGAATAATAGTAAACGCAAATTGAACCAGCACGTCCAAGCTCGGCAAACTGAAAAAAACAATTGCTAAAGTTTGCTTTTATTGTAACCACAGCATATCTTCTAACAATCGTTACACAAAGAAAGCAACAGTGAAAGCAATTTATTGCGGGTAATCGTCAACACTGAAGCTAATTACAACAAGAATAAATAGATCTGCAATGCACTTTGTTTACACAGTGATGATTGAAAGAAGCACCGCACTGCCCATCTAGCGGTAGCTTAAATAACGCTGAAGAACAAAACGTGAGAGACGTATCATTGAAAAAAATCTTGTTAAAGGGCAAGATTTTTAACTTTAGAAGAAATTTGTTGCAATTATAAAACAAAAGCCTTGTTACGGGAAGACGTGGCCAGAGTAATAGGCTTTTATCGATTCCTTGGCTATAATCAACCCAAGTTACGACTCGACAGCAAACGTCCAAACATTACAACACATTTAAGCAGCTGCTATAACTTTATCAGCCTCGTTATCTCCAACTAAGTAAATCACTATCTGCAGCAGAGTACAGTAAGATTTTTTACGTCTTTTGCCTGTATTATACGAGGCTAATTGTTATCGATGCTGTAGCGTGTGTGCACCACCAACCATTTGATTTGCGACTAACTTTGACAAGCACGTACGTCTTAATCAGGCCAATGAAGAAAAAAATCAAATTATAAAGGTTTCAGAAAGAATTTAGACAAGAAACTGTAAGAAAATGCAAGAACAGTAATTAAAAATGAGCATTTTACTTTCAAAATTTGAATGCTATTCGTTTCGAACTTGACCGTGTCAAAATTAAAAGTTAAAAACCTTATCAATACGTACCTTTCAAAGCTAACCAGTCGTCGGCGTTTCCCAAGTTATGTTTTTCGCACCACTGAGGGTCGCTGTTGAGACGTTTAGCATAAGAGGCAAGAAAGTTAAGAAATTCATCGGCGGCTTTAGGTTCAGCGCATAATGACCACATGATCTCTCGGAAATCGGTGCTGGAGAATTTGGTGACGTCAATTGAGTGACCGCGGTACAAAATCATGGGCAAACAAGTTTTCGCGCGCTTGCTCCGTCGCACCCGCTTCTTTCCGGCCTCCTGATGGGGTACTCCGGAGTCCGATGAGCATCCAGTGGTGTCAGATGTAGGACTATCTGTAGAAGCAAGACTCCCAGTAGGAGTTAAGGATGAGTTGAGGAGCGGAAAGGAACGAACTGGAAAAAATTGCTTCTTGGAAGATAAATCAGGAGCGGTGTTGCTCAGCGCTAACCGATGTAAGGACAATGATCCCCCTCGCGATGGTGAGGCTACGCTACGAGACGGCAAACGAGATGCTGGTTTCTTTTCTGAAAAATTATTCTGGTTACCGAATTTTTTCTCTCGAGTAGGTTGCTGCGAAGATCTTCCGTGATCGATGACGTCATCCATCGAGGTATTTTCTGAAGCGATGTGAAGATAATCCATAGAAGTAACGTCATTCTTCTTCGACTCTTCTATATTCGTTGCAGAAGGGCTTACAGCAGGGCTGTGAACAGTGAAATAGTGACAAGATTGGTCGCCAGTTTCATCTGTGAATTTTGTTTTGTTTTCCACATCAATGATGGTAATATCGGTTGTATTTTGCCTGACACCCATGACGGTTTGCTTTTCGACACCCTTACAACTTCTGCTCCCCGTATCGCTTCCCCCACCACTCCCATCACCATACATTTCTTCGGCATCTTCTCGAATCGGCGAAAGCGCGTGCGAAGCCGCACGAAATTCCTGCACTCTTTGCCTATGAACTGCCTGCTGTCTGCGCTGCGCATCGCCATGCTTCATCCAGGCTCTGTGGATTGGCGGCTGGTTATGTGCCGCTGGGAATTGACGCTGACTGGAAGAAAGGTTGGCGGAATCGCGATGGTATGAATTAGGCCACTGTCCGTTGTTCCGCCACTCTTCTGCCGGATAAACTGCATTCATGGTCAGACGCGATGAGTTTCTACCGTGTGGTTGATGAAAATTCTCCAACTGATATTCCAACCTCTGTATGTATTCACGCATCCACGAACAATCGGGACAGGAGGAGTAATTCAATAACTGATTTCTAGTGTCTGAAAGCTCTCTCTCACGTTCAGACATACGGTGATACATTTTGTTTAAATCTCTTTCCATCACAGACATCTTATTCAGTAAATCTTTAATTTCTTTGTCTTTCACAGCAACGATAGATCGCTGTTGTTCAAGATCGGCTTCAGATTGTTGAAGCAGATCTTTCAGCCGGTCTCGCTCTAAAACCGCTGCTTCCACCTCTTGTTTTAAATCTTTTCCCTGGTGAATTTTCTCTTCCAGTTTGTTCTCTCGCTTAAAGAGAATGTCGTTTGAGAACTGCAGCTTCTTTCTGAGGTTCCGAATCAGATCAGACCTGGCTGTAATAGCGTTGCGAACATGTTCCAGCCTCTCGTTCGACTCGTAAACCATTCGCGAGATTACGTCACATCGCGGTGCACCTGCGTGTTACAACATAAATAAGCCAGTTATTTTCAAACTAGTGCCTACGAGAGAGTGAAACCTGGCAAGTAACTATACGCAGCAGATATGAATAGGAAACATGATCGAGCACATGGACTGGAGCCACGATTCATGACTACGAATGAGCAGTTTTGCCATCAAACCTCATAACGACTGCGTTGCTATGCTCTTGGCAGAGGCACTTTACCACGATTTCCTCCGATTGACAGATTTATACTGGCGATAAATTTATTGAAATAGATGTCGAGCATTTCAAACAGAATTTAAACCTTGGAAACTTCGAAACAAATTAGAACAATTGTGCTATGCTTAGGGCCAATGTCGCAAATAAATCCCCAAAATTAGAAATTCAAAGAAAGAAACCCCAGTAATTAAAAAATGAGCATTTCACTATTCATTTTTTCAAAATTACTGTACCACCCAATGGTTTATACCAAATTCTATTACAGGCCAGATAATCTTCTTGTCAGGTGGCACAGCCTACAACATGGTAAAAAACTCTAGTTTCCTATTTCTTCGTGAATAGTAAATATCAAGACCCTCAACTTTTTCACGCCAGCGTGCATTGCGAAAAAAAGTCCGCAAGGTGGCAGAAGGAAAAACTGTCATAATTAGTCATAATCAATCATAATTAACCATCATAAAATACCCCAAGTTTGTTTGTAAATCATTACTCATCTGTTTACTTCTACATTAAGTGCTATATATCGTTGAAATCTCTATTTCTTGAAGATTTCAAATATAATAAAAACAAAAAATTTTATGCTAATTTTATGCTAAGTAGCCCCAATTGGTGCTGAGTTGTCTTCGAAGTTAAAGTACCCTTACCTCAAAGATCACTACAGATTTTATTTTCTATCAATTTTTTTTAGAAGTGGTCGCTAGATGGTGCTAAGAAAATACGCTTTCAAGATACATTAGTCAAAACTTACCTAAAAGCCTAGGTTTTCTACAATTTGCAACTTTCTAAGTTTCATGACCTTTTTTGTTTACCGGTACCGACCGGTACCAAATCTTATTAGTTAAATTTAGTACCTAAAATATGATTAGTCACTATCTGCCAAAAGTTAACCTAAACCATGTAACATTAAGTATTTTTAAACAGGGAATTTCTTCAAGATTCAAAAAATATCAAGTTTAAATAAAATATTTTGTCACTAACAATGAAACAGAAGTTTTTTTACACCCCTCCCATTTGTTGAGAATCAAGGGGATACAGCAAACTTTCACTTAGAGAAGCCAAACTTCTGCCAGCTTTTAAACTTGTATCTTAGTTTCTGTCTCCTTGGAAACTTAAGACAAAACGACGACTTTAGTGGTGAAATATTTGCAATTTATCTTATCTTTTTAGAGGGTGTCGTTTTTCTAAAAATTATAACTTAGTGAAGGTAAGTCAAAAAATTTTTGGGGTTTGAACTGACATGATGTACAGTACCCATTTTTGATCGGTAAATAACATATACCGCTTAGCCTAGACCAGTGGTTTTCAACCTTTTTGGTGGAGCGAAACCCCAATGAACCATTCAGAGGCTCGAGGAACCCCAGTGCATTAATTTATTTGTCATGCACAAACCAAGTAGTTAATTAAATGAACAAGACAAACAAATTCATGTTTAGATTTATTTACAATAAAAATGCAAACTGTAAACAAAGTAGGCCTACATTTGTTCTCATAAAAAGTTCAATGAGAAACTTGAGCCTGGTGTTTCTTACACAACTCTTTAAGATCGGGTCGCGTTTTTGACAGACACACACAAAGCTCATCTTCCACAGACAGCAATCGCGCTCGCTTCTTGTGCTTGATGGTTTTCAGAGCTGAAAATCCAAACTCAAACAGATAAGAGGTTGAAAATAGCAGAAGTCGCAACGCTTTCTGGGCAATTGCAGGATATTCCTTTTCAACCAACAACCAGAATGCATCCAGGCTTAACTCAGAATGCTTTAGCTTTAATGTTCTATCACTTGAAATACTGGCAAGCTCTTCTTCTTCCGTTAAAGTAAACTGTCCTTTAGACCGTTCAAATTCCACAAATGGGCTTCTAACCCAGTCGTACTAGTCCATAGATATCGAAGGAAAATATTTGTCAAGATTTTTTAGCAAAGTGTCCAAGTGCTCCAAAATTGATGGTGCAATTTCGGGACAATTGCTTTTAAGAGTACTTGGAAACATTTCCAAATTTTCTGCTGCAATGCGTTTCTTCCATATCGCCAATTTCTTCTGAAAAGTAATTATTTTGCCAGTGAAAACAAGATGTTTTTGTTCCTACCCTGCATGCGACTGTTCAAGAGGTTTAGTTCATGAAATATATCGGCAAGATATACTAATTTGGAACAACCAATGGTCATCACTCAAACATTCTGCAAATTCTTTCAAATTTATTTGCAAACAGAAGGTCTATAGCTCTTCTCTTAGTTCGTAGAAACGAGACAATACTTTCCCTCTTGCCAACCATCGTACTTGTGTGTGCTGGATTAGAGTGTAATGTTGTGCTTCCACACACACACTAAGTTTCGCAAATAGTCGACGTTTCAGTGGCCTCATTTTTATGTAATTAACCATTTTCACAACCATATCCAATACAGAGTTTAGTTCACTTCCAAGAGTTTTAGCAACAAGTGCTTCTCTATGAATAAAACGGTGAGTATGAATAATATTTGAATTCTGTTTTTGTGCGATGAAGACAAAACCTTTGAGACACTCTGTCATTGAAGCAGCACCATCACTGCAAATACCAACACAGTTTTTCCATTTCAATTCAAAATGCTCCAAATACGAATTTATAACATCAAATATATCTTGTCCTTTAGTGGTTTCTGGCAATTCTTGGCAGCACAGGAAGTCTTTTACAATAGATTCATCATCAATGAAACGAAAAAACACAAGGAGCTGTACTTTACCAATGATGTCTGTACTCTCATCAACTTGAAGTGCAAACAATTTATGTTTTAATATTGTTGACTTGATGTTGCATTCAATATTTTCTGACATGTCGTGAATGCGCCTACTTATTGTGTTGTCAGAAAGTGGAATTTTACTTAGTTCTGATACAGCCTCCTCTCCAAACATTATTCTCACTATTTGCTGGCATGCAGGTAAAATTACACTTTCAGCAATAACATGGGATTTCATTTTGCTTGCAACTATCTCCGACACAGCATACGACCTAACTTGCCTCTTGTGCCTTTGTCACCCACCTTGAATTTTTTGGTAAACATAGAAACTTGCATTTTATTTGATGCCAATTTTCTCTTAAAATATAGTTCATTTTTGCCTGACAACTCTGGATGTTTGGTTGTTGAATGCTTCTTCAGTTTCGCGGGTACCGTAGCACTATTAGCTAGCTTCTCCTCACAAACAATACACAAAGGTAAAGGGTAGTCTGGATTTCCAGTCCAAGTAAATCCCACAGCTATGTAATTTTCACAATATTGTCGAACTTTTACTTGTAGGCTTATTTAATCATGTTTTGGTAGTCTGGACGAAGCAGCATCCCTACTATTGGCTGCAGCTCCAACAGGCGGTCTCAAATCCTCCATCTCTTCAGCTGTTTTTAATCTACGTTTTTTCAAAAATCGTTTCATAATTCAAAGGGCTGTGCAGAATTGCAAAAATTTAACCTGAAACTCTTTATTTTAAGTAGCCTAATAACCTACCCATATACACATTAAACACAATGTTAATCGTCTTTTACAACTAGTAACGGTAATACAGTAAGTAATAATTAAATTTGTTAGTTTTAGATTTTAGCAAAAATAGCCTACAATAGAGGTATAAAAGATTTTTTCACATTATTATTTATCGTCAAATAACCACTAGCTCACGGCTACAAAGGTGTTTTTATGCTAAATTTTTAACTTAAAGTAGTAGCCTACCAGCAAAACAGACTTATTTTTTGAAATTGACAATTTGACGAAGTATTATGACATCATAAATCGGCTGTACAAACATGGAAAACTTAAAAAACTTTATCTAGGTTAGGTGGCCTTGCCTTGTCACGATAAATATCGATACAGTTTAAAATACTTAAAATTCTCAAATCTTTCAAAAAAAAAGCTAGTACGGTAGTCAGTAAAAATTTACTCGTAACGTCGCGGAACCCCTGGACTGTACTGGCAGAACCCTAGGGTTCCGTGGAACCCCGGTTGAAAACCACTGGCCTAGACTATTTAAAGTTATATATCGCTGGAAAGCAAATTTTCAAAGCTTTCAAATGAGACCAGTACTTAGCAACATATCATAATTTTAAAAAATTAAATCTACTTTTTTCTACTTACCATACAAATTTTTTGGGTGGGTTTTGAAACCCCTAAAAAATTAAAAAATTTTAGTAGGTAAATTTTTTTATTATTGCTAGAAATTTTGCCAAATGATGCCACAAAAGAGTAGTTTTCAGACTGCGTTAATGACAAAGGCTTTGGTTTTGTGGTAAACATGTAATCTCAATTTGATTTCAAGGTAGTTGGCACTTGCTGAGAATTTGGCAATTTTTGTCCTTTGCAACTGGGCTTTTGGTCTTTTTAACCCTTTTGGGGTAAGAAAATCTAAGAATTAAGGCACAAAATTTACATCTTTCGATGCGTGAGGAATTAAGCGTGATCTTTTGAAAATTTTATGAAAATCAGTTGAGAAATAAAGTCACAAATCCATTTTTTAGTAAACTAATTTTGTAACTGAATTTGAAAAAATTTGAGGGAAACACCGAAAACACGAGAACATCAATTATTGATCGCGGGAACGAAAGAGTTAGGGGGACCTAACGGTTGACAAACTACTTTATAACCGATTTAGATGACAAAGTTATCCTGACCCAGGTTTTGCGAAACACTATTGCTCTTTTGCCATACCATAAAAGGCGATGGTTGGGCACCAACTAATAGCGGTAGATCGTTTCAGAACTGAAGCTACCAGTGGGCGAATTGTATTCATGACCGGTTCAAAATGAACAAAACCGCTTCACGCCGTGCCGCCATCACACAGAAGAAAAAAGATGAGCAACAACACAACTTTGAAAAGAAAGTTGTTCAATCGAAAGCTTATTTTAAAACTACATTTTTAGGTTCTGTGCTACAAATATATCGTTGTGTAGGCCAAGCATTCTCAAAGTGTTCGATATTGAGTATTCCTAAAGGGGTCATTGAATACCCACGGGATCTATTAATTTTTTATTTTAATTTTGACAGCAAAGAAAGAGCAATGCATAATATTGATAAAGAAATCATGAATCCAGCTATTTAAAGAACGAGTTTCACTCTGTTCTAAAAAATTAGCTATCGCCTACTGGAACTAAATCATACGCAAATATTGAAGATAACATTGATTGATTTTGGTTGAATTAAATGCTAGGGGATCGATAGAAAATTTGAAACTTTACGGAGAGGTCAATAGAATAAGCCAACTTTAAAACAGTAAGGCATTTTGATTTAATTTTGTCCATTCTATTATGGTAGGCAGTTCTAAAGCGAAAGTGAAACTTTCAGTTGAATACAAAATTCAACCTACCTTGCTAGGTAAAATCAAGTTTAGGAGCAGAAGGTTAATAAAATTTATGCAATTTGACTGCACAAGGCATGAATTGCGTGGTGAATGGCAAATCGAGGCCTCGACAGAATATCAAACCAGCCGGAATTAGTAAGGGAAAAGGGAACAACAAGGAACTAACATGTGCTTTTGATGATTACAGGATGCCTATGAAAATTTCTTTGCCTGCTAGTAGTTAGCATATGCTACGCTCACATGATAATGCAAGCTCTTAGTACTCAAACAACGAGGTTGGGATATGACGTTGATCAAACAAAGATCTTTGTGTTGTTTAATAGATAAACAATCGCCCAAAGAGTGAAAGTCAACAAAAAAATAAACGCTCACTCACCTTTCAAAACAGCATCTAAAGTTTCTATTTTTATGCTTGGAGCTAGCTGCTTAGAATTGACTTCTGGAAAAGTTTGACGAAGTTGATTTGGGCGTTGTTTTTCCAGTAGAAATTCAAAGCCTTTCGATTTTTCCCGAGCTATTTTGGACCTTAATGTTTTGACTTCATTCAACGCAGAACCAAGAGCGGCATTAAATTGCTGCATGTATACAGTCTGATCGTTCACGTCCTCTAGTTGTTTCATCACTTCCTCGCCTCTTTCTAATTGTATCAAATTTTCACAAAGGCGCTCTTCCAATTTATTGTCATTCATGTTCAACGTTGGAGACATCGGAGGGCAAAATTAAACTTGTAAACAAGCATACCAATAGCACACGGTGCATGCGTTACACATTAACCAACACCTGCATCCATGAAATAGTCAAGAGTTAAGACAATATCAATGGGTAAGATCGTTTATACGCAAGTCTTTCAAGCTAGATTAGACTACATTACAAGCATAACTTTAAAAAAAAGGAATTTAAAACTCGCATATACTAAAATTAAGATTACGGTAGCCTATGCATCATAAAATACACTTTTCTTTGTACTTGTAGTCCAATTAGTTTCAAAAGAGAAAGTCAAAAGACTTTGATTATATGTTCCAATGCTATTTAAAACACGTGATTAAAACAAGGTTTTAGTTATCAGTCACGCAGCAAATTAAATGTGAAAAACTGGTTTAATTAGAGTGTAGGTCATTGGGATACACACTTGAGCTCGACACTAAGTTATGCCATTTGCAAGCAACTGAAAACTTGAGAGGTCACGTCCGATCAATATCTCTGGCCAGGATTGATTTCTAGTAAAATGTTAACATTAGTTTCGAATCACTTTATACGAAAAAAGGAAAACTGCAAAGCATTAACTTACTTTTTTTGGCAGAGAGAACATTTTGCTTGGGGATAAGGCCTTAACACATTGACTGCCAAGTAAATTTTTGAAAAATTACCATTTGGGCCAAGTGAAGCAAATTATTTGTTTATTTTTATATTAACTCAATGTTTTAAACTAACCGACGTATATTTGGAGACGCATTTTTGGAATCATTTTATATTTCCATTTTCAGTTAAATATGACTGACGTGGCCACACGCAAAATTTTTTTATTAATTTTGATGATTGTGTTCGCTTTTTCAATCTGTATGGTGATCTATTAATGCAAACCTTCATTTGTAAACGATAATCTTCCAATTGCTAGATTTTTTATGGTCGATTCAGTAGAGTGGTTGCTAGTTATGCGGTTTTATTTTTCCCGCCAGATAACTGATTTTAAGCCAGGCAAATAACAGTGGGTGGCAGCTTCAACCTATGATCTTTATTGGTATTTTAGTAATTTTTCGGTTACCAAATTTTTGTCGATTCTTCAGGCCAAATCAAAACGTGATTGCCAAATAAAATCAAAATGGTATTGTAGTACTCAAATGGAAAGATAGGCGGGATGTTCGCATGTTGTCAACCAATCATGCACCGATTATGGCGCCGATGCCAACACAATCACAGTCATTTACACCCACACAACTATTTCCATTTACACCGCCATTTACATCTGCACAACAATAGACATGTGCACAACCATCTTCGATATCAGTTGTCAACGGTCAGCCTCAACAAACGTCAACAGTTGATAATACTTTCATAGTTAGGTAACGTCGGTCTCGAAAAGAAATAGAAACACTTTGAGCGATCTTAGCACACAACAAAGGGAAATCTGGCATTGACTTATCGGACCAAATGGCATCATATGCCACGTCTCTCTGAAAAGGAGTGAAATGGTATCGCAAATTAAGAATAGAACTAATTTTAAGAATTGCTGTAGTAAACACATGAATTTTACACAAGAAAGCATCTAAGAAGAAAACCAAAATTCGTAATTTTAAAAATTTGGCTGATGGTTTGCTGAAGTTGCGTATTGCAGATCGTGAGCAACCAAACTTTCATTCAATGAGAATGAGTACAAATCATGACACTGTAGAAAGGGTCAATTCCAACGGAAAATCAATTCGAAGATATTGTAGTTTGTGTTACAACAAAATAAATAAATGTAGCCGCGAAAGAGCTCGAAAATAAGCCAAACAAACACATACAACGACAAATGTCTTGGTGAACTAAAAATTTGCTTATCCTGCTTCAATACACTGCATCAATAACTATTTTTATTGCTTGCTGGTGTCTACAGCCGTAGTATATGTACTGTACTTTGAACAATTGATGACAACAATTTCTCATCTTGTTAATTCGTATTTATAAAAATATTGAGAGTAGGTTTGCCTCAGTCAAAAAGTGTGTAACAAGTTTTCGTTTCTGCTCATTTTTCAGAACCAAGCGCACCAAAAATTTCGCTGCAGGCCACGCTTTGAAATGTCAATTGAAAATGAACGAAGCGTCAAGCATTAGCAACTGACGCTGTGTGCAGTAAAATTTTCCGAGTCAGTTAAATATAACTGACGTGGCCGTTGTGGCAACACAACTCTCAGACAAAAATAACTGACACGGCAGTCAATGTGTTAAAGACCTCTTTGATCACGTACCTGCACATACTAACTTGTTTCGAGGGCTTTTAACAGTAGTTCATGATCACATTCACAATACAGAGGAATAGGCAATGTTGTTTTTCAAGCAGCCAACTTACATCTCACTATCTTGTTTCTCAATCGTAGGCTTTAAACTGAATACGAAGAAACCTCTTTAAAACACTATGTGAAGTTTCGCACCTCTTACGTGTTGTGGAAATGCCCTCTTACCCTCGAAGAAAGATATCGATGATAGCCTACTGACTAAATTCACATAATTTTTCTGTTGATAAATCCAAATAATTCACATGTTTATTCATTTTACAGCCACATTAAAACGGTCAAACTTATACAATCAGACGCGATTCAGTAATTCACTCACAATAGCTGACAAGCTGAAAACATTCTGCAATTAGTGGACCTTAAAGTGACTGTCGACTAGCCGCATATAACTAGTCGGGAAACTGAATTGCTATGACTAATGAAAGCGCTAGCTAACGATATACTAAACACAACAGCATGTCCGAATAACGTTCAACAATGTGCAACTGTTAACTTGCTCTCTCACAACGCTCAATGCAGCTTGGAACGTTGTCCTAAGCAATAATGTTTATTTTCCAACTGCCATACTTATAAGCTATTCTTCATGCTCATGCGCCAATAACTTAGCTCACAACACAACATGACATTTTTAATACAAAGCATTGAAAAGTTTAATAAGCCGCAAAGCTGTCTGGCTGGTTATGTCATCGTGCATGCTGTGCTAATTTAAAATATGAAATCATGACATTAACGCTGACATTATTCTACTGCGTAAAGGTAACAAACAAGCTACAGTTACGAAACGCTTCAAGCAATTCCAGCAGTTTTCGTTATACTTTATTTAGTTAGACAAAAAATTTTACTTTAGATTTAGATTCAATCAATCTTGTCTTGGCTCAACGCTATACTGCACCTAGCAAGCAAGTATACATGCTGCCTCGCACATATGGCGTGGCTGCATTATGCGCACGCTTCCGTAATCGTGCTAAACTGATGGCTATAACACGATATAACCTCGACCAAATCCAAAAATTCAAAAATGTGGAACCTGTGGCTTACTGACGGCAATCTACCAATTGGTGAGATGCATGAGGGCACTCCACCATTTGTTTGTTTAAGAACTACAAAGATTCTTCTAATATAAGTTTCTTGATACAGCAAACTTTTTTTTGCAATGGAACCCTTTGACATTGTTGGTAATATAATGGAACCCTTAGTTACATTAATAGTTAATTTAATAAAAGAAATGTTTTATTTGACAAAGTTAATGTCATGAAAATCTTTTTATTTTTTGGAGATCGACCGCCTTTCGATATGCAATCTCGGGATATATTTGCAAGATTGGCAGCTATGTTCGGAATTCACTGCGGACTTTTTCACGAATGTAGCTTTACGGAACCCCTAACCTTGCTTTGTGGAACCCGAGAGTTCCGCGGAACCCACTTTGAGAATCACTGCAGTAGAGCAATAAAACAACTCGTAAGCCTAAATGTAAAGAGAGGTTTACGACTAACGAATAATATGAGGAAGAGGTTTTATGCAATCACAGCCAACATAAAAATCCAGCAGGAGAGGACGCCGGAAAGCCGCCAATTCCTCTTCCCTAAGTTGCAAATCTGACGGCTATTTCTGCGGCTTCCAGCTGGCTCACGGCTACCAGATATTACCTTCAATTTTAAATTGGCTAATGCAGTCAACAGAACTACCTTAACAATACTCACTACACGGTTGCAAAAAAGTAAGTAAAGTAACAACGTCTATAGGAACTTTCATGCTTATTCGCAATCTTGTGCATTAATTACATCAGCACCTGATGTGCTGTGCGAGAAAAAAGATTTAAAGGTCGAACAGTATGGACTGTCGTTCTAATCATTTTTCCCAACATTTTTTTTAAGATTAAAGTTCAAATTACAGTAATGCACTTCACTAATCTTTATCAAAACTGCTCGAGACGCTAGTACAAAAGAGTTGGCCTAATAACTTTTCACAAAAGTACTCAGCTGACGATTGACCGTACAGAGCGCCCATTACCCACAATAAATAACTGAGTGTTCAGCTTCTGCTTTGATAACCTCACTTAGTTTTGAGGAAAACCCTAGAGTATTTGTCTTTTATCGCCAGTTGCAGTTAAACCAGCACCACCGAACCTCAACTTGCCTGTCTACTTATGTTATCTAACTAGAAAATGAATCATAATTTTGAACAATCTGACCTACGGTTTTTATAACAATGGACTCCTATGTAACACACCATACTTCAATAGCATAGTACGCATTTTTAATTGTTACGTTATATCAAAGGCAAACTGGTGAGGTTGTAATTGTTTGCTGCTTGACTAAATTTTCTAATCTTTTGACAAGTAGACTCCATTGTTTATCAAATTTTTCAAAGCACAGTTAGACGGATCACAGCAATGTCATACCTGCCTATTTAGAATCATTAGAAACTTTATTTCTTTGATTACCCCTTGGGGAAAAATAGTAGCCGGTCGAAGATGCAGTTAACCTTAAACACAAACATGATAGCATTCACAAAAGCATGGCAGAATTATGGCAGTTGCCATAAACCAATAGACCAATTCATATGAGAATAATCAAATAATGAAGACATATGAAAGAGCAACAACGCCACCATTCAGTGAAATACTCAGACCTAGCAAAGGGCGTCGGTAAAAATTGAAACAAGAAGGCCATGGCTCATCTCCTCAAAATCCCCGGCTTAATCACTGCATAAACTACTTTAAAACATTAAAAATACAAAAAGTAGCACTTCTATTAATTGCAAAAAGTGCAAAAAGAATCTTGAGGACTTTTGTTAGAAATTAATTACGCTTCAAGGTGGGAAATATTGCATCTTATTCAAAATTTTAGTCAGGGCCATTTTCGTTCCCTATTGATTCAAAATATAGACTACACCTTCTCGGCCTACTAAACACAGGCGCGTAAAGCGTGAAGGAAATTTGGAGGTGGGATTTAATTCAGTGTGTTTTCATGATGATGTCATCAAAATTCAGTGTTAAAAGATCAAAGTTTAGGGAGCAACAACTCTCTTACTTTTTCCCAAGACTAGGCCATTCACTAAATTTTCCTATTTAGTCTTCTGTTTGAAAAAGTGGACGATCGTTAGCTGGAAAAGTGATTTGGTGGCAAAAAATTTTCAATTAATTGGATAGCGATAAATTCATAGCAGTTTACTAAAAGCGAGAAAACTTGATCGTTTTCGTCTCGCTCTCGCCAGAAGTTTTGCCAATGGATCAATCTTTTACAAAGCTTCGCGAAAATATAAAAGTTGTAGCTCCCCGGATGCCATTCGTGAATATCATCAACAAAGGAATAGGAAGGTTGCATATGACGTCACGTTTCGCGCCAAAAAAAGTGGCTGACCAAAACCTGTAATTTATGCTGGAAAGGCATAGGGCGAGCACCAACTTTTGGGGTTATTTGCAAATTAATGAGAAATTAATTAAAAATTGGAATGAATTATTACTAGTTGGATCCGCGGAAAACAATAAATTTCAGCAAAAGCAATTCGGTTGAGATTAAGTCTTTCTTAGGCTAGTCTAAACTTAGTACTGTGTGCCAATTTAAAAAATTGCCCCTAAGAGAAGTGCCATTTGCTCCTCAGTTTAAAATAAACTCTATACCAATTAGATACCATTCGGTACATTACTAAAAACAACCATTATCTGATCATTACTACCGGTACCGTAAGCTTGCCGGCAAGCTTGCTTGTTGTGTGCTTGAGTAAGGCACTTAACGGCATGCCTTCATCTTTATGTGGCAAACAGGTGGTGGGGCCAAGCAGTCTACCCGTCGGAGTGGCCCAGTGTGACGAAAGACATGCTAACAGAGCATGAGCTCATACGCAAAAATAAATAAATCGGTGCCGTAAGTTTTTGAATTACCCTTGTTTCAACCGCTTAGGTAATAGCCCAAAAAATGTTTGAGTGGTTAAGGTCACAAAATTACATCTGATATATCAATATGACTAGCCTGCAATTACTATTGACAAAAAATTTCAAAAACTTACTGATTTTATCCAACAATAACTAATCCAGCATATGACACACGGTACAGAAGTCTGCCCTGTCATTTAGGCTACAGTATAACTTAGATTTTCAACTTTTCAGTTTGCTTATGCAACTAAATATGCTGCTAGGGTTGCCAACCGTCCTTTATTTCAAAGGACAGTCCTTTATTTGAACTGCCCGTCCTTGTCCTTTATTAAAGTTAGAATTGTCCTTTATTTCTAGAGGTGAAAGAAATTTACTGTGAGAGCGGAAAAAATTTGCAAAAGTACAGTCCAAACCATGGAAAACCAGGTGTTGACCTATTTTTTTTTTTTGGAGGCCACCATGTCCACAAGCAGTTTTTTTCCATGTTGGCCTCCAAAAAAAAAGGTCAACACCTGGTTTTCCATGGTTTGGACTGTACTTTTGCAAATTTTTTCCATTTTCCAACTTTTCGCAATTGCAAATTGAGAATTGCCCTTTGAAATAAAGGACGGTTGGCAACTCTAGTCACAGTGTCCTTAATTGGAACTTGTCAAAGTTGGGAACCCTATATGCTGCATAAGTTACACGTTACAATTAACTTAAGCTCAACATTTCCAAACACGCTGATTAATCGAATATGAAACTCTCATAGAAACTGGCTACAAATACGCTTGCATGTTTAGCCCATAAAATTAGCCCAACTATTAGCAATAACAAGCAAACCTTAGCACCTCTTATCTTACTTTGACCTTAGATTTATTCCTTAACATCAGAAAAACAACATATTTAACGCTCATTTAACAACTGTCACGTTTCTTCATTTGATTTGCGAAAAACGATGTCAGCAAAGTCACTGAAACTGGTCAGCCACTTTTTTCCAAAGCGCATTTTGATGACGTTTGATCACGTGCGTGCAACCTTCCTATTGCTTGACATGGAACAAAAAAATAGGGAACAGAATGAACTTGCATTAGGATTCATGATGAAAAAGAACCATTAGAAACGTTGTCAAGTACTGTTCGGTTATTTGCAAAAATAACATAGAACCTGGCAAGGGCCTTGGCAGGGAGGACAAAGGGAGTCGGCAGAGAGGCAGTAACCACCCTCGAAACTAAAAACCCAAAACATCGTTCTGTTAAACGCGCATTTGTGGAAAGGAGCTCAATAAAACCGGAAGCAACTTATAGCAGCCTATATTGCTATGTTCTTCTAAAAAGGTTTCTGCCGACGCTTTTGGAACCAGGGCCAGATTAGATCTGTCTTTTCAATTAGGATTCACTGCAACAATGCAACGTTGCAACATTTTTGATCAGCTCTACTGCATGTTGGCTCTTTGTGGCTTTCGGCTTATTTTAGAAAAGGTATATTTTCCATCAGCTGTAGCATCCACCATAATACGTATGCTCCTTCATCAAACAAGCCAGTTTTGAATATTTTAGTGTTTTATACAAAATATACGTGCTGCAAAATATGTGTAAGTTTTACAGTGTGGCACCAATGCTTTGATTACTAAAACAGGTGGAAATAGTCTCAAATTTGCGAGCTAATTTTTTTACTCCATTTGCAAGGGCAGTTTTAGAATTTTTGCTTCGGGGAATTAACTTGAAAGTCTTGTTTGAAGGTTAACTATTTGAAAGCCATTGGTTTAAACAGCTGAAAATTTAAGAGAGGCTTTAGTCCCTCCTAACCTAAAAGCAGCCTCGACTTTATTTGCTCACTAAAATTTCGACATGTCAAAATTTAATTAAGTATTTTTAACGCCAGAGTTCAAGAAATCTTGATAATATCAGTGTAATAATACCAGGACAATCTGCTTAACGATCACAGTAGGTATCAGGTTGTACCTACAAAACGGGTTTGGAAGTTTTGGGGAACATCGGAATCCGTTTTTGAGAATGGAGTTTTGTTGTTGCACCCCTCCGACAAAAAACGAACAAAAGCCAATCTCAAGAAGTTAATCTTGAAAACAAGAAGTCTTCAACTTGTAAAGCAACACAAATTTTGCTTTCAAGAAGTTGATCTCCAACAAGGAAAAAAAGGTGTTCAGCTAGAAAAGGTAGCAACACGTCCACCAAAATATTTAGCTATTTGTACCAGTGGTTTTGTAACGCTCGTTTATGTCTCGAACGCGCGTCGAAATTCCCCAACAAGCTGTACCCTCGTATACAATCAGTACAAATTCACATGAGGAGAAACAGCAGTTTCTGAAAATTACCATAGGCTAAGTCAACGTATTCACACCCAAAAAAGTAAAAGCTAGCTTATCAACTGTTTATCCATCCAAAGCGGGACGCTCTGAACAGAAGCGTTGACAAGGAGCCCAGGGGTACCTTTGGTACCGGGCCCGGATACTTTTAGAGGGCCCAGATTTTTGAAAACGTCGCACGCAATATTAGCAATAAATTAGGCCTAAGCTTTCTATTTTTTCTGTTTACAAGTGCATAACTTATATAATAATATTTTTGACATGATGACTAATGTTTTCTTCATTTTGGATACAAAACATTTGCTTAAATATTTCTTTTTTAAAAAATTCGGGCCCTCCAGAATATTTCCTGGTTCCGTGGCCAGAAACATAAAATTTGGTTCCTGTAACTCTCAAAGCAGAAAACTTCCTAAATATAACATAACTTTAAGCCTTAAACTCCTAGATCTTAAACCCAGATATCCCATACGGATCAATCAATTTGTTTATGGTCAGATTTTACATCAATCCTGTTATGTTTGGTTACCTCTTTTAAACAGGAACATTGCATTTTACTCACCGAGTACTGGTGACTGCTAATCCTAAAAGAAAAGCAATTGCTGAGCAATTATGCCAAACACTCATCCATTTGTAATGGGCTAAAACCTGGCAACTTCAATTTACTAGATCCTTGTTGAAGGGGCCCTGGACTGTTCTCTCAACGGCCCTGGCCCTGATTGCCGCAAATTTTACCCAAGATTATGAGAAAACCCCAAGGGCCTGGAAAAAGAGAACAGTTGCAGAAAAAGCAAGTTTGAAAACTAAGATAGCGATAAGGGTTAGCAAAATGATTGGCGCAAACAACATAAAGGGAATTACTCACAAACCAAGGTAACTTTCGGTCGTCCGATTAAGCAGTCAATGCAGAGTTAAATCCAGCTGCAATAAGTTTTGACCAGAGCTGCGAACTCAAACTCAAAGAACTCGAACTTGAACTTGAAAAATTCTTGAACTCGAACTTGAACGCAAAGTCGAAAAACGTAGATTGAGTTCTAATTTATTAATTGAATAATTTTGAAAGGAGAAGAGTAAATAATATTTTTCAATGACTTAGGTCTTAAGACCATTTTTTCGAGGTTCTTGCTTTGGGTTTTATGGTTTTGGTCCAAACCAGAGCTGTGAACTCGAACTCAATAAACAGTGTCACTTTTCTTTTTTTTTTGCCAAATATCAAAATGTAAAACAGCTCAACAAAACTAGATCATCCCAAATGTTATTTTGAGGGGAATCAAGGTTAAAATTCTTATCAAAACGATACATGTCAAGTCATTGGCGTACATATTTCTTTGTGTGGGGGGGAAGGACTGAAACCATTTTTGTCTTAAAACAAATATGAAAACGTCTCCTTTTTGGAGTTCAACTTTTTCACCGTGACTTTCCATTGTTTTCTGCTCCAAACAAAAGTGAAGACCTTTTGTTTTGAAGATCAAACTTTCCAAGGTGGAGTTTTCATTTTTAAACTCTCTGTGGATATTAGAAGGATTTGTGCCCTTAATTCCTCTACTTTTACGTCTATAAGTTAGAAACACTCCCTTATTTTAAAATATGATCTCAATTTGCAAATAAAATGTTTCGTGATAGAATTTTAGAAAACTTGTCAAAGTAGCAAGAGCCTCATTTGCCTCCATGTGGAAACAATCTTGTTTATTATGGAAGGTAAAATCTTGATAGCTAAGCTTTAAAGAAAAAGGCTTTCAAGTCTGTTTGAAGACCACATTGGGCAGAGTTCTCGATTTCAAAAGGTTGATCTCTAAAAATCAAGAGAGAAGGACTTCACCTTCTCAAAATACTCCGTCCCATCTCAAAGTTATTTTTTATATACGCTAATGCACACAGGCAAACTAAATATTACTTATGTGTCAAAATATGATACTACAATCGATATTCACGGACCCCCATCCACTCGATACTGAGTTGTTTTTCCCCTAGCACATTTAACCATTAACCGTCCCATCATACCACCACCTTCTTCAGAATTTGAAAATCTGAATTGAGTTACGCCAGCAGTAGGCTTATATGTTTTTATTTCCACTTCTAGAGAAAATCTTCAGAAGGTTGGTTGGCGACTAGAACGTGGCTGAGTTCAGATCATTTTCTAAGTATGTTGCTGAGGCATTGAATTGTTTATACCACAAGCGGTACAGTGAAAAAGCGCCTTTTTTTAAGGCATAAAAATGTCGGCCCAGCCATCGTGAGATGAACGTAGGTTTCGATCATTGTGGCAATAAACGGCACTCCAACCGACTCTGCTACATTGTTGCCAGCCGTTATGCTAAGCTACTACACTGAAAATTATTTGCAACTAGTGAAATTCAAAGTTTTTCGCTTTAGGACAAATTGGACCTCCTTCCTAAAATATGCATACACCTATAAATATTCTAGTTGCATTTTACTGAAGTGCTACTTGCAATTAGCCAAACTGTGATTATTACCACATCTAAAGAGGAAGCCAAAAGGTTCAAACATCTTATATGAGATGCTATACGTAAAAATTTTCATATTACCACAGTTTTGCTGCTCAAAAAACGTTACTTTATTTTGAGCGGCAATGAAATTTAAATAAAGAGTGATCATTTCTAGTGCCTCTCACTCGCAGTTGTCCATTTTGCATAGGCCTACATGCATATATACGTATGAATTATCATTATTGCGTGGTATAGTCAGCAATGGTGTATCAAGATAATTCAAAGGGGAGAGGCAAAAATGACTTTTTTTAGTTAAAGCAAATTAAGCTGTTTGCTCTGGTTTGTTGTTGTCCCTCTTTTTTTTGGATAAAGTTGCTTGTAGAGATTAACACGTGTTGGGCTCTTTAGTGATGGCCACGGCACGATGACTCCTTACACACACACATTTTTATATACGCTCGCAATGGTTTGGTTATGTTGCGCAAATTAATCAATAGATTGATTGATAAATTTTTCCTTCAATAGTTCTTAGCTCTGTTCTTGGGTCCAACCACATGGTAAATTTCCGACATTCCTTAATTCCATATTTCTTCATATTCAATAGTTGGTCTGTGTCTGATTTGAGATTTTTTAATTCTGCTAGAAATGAATTTGTCAACCACTCTCTTTGCAATGAAAAACTTTAGAAAGGCTGTTGATAATTTTACAATTCTAATTTTGCCACGAATTTTCCTCACGTCGTCCAGGTCGGTCAGCTGTTGGTTGTTGTATCGATGTCGGAAATATTTGAACAATTTATGGGTGGCACAAACCTTCAGCAATGCTTTTATTAACCACCATTTCATTATACTTTTTTTCAAGTACAAACTCGAACGTCTTCGTTTACTTCTCTTTAAGAATTTTTGCTACAATGGCAGCCTAACAAAACGGCGAAGAATTTATACTGTATGAGGGCTTCTGATTGGATGATATAAAAAGCGTCGTGACTGGTAGACCAAATCAGAACGTTTTGAGAAGTTCAAATTATAAATGAGCTAGTTTCAAAGTGTAAACAAATTCGTTTTGTCGGAAAAATTCAGGTTTTAAGGTTTTAATATAAGTCGCTTCTAAAGTGGAAAGATGAAAGTGCAATCTTCCATTGGCTAATATTGAAAATTGCTTGTCATCGTAGCGAACTGCGCAGTCTTTATTTTCTAAGAGATGTTGTTCGATTTCAGAGTAGCCTGCTGGTGAAAGTTGAGATGCTGACTTGCATTCGCGTTTGATGAAAAGTCGGTCTGGTTGCAGTTTGCTTCTTATCGATTTTGGTTCAAGTCGTTTCATTCGGTCCTACAACCTTTGAGATGTGCAGCCCACGTACCGGAAATCACAGCAGCACACGTATTGGTATACGACCATGCATTTTTAGATGGTAGGCAGCATCTTTCCGAATTGCAAAAAGCATTTTCTCAGTGGAGAAAATGACACAAGGTTGCTCTCCACCATAGCACATGCTGATAGCACTCTTGCATTGCTCCTCAAATTACAATAAAATATTGCCAATCCAAGGTAGTTTTAGATAGACTGGGCATTTTTGTGGACTTTCTTTGGGTAACAGTTTAAATTGTCGGAACTTCTTTTTTCCCAAGTCTATACCACGATCAGGATAGCCGTTGTAGCTGAGGATAGAACCAATTGAGTTCAATTCATGAGATAATTTTGAAGGTGAGCAGATGATAAAGACTCTGTGTACAAGCGTGCCGATTAAAATGTTTTTCTACTTTTAGGTCCAAATGAATCCCAACGAATATATTGTCTCGTAAATGTTGGCTTTCTATAAATCGAAGTTAAAAATTCTGGGTTGCTCTTTTTCACAAGAACATCCAAAAATGGTAATTTACCTTCTACTTCCTTCTCAGGAATGAATGTTAGTGATGGGTGAAAGGAATCGAGTTGATTTCCACACATGTCGTAATCAGTTTTTTTTCAAACATAGCAAAAGTGTCATTCATGTATCGAAAGTACATAATTGGTTGATTGTCTCCATTGAACAGCTTTTCTTCGTAATATTCAATGAATATATTGGCCAGAGTTGGCCCAAGTGCCCATGGCAACTCCGTCAATTTGCTTGTATACAACGTTGTCGAAACTGAATTCAACCGAATTAGTTGCTATATTTATTAATTCAACAAAAGCATGTTTTTCCATACCAGGAGTAGGCTATTCGAAGATTTAGTGACATATAAATAGTTCTCACAGATTTGTATGGCTTTAGCCAATGGAATGTTGGTAAAAAAAGACTTGCAATGTCGAAGGAACACATAAAAGTTTTACCTGGTTTAGTAGCCAACTTTTGTATAGTTTAAGCAAATGTAAAGGAATCTTTGAAGCGGCGACTTGAGTATTGGTCTAGGACGGGTTGAAGTATCACAGATAGCCACATGACTAGCTTAAGTTAGGATCAGCCAATCATAGACAAAATTGGTCTGAGTGGAACAGATGGTTTGTGGACATTAGGGAGTCCAAACATTCTTGATCGTTGTGAGCCTGTTGGTCGTATGTTTTCATGTTAGGAGCGTGAAATTAGGTCATCTTTTTCAATTGTTGAAGGCACTTTTGTAATTTGGTTCCAATCTTTGCAGTGTCGTCTTTCTCTTCATCTAACCCCAAACATTGAAATTTGTCCGTGTCATTTAGAATAAGTTCCATTTTTTCCATGTAATCCGTATAATTAAGGATTACCATACCAGAGCTTTTATCCGGTTTTGTTATCAAAATGTTCTTATTTGCGCCCAGTGATTTAATAGCCAGGAAACATTCGTGATGCATAAAAATGTCCAGTCAATTTTAGAGCGACAGTACTCATAAGCCAGATAATTTAACTTTGCCAAAAGTGCAGAGGCGTCATCTTTAGATTTAGGTGTATAATGCAACCATTGTCCAATCAAATTTCAAACTCTGCAAAGATTTTTTCCCCATCGATTTTGGTAGGAGACAAACAAAATTCAAAGGAGTGAACCAAAACAAATTTCGCGGTGTCCGAGAGTTCATTGCTCGATAAGTTAACAATATTGTTTTTGCTAACAAATGCTAAAGTGCCAGACCAAGAGTGTCTAGAGTACGATAAAATAGTCGTTAATAAAAGCAATATTGAAGGTTTGTACAACCCATTAATTGTTCAAATATTTTCGATATCGATACAACAACCAACAGCTGACCAGTCTGAACGACGTGACGAAGATTCGTGGCAAAATCAGAACTTCAAAATTATCAACAGCCTTCTTTAAAGGTTTGCGTTGCAAAGAGAGTGGTTCCCAAAATCATTTCTAGCAGAATTAATAAATCTCAAATCAAAAAATGTGCTTTTTTGAATGACAAAATTTTTCATATTTAAGTTTTCCTCTTTTTGTTTATCGTGGCTTACTGTTTAATGTTTATCAGAAAATTGCGTCTCCTTCCGCAAACGTGTCCACCTAAAGATTACGTTTATCGGAAAGGTTATCAAATTTCCTTTCACGTAGGCATACTAAAATGAGTCAGAAAGTTGCGGAAAGCAAAGCAAAGCAAACCAAAATTTATTTTAGTTTAAAGCACAACCAATAACAATCGAAGCAGAAAGGATAATGCAGCATTCAAATGTTTGTAAATAACTGGGAGGGCTGCAAAGGTATCTTTAAGTCATCTAGTCAAGCAGCCATGCTCTTTGTAACAACTATTTTTGTTTACTTAGCTGGGAATTGTTGAAAGGATCTATTAAAATTCGATAGAAAATATGCAAGGTAAAGATCAATGTCAAGTGATGTATTTGTCAAGAAATTTCTTTTTTAACATGAACTGCTTTACAGTTGAAGCGCATTTCATAATTAATGGAGTTCTAAATTTTGACTTCAGAGGATTTAATTCATCTTTGACAACGCAAGGAAATAGTGCTGTAATAGATTGAAGATGATGTTCAGTTTTTTAGAGTGTATGCTAGAAATTTGATATATATATATATCAAGATAAAAGACATAATCAAATTTTTAGCCTACACTCTAAAAAACTGAACATCATCTTCAATATATTACAGCTGTTGTGTTTTCTTGCAACAAAACAATTAGATAATCACGGAGATTAAACTAGCTTAAATTCTCATCACAAGTATATCCTTTTTGTTCACTTCTATTCACAATCTCAATCATTTCTAAAACGTGACTACACAATAGATTATAAATGCAGCTGTTATGTACAAACGATACTATATCATCACAACACCTTCCGCTCTAATTTGAAGATACGGACTCAGAAGATATTACAATTTACACAAAAGTATGCTCTTCGACTTAAAAATTATACATGGCATTGTATCAGAGCAGACTTAGCAATCGAAAAGTACTTTACGTCGCCTTTTCCTCTGGGGCCGTCCCAACCTACGAGAAATGCCCCCATTGACCCCATCATTTAAAAATGTGCTGTTTCTATGATTTCTTTCTCTGCTGGGGCCTTGTTTTTCTGATAATGAACACGAGCTAGTTGAAGGAAGGTTTTGATGATTTCCATCTTGCAAAGTGTCTACCTGAGGCTTGTTTGTTCGTTCACATTCAGTTATGCTGGTGTTCGGTTCAGAGACATAACGTGGTTGTAACTGATCGACATGTCTTCGCCACCTCGCTCCATTTGATAGAACTCGTACTCGTACACTACGAGTGCCATATACTTTTTCAATTTCCGCTGGTACCCATCGAGGATTGTTACGTGCATGCTGGCCTTCTTCCAGTGCATAACATGGCATGCCAACTTGATAAGGATTTTCATCTTGGTTTCCCCGCAACTTGGATGGGTGAGGTGTTTCCTTCAATTGCCTCCTCTGCGCCGCATGAGCTGGTGATGGTAACAATACATCAATCTTGGTTCGAATTTGTCTTCCTGTCAATAGTTCGCTTGGCGAATATCCTCCAGCTAATGGTGTGCGCCGATATTGCATTAAAAATTCTTGCAAGGCAGACTTACATGGGAGATTTGATTTTTTTAATGCTTGTTTAAATGTCTGCACCAATCTTTCGGCTGCTCCATTCGTTGCAGGGTGGTAAGGCGCTCCCGTAAGATGCACAATTCCTCTTTGCTTGCACCACTCCTGAAATTCACCTGATGTGAATGAGGACGCGTTATCCGTAACCAGGCTGTGTGGATACCCAAAATGTGCAAATGTCTCTTCCAACAGTGCCATTGTAGACTTTGACGAGACAGTTGTAGTGGGATAAATGCATGGGTATTTGGAGTAGGCATCAACAATCACTAGCCAATTATTTCCCATAAAATTAACCGCATGGTCCACATGTATTCGGCTCCATGGCTTCTCCGGAAGCATCCATGGGTGATTTTTCATTTTCGGCGGTTTATTCTGGTGTTCTCCACATGATGTGCAGTTTCGGCATTGCTCTTTAATGTCAAAATCCAAACCTGGCCAGTATACTGCTGTGCGAGCCAAATGTTTCATTTTCTCAATCCCAAAATGACTCGTATGCAAAATGTCAATAACTTGCTTTCGTAAACTTTGGGGAATCACAACTCTAGTTCCATATAGCAAACATCCATGTTCCACAGATAAAAAATCTGCAACTTTGCGAAATTCCTCAGCTTTTTCTGTAGAAGCTTTCTTTTGAGGCCATCCTTCTTGCGTATACCGAATGACTGTTGAAATTGTAGGATCCTTTGCTGATTCTTTAAGTAGGACTCCTGGGTCTGTTGGCTTCAGCTGTGAGCTTATGGTCTTGATGGCGTTTATTACATACATATTATCCTCCTCTTCTTCTTCGTGGTCGAAGTGCGCATCAGGACCTGAAGGCAATCGGCTTAGCACATCTGCATTTCCATGAGCAGAAGTATTTCTATATTCGATGGAATAGTTATACTGATTTAATATTAAAGCCCATCTAGCTAAGCGATTGGCTGCCAAAGCTGGTGTGGCTTTGGTAGGACTAAACACTGATAGCAATGGCTTGTGATCAGTCACTAAGATAAATTTTCGTCCATAAAGGTATTGATGAAACTTTCGCAGAGCAAACACAATAGCGAGAGCTTCTTTTTGCATCTGACTGTATTTTCTTTGGCTCTCTGTCAATGTTTTGGATGCGTTGGCAATTGGACGTTCCTGTCCATCTTGAAAACGGTGAAACAACACTGCACTAATTCCTACGTTGGAAGCATCACAAGAGATACCAATTGGCAGTGATGAATCAAAGTGTGCTAGCACCATGTCTGTGCAAAGCATGTCTTTCACAGTTTGAAAAGCTTCTTCTTCTTTTTCCTTCCATTTCCATTCCACGCCGTTTCTGGTTAACTTGTGTAAAGGCTCAGTAATTGTAGACAGGTTAGGCAAAAACTTTCCATAAAACTGTACTGAACCTAAAAATGATTTAAGCGTTGAAAGATTGTGAGGTCGTGGCATTTTACGAACTGCGTCAACTTTCTTTCCCTTGGATATGCCTTGGGATGAAAGAGTATGTCCCAAATACTCCACAGTGGGTTTGGCAAACTCACATTTATCCAAACGACAGCGTAGTCCATGGTCTTGAAGCTTTTGTAGAAGTTGACGCAAATTTTCTAGATGGTCTTCAGCATTTTTGCCGCTTACAAGTATGTCATCTAAGTAAACAGCAACACCTTTAAGATCTGAAGTCAACTGGGTCATTATCTCCTGAAAGTAACCCGGTGCCGATGTTATCCCAAAAGGCAATCTCATTTGAAGAAGCACACCCTTATGCGTGCTGAGTGCCAGCCTTTTTTGGCTTTCTGGGCTGAGGGGAATTTGATTATAGGCATCTGCTAAGTCAATTTTAGTGAAGCAATACCCCCCACCTAGCTTTTGCATTAGTTCTTCGGGAACCGGAATGGGTTGTCTATGTATTTCCAGTTGATGGTTTATTGTGGCTGAGTAGTCCCCACATACTCTTAGTGAGGGTACAGTTTGCCCTGGACGTAGGGGTTTCTTTACTGGTACTACTGGTGTGCCAAAATCGTTGAATTGTACAGGCTTCCACACCCCTTTGGCAATACCCCGTTCATAAGCTTGTGCCAAGTCATCCTGTATGGCAAAGGGCACAGGTCGTGGTTTGCAAAATACAGGCGTTACGTCTGGTTTAAACTTTATGTCAAGTTCAAAATCTTTCAGGCAACCTAGTTCATCATTAAAAACATCAGGAAAATCATTACACATTTGTTTACAAGCACTTTGCAAGCTTTCAGCACATTGATACACAGATTTACAAATAGACAAACTGCATTGCTTTCCATGAATCATATCATCTAGTGATATGCTCAGTGTTGCAATCGCATCTCTACCCAATAAGTTTAATTGTGGAATGTCTGTGACCACAAAATCAATTTGTTTGCCATCAAGGCTTGATTCATTATTATGCATAACTGCAACAGATTTTGCTTTATATACACCTAAAACAGGTAGCTTATGACCAGAAGCTGATGTATAAACTTTGTCAGTAGTTTGCAATGCTGGTCGGCCAATTTTAATCCAGCGCGATTTCGAAAGAAAGCTATCCCCAGCACCCGTGTCTATTTCAAAAATGGTTTGGTGACCATCAAGGCTAATACTTTGTTGTAACTGGGGAGCAGATCTGACCATTTTGACAGTCTGCAATGTATCTGAGTTGTTGGGTTTCACCGTATGTACTGTAGAGTCTTTTTTCTTTTTATAACAAGCCCTTTCAATATGTCCTAACTTGTTACAATAGTTACACACAGTATTTTTAAAATGGCAAGTGGTGCCTGTGTGACCTTTTCTGCCACAACGGCCACATGGTGGTCCATTTGACCTGTTCACTGAATTTCGAGTATCATTGCACACATCACCTGAAGGTCGTTTTCTCACTTGCCGATATGCTCGTGATGGTGTATGTACTTTAACTGAATACGTGTGTTCATTAGTAGATGGAGTTGAGAAGCTGACAGTCTCTTTTGCAACTTTGTTGGCTTCTTCTATCTCAAGGGCAATATTAATGGCTTTTGCAAAGGTCAATTCGTCTCCTTTTTCTTTAAAAATAGCTTTAAGTATTGCCTCATTGTTCACTGAGCAAATGAATCTGGTGCACATAGCATCATCTTGGGAATCAGTAATTGAACCAAAATCACATGTAACAGCGTCTTGTCGGATGCGTGCTGCTAATTCTGTGACAGACTCATTATGTTTTCTGCTCAAATCACTCCAAAATTTGTATCTTTCACGAATAACAAATAATTTTGGATTATATTGTTCAGCCATAAACTGTGCAAGAGTTTCCATATCAGACTCATTAATGTTGATAGGAGGCTGTTGCTGAGATGCTAAGCTTTGCAGTAACTTGTACACTGAAACAGTCTGATTAGTCAAGAAGATTTGAGCTATTTTAGTTTCAGGCACAGAGTGAGCTTTTATGAATGTTAAAAAACGAGAGTAATAATCGGTCCATAATTCAGCAGTTGAGTCAAATGCTGTAAAACTAGGCACAGAATATAAGCTAGGCCTAGCAGCAGAAACTGAGTTTTCAGAACGAGTACCGGTAGATCCCGCAGCATTACCTGAGTTTGCATTCATCTGTTTGAGTGTTTCTAGTAGCACTTCCATTTGCTGTTGATTTTGCTGGGACTGCAATTCCATTTGAGCCTGTTGCTGATCCAGCTGCTTTTTCATCAATTCAATAATTTCTTTGTTAGACATGGCTAAGTGTAAACTTTGTCGCTAATTTGTTATCCTCGTCGCCAATTTGTTGTGTTTTCTTACAACAAAACAATTAGATAATCACGGAGATTAAACTAGCTTAAATTCTCATCACAAGTATATCCTTTTTGTTCACTTCTATTCACAATCTCAATCATTTCTAAAACGTGACTACACAATAGATTATAAATGCAGCTGTTATGTACAAACGATACTATATCATCACAACAACAGCACTATTTCCTTGCGTTGTCAAAGATGAATTAAATCCTCTGAAGTCAAAATTTAGAACTCCATTGATTATGAAATGCGCTTCAACTGTAAAGCATTTTGAATGCATTTTGAATGGAGCATATGTAAGTGAAAATTGTGCTTCCTCCCGCAAATGTGCCCACCTTAGCGCTCATTCGTTGGACAGCTTATTAAATTTCCTTTCAAGTAGGCATAGTTAAGTGAGGCAAAAAGTTGTCGAAAGAATTCGAACTTTTTCAACCATTTTTTGCCTCACTTTAGAATGCTTACTTGAAAGAAAATTTGATAATCTCTCCGATAAACGTAGTCTTTAGATTGGAACGTTGGCCGAAGAAGACGCAATTTTTACTTGTAAAAACCGTAATCTGACAATAACGGCTGTTTTCAAGACATGATTTCAAAAAATGAGTCAAGTTCAAAGTAATGCTCAAACAGTTTTCACAAGATTTTGGCGGTGAAGCTATGCTTTTAGAAATTGTATGTTTGTGATTCAAAATTTTTTAAGAAAGATTTGGACGCAAAGCTTTTTTTTTTATTAACAGCTGCATTTAGTTTTTAAATTGCTATAATTATTTTACCAAAATTGCGTTTTCCAAACGCTACATTTACGTGTTTTTTTATTCTGCCAGAATTACGTTAGGGTAAAGTCAAACGATATGTTGAAGTTATTGTCAGCAGGTTTGGTGTTGTGTTGCAGTTGGTGGTTTAGTTCAAATTGTCATAATTATTTTTGCTCATGCATGCGTACCCAATATTTGGGTATGCTTTGCTTATGCAATGACCTGCTATATCTTGAAGTGATGTCGAACTCAATGTTTAAAGCTTAAGCTAGTCGCTGGGCATTGTTTAGAATTGGCAGTGGCTATTTTGCCGTCGACGGCAATGTACCCTCAGAGACTATTTTGCCGTGAGTTATTTGTGATTGGTCAACTTTAATGACGTACTAAACATGTGACTTTTGGTCGTCTCTGATTGGTCAATTTTAAAAACCAATTTAAAAAATTTTGCACCCCCAGATCTCTATCCCCCACCCTGTACACTCCCTTGCAGTGTACACTGCCCCGTACATTTACATACCGGGCCTGCCCCTTCAGTGTACACTGCCTTTTTTTTAAAGCCCTGGCCAGCTGAGATTTGAACCTGAAACCATGGAATCTTAAGACCAGCGCTCTATCCACTACACCACAGAGTCACTGGTGCAATTATTGCAAATTTGGCTGTATAAACACACGTGAATGATCATGGCAAAATAGATTCCAAGGGCAAATTGCCGTCAATGGCGAAATAGCCACTGCCTTTAAAATTAGGAAGTGGCTATTTTGCCGTCAACGGCATTTTACCCTTGGAGACTATTTTGCCGTAATCATTCACGTGTGGTTTTATTGCCACAATTGTTCAGTTTCTACCAGTGGTGTGGTGGATAGTGTGCTGGTCTTGAAATGCTATGGTTTTGGGTTTGAATCTCAGCTAGCAGGGCACTAAAAGAAAGGCAGTGTACACTGAAGAGGCAGGTCTGGTGTGTGAATATATGGGGTAGTGTACAGGGTGGGGGAGTGGACACTGGGGGTATAAAATTTTTTTAATTGGTTATTAAAATTGACCAATCAGAAGCCACCAAAAGTCACATGTTTAGTACGTTATTAAGATTGACCAATCACAAATAACTCATGGAAAAATAGCCTCTCAGGGTAAAATACCATTGTCGGCAAAATAGCCACTGCCTTAAAATTATGCTATAGCTGTTCTCCCAATTTTCCCAACATAGTAGTGGTCAAAAATGTTATGGCCTCCCTAAATGTTTAATTGGATATTGCGGAGAATTCCTACCTCAGAGGTTTCTATTACTTGTTTCCCAATAATCAGATGTCATATCAGTACCATTGTATATGTAGTACTAGTATTCAACTAGTAACATTGTTGCTAACACTCATTTTAGGTGTAAAGTGGTGGACAGTTGTTAACACTAGCAACAAATTAGCTTAATGATAACTTTGATCTAGAGCCACTTATTTAAATAAGTAAAAATTGCAAAGTTTTGAAAAAGTCAAATTGGTTCATGTGTGCAGGTGTGCCAACTAATTAGCTGTTTATGTTATAATCTAAATGTTGGATTGTAGAAGTATTATCACTACACACAGTAAATACAGTCAACCAGTTTGAGCATATATGCAATTGCTTTTAGTTTTGAACCTACTTTTTGTGATTGATTAAACATTTTGGATTATAATTTAAATTGATCAGATTAGAAATAATTTTTATTCAGTATTGTACTTGACTTGTAGTATCATAAATTCTGAGGGAATATTATCAAAGATAAAAGTGTCACACAAGTCAGGACGCAAGAAAGTGCCTGATAGTTTTCTTATTAAGCTGCTTCCTTGTAAGAGTGTAACCTTGCCCAATTGCTTTGCAGGTTGGGAATTTATTAGTATAAAATGCTGCTATGAACTAATATTTCCAAAAGTCGACATCTTGAGAAATTTTATCTATGTACTGTACTATTGGTACTGCCATTCAGTTTGTTAGTCGGTCAGCAGATGTGGCTAATGCAACTACCTAATGTACTACAGCAGTGTGCATTAGTATGCTTGACCAACACTGACAGTATGGTATCAATATCAGTGAAAGAAAGTAAGGTCATTTGTCAATGTGTATTGGTAGGGGATAAAAGACTGAATTGGATAAGAGCAACAACATGAGCAACCACAGCAAAAAAGGCAGATTTATGCATAGACATTCAAATATTACAAGTTCAACAAATAACTAAATTTGATTGATGCTGTAGATCATTTCTTGTTAAAATATCACAATTTAGAATTGACAAAGTGCATTGCAAGAAAATTGGACTTTCCAATAGTAGGCTGATTACTTTTTTATTTTTTGTCTTAGAGTTTGGTCTGATCATGATTCTATGCTGGTGTTGTTGCTCTGTTCATGAATAAGTCATGCAGAGGCACAAATACTTCGTAAGTTAGGTATAATTAAAGTTTACATACGTAAATTATTTAAGCTGAAAAACTATGGAAAAAAAGAATATCTATGTTTATTATCTATATGTACAGCAAATTGAAACGGGATAAATAACATGAGTCATATTCAAACATTGTTCAAAGTATTTTCCATTGACAACCGTTTGTCTCCAGATGAATTTGTGGAGGTAGGAAGGGAATAACACGTCAGACGTACTGAACTGACGTCAAAATAATTTAAATAAGAATAAAATACTAAATTAAAACAAAAATAATTTACGTATGTAAAGTTTGATTATACTGTAAGTTAGTAGCCTGTGTGCTGACAGTTGATGATGCCTTTTTCATTGCAAGTTCAACTTTATGCAAGGTTTGAACAAAAAAAATAGCTCAGCTCTTCAGATTTTTCTATGTTATGTCTCTGAAATTATGTGTATGAAATATTTTAGCTGCTTGTGTCATTTTGCTGTTTTACACCTAGCTTTTTGTGTTACCTATGTTATCTTAAAATATTGTGTATGCATGAAGCTGTGCTGATTGTGAAAGTATATATCATTAGGAGGAATGTCAATTTTATTTTAACTGTGTATGAAGGTAAAACTTACAATAAGAAAATTTTTTAATTATTTTTCCAAAGTCAGACCGGGATCAGGGGTCATTTGTTTGTGCATAGCAGGATCTGGATCAGATTTAGGAACTGTTTGTTTGAGTCAGGATTGGTTTTGGACTCTAACATTAATGACTCTTGCCACCTCTGTTGTGGACGTAAAAGTTTAAAGAATTTTTGAAAGTGATCTACAAGGCAGTGGCTATTTTGCTGTCAATGTAATTTTACCCTTGGGAGGCTATTTTTCCATGAGTTATGTGTGATTGGTCAATCTTAATGACGTATTAGATGTGTGACTTAGAATGCTGTGCACTCCCTTTAGTGTACACTACCTCATTGTAAGATACTTTACGCGGCTCCTGGTTAGCCCAATATCCTACATAGGACTGTAATGAAACACGTCTGGTTCGCCCTCGACAGCACGATGATTTGATTGTCTCTTTCACGTAAACAAGTATATGAAGCGGATGAACGAAAGTGGTTTTTGAAAACACAAAACAAAATTCAACATCAAAACAATTTCACACAAGCACAAAACTTACATACCGTTTACTTTTGAACCAGGATTCCTTGATGTTACTGCTAGCCATACAAGCATTAACTAAACTGAAAACTGATATCTTTACATGAAATTGCTCACCCAAAAAAGTAATTAGGTATAGAAACATTCCAATGATTACACTAAATGTGGTGTTTAAGGCATGCATGATTACATGATAGTAGGCCTTGGCATGTGTGGAACAATAGCTTGAATGGCCAGAGTTTGAGGCTCAGTAGAACTGGATATGATGTATCATACCCCCAGGAAAAAATTAAATAGAATTTACATTTTTTGATTATACAGTCATATCATTCATTTATACACACGACAATACAAATATCACACTTCATCAGAATTTAGTATGAAGCACAACATTGTTTTAAAACAGTGGTACTCGTCTTCACATTCACAGTTTGTACTAGTCTGTGTTTGTCCGTGAATGTCTCTATTACATGGCCTATCCTCCACTTGGAACAGGGCAGGGAATTATCGATGATGAGCACAGTGTCTTTCAATTTAAGATTTCAACGCCTCTGCTGCCATTTTTGGTGGAAGGTAATATTTGGCAAAAACTTACTTACCCAGCGTCGCTAAAATTTGGTATCTAGATATTGAGTTTGGGCCCATCGTCGCCATGCGTAAGAATCTCTTTTGTCAAACAGTTCTGGAGGCAAGTTAACACTGCCTTGAAACAATAGCAAATGGTTGTGTGTTAAGGGTTCATTGTCTGGATCAAAGGTGACGGGAACAAGTGGTCTTGAGTTGAGAATTGATTCAACTTCAGTCATCAAGGTGTTCAGAACTTCATCAGTTACAACTTGTATTTTTATCAAGGCACACAGAATACACTGAGTCGAGCAAATCAGTCTTTCCCAGGCACCTCCCATGTGGCTTGCAGCTGAAGGATTAAATGACCATCAAAGTTCATGTTGACAAAGATAATCATGAATTTATGACTGCTACTACAATTGCAGCAAATCTCGAAGGATTTTCTCTGCCCCCACAAAGTTCGTACTGTTGTCGCTGTATATTTGTTGTGGCTTACCTCTGCAAGATATGAATCTTCGAAGAGCTTGTAAAAAAGAATCAGTTGTTAGATTGTGAGCTACTTCTAGGTGAACAGCGTGCATGGATAAACATGTGAATATGCATCCATAACGTTTCACTTGGCTTCGGCCTTGCTTTGCAAGAAAAGGCTCGAAGTAGTCAATTCTGGCATATGAAAAGGGTGGTTCATTAACTTGAAGACGGCCTAAGGGGAGATCAGCCATTAACTGCTGACTGACAGGAGCATTTTGTTTTTTGCTAAAGACACAGTTGCCAATCTCCCGTTGTACTGTCACACTACCTTTCACAATCCAGTACGACTGCTGCAAAGATGCCCAGGTGTGGCCCACCCCTGAATGGCCTACCAATTGGTGATGGTGTAAAATCAGAAGCTCTGTAAAGTGCGAGTCACTTGGGAGTATTACGGAATGCCAAACAGAGAAGTTGGCCAGTGCTTTGTCAAATCTTCCTCCAAGGCGAAGGACTCCATTAACGAGAATTGGTTTGATCTCAGTAGGTAGCATGGAAAGGAACCTCTAAGCAAACTGTCATTAGTTATAGAGCTAATTATTGCGGAAAATTTTCTGTTTTGGATATATTTAATCACACATGACTCTGCATTTTGTAATTCGTCTACAGACAATGCTGAACAGTCAAATATAGAATCACTTTTTTTAGCCTCTAAATATAAACATCAAATTAGCCAAGCTACACATTTTCTTGATTGATCAGGGTTTCATTTGGACACAGCTTACTTTTGCTTACTGCAGCGAGTACTTTAGCTGTAGAAAGAAAGGATAAAGGAGAAAGATCACTTGGTAAGTCAGAAGCAATGGCGATGGTTTTGGCCAATTATCCTGAGATAGCAACAAAAATTTTGGACTATTCAACCAAGTTTTGGAATTCAAGAATGCTTCCATAGTGATCGGTCTTGTAGTAATATCAGCCAGATTAACTTTTGAGGGAATGTATTTCCAGTCAGAGATATCAGTATGGCACTCAATGATGGACACTCTATTAGCAACAAATACTGGAAAACGTTTCCTTGAGTTGTGAATGATGTGAAGCAGAGCAGTTAAGTCACTCCAAAAGGTTGAAATGCAAGCTGTAATTTGTAACTCTCTTTGAAGCAATATGTCTAATCTCTCCGAGAACAGCTGCTGTGAGCTCAAGTCTTGGTGTGCTCATTGTTTTTACAGGAGCAAGTCTGGATTTTGCTGTAACAAATGAATATTGTATCCTACCGTGATCATCCATGACACAAAGATAACTGCCGGCACCATATGCGTTCACAGAACCATCAGAAAAATGATGGAGTTCATAGGAGTTAATTCTACCAAAGTCGATTGGTTTGTAGCACTGGCTAACAGTTAATGTTTGAAGCCAGGCTTGCCACTGCACTGCTTCTGTATCTGATACATCATCATCCCAGTTCAATCCCTGCTTGCAGTGAATAATTTCTCCCAAGTTTTATACTTGAAACCACCTTTTCAATTCATATTAGCTATCCACCGCACTATAAAATCACCTGACTGTATTAACCTACTAATCCTATTCATGCGTTTTTTCTCACATGACTATTTTTTGAACTCGTGGCTGACTTAAACGCAATGCAATGATGTGCAGCCTACAACTTTATCTATGTTAAATGTAGCCAATAGGAATTATTTACCAGTACTTTATATTTATTGCTAAAATATCGGGATTTGTGCTCTAGCCCCTGCCTAAGTTTTATTCAATTGGCAGTGTATTTTTAGTTGTATATTTACATCATAAATTTCCGTATTTCTATACTTTAGGTGGTAACTTTTCCATATTTCTGTACTGTGGTAATTTTTTTATTATGAGTTTTTGTATTGCAATAATTCCTGATTTTTGTATGATTTTCTTGTTGTAATTCTTTTATGTATGTAATAAGAATTACTAGTAATAGTTTTGTATTTCATAAATCTGTACTTTCGAAAACTATTGTTGCTCCTAGGTTGCATGCTATGGTGTCAAGCTCCCATAAATGTTTCGTTAGTGATTCAATGTTGAGAAATTTTTGTTTATTTAATACTCTTGAGTGATTGGTTTATAGTTATCATTTGAACCTGTTGACACTTTTTGTTAACATTTGCTAATAGCACAATGCATTTACATTTATCTTTGTTAGCACTACATGATTTGCGATTCACCGGTAAGCTTTCAATTTCTGCTTTTCTCTCTGGCAAGTAGCTTAATAAAACTTATTGATTACAAAAATGTCGCTGTTTTTTTCATAACTGATATTATAAATTTTTTATCTCGTAATGCATAAATGTGAGTAGGTAATGTCAGTTTTGTAGCAGTCGCTTTCTCTTCAAGCAAAATTGCGTGTGAGCAACTATTTTCATTTTGCTCTCTGCCATGAAACTTAGCAAAAAAAGTCTCACCCCTACTCATGAGAGTAAATGATTACCTTGGTGAGTGTAAGAATGGATTTATCATTACTCAAAAGTTTTAGCAATTTGTTATGTTGCCAAAGTTATTGCCTGTGAGTGTTGGCAACACTAGTTTAGGGAAATCCCCATTTACAGACCCATGAAATTTCTATTGCAGTGTGGAGTCAACGAAACAGAAATTTGTTCTGAAATGTGGGATTATGTTAGTGAATTGCAGAAATACAGAAATTCACAGTCGATAGAAACCAAAAACATAAGCACCCAACTGGGTAAAATTAGATAAAGTTGAACTTGGTTACACTATGCATTACTATTTTTAGTGTTGCCCTGAGTCAGAGGTTAAGTGAGCTCAACTTCAAAAAACTTAACACTAACTGCATATACTGTTGTACCAAAACGTGCCCTTATACCGTGCTGGCGTGAGTTCAACATATACTTTACCAACCAATAATTGGCCTAAAAAAACTGGTTGCCAAAGGAATCGCTGGCTTTCTGGATAGGTAGAATTGGATACCACTGTAACGCATAATTGCAGATTAGCGTTTTAGACTGAAATTAGTTTTAGGGTGAGAGTTAAAGGTAGTTAATTCAGGTTAATTGGAGTTAGGATTAAGGTTAGTTCAAGTAACACGGCTCTCATTGTGTTGCAGGAGATCCAAACAAATTGTGGTGTGGACTACTCTTGGAGTCTAGCATAGGTTAATTTACTTGAGAAAGTAAACAAATCATAATCAATTCTATTTTTGACCTTTAACTTCCCCCAAGAAAAAATATGAAAGTTTTTGCGCACAATTGATGCTGAAAACTGTGCTCGATTATACCTCAATGGGCACTGATATATAAAAAAATGTGTATTTTATAGGTAATTGTGGTTTTACTCCCCTTGAAATCAAATAGTGTTTGTGTTAAAATGAGTCTTTAGAGCTAAGCTATGTGCTATTGTTCGTTGCGATTGAAATTATGTAGAAAATGTACAGAAAAGTAACCTTGAAATTTTAGCCAATTTTACTGTCAACATCCTATCAAAACACGTTTTGTGTTAAAATGACGTTGATTTTTAAGTGCTGGTTTTGCTCGATGGTCATGATTAAAATTGCGTGGAAAACTTCAGAAAAGCAAAAAACCTACTGATCTAAATTTATTCATAGGTTGAGCAGTAGTTGATAACGTAAAAGATAGCTTATCAATGATGCGCTCATAATTTGTGTTGTTACTATTATTGGCTGCCACATCAAAATCACATGTCATTAATGTTAGACACGACGTTTCCTAAGCAAAATGTCCGTTGAATCTCGAAACAATAAGCGAACTCATTCTAGACTTTTTCCCAGTTTTTTGTTTCCTTATTGACAGTGCGAGTAATATAGTTCAGTTTTGAGTTGAACTAAAATGAACCTAAACATTTAATATTTGAAGAGTTGATTGTTTTTTTTCTGTAGCAGTAGTTATTCTTTGCATACCACTATGTGGTGTGGTAATTGTTGGTGTTACATTACAGAAGAATAGTAGAATCAGCGCAGATTACAACCGTAAGCATTTAAGATCCAACAACATAACTGCTTTGGTATCATCGCACTGGGTACTGGTCACGTTTGTGAAGTTCATTTAGTGTTTTCTAGGTACTGAAATGGCAGCTTTGCCGCAGTTCGCTGTGGTATTAAAGTTGTAAGCAATGCAATAAATTAGAAAATATTTAGAACTGTGTTTAAATGGTTTTAGTGCCAGGCCTAGGGTAGACACATCAATAATATGGAGGCCAATCGGAGATCTCTTTGTTTTTTCAGATGTTTACTATTCTACCTCACAGCTCAATTTAGTCACCAAGTGACAAAAGTGTAAACAGCACGTTTTAAAATGCTGTGTAAATTATTGCTTGTTTCAATTGTTTCTGTGCTTATCTTTATGAAATAGTATCAAAGAAAGCTTTGCTCACGCTCACTTTCTGCAAAGAAGAAAACTTAAAACCTCAAGTACAAAGTGCCATATGCTTAAAAGGAAGCGATTCTTTTAAAGAGTTTTCAAGTACAATTTAACTTCTTTGTTTTGTAAACATGGAGACACCTTTCCAGCAAGATAGCAATAGGTCGTTTCCGATACATTTTAATATTACCACTGCGATTGCTGCTACACCTTCACAACCTGTAATGGGGTTTTCTTCTAATTCAACATTGTTTGGTAATCCATCTATCACATCAGATCAATCTGTTTCAAATAATCTGTTTTCCACCTCAAATGAACTTCAAGATACAACCGAGGCAGCATTGTCTTCCCTTTGGATTGGAAACATTTTCGATGCAATGTCATTAAATGACGACAATCACAAACAGAATGTATCGTGTACATGTGTGGAAGGTTTCAAAGCAGGTTTTTTCTGTCAGGATTGTAATGAGCATCTTTGTCAGAAATGCGTCGTTGCCCACTATCGAGTAAATTTAACAAAAATGCACTATATTGTAAAGGTACGCTAAGCTTTATGCAAATCATTGTGTTCGGTGATTTTTTTCACGTCATTGTAGATTGAACAGTGTTCATATGTAGACGTTTACCATTAACGAAGACTAATGTTGTTTGCTAACTTTTTGATCCACCGAACGCTTTTTCAAATATAGAAAATCTTTCTTAACGCTGCCAAATAGAGTTGCTGCGAAATAGCATACAAGATTTATTCACAAAAAACCCATTCACTTTTGATCGAGAGATGTTTTTCACTTAGAATGCTTGATAGTATTGTACCAAACTTCAATATAGCATCGGCTGCAAATTGCTGCATCATGGCACCTGGCATTTATATGCTCTGAAACCCAAAGCGTTGCTGTTGTGGCTATTAGCGACCAATATGATAAACCACATGTAGGTTCGTCTAGCTGTCGCTAGGAAGCAAGTTTTAATTTCTGAGTGCCGATAATTATTGCAAGTTACTTGTGCTGAATAGTGTAGATACTGTTGCCATAATTAAGTTTTAACCTTGATTTTAATTTCTCTAGGTTGAAGATAAGAACGAATGCAATTACTCACAAAACAATCTTTCCATTTCACTTCCATCTTTATTGCCTCCGTTTTCTGACACGTCTTCTAACAATTGCAAACAACATCCCAATGATTTAGCCAGTTTTTTCTGTGAGACTTGTTCTTATGTAAGTTGTCATACAACATTTTTAATAGCAAGCAACTGGTGAAGCTTGAACCTAATACAGTCATGCTCGTTTGAGTTAGATCTGGAAATCTAGGTAAGCCTGCACCAAAAGTTAATTTCGTATTGTTGGTCATCTACAGAAGAAGGTAGAGAAATAGGTTGTCAAAGGCTAGAAAGCACAGAATGATTATGATCATTTTTAAGAGTGGAAAACGGACGTGAAATATTGTAAACCAGTGGTTTCCAAACTTTTTAAGTCACGACCCACTTTTTAAAACATGAATTTTCGGATCCCACACAATTCTGCATGTACTTCGAAGTACTTGGAAAAAAGTACCGTGAAAACAAACATATATGCAAGATGTATATTCACTTTTAAATTATTTTAGACAAAGCATGCAGTAATTTAAATTTTGAATGACTTTCGCGACCCACTGAAATTACGCGCACGATCCACCAGCGGGTCGCACCCGTAGTTTGAGAACGATGTTGTAAATCTTAGTGTAGCAGAGTCTATACTACCGTTTGGAGCAGTCTGTGTTAAAATTTTTTGAGCACAAGATATTTAATAGTAGGATTAGGGAGCAGTGGTGTAGTGACTGCAGAGTTAAACACGTTGCAAAGATCTTTTCCGGCACTAAGAACAGTTAGTGTGAAAGTTGAGATAAACAGATAAATAACATGTATTACAAAATCCTTTACACTACCTTTAAATGTTGAGTGCATGCCTAGAAAGTTGTGATTGCCAAATTATCAATTCCTTGGTCTGACCCGACTTACTACCAACTGCAAAGCAGACGCTTAAATCATTTTGCCATTTCGGGTGAATGTAATGTATTTGTTAATAAAGCTTTACTATACGTAAACGTTACGTTGTTGAGTTTTGCAATGTATATTGTTTCAGGTTATTTGCTCTCTTTGTACATTGAATGATCACAAAGAACATAGGTTTCAGTTTTTGGATAATGCTGTAGAATCCCATAAAAGCACCCTTCGAGCAATGATTGCTACTGCTAAGTATGAATGTCCTAATTACGATTGTATTATCGAGATCACTTTGCAGCCTTATCCTGTTTCCACATCTTTTCTTAGATAAGTTATTTAAGTTCTTAATCCTATCTCTTCAATGCTTATCAGTTTTTTTGGTCTACGTGCGATGCATTTTTATCAACGAATCGATTACATGGAAATTGCTTTTTGCCATTATGATAACTGTATGGTCAGCCTTTTGTGTGTGTGAGGCAGCCCACCCTAGTATCACATAACCACCGAGTATCTCGATATTTAAAAGCATGTTACAATGGATTGCAGCTTGTTATAGGCTTATAAAAATCTTTTTATTATTTTTGTATGTAATGATGTAACGTGTTAAGACGGAAACTTAATTGAAAGTTTTTCACAGGAGCAACGTGCAAATGTTAGAAGGCACCTTGGGTGAAGTGCGAAGAACCATTGATAGAGTTGTTAATAAAAGTCAAATGGTTCAATCAGAAATTCGTTCCGTAATACAGAAGCATATTAGAGCATTACAGCAACGAGAAATGGAGTTGATTAGCAAAGTTGATCAAGTCAAAACGGTAAGTTAGCTGCATGTTTCTTTTTTGTGATTATTTTTGTACCGAGTGATGGTCTCTAGTCATCATGATTACTAGCCACTTAATCGTAGTGTTAACAATTAAGACAGAAAATGACTTTCAAAAATCAAAATAAATCAGTTTTATGATTTCTAGGGCTATTATTAGAAGTAGGTTGAATCGGCTACATTTGCTTTCATGCTGCAGTGGTTCTTTTGACTTAGTAATACTGCTGGGCTATCGTGATGCCAAAAATATATGTAAGGTAGTACAAAATTTGGTGAATTCTTACTGCTGTTTCTGATAAATAGATGCTAGTGCAACATTCTTTTTGTTTTTACCAATCATTTGTTTGATGAATACAGTGTCAAGTTAGGTATGACTTAAATTTTTTTTGAGTCCGAAAAAGTTGATGGTCCTGGCCAGCGAGACATCAACTTAAGGCAGAGGTCGGTTACCTTTAACGACCTAAGAGCCATTTGGGTCCCATTTCCTCAAAAAAGAAAACAATACGAGCCACAAAGGATTGCATCGAGCGAATTTGTATGACGCAACCCATCAAATCAAGGGTGATCTCTAAAGAAATGGTCTTCACCTTTGACAAGTAGTGGCAAAGAACCACATTTTAAGGCACGCCTACCTGGTTCACGCTTCCTTAAAAGTGTTCTCCAAAAAAGTAAAGCAAAAGACCAGCAGTGGAAGACCAAAAGAGCTGCAGGTTGCCAGTCCATGGCCAAAATCAAGGCACCGCTAAACAAATTGGTGTGATCATATACGACTAACCGATCATATACGACCAACCGGTGGAACAAGAGAGGGCACGATTGACTTGATATAATTGATTTATTAGTGTTTGGTAATTGAATTATATTGTTGCAGTTTAAATGCCAATTGTTAAGAGCCCAAGGTGATGAGCTTCAATGTAATGTCAACAAACTGCAAGCAGCCATTGACAGTGTGAATGACGCTGCCAATGTCGGAGAAGGACTTCAAATACTGAAAGGTATGAGCTGAAGCAATAGCGATGAGTTTCTATTTCTGTGTTCTACGCGGTTATAAGTCGCTGACGAGGGGTATGTTTGGCACTGGCACATGCTTTTGAATCAACATATCTGTAGGTCTTCAAATTCAAGATGCTTTTGTTTGATAAAACCAAACGGGCGACAGTTCTAAACCGCCAAGCACGCGTCACTGTAATGCTTTAACACTTCTGGATGTACTTTAGCGAAAGAAAAATTGCAGAGTGACATTGCAAGTTGTCATGATAGCGGGTATGTAGCCGAAGATGATGGAATTCTTTTCATACAACCTGACAACTCGATGCTACTCGGCATCAGATCTCTTGGCGACGTCAAAAGCTCAGTTTGTGCCCAACAGAGCATCCTGTGCAAGGACAGTGGCCCGTCTGGTACAGCGATGTGTGGAACCACAGTTTTGTTTGCCATACTTGCAAGGTAAGTTTGCTGCTTCGGTAAATAGCGTAGAATGTTACTTTTCGCGTATCGCTTTATTATGCGTGTATTGTCCAAGTCATAATATTCTTGGTTACCTTACTGTAACTTGGTAGTTTAAGTTCAATGTACGGTAAAAATTTTGCCTTAGACAAAAAAAGGAAGTTTTTTTTAACTAATTGCTTGTTCAGAAAGAAACTTCTAACAAAAAACATTCTATATGTTGAGGCAAACGGTGGGTCCACAAATATATTTAATAGTCGTTTTTGTACTGTATATTATTTAAAACAATTGCCAGCATAATTCCAAGACGCCAGAGGTTACTTGGCTGGCTTAAAGACAAACGCTATGGATGTAATTACTAATCACCTCCTGACGGCTGACACTGGCATGTTGAGTTAAGAAAGAAAGTTTCTCGTTAAAACTGTACCGCAGTATTTGGCACCGTTTCCATTTTTCTTAACTTGAAAGCGGAACAGTACAGTTTAGTTGGAAGATTAGTTTTTTTTTCGCTAAGTTCAGAAATCTCAAAACGAAGCTCAATAAAATTCATGTTTTGTGCAAACTGCAAAAGCATACGATTTAAACCTTCGAATGTGTATTTAAACTCTCGGCCAGTTGCTTGTTACTTCATACTTTAAGGTAGTTCATGTGATAAACTTAATTGTTTTTCAGAGATCATTCAGGTGCTCTCTTGCACACCAAGCCCGAAGCGTTCGACGCTATCGTGAAGAAACCGGACAATAGCGTGTCGGCCGTAGATATACACGACTCCGGAGGCGGCCGATATGTTTTTAACCTTTATTTTCCCGTAGAAGGGGAGTACAGTGTATCAGTGCATTGTCGAGGGGTGCCGATACGAGATAGCCCCTATGTTTTGAAAGCAAAGTACAGCGTCAATTATAAATCTCGCTCGAATCGCGGCGGAGCGCCTGTGCTTGTGTTTGGGAAAGAAGGAGACAACCCTGGAGATTTGTGTAGACCATGGGGAATATGTTGTGATTCACAGGTAACAAGATTAAGTCCAATATTGCTTTGCATTATTTTTCTTGTATGTCGTTGGTCCTTACTGATGCAGCGTATGTCTACCATTCAATGTTTAATTAGTTTTTTGGGATGTGAACCCAGAACATGCTAACTGGAAATTTGTGTCATCCGTAAAATGGCGAATAACTCAAGGACTACAAAGTGGCCTTGCGATTTACGGTATCAGCAGTTACATTATACTGAGATCATGCTTTTATATTGAGGTGATTGGTTGAATAAGGGTCAAATAAATAAGTGGCATCTCACTTATTCATTTCTAGTAGTTGGTTGAAGAACGTATTTAAAATGTAAATTACTTTCAGGGTTTCTTGATTGTAGCTGACAGAAGCAACAATCGCGTTCAAATATTCAATCCTGATGGAACATTTCTGCATATGTTTGGTTCGCCCGGTACCAGGCATGGTCAGTTTGATCGTCCAGCAGGTGTCGCTGTTGATAATAAAGGCCACATTGTCGTTGTGGACAAAGACAATCACCGTGTACAGGTAGGTTGTGTGGAATTTCAAAACACCGAACACTTGTATGGTATTTTAAAAGAAGCATTTTAAACTACCGTGTAGCAGTAAGGTTGGTGACAAGCCTCCGCAATGCGATTTCCCGTACTTAAGATGGTTGGAATAGTGAAGCTATTTCCCCAGCATGTCGTAATGGGCTATTGTTAGGTGCCCAACAATGTCGGTCCGCTTCGTTGGTTGTGGGGCATTTATGAGTGGTTTTAAATGTCTGGCTCTTTCTCGTTGCTTGAACGTGGTTTGGTTTTTGGTGTGAATCTAAGCTATCGTTTCATTCCGTACCTCTGTGCAAAAGAAACAAGTGTGTAAATACCCAATCACTCAGACACTCACCAAACCCAGTCATCCAATCAACTTGTTTCGTGATCATTGAAACGCCGTCCCGAATATTTTCTATCTCTTGAAAGCACGCATTTTGTTTCAATATGTACACCGCCTGACAGTGTTTTCAAGAGTGGTCGCTTGGTACGGCTGTTCAGGTTTCAGTCTAGTGTGTGTGACTGCTCTGCTGTGTATGCGATGATAATGTGATAACACTCACAAATGCAGTAGGCCTTTTGCAATACCTGCAAAAACTCAACTCTTGCAGAATGACTGTTGGATTTCGCGTTCCACGTTTTGTATGCAGTCGTCGCTATGAACTAGATTTATGTAAACTCTATAAAAGCCGAACTGATTTGAATTTAGCTCATCGTAGCCCTTAAATGGCTTCATGGTTAGGTTAGACTTGGATAAAATTTTTAAACAGGACTGAATGGAAAATGCTGGTTTACTTTTAATTTTTATCGTGTTAGATATTTCGTTTTGATGGAACATTTGTATCTTGCTTCGGTGAAAAGGGATCGAAACACGGCCAGTTTAACTACCCGTGGGATGTTGATGTGAATAAGGTCGGTGTTATAGCTGTCAGCGATACGAGGAATCATCGCGTACAGCTCTTTTCATTTGATGGCGCGTTTCTCAGCAAGTACGGGTTTGAAGGTAGGATATGGATTTTAATTATTTTTTTGCTCCAGACTTGCACGACAGCGAAAGTGGCGCTAAGGCTTGCAGGATAGCGAAAGTGGCGCTACGCATATGACAGTTATCCAGACCTGCTTCGGAGTTACTGCTCTTCAACATTCCCCTTGAATTGCCGTGGCCATTTTATTGATGTTATTTGTTGCGCAGTATGAATGATGGAGTTGGATACCTAATAGCTTCCGACTACTTGGATAATAATACTTCAACATGTGCGCCAGTTGAGCTTTCGCCGCGCAATGGATGCGTTTTGAGATTAAAATCACTTTTAATTCTTGATCAAAATTTTTCGAAAACGGCAGTGAGTCGACATGAACTGCACTGCCACGATATGGCAAAACCGAAGAACTTCATTTCAAATATTATGAACGACCTTGATTTCTTTTCGTTTATGTTAAGCTATTAACGAGCAAACGGGAAGAAATAATAATGTGCGTAGCCTTAACAGCATCAAGGCAAAACTGAAAAAAAAATTGGTTCAGTTCTTTTCTTGTTGAACAACAATAAACGACCACATTGTCAATATCCCAAAAATCATGATTTTTGTAGTTTTTGCCCTATCACGGCAAAGCACTTAAAATTTAAAGGCACGCTTCGCATTCAAAGTGTGCTGCACAATCGATGGTTAGTGATTGACACGCACTACCTAACTTCCATTTAATAGCTGCCAAAGAGTAAAATTGCTATTGATTTCAAGTAAACTCCCGTCTAGAAGAGACGTGAAATGTGACATGTTTTCTACGGCGTTAATCACGTTTGAAAGCCTATTTTTTATATAGACATCTTCACTAATATTTGAATTGTGATAATTTTCGTTTTGTTTGAAATAATAAGTAAAAGCAAGAATTAAAACAATTGCTTTCTATTTTGCTGCAGATTTCCCATTACAATTTAATGCAATCTGGTGTTAAATTGTGGTCTAAGTGCATTGTTTCCCAAACTTTTTTGTCTGTTGGCACAGTAAAAAAGCTACACGAATTTCGCGGCACACCAGCCACATGAATCAATTCATTTTGATCGCGAGTGGCATTACAGGTGACAGCGAGAAAGATGATGACCTATTTTTTTTTTGAAGATCGCCACGTTTTCAGGTATCACATAATCTACGACGTTATCAATAATTACTTCAATGCAGCATTTACTCAAGTTCGGCCTAAAACTTGTTTAAATATTAAGTCGCGGCACACAGTTTGCGAAACTCTTGTCTCGTGTAAAGCTGCGTTTTTCGCACGGAATTTTTGCTTGTGCTTTCGCTCTTTTTTCGGTTTTGTTTTTGCCGCTTCGATAAATCACAAAATAAAAAAATGAAGATGCTGGCGAATTTAGCTGTGACATTCGTGTGACCAATAAACTGATTTGACTCAGGATTATGACGTAATCATTTTCCCACTAAGAAATAGGAAAAGGCTTTTAGTTTTGGCCTAAAAGTTCAAGACATGAAACACCCGATATTACAGTGGGCAGAAACGACAATAAATCCTTTTAATAGGTTAGCCTATCAATTGAATGATAAACTTATCAAAAGTATTTCATTTACAACTAAAAAACCATGGCGTAGCAAAGCAAAGCACAGATAAAATAGCAAGCATATTAAAAATCTAGACGTTTTCGGCGATTCATTTTGCCCTCCTTGAAGAAATTATTTTGATCTTAACTGTATCAGCAAATTTTACAAATGATTCAGTATAGATCAAAATTATTTTTCAGAGGAGCGCAGAATGAATTACCGAAAACGTTTAGATTTTTAATAAATTTGCTTACTATTTTACCTGTTCCTTGCTTTACTGCGCTATAGTTTAGAAAAACAACCTCTTTGCCGAAAATTTAACTTCAAAAAGAACCCTTATGCTGGTGCAGCGCTTTGTTCAGCAGTGTGGCAGTTAAGCGGTCGGTTACGCACTTACTACAATGTTTGGAGATAATGCTTTTAGCGACCTGAGGTTTAAAGGCTCGATCCAAATTCTTGGATTATCTAACATCGTGGAATGTTTATCGCAAATTGTAAGTAGCCCTACAGGTACAAGAGCATTGTTATGTGTGAGGTTGCAGGTAATTATTTCGATTAGCAGGACAGTGATAGGTCCTAAACAAGACTTTACGTAAATGATAGTTTCAATCAAAATTACTTATTTTCGGACCAGGCATTTACTAGCGAGCTTTTATGTTAAAATTGCGTACTAATGAGCCTGGATGAAAATGTATCAAAACTTTGCCGCAAATTTCGTCTACAACGCGTTTCACTTCTTCATGTTGCAACCATACAACTACCCCAGAAAGGAATTGAGTCACAATAGCAGAATTGTGTTGAACAGAAGTGCTGATATCAGTGCTATTACATCAGTTCTGCTGTTACGTTGAATAGATGAGCAATGTGCTGATTCGATCGATAATATGATTGTGATTTACGATTTACCGAGGACTACTTTCACTAAATGGGTGAACACACGGTCGTTATGCATCATCTTTCCTATGTTGCGCGAGGTTAAACATTACCAATAAATACGTCAGCCACTTATCTTCTTCTGCATCACAGTTTAATTAGCGTGTTTTACGTAATTCTGGTGCCTGATTTTTTGACTACTGTTTAATAAAATGGAAGGGATTGGTTAATTTCTGACAAAGTGGGCTCAAACGGTACTTGATAGACTGTAAAGTGAATTCCGAGCGCAGCAACCACTGTACCTGGACGTGTCCGGAAAATTCGCCGTAATCAAGTTTGCCTTAGGAAAACTCGCCTCAGGAAATTTCGCCTAAATAGGCGAAAGGCAGTGTACACTGAAGGGGCAGGCCCGGTATGTAAATGTACGGGGCAGTGTACAGGGTGGGGGTAGATACTGGGGGTGCAAAATTTGACTGAAATAATAAAGTACTTTATAAATGGTCTACGTATTTTCATTTGATCATAGTAAAAAAATTGAAAAAAAATTACTTTTATTTCCTTATTCGTTGTTTACTTATCAGAAACTTCGAAAACCGAAAATTCCTGATGCGAGTTTTCCTACGGCAAACTTGTTTACGGCGAATTTTCCTACAACCGTACCTGGAAAACCGTATTGTTTGTACGTTTTTTCAGTGCTACTTAATAGTCACTTAAACTATGACCTAGCTAACCGTGCAAGCGCAAAAGGACCAAGATGACAGGTCGCATCGTTTTGTTATTGATCATGATTTTGTTATTCAGGGGCAATGTGGAAGCACTTTGATTCGCCGCGAGGAGTGGCTTTTACTCATGACAATCGTCTTATTGTAACCGATTTTAACAACCACAGACTTGTAATAATCAACCCCGACATGAAGTCTGCGAGATACCTGGGATCGGAAGGAAGCCAGACTTCACAGTTTCTACGACCACAAGTAATGAAATGGATTATGGGTTAATGAACAATTGATACAAAACAAGTGACAGTTAAACCTAGGAGTAGTGAAAGCTGTTTTGTGCTATTGTTAATTTTTAGATACATTTAGCCTGCAAGTGTTTTGATCAAGGCTTGGTGTTGAACTAGTTGAGTTAGCAGATGTAGCATTAGATTATGAGGCGTATAAAGCACTCACAGGCTTGCCATTCTCGTCATTTAAGAGAAAACCCGATTTAGAAGATGAAGCATTGATTTGCTTATCACCGCTGCTGGCATTCAGAGAGCATGTAGCCGTAACGCTAAGCATACTATTCAAGCGAAAAATAATGTTTGTTAATTTAAAAATCTCAATATTTGATCGAGTTCTTTAGGTTTAACTTTCGGTCTCGAAAAAGCCTTTTTTATGCGTAGAGCAACATGTGTTCAGACTCGCTTCAGAGTTTGCAGTGCTGCTAGAGCAATGCATTTCTACTACAAGCACTATCACCAAGCGGGCTGAAATGCACTAAACCAGGCTTTGGGGAGTTGCCCGGCTTCTGGGGATCCATGGTCTTCCGCCATTCCCCCATTCCTCGAAAGGGGTCTGGTAACGACAACAAATGCACTAAAGTGTTTTTCCTGAGGACGAGGCAAGACGGCAAAGCCACACTGGCACTGACCTCTCTAGTGCGACCCGGCATTATTTGCGCTGACCAAAGCTTTGTTGTTGACCGTATTTTTTCCGCTAGGGTGTGGCTGTAGACGAAGAAGGCAACATGGTGGTCGCCGATTCCCGGAACCACCGATTGCAAGTCTTCACTTCATCTGGTAGCCTCATCGCCGTTTTTGGAGGGGGCTCGCTGGAAGAGGGCTGCCCTATTCAGCTCGATCGCCCGTCTGGCGTCGCAGTAACACCTGACGGTCATATCGCAGTGGTGGATTTCGGGAACAACAGAATCGTGCTGTTTTAATTGACAGTTACAAATTTACATCTTGTTTGCTCGATTCAAGTGGTAGAATTTATGTAAAAAGGCGACGTATTGCACAGTAAGTCGCTGGCTTCTTTAGGGCTTATCACAAGTTAGGATAAAAGGCTCCACGGCTTTTCATGTGACGTAGTGACCATAAAGAAGCCAGCAAGTTTGCAAGGAAAACGTTGACTTTATAGTGTTTGTGACTGAAATTAGTTGCGATACCAGTGTCTGGTATCGCAACTTTTAGTTTGTTTCATTTTAGTATGTAGCGTGCATCAGAATCAAATTTTTATGTCGCATTTTTATCAAATTTATGCAGTTGTAATGTATAGCTTTACACCATAATATGTTGTTCTGTGTCGCATACGATGTCGTCAAGCGTGCGGCATTAGTCGTCTCCTGTTTAACAGGCTTTAAACATAGTTCGTTAATGCGACAATAATAATATGTACTTCAATTTTCTTGGTACCATACCTCAATGAAAAATCGCACCGACACCATCATATCTTGCCTGCCACTCCGATTTTTATCCAGGCGCAAATCTATTGATCGATTTTCCTTTGCAGGGATATTTATTGTACTTCTATGATTGTTCGCTGTTACTCTGCTCAGCACTCCAATCGTCCAATTGACATTAGTCGCGCTTGCGCGCTACGCAAGAGTACGCTGGACCAGCTTATACTTGCAAAAACATGCTTTGTTTTAGTATGACGAAACAAGCACTCGGTGCTTTTGCGTTCGAATCCCCTGTTTTTACATAATGAAACAAAGCATGCTTCGTGCATCATGGTAATAGAAGCTGATCTTGGGCGTCATTTCGACAACCAAAAATACCCTAGCCTACCTTTGTAGAAAGCGCAAGTTGAAAACCGTTTTTTTTTTGAAAAGTGGTGTTTTCTTACCTCGACTGGTCTTCGAGTCGGCTTACCTCAATTTGTCCTTTAAGGACGCGATATCTGCTTTCATTGATACCTCAGAACAAAGTGAGGGTTTGTGGCTTGAAGCCACTTAAATGTCGCCTGTTCACGGGTTGCTTAAGAGCACGGCAGTCTACCTCAAACGGCTAAGCTCAGCGAAAGTCCAGTCCGTTGTTTTTTTCGCGCGCCATTTTGACCAAGTTCGTTTTTTGTGCGGCATCGAGCTTTTTGCCTGAAAGGCTCTCAAGACGATTTTATGCAGCAGTTTGTAACCTCAATATATATCTGCGTTTCTCTTACGTCATAGTTCACTTTAATTGCACTTTTAAGCACATGACTAAGTTCCCTCACACTTTCGCATTTTTTCAAGTGATTTTTCTGTTCCTCAATTGTAATGATTTTACGGGATTGATTTGTATCGTTCTACAGCTGACAGAATGGAAATAATGGAGATGAATAAACAGTGAACACCGTGATTAATTTGAAGTTTAAAAACAGCTTCAAATTTGCCTTTTTTGCATAAAAACGTTAGTTCAAGTACACAAATTACCCCCTTTCAAAAAAAAACAGAAATTTTGTTTTTTGAGTTGCATTGTTTTCAGAGTGTTGTATTATTTGTGTCATTATGTAATGTTGCTGTTATTAACATGGTAAGGCCAAGGCGGGAAGTGGCAACTCCATGAAATAAGTAGTGCTCGGGATTCTCTAAACTAAATGCCGCTTATCAATATGTTTTGCGGTCTTTTTGTCGGGGGAATTTCTTCCATTGCCTCTTCTCCCAACAGCACTTAAACAACGCCTTGCTTGATTGTACAATCGGTTGAAACAAAGGGTTGGACTTCAATAGTTTACGCGAAAACAACAAGAAATCGATGAAACTTCAACCAATTTCTCGCATTGTCTTGTTGTTGTGGTTGCCCCTCCTCTTCCTCGAGATGGAGGTACGGCATGAACGGCAGTTTCAATGCCGGCAACCTAATTGAAATTGCAGAAAGTAGAGTATTCATTCTCGAAGCTTTTCGTCTGACACTTTCTTGAAAAGTGTCAGAAGAAAAGCTTCGAGAATGAATACTCTACTTTCTCTAATTTTCAAATTCTGTACCACCAATCAACTCTTCTAATTGAAATTAGGCTAAGGGGAAGATGGCAGCCCATTTCGAACCAGTCATAAGTGACTGGTAGCCCCACCACCTACAAGGCGGACTGCCATTGGTGGGTACCCAAGAGTCGTCTTTTACGACATGCTCGGCTAGCAACTAAACTATTGTAATCCGGTGAAGTACGGTTGGGCCACCTGTCTGCCACATAAAAGGTGGAGGCGTCCCGTTAAGTGCTTTGCCCAAGGACACAACAAGCAAGCTTGCTGGCTTGTTCTCCACACTATCCCTATTTTGTGCTAAGCGCCAAGCAGGGAAGATGTGAATACCATTTTTTAAAGTCTTTTGGTATGACTCGACTCAGGGGTCTACCGACTGCGAAGCGGATGCTCTAATCACTACACCATCGCGCCGGTTGCATTGTCTTCGTGTGCAATGTTGTTGTGGTTGGTCTACTTCAAATGCTGTTGGTGAGCTTCCGAAATGTTCACACTTGTTTGGCCGTCACCATAATTTCTCATTTAAAAAAATTTTCTTGATATTTTTACGACCTATCGCTGAAGGCCCATTCTTCCTTTTTCAAACCAATGCGAATTTATTGAGTGTATTTTTTATAAACACACTCCAACTCAAGCTTACTTAGAGCAAGTTGAAATCGATTTCAATTGAGCACTTTAAATGCAAAAACAAGGCCATTCTTTTTACCAGTCAATTTAGAATTGCTTCATGTTGACTTTAAAGTGCGGATATTTTGATCTGCTTGTAATCAGGGGTGTGCGTTCCTCACATCGTGGAAAGAATAGCAATTTTTTATTTGAGCACAAAAAAGTTTTGAACTCTGAATAAACACAAAATTCCAGCGCCAACATTTATGATTCGCTTAATCGGAAATGAGGCGACATTTTTGGCATTCAAGCTGAACGGCCAAAACCTTTGCTACGCTGCTTGGGATAGTGTGCATCTTGCACAGAGACGTTCTACTTATGAAGCATGTAATTAGTGGTATTGTAACAAGTACAGAGTGTTTCTGTTGGTGGGACACCAATTATTTATATGGAGATTGTGTTTTTCCGCTAAAAACATTTTATTCCGATTGATCGCATTCATCTTTTACCTCCAAAGTTCACCTTTGCTGGCAGCATTGTCGCTCTTGGCTCAGTGATGCCTCGAAAGTCGACTTCGAAAATTGATCTTACATCAGGGGGAACACTTGAAATTGATTTTCAAATCGTTCATAAACTGCTCAATATTTTTTTTTTCTTGTAGTGCGTTGTTCCCTTCTATTTGACATATCTTTCTACGCGTGTACGAGAGTCTACTGTTTATTAGTTGCTTGATTCTTTTTGATGTTTTTCTTCGTGGTTAGTTGCACGTAGTTGGAAATCACCTTAGCTACCCTACATTCTGAATTAGTGTATTGAGCAGCAACTGTGCTAGAGTAGTTATGTGCATCCGCAGTCTCTAAGACTAATTCTATCATGAAGACACTTTTCCAGCAGTAGTGACAGGCCTGTGTTTGATTGTTGTTCGCAGCATATTAAGCAGATTTGCGGAAGCAATGATTTTTTTAAAGTACGGAAGAAGTTTCGGAAAGTGTTGGGTGAATCTCGTTTGCTGACCACTAATTAACAAAGCTTGTTATAGGATGTTACGAGGTCATGCAAAATGAGTCCCTGACAGTAATGGGGAGGGGGGTGAAATTGGCTCTCAGAATCTGCGGAGCATAGCTCTCATTAAGAGAACTGTCATTTTAAGACGCATGTAGTCTGTTGCAAAACCATATATGATTGATTTGATCCAGGATTGTGTTTTGAGTTTTCGTGACTGGCTAAAGTAGCACGATGCTATTGTAAACAATTTTAGTTTTTTACACCTCATTATTAGCTGAGCTTGATTTTTAATCCTTTTTGTTTTATATAGTGGAATAATACTAAACTGCGGCAAAAATTGTACTGATTGATTGGTACATATTTGTCAAACTTAATTGTATTTCTAGTACTAGCCAAAGGCTATCTGAAAAACAATCTGTGATACCCTCCGCGAATCGGTTTTATGTACTTTTGATACTTTGCGAAATGAAATAAGGACTGGTGTTTGAAAATTTAACAAATGTTTCTTAATGCTGCTCAATGTATTTCATCTTGCAAATCATGTACTGTTGAAGATAATTTTTCAACTCACGCCTCAATGTATTACTTGTGCTTGTGAAAGGTTGTGCTTTATTTTTATGTGTTGGCTTACATTTCTGCAATCAAGCAGTCTAAATTTTGCGACATTACCATTACTAGACTTAATAGCGTTTGATATGGTTAAAAACCAATGTAACGATGAGTTTGCTTTTGTTTTGATACCGCTGCAATTCTTTCATGCACATGACAGCGCGACGCCACATGTCACCATCGTAAAGGTGAAGAAATACCGTTTGGTGCCATTTTAAAGCAACCAACTAGCGAACTTGCTGGCTTTTTCTTCACGTGATCCTTTTCGTATTGATCGCCAAGCAAGGAAGTTGGGTTAACATGTTTAAGAAATCTTTGCCATGATCCGGCTGAGGTTTGAAGTAGCAGTCCACCTCAAATGTAACATCTCGCTGTCAGGGACAGCGTTTACATCTTTTAACAAAAAAAACGCTGTGTAAACCACAAGGATTTCGAACTTTGACTAATTTTTTAATCGCTGTATATATTACTGCATGTGTGAAGACTTACCGCTTTTAGACGAAGTTGAAGTAAGCATTGCGCTTGAAATTACCATTGAACCAGTGTGAAAATGCACTGAACTACGTCGCACAGAAACAGGCAACCCGTTTTTCTGTCACTGCGCTTTATGTCCGTGTAGATGTACCCTTGAACTGCGATTAGCACATGCAAATTCGCTTTTGGTGAAGTTCCAACAATCTGCTCCACATGTAAACAGATAATTCTACACGTCGTAAACTTCGCGACCAGCTCAGCATTCGCGCAAATTCGTTAGTAAAACTTTACTTTTGAGCTCGGTTTCTGTGCATTTTTAGATGCCTAATGACGAAGCGAAGTTGCATGTTGTAGTCTGTGGTCGCGGTCCGTGGGTTATAATTTATGTAAAGGAGTAGAGTATCCTTGAACTGTAAATATATCTTGTTCAAAATCAACTTACTTGTGTACTGGTGAAAGTCTAATTATCTGTTCTTATTAGCAAAAGTAATTAGAATTAGTGAGTGGTGCCGTAGAATATTGAAGCTACTTAAACCTGTACGTGGAGCGACTATTCACCCAGCAGTAAGTTTGCCTTGCAGGCGTAGTGAGGCTATCGGGTTAAGTTTTGTGCTTGTGACTGCACGCCGCTCTCCAGCCAATTCTCCATGAAATGTGCGGTACAAACCTAGATAAGCGTTTTGTTTCGCTCTTACCCAAATAATGAAAAATTGTCCACATCTTAAGGTAACCGGTACGGATTAAGGTGTTCGAGCCCCAAACAAGTTCCGGTGATACTTGCTTGACTGACGACTTATATAACCGCTCTCGAGAAAGTGAATGGTTACTTCGGTCGGACCTCTGTTGTACATCTTTTTCGGTAGTTATAAATAGGCATAGTACAGTGATGATAACTAGAGCTTTTAATGGAAATCTCAATGCTTAACCCTGCTCTGGTACCATGGAGTCAATATGACCTCAGGCTTATTTGATAGGCTAAATATTCCAAACTTTGAGATTATAAGCTTTCATCTCGCTTTGTATTTTCTTTGCAGATTATTAACTGTTTCTATTCATTCGATCTTAATTTCAATGCTGCCTTTATTTGTTTGGGGTCGTATTGACCCCATGAAAGAACTATTCATATCGTTGATTGTTCCTCAAGCTAAGCGCAGATTGGTGACCCCTAAAAGACCCCAGGTTGTGAAACAAATCATTTTCAGCTGTAGGATTTTACCAGAAGCACCTCTATTTGCATCGTTGATCAGGGCGCAAGAGATGCTTCCTTTGTCCGAAATCGAAGGACAAAATGTACAACTCACCTGCAGTAGATGCCGTAACACCACTTGCGAAGAACACAGCAAGATGGTCTGTAATCAGTGTAAGAAGTAAACTATTCGTGTATTGTGCACTCCGCTACATTTTTGAAGCAATAAACACGGATTGATAACAAATTGAGTTTTTCTACTGGTGTCAAAATGTATTTTCAGTAATGGGGTCATATTGACCCCAAGGTACTGATAACGTGATTTTTTTCATGGTACCAGAGCAGGGTTGAATCTAACCTTATAAAATTAATTTTTTTTTGAAAGGGAAGAGGTAAGGCTTCTTTATATTACTGGTTTTTGGTCGCTCACCTCTCCTACTGTCTTTGCACCGGTGCTATGCCAATTTATAACCACCCTATCTTTCTGTACCACCAGATCCCTCGTTATTGCTTTCATGGGGATTTGCAGAGACTTAGCAGCCGCCCCCCAAACCCCCCAATTGGGGGGGGGGCCCAGGCCAACTTTGGAGGCCCAAGTTAGTCTGAAATTGCTTTTTGGCTACGTGACTATTTTCAGTTCAGCAGACTTGTTTACAACCGATTTAAACTGTAGGAAGAAATTGGCTTGTGACATCATAAGTGAATGTTACGTCATTTTATCTCGCAGAATCTAGAATATTTCGATTGATTTTCTGGTAGAATCTTGAATATTCGATTGACGTAACAATGCCGTTGTTACGCAACAATCATAGAATAGTCTGGAATTCTGTTTGGCTATAAATACCGGGACAATATATATACACTGCAGAGTGCAGATAAAGTATTTTATTGACATTGTATAGAATGAAACGTTCAAAAAGTGGTGCTCAAAAGAGAAAAGAAGCAGCCACTGCTCGAGATGCTGTAGCGAAATTGCCCAAGATGACAGATTTTTTCAAGATTACTGAGCAGAGTAGACCTGGCACTAGTACCGAGAGGGATGAAGAAAACTATAGTGTACAAGAAAAAGAAGACTATGACGATCAGCATCAAAGTGATTGTGAATTTCCAGAAAATGTAAGTTGTGATTTACCTGCCAATACGCAACCTTCAATATCAAAAATAACTGAATCTCAATTTACCCCTATCCCTGATGACCCATGTAAATGGCCTGAAAGTATTTCTGATGCTCAACGATGTGATATAGTAAAGCGTGGACCACATCAACTAATAATGAATTTTCCATATAATAACACAACTCCAAGGCGACGTTTTTCCTCCAACCATTATAAACGTGTGTTACCTAATGGTGAAAGTGTTTCACGGTCGTGGCTAGTTTATTCTGGGGAATCAGATCAAGTTTTTTGCTTTTGTTGTAAGCTATTTGGAAAAACACTAAGCCCCTTTTGTAGTGGTATAAATACATGGGAGGGTTTTTCGAAAAAACTGAAAGACCATGAAAACGGCATTTCCCACCAAGAATGCTGCAGTCAATGGATACTGCTAGCTGAAGAGATAAGAAATTCATCCACTATCGACAAACGCAAGACGAATATTTTTTTAAATGTAAGACGTTTTTGGAGAAATGTTTTAGAGAGACTTATCGACATTGCCTTGTTTCTATCGGAAAGGAATCTTGCTTTTAGAGGATCTGAAGAAGTCTTAGGATCTCCTCACAATGGAAATTTTCTGGGTATATTTGAGCTTTTGGCAAGAAGAGATCCGATCCTAAAAGAGCTTCAAGACAGAATCAAGAATAAAAACACTAAAGATCACTATTTGAGTCCTACCATACAAAATGAACTAATTGAATTGCTAGCGACAGAAGTTGAAAAAGAAAATTTACAGCAATTGAAATTGGCAAAATATTTTTCTATAATTTTCGACTGCACTCCAGATATGTCACATCATGAACAAATGTCTGTCATTCTCCGTTATGTACTATGTAATGAAGAAGCTGCTGTTGTTAAAGAAACATTTTTTGGCTACTTGAGAATAAGTGACAGTACTGGGAAAGGCTTGTTGGACGCTTTCTTAGAAAAAGCGACCGAACTGCAACTCGAATTGTCTGATTGTCGAGGTCAGTCATATGATAATGGTGCTAACATGAAAGGAAAACATTCTGGGGTCCAAGCAAGAATGCTAGACATCAATCCCAAAGCTGTTTACGTGCCCTGTGCAAACCATACCCTTAACTTAGTTGTTGTTGACAGTGCTAATTGATCGACGGAAGCATTGACATTTTTTGGAGTACTTACAAGGTTGTATGTGCTGTTTTCTTCCTCTGCTCAGCGTTGGGAAATTTTGAAGAAACATGTGGAGCTGTCCATAAAGTCACAATCTGATACTCGTTGGGAAAGCAGAAGTAAATGCATCAAACCTCTTCGATACAATTTAAAAGAGGTGTTGCTGGCACTGAAAGACTTGGAAGCCATTTCCATAGAAAGAAAAGATGGAAGAGTTGCCTCAGAAACAAAATCGTTGATAGCTCATTTATCAAAATGGAGTTTTCTTTTGTCGGTGTTTATTTGGTATGATATCCTATTCCAAGTCAATAAAGCAAGCAAGATTCTTCAATCGTATGGAGTCTCCCTTCATACAATGGAAACGGAAATCCAGGCAACTGAAAAGTTTTTGCAAAACTATTGCACAACGGGTTATGACAGTGCCGCAACATCTGCTGTTGAAATAGCACAGGAATTGGATATTGATTCTTCTTTTCCTCCGTCAAGAAGTGGAAAGAAAAGAAGATTGTTTGATTACCAAGGTGAAGAGGAACAACGAGCTACTCCTGAACTGAAATTTAAAAGCAACTTTTTTTATCCATTAGTAGACCAGGCTATTATGTCAATAAAGGAGCGCTTTAATTTGTTACGTGAGGTTTCTTCCGCCTTTTCGTTTTTGTACACACGAGACAAACTTTTGCTTGTGCAACAAGAAAATGCTCTTCTTACTTGCTGTAAAGAGTTTCCAAAAAAGTTCGGTGACATTGATTCTGATGAAATGAGCGCTGAACTACAGCGGTTTGTTTTAATTTTACAAAAAAAACGCAATCTCAATACGGCTCAAGACTTTCTGAACTATCTTCTAAAGACTCATTTATTTGAATTGTATCCGAATGTGTACATCGCACTTCGAATCTTACTAACTTGCCCCGTGACTGTTGCCAGCGCTGAAAGAAGCTTCAGCAAATTGAAACTGATCAAAACTTTTAATAGAACGTCTATGACAGACAGTAGACTATCTTCATTAGCCATTTGTCAATCGAAAATGACTGCGCCCGATCTCTTGATTATGACAATGTCATAACAGCATTTGCGAACAAAAAGGTTCGCTCCAGACTATTTAAATGATACTGTGTTTTTATAACTTTTTCATGTTTTTCAGTGTCATTGCTTTCGTTTTGCAGTGTCTGCATAAATGTCCTACTGAACTCTGGCATCGGTGCCGAATTTTTTTATGACTTGCACCTTCGGTATCGGCATGCTTTATTCTGACATTAGCCTGTTTACTTATGTACAAATTGTGGTGTATTTTCTTAATGCAGCTTTTCAATTTTACACCTGCCGTGCTTCACCGGTTATCAGAATAGTGAAGCTGTTTACCCAGCATGTCGTAAGAGGCGACTATTGGGTACCTACCAATTACAGTCTAACTGTTAATGGTGGGGTTGCCAGCTTAATTGCTTGGTTGGACCACTCATGTCAAAAAAATGAGGTTGGGGGTAAGCAAGGGCATGCTCCCTGTAGAAGAATTTTGCTCCAGTAAATCCCCATGACCAGAAAAAATATACAAATGGCCCCCAGTCCCCGGCAGCTCTTAAATGGGCAGGGGGTGCGAAGAATCTCCGGGTTTAAATCTGAATGTCATGGGATAAGATTTGGAACATTAAATGTGGGAAGTCTTTGTGGAAGGAAAACGGAAGTGTGTGAAGAACTGAGGAAGAGAAAAGTTGATGTGTGTTGCATCCAGGAAGTAAGATGGAAAGGCCAAGGAGCTCGTTTTGTGGGTGCTTCGGGACGAAGGTATAAAATGTGGTGGTCAGGAAATGATGCAGGATTTGGAGGGGTTGGAATTTTGGTGAAAGAGGAAATATCTGGAAACGTTGTGGAAGTTAGAAGAAAAAGTGACAGAGTAATCGTGATTGTGCTAACTCTAGGTAGGGAGGTGATGCGCGTAATATGTGCGTATGGGCCACAAAGTGGAAGACCAGATGCAGAGAAAGTTCGTTTTTATGATGAAATGGGGAGTGAGTGGGACTTGGGAAGTTCTAGTGAAATCATTGTTTCTTTGGGGGATTTCAATGGACATGTGGGGAAATGTGCTGAGGGTTTTGAAGGTGTTCACGGGGGGAATGGTGTTGGGAAAAGAAATGCAGAAGGAAGAAGATTGCTGGAGTTTTGTGATGAAAGAGAGCTGTGCGTGGCAAATACTTGGTTTAAAAAAACAGACAAAAGGAAAATTACTTATAGTGGAGGTGGGTGTGAAACAGAAATTGATTTTGTGCTTGTGGGGGAAAAATATAGAAAGTATATAAGGGATGTAAAAGTGATTCCATGGGAACTTCAGCACAGGCTGGTGGTCGTAGATCTAGATAAAAAGGTTCTAAAAAAGGGTGTGAGAAAGGAACGAATCATAAGAAGAAAGATTTGGAAGTTGAATGAAAACCGAACAAGAGTGAGATTTGAAAAAAGAGTAAAAGAACTAGTGAATGCAGATGCACCTGATTTGTGGAAAACTTTTAAGGATGGTGTTCTAAAGGCTTGTGACGAAGTGTGTGGAAAGAAGAAGTCTAGGAGAGATCAAGGAGACATGTGGTGGTGGAATGAAGAGGTCAAGGATACCATTGCAAGAAAGAAGGCGGCATTTAAAGAGCTGTGCAGGTTCCCATCAGAAGAAAATAAGAATCAATACAAACGTATAAGAACACAAACAAGGAAAATTGTTGCTAGAGCTATGAGAAAGGAAGCTAATCAGGAGTTGAATAATTTATATCATAATTCTAATAGTGTTTTCTACTTCCTTAGAAGAATGAAAAAGGAAGGGAAGGATGTGGAAGGAGGAAGGTGCTTGAGAGGAGGAGACGGACGATTGGGTTTTATTGAAGAAGACCGGGCAAAAATTTGGAAGGAACATATGGAAAAGATCATGAATGAAGAGAACGAATGGGACCACATGGTGGAAACTGATGTAGTAGAAGGACCAGTGGAAAAAGTGGCTCGTAATGAAATTGTGGAGGCAATGCAAAGGATAAAATCAGGAAAGGCAACCGGACCATCTGAAGTAAGTGTGGAGATGATAGTTGCAAGTGGTGAAATCGGGGTTAAAGTGATGATGGAACTGTGCCAGCGTGTATTGGATGGTAGAGGAATGCCTGATGAGTGGAAAACAAGTGTGATCAGGGGCGCCGACTACGGGCATGCGGTCATGCCACGCATGCCCGCACATTTGACTACACTCAACACATGGAGGTTAGATACAAGCTAGAGTCAGTTGAAAAACAACATAAGCAGGCAAGAGTGTATATCAATGGTCCCCAAACTTTGATCAAACGATCTCCGGAAGTTATGGGATGTAGCCCGAAATGCTGATCTCCAAAAAAAAGGTCATCGCCTCTCTCACCGCAACCCGTCATGCCTGCCGCAACTTCTGGAGATTGTCGGCCATTACTTTACAAACATTTTCATGTAAATTTCGCAGACCAACTTCGGAGACCAGGCGCTCGCACTGTGGCACGAAATCCTTACACGGGCCGTATGTTTGACACCCCTGTCATAGACAATCAAACGGTAATGTTTTAATTTTGACGTCATAAAGTTTGCGCATGCCCGGTAAAATCACAAACTCGGCGCCTATGAGTGTGATTGTACCTATCTTCAAAGGAAAGTGTGATGTGATGAGCTGCGGATCATACAGAGGAGTGAAACTGCTAGAACATGCCATGAAAATCGTTGAAAGAGTGCTAGAGAGGCGAATACGAACACTAGTCGATTTGAATGAAATGCAGTTTGGATTTATGCCAGGAAAAGGAACAGTGGATGCGATATTTATTGTGAGAAGAATGCAGGAGGAATATCAAAAGAAGGACAAGAAGTTGTATATGTGTTTTGTTGACATGGAAAAAGCTTTTGATAGAGTGCCAAGAAAAGTGATGGAATGGGCCATGAGAAAGAAGGGTCTATCAGAAGTAATAGTTCGGGCAGTTATGAGCCTGTATGATGGTGCAAAGACAAGAGTCAGGGTGGGATCTGCATATTCAGAGGAATTCGAAGTAAATGTTGGTGTACATCAAGGATCTGTGCTGTCGCCACTATTGTTTGCAATAGTGGTGGACGTTGTTACCGAAAATGCAAGAAGGGGTGTGGTTAACGAATTACTATATGCAGATGACCTTGTTATCATGAGTGAACACATGGAAGACTTGAAGGAAAGGTTTTGGAATTGGAAGAATGCACTGGAAAGTAAAGGTTTAAAGGTCAACACCAGAAAAACAAAATTAATGGTAAGCGGATCAGAAGGCGAACTATACAAAAGCAAGATAGATCCATGTGGAGTTTGTGGGAGGAGAGTCATGGCCAACTCAGTGTTGTGCACAAAATGTGAAAACTGGGTTCATGGCAAATGTGCAAAAATAAAGAGAGTTACCGCTAGGTTGGCAATGCATTTTGTTTGCTTGAAATGTAAAGGAATAATGGAAGGGACGATGGACTCAATCGAGAAGTTGTGCGATGAAGTGGAGACAGTGAATGGATTTTGTTATTTGGGAGACAGACTAAATGCTAGTGGTGGTTGTGAAGCGGCAGTCACAGCAAGAGTAAGAATCGGTTGGGTAAGATTCAGGAAATGTGGAGAGTTGTTGCTTGGAAATAGGTTTCCTCTGAAGATGAAAGGTAAAGTTTATTGTTGTTGCGTAAGATCAGCAATACTGTATAGAAGTGAGACATGGTGTCTGAAAGAAAATGAAAAAGCAATTTTGAGGAGAACGGAGAGAGCTATGGTGAGAGCCATGTGCGGTCAGAAAAATGTAGACAGAAAGACGACTGAAGAACAGATGGATATGTTAGGGTTGAAAGAAACTATAGACCGGTTAGCAACAGCAAATGGAGTTAGATGGTATGGACATGTACTGAGGAGGGATGACGATAGTGTTTTGAGGGTTGCTCTGAATCTTGAAGTGACTGGCAAGAGAAAGCGAGGACGACCGAAGAAGACCTGGAAGAAGCAAGTGGAAGAGGAGACAGAGAAAGTTGGTTTGAAGAAGGAGGATGCTCTGAGACGAGATAAGTGGAGGGACGGAGTGCGAGAAATTGCAGAAGGAATGGGGTAAATCCGGCCATCTCTGCTAAAGGGAAAACACCGGATAAAAACTGAATAACTACTACTACTACACCTCTAAAGTGATATGACCTGTGCGCAGGGGCTCTTGCGCTTACTTTGGGGGGGCCCGAAGTTGGAGTGCTACGGGACTGGGGATTTGAGTTGGTAAGCAAGATCTCAATTTATTTTCACTTATTGAACTTTTATCCGACAAGTTTCGTTTTGCGAAAACAGTCCTTTACCACAACTTCTATATTGCACCAACTAAACAGCACAAGAAGTATTACAAAAGGCATATGCATCAAAGCGTCGCCGTGCAATTACATGACAAGTAGTAACCAATTACTACCAAATATACAAAGCAATAAACAGAACTTAATTCAGTAAAATTATGAAAAAAAATCGACTATATAAATCAAATGATCGCAAAAAAAAAGCAGTGGAGATTTCTTTCAAACAAAAGAAAATCAAAATTTTTTCAGGAAACAGGTTAGAATGCTTTTGGTACTTGCCTTAAAGATTAACGATACATCAAAAGGGGTGATTGAAAGATCAGGACAACTGCCGTATAAAGCAATGCCATTTCTCTGCCAAACCCAATCTCAAGTTTCAACCACGCCTGGAGTTACTGCTTGGTAGGTCGAGGTCAATGACAAAACCGTGCCACATAAACCACGTATTCGCTATCTTCAGAACAGAACTAATCAGTTATAATAGTTTGCCAATTACTTCGATCAGCGTGGGAGTAAAGACGGGCTTTGCAAGGCTTTAGAGAGGTTTTAGTTAAAGTTTTTTCAAGTGTGGTAATTTTCGCACTATCGGAGATGTTACACTTTAGCATCAGTTTAAAACATCAAAGTTGCTTGTAGATTAAATACATTCCGTTGCAACCCGCACAAGTACAAATTGCCAGCTATGTCGAGTGCTAATGACGAAGGCACTGATTTCACTAAAAATCGACGTGATCGTTAACCGTTAGATGCAAGCATACATTCCGATGTAACCCGTACAAGAACTAGTTGCCAGCTATGTCAAGTGCTAATGACGAAGACACTGATTTGACTGAAAATCGACAAGATTGTTAACCATTCGATGCAGTATCGAAGCGGGAGACGTGGTGGCGACTGGATGTCACGATCGCATTTTTGGTGCAAAACAGGCTGCATAAAAATTAATCTTGCTTCTTCACAACTATGTAAACAGAGTTCATGATTAAAGACCACACTCAAAATTGTCACAACACTGCATTTTTTCGACCACAATACGTTCATGCTATTACTACTTTAAGAGGTATGATAATGTTTCAACAACGTAACACGTTAACTTCTGGGAGTCATTTCTAAGATTAAACTTACCAACTACAACAGAGTGAAAGCAGACGTCGTCATCTCTTTCAGCGTTTGAACTTGCATCAACATTAGGATGGCGTCGTTATGGCAATTAAAAAGTGAAATTAAGTCATGCCACTCCCGTCCTGTATCCATGTCGAGTCATACCAAAGACTTTGAAAATGGTTTTCTTCGACTTCCTACTTGGCGCTATGGAATAGTAGGTGATGAAATGCGAAAGTTTACTCGGTTATGATTAAAAAGAGTGCGATGAGCGAGTGGCTTTACTTAGAGGACAATGACGGTGCCACAACAATCCCCCAATACCATATTTTTCCAGCTTCGAAACCAACTTTTCAGTAAGTTCATTCTCGTAATATACGAGTATAGCTTTTCGTTGCATACATGATTGCCGATGTGTTGTGGGTCTACCATGAATCACCTGCTGCCGCATCCGGTTTTGATTAGCACCCTTGCGTGACGGATACTTTTCCTGAGGCAGCACCGACGACACAGGTTATGCTACTGCAGGTTTCAACACAAAAATTTCGACTACCATGAAAAAGCGGCATTGCACACTGATAACAGTGAAAACAGCATGCAAGCTGTAGTTTGTAGATAGACAACACTGTATGGTAACAAGCGTAGTAATGAAATGAAAAAAGGTACGTCAACAGAGTTTTTAATAGAACAGTGTTAAAAATTTTAGTTAAATTGCTGATAACTGTTCATCTACATTATAACATCGTTTCCCGTAAAACATAAATAAATCATCATCATAAATAAGGCTACGCATGATAAAAGACAGTGGAAAAAGGCGGAAGTTTCAATGCTGTGCAAATTAGTTCGGACAGCAGTGATCTTTTTGCGCTTTTTTGTAATTTTCCACTAACCCTTTAATTCCACTATTTCAATCAGATCACTTCGTTCTTTCGACAAATTTATTATTCAAATTTAACTGTACCGAAAGAACGAAGTGATCTGATTGAAATATCGTTACACTCGACATACGAGGAATGCCTGCTATATTTAACCTTTAATTCCACATCGATTTCTTTGAGGTAAAGAGTACAAATAGCATATGGCAACTGCCAGCTGTGTTCTGTCAACCATATAACTCATCATAAGCGTCAGCACTACACTGTTTACTTCGCTTGCTGTTCGAAAATGCCAAAATAAAAGCAATCATATTTTTCTGCAGGGCTGGGATTGCTGTTGAAAAATTTTTAACCTTTGAGCATATTTTTATACAGGGTTGCGTTTGTATGTTTTGAAATGTTTTTCTGTGTGTGGTAGACTTTAATTACATTATGGATGGTACACCAAGGAAGCGTGCAAGCATTATTGCTCTGAGAAAACATACTGGTTTGAGTATAAGAAACATTTCCGAAAAGCTGGCTATCCCAAAGTCAACTGTGGGTGACATCATAAAGAGAGCTAAGGACAATGGTGAACCACGGACATTACGACATGGAAAATGTAGAAGAAAGCGCAAGACAACACTGCAGGATGTCGAGGTAATGATACAAAATAGGGTGAAAAATCCGAAGAAAACAAGTAAAGGTATTCAGAGGGACCTAGCCTTAGTTGGTGCAAATGTTGCTTCTTCCACAGTCCGACGGAGGCTCCTTGAAGTGGGTAGAACAGCAAGACTTCTACATAAACAATTGTTGACTAATGCAATGAAAAAAAAAATGCCTGAGCTGGGCACGTAATCACGCTGGATGGACAAAAGGTGATTGGAGAAAGGTAATATTTTCCGATGAATCGCATTTTGAGGTGCATGGGCACAAATCAGCGGTGGTGAGACGAAGCAAAGGAGAGGCTATTCGGCCTGAACACATTCAACAAACCCCAAAGCATCCCCCTAAGAAGATGTTTTGGGGTAGTTTTACTGCAAAAGGTCCAGGACGCCTCATTATTATTGAAGGTATGATGAACAGTGACAAATACAAGGCAACATTGTAGTCTCAATTTACTTTTTGTATTGGAAAGAGACTGCTGATGGTGATTACATTTTCCAGCAGGATCTAGCTCCGAGCCATACTTCCAAAAAAAATGCGCACATTCTTTGAAGAAAAGGATATAACCAATCTAGATCGGCCTGGAAACTCGCCTAATCTCAATCCAATTGAGAATCTAGGGGCAATAATTGAACGCAGGATTGAGACAGAAGCTGATTTCTGCTATTATCGGGACCTGGTACCATGAAAATGTGTTTCACATTGGTTGATTCTATACCAAAACGTGTGAAAATGCTCATAAAGGCAAAGGGTGGTCATATTTCATACTAAAAGTATCGCTTGTCAAGTAATTCCTGTGGCTTTTTAAATTAAACCTTACTTCAACAAGTATTTGTCTCATTTCATCACTGTCCGAATTAATTTGCACAGCACTGTATCATAACATTATATAGGCGCAAAACTTTCTAATGTTGAGAAGTCGAACGACTTGCCCCGGCTGATTCCCACCATAAATCAAGAACGGCTTCTATGTACTCTATGACGTAATCTTCGACAAGCGTGGTGTCACCAGGCCGGTACAAACCGCCCTTAAAAAAGCCGAGATGTCCGCCGTGTTTGAGAGTGACAAATAAAGCTTTTTCATATTTTTCTGCGAAAACAAAACAGGGATTCAAATGACAGTCACTTGGCTTCGTATTTCAAGTGTAGTGGCACTCTGACACACACCAATCAGCAAGTCAAAAGTAGTAAAATTGCGGAGTGGTCGCGTTGTAAAAACAAATGCAAAGCATTACAATATAGTGTAATACTGCATAGGAGATAACGATGAAGTGGCTATGATACTGGGATGGTTGTGACACAGGAATGCATGAAGAAACTTAATAATTGAATCTACGTCTAAGTCTCATAACTCCGCATGCTAAAAATAATGCGGAAGTTGGGATTCGAAGCCATCACTACACCAACCAGTTAAACCATGTTCGTTAACTTCCAGGCGTAGAGCATGACTCAACTACCTTTATTCCGAAACAGGCTGATCTGGTAACGAAGGCTATAGCAACGACATTGCACGGTTGATACTACAGTGGTCACCTTACTAAAGAGACCGCCAATCGCAGCTCAAGCGTACGGAAAGAAGTTGATGTAGCGCATGTCTACATCTAGCCACCTGCTTTTTATCACATTTCGATTAGCGAGGAAACATTTAAACCCAATTCCTATTCTTAAAACCACTGGCACTTAAGGTAAGTAGATCGTAAACCTTCCACACAGTCACAACGGGTACTTCACCCTAAAAATGTCCCAACATAGCCGAAAGGCCGAAATGTCGTTAAATGGTGGCAATGGTCAGTGGTTCAAACCTCACGAGGACTACGTTGTTGAATCCTTGGGAAAAGGTTTTTCTAATGACAACCTTAGGTCTCGTGACACAATAGCATTCACATTGTTTTGGTCTATGGTTGCGTTGCAGCCACTTCCACTGTTGCAAACGGTAGGCTATTGTACCATTTCCCCTGTTTGGTTGCACTGCTTGTGGTAGAAATGCACTACGTGAGCTGTATTGAGAGCTAGGACGGATATTCAAAAGAAGTTGTTCTATGCGTAACCGGCTAAAGATGGATCAACACAGAACGAGTTTTTCTACGTTTGTTGTCCGATTCGTACGAATGTTTTTATCCGGTTCGATAACTGTATGGACTTACACAGTGTACGTCGTTGTACGGACATCCGGTTTTGGTCACAAATCGCATACCAAAAGCTTTTTGTACGTTTTTATCAGCCATAACGTATAAGCTTTTGGTACGTACTTCACGAACAAAACCGGATGTTAAAACAACAATGTATACAGTAGAATTCCGTTAATATATCCATGTTGAATAAAACCAACCGCATATTATGGCCAAATTGCTTGGAACAAAATTTTCCTCTTTATTAACCATTACAACAACCTCAACAAATACATCCACTTTCGATTCTCCGTGCATGCAAATTATTATTTATTCTACATATCATCGCCTATTATGAACGAAAGTACAGCAAATAGTATTATCATGAAGAAGCAATAGCAAACTTCCTGTACTGATTGTTTTACATCACTTATTGTTTACAGCAGTTTGTCATTGCAGCTACGGCATTCTTCTTATTGCAGCCAAAGGGTTCCTAGTCTACAATCCAGAACAAAAAATCAAGACATAGTCAGAACAGCAGTTGAAAAGCTTTATTCTATTCTGTCTTGATTCCTTTCTGTATTGAATAAATACAGTAAAAATATTGATTGCATTTTTACCCAAATGGGTTGTTTACTTGCACTTTAGAAGAACCGGTTATTAAAACCAACGTTTACTACATCCAAAATTGAATGGTCCAGAGGCAGATATAACAGAGTGTCCATAAGTTATTGCTACAATTTCAAAACTTCAACAAAATATTATTTTTTGAGAAATTTTCACTAGGTTTTTCCCTAGGCCCAGATGGTAGGTGCTTTCTCGCAGCCAGGGCCGTCAGTACCTCTTTCAGAAATTTCAGACAGAAACCGAACTTGCCAACCTGGAAGAGTAACCCCTCACCCCGATATTTGGCCAGGGCCTACTACTCGGCAAACACCCTTTTCAGGGCGAGGCGATGTGCCCCTGTCAGGACACACCGTCAACAAGTTCCGAAGGCCAGCAGTCTTAAAGCTGAACATCAAAGACCTCACTGCAAGCAAGATGAATGTACTTCATCATCTCGCCGTGCAGTATGAGACACTCGTCATTCTTCTTCAGGAGATCCACTGCACTTGTGCAGATAAGCTAGCAATACCAGGCTTTGTACTAGCTGGTACTTTGTACTCCTTGCCACGTTTATCCATGACCAGCCAAAATGGACCCTTGTTGATCAGTCTCCAACTACAGCGGAGACTGAGTGGTTGTGCGTGGACGTTGATGGTTATAGAATCGTCAATGTCTATAAACCTCCACCTACGCGACTGCAAGTGTCTGATCTCCTAGTGTTCTCTCACACCGTATGCTGGCGATTTTAATTGTCCGCGTGTCAACCGAGGATATAGGACCAGCAGTGCCGATGGAGAGTGCCTTGTTGCTTGGGTAGAGCCTTAATAACCTTGTCCCGTTCCACGGCCCAAAGGACGTGGCCACGTTTCCTTCCGGCCACTGGAACACTAGAACCAACCCTGATCTGACATTTGTCAGTGTTGGTCTAGACAGCTGTGTACCTGACAGACGCATCGTAGAGAAGTTCCCTAGGTCACAACATCGACCCTCGTTTATCGTTTCACCAAGACTTGCTATCTGTTTCGAGCAAGCCTGCTAAGCGTTGAAACTTCCGCAAGACCAACTGGAGCCACTACAATACATTGACCAACAAACTTGCCAAGAGCTTGTTGCTACCAGATTCACCGGATGTCGGTCGATCTGGCCTACCAGGACTTCTGCAATATCATCAGAACAGTAGCCAAAAATTCCATCCCACCACGCAGTCGTCGAAATAACCACATGCCGTGTTGGGATGCTGAGTTTGAGAACCTCTACCGAACATTTCTGCAGTCGCCTGAAGGAAGCGACTCTAACGACGCTGCCGCTGCCCTGCTCCTCAGGCTCGACAAGAAACGCAGAGATCAATGGTCCAAGGCAGCTCAGACCATCGACTTTTCGTACTCTAGCCGAAAAGCATGGAATATATTAAACAACCTATTCTGTAGATCACGGCTCTCCCATCGTCACTGTGCTGTCTCAGCTAACGCTATTGTATCCCAGCTGATTAGAAACGGCAGATAGGAGGGTGTTGACCGTGAGTCATCTCGACTCATCTCGCAAGAAGCGTCAGATCTTTGGAGGACCACTCCAACAAGTCCAGCGAACACCTCTGAAAGTTTTACCCCTCGCGAGTTCGCTGCTGCCCTCAAACACCTGAAACAAGGAAAAGATCCAGGTCCAGATTCTACTTGCCCGAGGTTAATAACCCATGCTGGAGCTGCACTAAAGTCCTGGTTTTGTGGTTTCCTTTCTTCCTGCCTGTGCGACCTCAAAATTACAAAAGTCTGGAGAAGAGCACTGGTAGTGGCGATCCCTAAACCCAAGAAGCCTGTAGAGGACCAGAAAAGCTATCGTCCTATCTCCTTGCTTTGCATCCCCTACAAGATCCTCGAGAGGCTCATACATGCTCGTGTTGAGCCGATTGTTGACCTACTTCTCCATAGGGAGCAGGCTGGGTTCCGACGCGGAAGGTTAACCGTGGATCAGACTGTTTTGCACTCAAAACATCGAGGATTCGTTTGAGGTCAAGAAGAAGGAAAGAAGAAAAAGAAGAAAAACTTTCGCCCTGAATCACGCTGCTGAGGCGACTTGCGGAATCTGGATGGGATGCAGGTGCCCAGACATTGTGCATCTCTGCTCTTTCCTTGGTCTACTCCACAGCTGAGTACTGCGCACCAGTTTGGTGTCGTAGTACGCATACTCTCCTCATTGACAGCACTCTTAATGATGCTTTGCACATTGTCACTGGATGCTTGCGTCCCGCACCAACGAAAGACTTGCCTGTCCTGGCAGGCATCCAGCCAGCTGAGCTCCGCCGATTAGGAGCGACACTCTCCTTGGCAAATCGTGCTATCCATGATCCCGACCATGTACTACACGGACAGTTGGTTGAGCAGCAGGATGCGCACCAGGGGAGACAAGACGCCCATTTGTACCTGGTGCGTAGAAACTACTACATAGTTTGTCTGAACTAGACATCCACGTAAAGCAGTGGACGAAACATGAGTGGAACACGGATTACTTGGAGAATACTTCAAGGGTACGTGCTTTCATTCCCAGGGTCAGTTCAAGGCCACTTGGAATGAGTCTGCCCAGAACATCTTGGGTAAGGCTCAATCGCCTGCGGACTGGTGTAGGGCGTTTTCACTCGACCATGTACAAATGGGGTCTCGCTCCATCACCGAATTGAGAATGTGACGTCACTGAGCAAACTGCAGATCACCTTATATCTTCGTGTCCCCTACATCATGCACCAAGAGGAACACGAGGTCTGCAGGTTTTGGATGAGTCAAGTCGATGTTGGCTTAACACTACCATTGCCAGCATCTAAACTGGGCAGCGCAGCAGCCCGGGAAGGTAAAAGGATAGACTCTCGACCCTGGCCTTGATTTGTGCTGGCCCGGATTGAGTTTGGGTGCCTGACCAAACGACGACGACGACGACGACTTGGTTTATTTTATGGTAATTTGAAATACTTCTTTAGTACACCTCTATGCGTACACCATCAGTCGCATGACGGATATCCAACTGGTGTTTAATTTCTTGTCATGTTCTTGCTAACATATCTACAGTAACTGTAGCATAATTGCAGTGTACCACTCAAAGAGTTAATAGTAAGCGAGATCTACTTAAAGCCCTTACCTTTACGAACATAGTACGTGATCACCATAACCGTATCATACATCGATTTATTGAGTTATAACGGTAATCTACGCGCTTTATATGCATGTTCAGACGAATAACGTGGTTATTTCATATAGTAATAGTATTGCAAACAATAAAAGCACCCTTCCATAATATATTCTAATTTTAATTAGATCTCGCTTACTACTAAACATTTATTTAGTTTTATTTCTATTAAAATTTATTTAGGAGATTTAAATAGATCTCGCTTACTATCAACTCCTCAAGTAGTATACTGTATCTTCGATACGGATGGGATCCCCGAATCAAAGTGATAGCATGCGCTGCTCGCGTGATGTGTTCGAAGGAATTTGTGAAAGAAAGATATTACATTTTTCATATTATTGCAAATTAAAACTTTTGTTTTTTGGTGATGACGAGACAGGCCCTGCTGATGAGTCCAAAAACACGAAACGCGTCCAGGGATGGCCTCATTAAATCATGGGAGGGGGCTTTTATTATTTGTAATACTATTACTTTGTGAAATAACCACGTCATTCGTGTGAACATGCATACAAAGCGCGTAGATTACTTTTATAACCCAATAAATCGTTGTAGCATAATTAATTCAGTTATTGTTGTTGTTAAATTCATTTTATTTAGCTCTTCTGGTAATGTAACGTTTATTTAAGTTGATACAAGTTCTTATCGAGCATGCAAAAAACTTTAATATCCGTCAACGTTTCGAACAGCTATACAGCTGTTCTTCATCAGGACTAATAATAAGCGAAAGCACGAGTGAGGCAATATAAATAGTTTGCTACGCAATCGAAAGAAAAAGGCAAAACAAAAGGTTTGAAGGCGAATAATAAACAACTGTAGATTACGACAAATTATCATAAATTTCAGAATAAAAACAATTTTCTTTATCATTGATTGAATTTTCAGAATTATGAATAAAAAAAGATTCAAGAAATCGGCGTTTGGTAAAATCTGTTTCAAAGGTTAAAATTTTGCTATGATCCCAGTCAACTCGGTGATCTTTGGTGATGACATGCTTGACCAATGCCGTTTTTTTATTCTGAAAATTCAATCAATGATAAAGAAAATTGTTTTTATTCTGAAATTTATGATAATTTGTCGTAATCTACAGTTGTTTATTATTCGCCTTCAAACCTTTTGTTTTGCCTTTTTCTTTCGATTGCGTAGCAAACTATTTATATTGCCTCACTCGTGCTTTCGCTTATTATTAGTCCTGATGAAGAACAGCTGTATAGCTGTTCGAAACGTTGACGGATATTAAAGTTTTTTGCATGCTCGATAAGAACTTGTATCAACTTAAATAAACGTTACATTACCAGAAGAGCTAAATAAAATGAATTTATCAAAAATACCTGGTAGCCAGAATAACAGTATATTGTTGTTGTTGTTGTTACCTGACCTCTTTCGAGGGATGGGGAAATGGCGGAAGACCATGAGGCCTCAGAAGCCGGGCAACTCCCCAGGGCCTGGCCAGAATCATAAAGAGACAGAGAGTCGCCAAAGAGCAAGCGGCCTAAAGAGTGCGTAGCTGGACAGTGCAGAATGAGATGAAAGGTATCGTGGGACGAGTGTCCGCAAGCGCTGCAGGAAGGATTCTCGATTCTGCCAATCCTGAAAAGATAACTTAACAGAAGGCTGTGTTCAATGCAGCGTAGATGAAAAGAAAACACAGCAAGCATGACGAGGGAGCACAAGTTCCTCGGTGAAAATCGAAGGAACCTGTGGGTTGAAAAATTTACATAAGACAGTACGCCTCCAGTCAGAGAAAAGACAAGAGTGGATACGAGAGATAAGAGAGAGACTACAAGGGATTGCAGAGTGCGCAAGTAGAGCTCCCCGTCGGGCCAGCTCATCAGCCGCGTCGTTTCCCGGAAAAAACGAGTGTCTGGGGACCCATTGTAGCCTATTAGAACAGGAGGAGACAAAAGATAGTTCCTGCCAGAGAGATTGAGGTAAAAGGAAAGATGGATGAAAGGATAGGGTGGCGAGGAGAGAGCGAGAGGCAGATAGGAGAAGAGAAGTGGCAGACTTTATGGTGCTGCCGAGACCAGCAAAGAGATTGCAGAATGGCGCAGGCTTCAGCAGAGAAACTTGAGCATACTGGGCCTGCCGAAAAGGAAAGAGTGGCCTCGATGCCGCAGAGAGAGTAGTTGGCAAGTACGCAAGAGCCGTCTTTGCCAAAAGGAAAACGAACAGAGCCGTCTGTCCAGAATACCAGATCATGAGGAAAGAGAGAGTCAATGTGAGCGAAAGCCGCACCTTGGGGAGAAAGAGGGAGATTAGAGCGAGAGCAGGGAGATCCTCCAAAACTATTGGGCGTACATACATCAAAATTGGCACAACTAATCAACATCCCGGTGTGAAAATCATAAGGGGTTTGATGACATCACAATCAAAGATAGATTTTCAAAATTCGCATTTTGTGATGGAGGAATGCTGTTTTGAGCCTAAACAAAAGCCACCACTCGACTTGCTAACTTCAAAAAATTTTACTCTTTTACGATCTATTGTGACCTTATAATTATTAATTAATTGTAAAAATGGTTTTCCTTAATTTCTTAAAAATACTGACTATAGAAACGCAGTTGATAGCTCTTACAGAAGATATCAATAACATTATTCCCAAAACAGTTTTTCTAAATTTAAGGTTTATAGGCAATGACACAAGCGATTTTGTGTTTGAGCGTTTTTAAGCTAAGCTCTTCCAAAACTACTGGACATACAAAATCTAGGCTTGATATCATTGACCGTCACACAAAGGGAGGATCATAAGGTCCGCGATATCACAATTTAAGATAGATGGTTTAAAAATTGCATTTGCTGATGGAGAACAGCAATTTTTGCTCAAACATAACTCAGCGCCCAACCTGCCAACTTCAAGAAATTTCATGTTTTTAGGAACTAAGTTCACGCCATGAAACAAATTTGACAACTATTCTAGCTTTATTTGGAACGCAACGCGCGGTCTTTCTTTAGGCATTCTGATGAAGCACGCCTTTTTTCGTTTTTCTGGAACGCGCTATGCCACATCAATTTGCTTTGCCAGCACAACTGAAGGCGTTCTTGTGTAACCATTCAAGACAGATTAACCACAGTATGCCTCAACCTTTTCTTGCCCAAAAATCCAACAATCTAAAGAAAAGGCAATCCACTAGCAAACCGGTAGCAGTAACAGTAAAAACCTTTGTGCGTGACCTTACCATTTAACAGCAAAAAATTATTATCAGTAACGTAGCCTAGCCAAGAATTTTAGGGGATATTACAAAAATCTATTCTAGTGTAAAATCTCATCAGGTGTATGCAAATATTATTTCCTTCCGTTACTTGACGAAGAAAAAAATTTTTGCTCCATCGAAAGCCAGCCCCACCCCTTTGCAGGTTATTAATTAGAGATTTTGTTTCTTCATTTTCTCAAAAAATGAATATTTGTAATTGATAGACAGTTTGTACTAGTATGTAAGGTTAATCTTTATTTGAAAGTAGGGAGGTCGGGAGAAGCGCCGATGTTAAATGTAATAAAAACCAAAGTTCAAAAAAATTTTTAAAAACCATTGGCCTATCAATTTGTAAAACTAAATTTTGAGGTATGATTTTGTTTGAAAATAACTTAGCCTAATAGGCACCAACTGTACTAGAATATGTTGAATGACTCTGGGGAAGGCATGGCCCCTTTTCCCATTGTGCCAGAAACACGGCAAATAGTAAAGCCATAGGACTTAAGATCACAAATATAAATACAAAAGAGGCAGCACCAAATCGAAAAATATCCCTACATTCCCTACCACTAAATAATTTATTTCTGTATATTTATGAAAACGATCACCATTTGGCCCCACTCCAACTTTTATTGGGGTCACCTTCGACCGCACTCTTTCCTTTTCTAAGCATGTATCTTTGCTGAAGGCCAAGTTCTTCCCACGTCTCAAGGCCTTACGCTGTATCTCTGCTTCATCATGGGGCCCCTCTAAGGAGTCCCTCTCTGTTCTATATAAATCTTTTCTTCGGTCCCTTCTCACTTACACTTCACCCGGATGGTTTCCTTTCCTAAACGCTACCAATTTCACCAAATTGGAACACCTCCACCGAGCGGCCAGTCGCGCCATCACTGTGTGCCTCTCGTCCTCCCCTATCCTACTTCTTCTCTCCGAGGCTTCTTTACCTCCCCTACGAGTCACCATGACTCATTTCACTCTTTTATCTTATGAGCGGCTCTTCGTTTCCCAATCTCCTTTCCCATCGCAGGTTTGGCCAGACTAGGAGTGAAACCAAGACTCTGCAGATCGTCCTGGAGAGCTTTTGCTTCTACTCACCCACTCATGCTTCCTTCTACTTGTTCTAGGGAGGCTCTTCTTGCTTGCCCTCCCTGTCCTCCTTGAAATATGTCTTTGTTCACGATGGAGTCCACCCTTTCCACCCCATGCTCTCACTCTGATCCCCCTCTTTCTCACCAAGGTGCGGCTCTCGCCCTCCTTGACTCTCTCCCTCTTCATGATCTGGTGCTTTGAAAAGACTTTTCCTTTTGGCAAGGGCGGCTCCGGCGTTCGTGCCAACTGCTCTCTCTGTGGCACTGAGGCCACTCTTTCCTTTTCGGCAGGCCCAGTATGCTTAAGTTTTTCCACTGAAGCCTGCGCCATTCTGCACGCTCTTTGCTGGTCTCGGCAGCACCATAAAGTCTGCCATTTTTCTTCTCTTCTCCTACTATCTGACTCTCGTTCTGTCCTCGCCACCCTGTCCTCTCCTCCACCTTTCCTCTTATCTCAAACTCTGTGGCAGATCTGGCAGGAACTGTCTTCTCTCTCCTTCTGTTTTATTAGACTACAATGGGCCCCCAGACACTCGTTTCTCCCGGGGAACGACGCAGCTGATGAGCTGGCCAGACGGGGAGCGCTATTTGCGCCCTCTGCAATCCCTTATAGTCTCTCTCCTCTAAACCTCTCGTATCCACTCTCGTCTTTTCTCGGACTGGAGGCATACTGTCTCATCAAAGTATTTTGACGCACAGGTTTCCTCGATTTCCACTGAGGAACTTGTGCTCCCTCGTCATGCTCGCTGTGTCCTCTCTCGTCCTTGCTGCAACGGACACAGCCTTCTTTTAGGTTCTTATCTCTCTAGGATTGGCAGAATTGAGAATCCTTCGTGCAGCGCCTGTGGACATTCGTTCCAGGACGCCTCTCATCTCATTCTGCACTGTCCAGCTACGGACTCTTTGCGCCGCTCACTCTTTGGCGACTCTCTGTCTCTTTACGACCTCTGGTCCAGACCCTAGGGAATTACCCAGTTTCCGGGGCTCCATGGTCTTCCGCCATGACCCCATCCCTCGGAAGGGGTCGGGTAAACAACAACAACATCACCATTTGGCCGCCACCATCATTTTTGACTGCGTTCCACCCTCTTACATGGTGTGAAAATACAAATGACAGTTTATGAGCTTATATTTTGTATTACCTCTCTTGATCAATGCACTAAGACTGTCGCCATTACGTGTTCAGGAACTATGGCCTCCGTTTACAACAACTTTTTGTTTCTACTCTCACAAACGTTTGTACGATGAAGCCGTAGCAGCTGCCTAAACTAACTCTATTAAACAAGGCATAGCTTGTGACAAGCCCTACCCAGGTAAAATCGCATAAGACTTAAGAAAAATATTTTTGATATTTTGCTCGATAATAGCCACATAAAACTACCGAGATCAACGCTAAAATTTGGGGAAAAAGCAAAGTCCATTTTTATCTACTCTGGGTATGCTCAAGGAGAAAAAAAAGAATACGGAACAAAAAGCGTAGCTAGCAGGGACTTGGAAAAGTTTAAGGGGAAAAGAAAAGAAAACAACTTTCCTGCGTGATATCGCATCTTATAGAACACATTTCTGCTATTTTGCTTAAAAATGCTTTAATAGCATAAAGGTCTTACATACCTCCACACTAAGGAAAACGCAAGGCCCCCCTTTGCAAGGATAAGCAATGAAAAGAGCACATAGACCTAAGGTGTAGCCACGACCTTCAAGTCACAAATTAGACTACGAAAGAAACACACCAATTAGTCAAATATCCAATTTTTGTACTTTTGAAAACAATCACTACCTTGGCCTCCATCCCCTCAGGTCCATTTAAACGCTGTCCCCGTTGGCTACTCTTTAAAATAACAGAATAATCGATATCAGTAGAATAACGGTGTGCAGACAATTCATCACCAGACATTTAATCACCCGACACTTAATCACGTTAGGGTTAGGATTTACGGTTAGGGACGAGACACTTGATTACGATAGGGTTAGGGACGAGACACTTGATCACGATAGGGTTAGGGACGAGGCACTTAATCACGTTAGGGTTAGGGCAATCGATTCTAGTCCCCTTGCAATATCGTCGTGTTATAAAGTCTACGCTATTAGAGGTCTAAGTGATTAAACGTCGGGTAATGAAATGTCGGTAATCCAGAATAACGACTACCTATACTGTCCATTATGTTTTTGGCTTGACCAGATTTTAAAGTGCACTTGATTTCGCAACAAGAATTGGAAGTGCAGAAAAAACGTTTTGGGAACTTTTTGTTCCTATTCACACAACTACCCATGGGTGAAGCTAGTGTAGGTATTCTTAACCCTGACGTTACTCATAGGGGCCCTGCAGGCGACGCCAGCGAGTATGTAATAATTTTAAACCTGTTTCAAAAAGTAACTGACAAGAGAGAAAAAAAAAAGTATTTTTCTTTGGAATAAAGTATACCAATTCAAAATATCTCAAAAACTAGAATTTTGTTGAATTTTTGAAACTGTAACGATAATTTATGGACACTCAGTCATTATCCGAATTTTACAGTACTGTGTAGCACCATACAAATGCCCAAGTGGAAGAAACTTTTTTCTGTACAAAAATGCATGAAAAAAGCGTTCTACAATAAACCGGACAAAAACGTAAAAAATGTACATTAAGTGCATCCACCTTAAAAGCTTTCCCCCACGAAACTCCATCAAAAATGGATTGAAAATTATCTCAAGGAAATATCACTGAAGCAGGTGGAACGTCACAAAAACAAGCAGTTACTTACTGCAATATTGCATGGGAATATCATGAACATCGCTAACGACCAACGGATCATCATCGGCGTTGATTAAAAGAAACGGAAGATCAATCTGAAAAATCACAACACTAACAATTATAAGCAAGTTAATTTATTTTTTCTTTTTCGGGATAGGATCGTGAAAAATTCCGTGGGGAAAACTTTTCCAAACCTTTACAAAATAGTATTTTTCCATTCAGAAAATACAATGTATAAGATGCCACTTCGTCAGTTAACCTGTGCCTTAAGACTAATAATAATCCTTGTTTTGTTGCTTGGCATAGACCGAGTAGGAATCCCACCGTTAGTCTTGTCGCCAAATCAGCGGTAGATGTGAATGTCATCTCCTTTAATGTACAAACCTGCAACCTGCATTAGCTCTAAACGTTGATAAGTGTCAAATCTCCGTTTTTGTTTTCTATGTGACTACCTCACCCACTCTTGTCACAGACATAGATAGGCTAAAACACAAGTTTCATCGTTCACAGAATCAAACCCTTCGCCGGCCGACATAAAACAACAAACAAGCGTACATTGTATAAGGCGTCTTCGCAACCGCACTGACGTCTAAATTCATGCGAGCTTGAATGGCCGTCAAAGTGTCTGCAACAAAGTATGATGAAAACATGCGTAGAAAAACACGATTTGCTGCCAGCAAAAAGATATTAATGCATGTTGCTTAAATCACAAACATCAAATAATAGATCACAAGGCAATAAAACAATAGCAAATTTAGATAAATCGTTCAATGAATGGACAAAGCAATCAATTCGCTAGCGAGAAAAAAACAACGCCATTAGACATGAAATGTTAACACGAGTTGTTGTTTTACTGAATCCACTTGTCTGACAAATTCCATAAAAATACACTAGCACAAATTTCGCCCAAATAGCTAACTCAAAGGCTTGAAAAACGTAGATACAGCTAAATAACTACAATTTTCAATACATTTAATGTGAAGTTTAAACGGATATTCTAATCAGCATGGCCGCTAAAGATCATGTTTCGCATATATTTAAGCAAGAATGCATGCAAGACTGCGAAAAATATAGATAGTAGCATTTAGATATAACTTGGATGCAGTTGAGACTGCAAATATGCCAATACAAGCGAGTTGGATTGACTGCACCAATCAACAGCTGCCTCTATGTGAAGGTGTGGTCCGTGACCCCATTTGGGTTGGGTTGAAATGGCTGTTGGCCTCCTCTAGCATTCCAGTTACCCCTGGAAGTTATCCCCTTACACAAATCAATTTTTCGCCGTGCTGCCCCCTGAACAACCGCAGAAGGGTAGCATGCAACCTCTTTGAAATTGGTCGTCTGTTTTCTCTCTTCTCCTGCCTCTCTTCTCATTCTTCTCCTTCTTTTGATGAGAGACAACGTTCATCCTAACCCTGGACCCTTCTTTCCTTGTTCAGAGTGTGCCATAAATCTGACCTGGAGGAGTAGGTTGGTGCAATGCTGCACCTGCTCCAAATGGGTCCATTTAAGGCGCTCACTTCTTTCCTTTTCTAGGTTTAAAACTCTAGGCAGCTCTCACTCCTGAAGCTTCCCTCCCTGCTGTGTCCCTGGTTCTTCTGGAGATCCCACACCTACCAACATTATGACTTCCTCCTCGGACTCCTCCACCTTGTATACCTCCACTGTGCTACTTGGCCCCTCTGCTAATGCAGCACTCCGGCCCCACCCTCACCTTCAAACCTCTTATCCTCTTCATCTGTACCCTCAACCACTGCCTATGTTCCTGGCTGTTTTTCTATACCTCCTGCTTCTTTCTCCCTCCCCCCCCCCCCCCCTTGACTCCCACAGGGTTTATAAATGGAAGGCTTGAGATCTCAGAGCTAGGAGCACTGACCTACTACAATTTATCTCGTCTTATCCCATTGACCTATTTGTATCCAGGAGTCAAACCTTAATTTATCTTCTTCTTTCCAGATCCCTGAATTCTCTGTTCTGCAATCTGATTGCACCCACTCTCGATTTGCCATTTTCTCTCCAGATACCATGTATGCTAGTGGTGGCCTCATCATTTTCGTCAAGCAAAGCTTATCCTTCTTTAAATTTTCTACCTCCTTTCTTTCTCTGCTTGACTCCTACTCTGATTATGTAGGGGTCAACATCTCACTAAACAACTCCTCTTTGCTCTCTTTCCTCCATGTTTATGCTCCCCTATTTACTCTTCTCCAACAGATAGCAGAACCAACTCCTTTTCTCCCTCCATTTTTTCCTCTTCCAGAAATCTCTTCATTTTGGGGACTTCAACTACCATCACCTCCTCTGGGACTCAAAAAGGTACTTTCGACCCCTGTAGGAAAGAAATATTTGATGGGGTCATTTCCCTTGACCTCCTTCCCCTCAATGACCCTGACATACCTACTCTTCTCCATTGCTCCTCTGGCAGTCGCTACTCTCCAGATATCTCCTTTGCTCCCTCTTCTCTTGGCCTCTCTTGCCCCTGGGAGGTGCTTCAGGACTTGGGTTCTGATCACCTACAAATTCTACTAACCATCCCTCTTTCTCTGGTCTTCCGCCCCAACAAACGTCCCCTTCCTTCAACTTTCAGAAAGCTCGCTGGGATGACTTTGCTTTTTACTTATGACTCTCACTGTCCTTCTGCAGAGGAATACTCGTCTCTTTCCTCTGCTGCTACTCTCTTCACTTCTCTGACACTGAATGCGGCCAAATTTTCCATTCCCTTTGGCCACATCAAACACCAACGTCAAGCCTGGTGGTCCACTGAAGTGGAAGAAGCAGTTAATGAAAGACATAGGACTTTCGCTGCCGCTCACAGAAGTGATGAAGATCATAAGGCCTACATCTCCGCCTACCAGCATGCCTTGTCTGTCAGCGCCAAGGCTGAGACATGGCAGATAACTTGCCTTTCTCTCTCACCTCAATCCAACCCTAAATCTATGTATTCTCTCCTTCGTTCTGTCACTGGGTCTCCTTCCTTTTCTCCAAAATTTCCCAACTGTTCCTCTCCCAGGAAATTGGCTTCGGTCTTGGCCGATTACCTGAGATTCCACTTTTCTGTCTCCCAGCCAAAGACCCTGTGTAGCAAAGCCAGGGGCTATTTTTCCAAGCTCTGCCGAGCCACGTTCCCTGAGGAGTCTCACTCGTCCTTTTGCTCCGCCTTTTCCTGCTAAATTTCTTGCGGCTGCTTCCAACTTCTCCTCATCAACTTCCACTGGCTCAGGCAAAGTTGCCTATCCCATGCTAAAGCACCCTCCTCGCTCTGGCATGGATTTTCTCCACATTTTCAATCTCTCCTGGTCTTTGCATTCCTATCGTTCCATCAGAAAGACTTCTTCCACTATTCCCATCTACAAGATGGGAAAGCCTCTAGACTCTCCTGTCTCCTTCCGGCCTATCTCTCTCACCTCATGCGTATTAAAGCTTTTTGAACGCATCATTCTATTGTGTCTGCTCTTCTTTCTGGAGTCTAATTCCATTTTCTCTCCCAGCCAGGCCGACTTCTGCCCTGGACAGTCTACTATAGGTCAAATTCTGTTTCCTTCTCAGTCGATTTTGGATGAGTTTAACAAACCGAGGCCGGGCTCTCAAACGATTTTCTCTACTATTGATTTCTCCAAAACTTTTGACTCTGTCTGGCACCCCATCCTTTTCCACAAACGTATTTAGACTGGCCTTCCTCCTTGCTTTGCTCGTTGGAGTTGGACCCAATCTTTCCTTTCTGATAGGTGCACTTGCATGGTTTTTTAAATCACAAAAGCTGTTCCTTTCAAGTCCGTCGAGGTATTTCACAAGGATACGTTCTTGGCTCTGTACTTTTCTTTCTCTTTGTCAATGATTTTCCTGCTTCTACCGGTAGACCACCTAATGATTCTCGATGTTACCTGAAATTGATCTCAAAATAAGCTATTTGCTTGTAGTCAGTGTTGTTCCTTGTGCTTCACTGGGTTTAACCAGCATGTTGTATAAGGCGAATATTGGACACCAACCAAAACCAGAACTCTTTGTTGGTGACAGCAGAACTTGCCTACATATGACAAGCTCTAAATGACCTTAGCTTCCGTAAACCCAATTTGCGATAGCAGTAATGCCTGGTAGTTTTGTTTCAAGCCGTGCCTTCCAACCAAGGAAGAGGTGGACTTATCATCATTAAGAATTTAACTAACCAACAACAGTTAAGCGATTAAGACCGCGAGGTCTATGAAGTGGAAACCACTCCGATGATAAAGGCCAGAAATAGCCTAAGCTTTTGCGCTAAGTGCAAGTGAACCTTCTACGTGCACGAAGGTAATTATGCAACCAGTCATTTTGTTGTGCATTCTTTTTTTAAACAGTTTATCACGTATTGAAAAAAAACTATAGCCAATTCAAATTTAAATTCAAAACGCAGAGAACCAATACGCAGCCTGATAAACGTTTCCGTTTTAAAATTGCTCAGCGTCATATCACTGATCCTCAATGGGAAACCGAAAAATTGCTCCAAAACACTGACATGAGTTTTCAAAAGTTAAAAAACATACCGTATATTAGTGTTGAGTAGCACTTCAAAACATCTAAGAAACGAGCAACAACAGGTAAGTTGCCTGTTCATTTTTGCTAAACCTTGCAAGAGCTTTACCGATCCAAAAAATGTCGCTTTACATCAGTTTCTCCAATTACAAAAGAAAGGTGCTGCAGTTCACACCTTAACACCTGCTTTTGCAATGACTGCTCACTAGCATGCAAGCATTAAAATGCGAATGCTTTTTATGACGAATACAGATGAGGCTCGGGAAACGTTTTAAACCCTTGAATTAAGCGTTAGAGTTGACAACAAAACTAAACATCGTTAGCCTCTTGCATTACTAAAACTAAACCAGTTTAAGACCTGAGTAAACCATCTTCGATGTCTTGCAACGAGGTAGCATGCTTCACTTTATTTTCGTCAAACATTGATGATAAACTTTTATGCAAGTGATTTTCATGCAAATGAAACAGATCTTTCCTAAAAAATGAATTTGCGTTTGATATACCGTATCAACTTTTATTCTCGAAATTAAATGCTTTTTCTCAACGAACCAACATAAAAATGAGAACGGTCCATTACGTGAAACCACAGAAGTTGGTTTGGTCGTTCCCGCGTTTAAATTGACTCTTTATCGGCCACATTCGTTAACGACGCGATTAACATAGGGTTGGTCATTAATGTTTATTTTAATAACAATATCGTACTGCTACTGATTTTTGTAAAATCAGATGCCTGAAGGTGGCTTGTGACGCACCGAAACATCTCGTTTCAGACTAGATGACTTTTTTGTGTGAAATAATGTATCCCAATATGTTTACATCTTATGATTTTACGAGTTTCTTCCCTGCCCAATTTTATATTAAGTTGAAAAAACGCATCATGACGTGAGATTCTAATAAACTACAAAATCATTGCTACACAATTTTTCCAGTAATGGTAAAAAACTGTAACAGAAATAACTTCAAGATTGCTACTCACTAGGTCAATTGCGGGCGTGTGCAACCTTAAATTGAGGCTAACTACAAACGGGCAAAGTATTTGCACTTTAAGGCTCTTTTTTCTCAGATCAACCACAAACAGGTGATTTTCACACTAAAGATTATTTTTTGGAAAAGGGGTCATTTTGTTGGCGTGGTAGCACATTCCTGTAATCTCAAGCAAACTTGTTAAAGCAGCTTAACCACAAATAAAGTTGAATAAAATACTTACCAGTGAGGTTGCAAAATTTTCTTGAAGTTTAATGCCATAAGATAGTTGTAAATCTTCCGATAACCAACATTTAGTGGGGCAGTTGACCTGTAAGCAGAACATGAAAACAAACTAAGCCACCCCGCTGTGATACAGCAATTAAGTGGAAGACTGGAGGAGATCAATCAAAATCCAACAAAGGACTCTTATTATGAAAAATGGTACCTCTTCAGAAGGTAAGATGACGTCAAAAAAAACTGGTGCTTGTAAAATATTGTTTTTGTCATCTTCTGAAAACGAACGTGGAGATGCGAAAACAACACCAAACATGAAAAACTTGCTCACGATAACGTCAATGACGCTGCAATTCAAGCTGCACTGGCGTCACAATAAAAAAAACTAGTTGTTATACAAACCGGAAACTTACCACATTTTTTGCACTCAGGTCTCACTTTTGTTTTCGAAATAATTTTGGCCCCACCAAAACCACTACATGCCATAAGCATTTGTTTTTGCTTAGTCATTGCATTGCTTCCTATGTGATATCAATTATAAATGCACAAAGTTTTTAGCAATTTATTGATGTAATCAATGACACTGTTAATAAAAGCTTTGAGCTTGACGCTGGTGGCATTGTAGTTTGATTGCTGTTTAGTCAGCTTTAGTCTCAAATTAGAAAGTTCATTGATTTCTAGTTCCTTCCTTTAGCTTACAGCAAATTGGCAACAACACAAAAACAAGCAAACAGGCTTAATATTTCTTCCAATCAATTTGATCATTCGCATTTTCTATTTTCACTCAATTCGAAATAAAACGCTCTGACAGTGATTAAGTATACCAAAAATTACTTCATTATTTAACCTCCACACCCAGCCAAAATTTTGCAACGCTCCACATTTAGAGCCACTGATCTAGCTGTGCACTTTTTACCTGTGCAGATGTTAAAACAAATTGGTCTTAAAGATCTCTACAAGCTATTGAAACTGCACTCCAACCTAATACCAGTTTCTTGAAACAAAGAGAAATCGAAAAATTTTTCATTTGAGTAAGATAAAATCATCTGTTACTACCACTCACCTAATCCCATCATATCCTTGACACAAACTAATACCACATAGAACAGATTTTTGATGCGACTTATCTTCGCCAAGATAACGGGTAACAATATTTGCTCCCATGCTGAAACCAACAACAGCAAACGCCGATTCTGGATACTGCTTCCTAACCTCTTTTACCATACAAGCAAAATACTTTGTTTCGCCTAAAAACAAAACAAAATCTGTTAGGACATTCTTGTACAAAATTTCCAAAACAAAAACATAGAGATCAACAATTATAAATCAGCTTCATGACTTTGTTTATGTACTGAACGTTGTACACCACTAACAATACTACTCGTACATGACCTTCTCTATAAGCCATTCGTTGCTACCACTTATTATTATATTATGTAACAGTACTGATGACATCAAACATAAAGCCTTCAAAGCCATCTCTAAAAAGTTTAAACCTATTTCAAATGCATAAAAAGGGCGCAAAGGAATTGTCCCTACCAAATACCTAAAAGTCTTTTTTACATACTAACTTCTGCATCAGCTTAAAGCTATCGGTACTTATGGGTTATCTGTCACCACTTTTTTTTAATTTAATAAACCTAACCCTGTACACTCCCTTCCAGTGTACACTGCCCCATACATTTACATACCGGGCCTGCCCCTTCAGTGTACACTGCTTTCCAAACTCATTTTAGGCTTAAACATTATATATACAGTTAAATAATAGTAATTTAATACCTGGTGAAAAAAAGTGGTGACAGATAACCCACAAGTACCAAGCTATCTTTTGAATAATTTCTCAATATGCTTCTGACCACATCACCGCATTATTATAAAAGATTTATTGATTTGTATAAGCAGCGACATAAATTAAAACTTCCTGAGAACTAACCATAAGTAAATATTCTAGGTGACGTGAGCTTGACAGTTGGTAATGCACCCAAGTGATTTAACACAAACACTCGAAAACCTTGCTCCACACTGTATTGCACAAACGTTCGAATGTATTTCTTTTCAGAAGAATTACAAATTCCTGGACAGACAAGAAGAGAGCAACCGTCTAAACAAAATACATGCTAAGTAGTGGTGGTGGTGGCGGCGGCAGTGGCGGCAGCAGCAGCAGCAGCTTACATTAAAGAATGAAGTTTTGTAAACTGTAGTTGATTTGTAATTTTATAAACTGTAGCCACATAGACATAGAGGGTACCTGATTTGCTACAATGGCTACAATGATTTGTAAACTGTAGTTTGAAGCTTTTATTGTGACCTATATCAGTGAGCACATCAGAAATTAAAGAAAAGCACTTATGCAGCCAGAAAAAGCATATGGTTCAACAGAAAAATATTGCAAAAACTGGACTTTTTACTTGAGCCTCCTAGTTAAATGCAACAGGTGGAGTCTATAAAGCTCTACTAAACTTTCACATAAAACACAGCTCTGTCTGAAGATAGCGAAAATTAATAGGACTAATTTTTCTTACATGACACTTATTAGATTTTTGCAAATGCGAGACGTGCTTTGATATGGAGTTTGATTAGGGATCTGAACAAGCTTATAAATTTTGATACCTTTCCTGATAAAACCCAGCTTAGGTTTTTATAAAGACCATTACAGGTCTTCTTCAAATAGTCTAGTTATATACAAATAAAAACATACAAAAACAACATACCAACTAAATGCCTTGCTTTTAATGGGTGAAATTCATCATATGACACTGTTTCTCCACTTTCCAAATTCACAAAATGTCGCTTTCCTGATGGCAATGGGCAATTCCATCTACCAACTTTTCCATATATCATTGTTTGAATGTGTCCATTGTTACCCCATAGAAGAGGAGGTCTATAAACTTTATTTAATTGTTTACAACGAAAAAGGATCTCCTGCAACAGATAAGTTTTTTAACTCACTATGAAAAAAGCAACCCAAGATAAACATCCAAATGGGCCTATACAGTAAATGGCATTTAAGCAGACCTACCAGTACCTAGGGTAAGACAAAGCAATCTCCAGCATCAAAAAATATCAGATAATTTCAGGAAACGTCAGACATAAGTTGAAATCAAATTTTATAAGTTGAAACTAATGCACCAAGCATTTCTAAGAAAGCACAAAGATATAAAAACTTACAGAAACACAAAAATTCATATTAAACATAAAATTACAAAAATTCTTTCTAAAAAAAGAATCACTGACTAACCAAAATAGGAAAAAAAACTACGGTACTAATTAAAGAAATAAGGAAATCACAAAAATATGGATATTCACTTAAGTTGATAAAATTTGAAGTATAACCACCTAATTGGATAAAATTAGATAATTGAGTTAAACTAAGCATTTCTGCAAATATTAAATTTCGGCAATTATTGTAATTTCATTGGTGCTTTTTTCCATATTTCCATAATTCTGCAAATTTCTGTATTTTCATACTGAAATGTTCACAGTATTGAGTAAATATTTTCACTCCAAACTGTAAACACTAGAAATAACTTAGGTGCTGCGTAAATTCTAACTTTTTCCATAGTGGAAAAGAGTGAATTTTAACCCACTTTCTTGTTGTGCTAAGAGCGACAGCTCACTCAGAATTTTTCAGAAAACTGTGTCTGACATTATCCCAGTCTACTTACTGTAATAAACTTTGATCCAGAGTGATGTAAACGTGGTTTTTCAGGTTTGTCAAAAATTTTCAAAACTTTGATAAAAATAAAATAAATAAAAAGTATGATTGTAACGAACAGTATCATATTCTCAATTTTACTTCAAAAATTTCTGTAACAGTAATAAAATGCCATTGATCAGAGATGTCCAGCCTGTTGTAAGCTACCCTCAGACAAGGTACTTCATCATGCTTAATTGTAGTAGACTACTAGTAGAAAAAATTTATAGGGTTGAACACACTGACAATTTTGAAACTCAGAACACAGGAAAACCTTTAAAAACAGAAATACAAAACTTCAAAGGCCTATTTGATTATAGAATCACTGTGAAAAATTTATATTAAATATAAAATTACAGAAACTCATTCTAAAAAAGGAAGCACTGACTTTCAAAATTAAAGAAAAACTACAAACTATAGAAGTATGTCAATCACAGAAATATGGAAATTTACAGAAGTCAAAAAAACTAAACATATAACCACCTAATTGGGTAAAATTTGATACCAGCTTCTTCTTCTTGAAGAAGAAGAAGATATCAGCAATTGACTTAAATAAAGGCAGTGGCTATTTTGTTGTCAATGGCATTTTACCGTTGGAGGCTACTTTGCCATGAGACATTTGTGATTGGTCAATTTTAAGCAGTGGCTATTTTGACATGCATGGCATTTAACGTTTGAAGACTATTTTGCCATGAGTTATTTGTGATTGGTCAATCTTAATGATGTATTGAACAGTAACTTTTAGTTGTTTCTAGCTGGTCAATTATAATGATCAATTAAAAAAATTTGAATCCCCAGTGAGCACTTTCCCACACTGTACACGGGTCTGGGCACCAGTTTGAAAACTGCACCACACAAGTATTGGCAACAACTCGACCGCGATTCGTTCTCCTTTTACGACGATCCATACAATTTTGTTCCGGGATTCCTCATGAGAAGTAGGGCTCCCTCCACAAATCCTTGTTAGCACCACAGGTCAGATTATTAATCACTATTAAAAATTTTTCTTATTCAAATAGAATTAAACATGAAAAACAAAAACACATTGTTAGTAACAACACATACACAGTTACATTAGCAATGCATGTGCTATATCAACAATATACCTCGATAGCTTTCACAAGTGAAATTCCATGAACAAAAAAATTTTTTTATATATATATATATATATATATACATCTCAGAAAAGATCATGACTTTGCATATTTACATAGAACTCCATCAATGATCTCTCCTGGGCACGAACTTTTTATAGTGGAAAAGCAAAAGCATAGGTGAAGGAATGGGCCTCCCAATGACATTAATGATTTTGTGCAGATGCTTCTCTGCTCGGAAGATATTCTATTTTAAAAGTTAAAGGGTGGTCCCTACATTTCCTATTTTCGGAAAGGGGTCCTTCTATCATTTCTGTCAGTTGGGTGGTCCATTTCCTTAACATCAGACCAAAAATGTACAGTTTCACAAAAGCAATGATTATAAGAAGCAACTGCTATCATGGCTAGATCCTTTTGGATTTTATTAAGAACACGTATTGAAACTCGGGTCGGAATAGAGGGACAGCTTTAAAGAACAATATTTTAATCGTTTTTACTCCATATACTCAGTTAATCTTTGCATTAGAACTTTTAATGCTGATGAGTTAATTAGTAATCTTGATTCTTGATAACATTTGAGTCTTTGTAATATGGGTTTGACTTCTCCCAGGGAAGGAGGTCTATCAAACCTCTTCATTTCATCTATTAGTTGAAATGTCTTTTCTAGACATCTTGTTAAATCTGATGGATCAAAGAGAGGGGGCATGTCTTCAAGGGGATTATTCATTTTTATAATGAGGGTTGAAATAATTTATAAATGTATTGAGAACAGAATTCTGGAAATTATAATTATTTTCAGAATTGCACAGTGTCACATACTGGGCCTTCCCCTTCAGTGTACACTGCCTTTCACCAAGTGCCCTGCCAGCCAAGATTCCAACCAGTAACCATTGCATTTCAAGGCAGGTTGATTGTCAACGAGCAACAGCATCACTTGCAAAATTGTAGAAATTACAGCAATATAAACATATGTGAATAGTTACAGCAAAATATTTATAAGCGGGTAAAATGCTGTCAACATCAAAATAGCCACTTCTCAATTTTTAATCATGTATTAACACATTTAGTGCTTTAAAACAAAATATTAAGTCATTGGATTTTTTGTACAGAGTGCTTTATGACGTCATATTAAGTCAATTGATAAAACCCATCAGTTAATAGCCAAATTGCTGGATTTGACATAGATTAACACGTTGAGTGCCGTGTGACGTAGATTAACGTTGTCGAGTTTTTTTGCGCAGAGTGCTTTATGACGTAAATCTACGTCGTTTGGTAAATGCCATCGGTTAACTGCCAAATCGCTGGATTTGACGTAGTTTAACGTCGTTATAAGCCTGGACATTGTTTTCTGAATATCTCCGTGTGTGTATGCACAAGAATGGCTTAGAGAAGTAGCAGTATATCAATTTTGCTTGCTTTTCTTGTCGGAAAATCAACGCACTGGAAAACCGCAGACAGAAATGGCTGGCACCAGCCAGTATGCGCGCGCGATATACACACGGCACTTAACGTGTTAACATCATTTTTGATTGCACACACTTTTTCCACAAATATCTGAGCATGTTTGCATGTGTGCACATATGTCACTACAAATACCTGATTTATTTTCGGTATATGATCTTGTGTGCTTAGACAATTTTACAATTTTTTTCAAGCTTTCAAACAAAATAGCAGACAAATTTCTACAAGGCAATTTGAATGTTTTGTGTACACTGGTACATCTTTTTTGGGTAAAGCAATAAGCTTATAAAGATTTCGCATGCCTTACGACAACAAACTAGTGCTTGTGAATAGGGATGGGCAATTCAGAATACCAAATCCAAAGAATTTGAATCCCAAACTATCCGAATCCAATAGGATTCAGTTAATATCCTGCTTGCAAGCTTTATCACGTTGCTTGTTCACAGATTTTCTTTTTGTAAAAGTATCAATTGCATGCGTTGATTCAAAAACTAACTCACACACACAAACATTGATCGAATGTGTCCGTTTTCTCATGATGCACACATGTGCAGACATAATTTGATTGCACTGCAATAAACTCGTTCTCTGGTTGTGCTTTTGTTGTTGTAAACTTGTAATAAATGCTTTCATGTTGATTGTGCTAATTGCCAAAAAGGATTCAGATTCTGGATTCGGTTTAACTCTTCTAGAATAGTATATTATTCTGAATTGCCCATCCCTACTTGTGAATGTCAGAATGAAAATAATGAGTTAAGGCTTTTGACTGGTGTCCTTTCTGATTGGTCAATTTTGATTATGAATTAACAAAGGTGCACCCCGAGTGTACACTACCCCACACTGTACACACCCTCCCAGTGTACACTACCCTATTTATTCACATACCAGGCTTCTACCTCCAGTGTACACTGCCTTTGTTGAAGTGCTCTGCCAGCAAAGATTCCAGCCTGTAACCATTGCATTTCAAAGCAGCTACATTATCTATGCACCACAGCATCTGTCCCAACATGATAGCAATTATGGCTATTAAACACACGTGAATGGTGATGACAAAATAGCCTCCAAAGGTAAAATGCCACTGACGGCAAAATAGCTACTTACTTTAATTAAATTAAGCATTTTCCTAAATTTTGTATTTCTGTAATTTCTATATTTTAATGCTTTTTTCATAATTCCGTCAGAATTTGTGTAAATTTTTTTATTTGAGTGTTGTCCTGAACTCGTATCTTTTGTTTTACATGTAATCATGAAGGCTTCTCTGCAACTAAATAATTGAAAAATAAAAAGTAAACAATGATTACAGGATCAGAACATAGACTTACGTTCTTTATTTATTTGCAACATATTTACTTCAAAATTACAGAAAGCCATTACTTACAGCAGGATGTATTGCCAATCTTTTAAAACTACACCTTCTTCTAGAATGCGTGTTTTCCAGCTTACTTATCTGCTCATTATCGATACAGAAGACGAAATTCTAAAGCACAACCACAGTCGAAAAGCAGACAGGTCGCTGTTTGTAGCTCAGCGACAAAAACAAGGCGCCAACGAAAAATAATACGCCTGTGGCACATCTAAGATCTTCCGAAACAACAGACTTTACCGGCATGATAGTAATATATTTTGTATCATCGATGTGTTTGTTGTTGTTTTACATTGTAAAGCTTATCATCAAAGTTGCCAACTCAAAATATGTAAAAACCCCCAAAATAGTAATTTTTGCGGTAAAATCCTAAAATTCTGAAATAATGTGGCGCATCATACAATTTAGTTTCATTTCAAAAAGTCGTTTCAAATAAATCATCAAATTTAATAAAAAAGGCCTTTACCATCAAAATCGCATGATATAAGGTTGATTCATTAAAAAAAGGTTTTCACTCTTAATATTTTGAAATATCTTACTAATTGCAATTTACACCAAAAAACAAAAATTGTATTTGCCAAAAAACTTCATTAAAAAATCCAAAATTTTCTTTCAAAAATCTCAAGATTTTTCTTAACTTATTTTATGAAATAAAAATTTCAACAAAAATCCCAAGTGACCTCCAAGAACCTCCAAAATCTCCAAGATCCTAGTATAATTTCCAGTGTTGGCAATTATCCTTATAATGCAGCTTAAATACATGAGAAATACATGCATGCCTTTTCCAAGATTAGCCGATTCATCGAAACAAATCGAAACAGCTCGAAACCAAGTTTTTCTTCGGTGTTAAGAATAGAAATAAAATAGCTGCAGCGCAAACAAAATAGCTGTAGTGTAGCGTGTCGCGCCTCGCACTTCATCGAGCTGCCATGCCAAATATCTTTTTGTCTTTTTTTACATTTTTTTTATTAGTTTGCTTTCGGCGGTTTAGCACCTTGCTCCCGCCAATATGTGTGTGATTCTAGTTGTTTACTGTTAGAGCTGCGTTTGCTAATTTGCAACTTCGTGCGTCCCCAGTTTGACGCCCAGCTCGCGCACCTTTGCTGTTTTACCCTATGATTTTACTGTAATATTAACTGACGAAGTACATACCGTCAGGTTTGTAGCCGCTCGGCTATCTCCGTTTAAAGTACATCGTGCTCCTATAGTTCGCACGCCTGGCGATGTAACCTCACGCCAGGAATCTAGCCTGCATGGCTTTCCGGGAACCTAGCCGTGATATTGCAACGCGTATTGTTATTGTTATTGTATGCGTCTAAAATCACACACATTTATTTTTCCTTTTTTTATTAGGGCTAGATTATGTTTATTTTTGTCTTCTCTTGGTAGCTCGGTGATCGGCTTGCCTTTCCCGCCATTAGGTTGTTTATCCGTTATTTTTTGTTAATGTGACGTGTACAGTGCCCTGTTTACATAGACGTGTGCAGCGACCTAATTCCTGGTGTCGCGTGCAGATTTTGTTACCGACCATGCGGTCGGAGATATTGTGCTCTCTTTCTTCGTCGATCGCCGTGGCGGACGGACGTGTTCTGGTTGTCTGTCATGTTTCTCGTTCGTTGTTGATCGTCGTGGCAGAAGGACGTGATTTTTGATTATCTGCCACAGCTTGCGCGAATTGATGGAATAAAATATTGCTGTAGTGCTTTCTTCCTTGTGACTGCCATATAGTTCCCAGCAATTGGGATTCAGTCAGCACGTTATTGCTCAAGGAACTTGTTTCCTACAGTAGCGCAACCGTAGGCATTCGACTGTAATCCAAATTAAAATGAGTGCACTCCATGTGACAACTAGTCTCTTCTATCATGATAGCTACTGAACGTAGATGGCGATCTCTCTCTCTCTCTATATATATATATATATATATATATATATATATATAGCCAAGGTTGTTGGCGACTTTCTATTTGTGGTTTGTAGTTGAAACAGCTGAAGTTGCTACACAATTCCCCTCCTCAAGCACGCGCAGCTAGCGGAGACGTGCGAAGGAACGGAAGAAGTTGCTGAAGTTGCTACATAGCCTATTTACTTCTTTTTATGAATATTCATGCAATAATGCAAACTTAGCAGTTAAGTTGTGCTAAAGTCCTCGTTTATTATTTTGAAAGTCGTCCAATCACCAAAACACGACTAATCGAAACCCTTTTGCTGCTTCTTTAATTGTTATCTTTTTCAATTGTAGCAACCTCAACTACTACAAACCACAAACAGAAAGTCACCAACAGCAATCTTAAGTTATAAACCGAACGAATCCACCCAACGTAACCATCATGATAGAAGTGACTAGTCGCCGTATGGAGTGCACTCATTTCATCTGGGAATACAGTCGGATGCCTGCTGTTGTGCCACACAACCAATTGTACGCCGATTAATTTCTGTATATGCTGGCAGTATCATAACTTAAATACTCTTTTACTACCTTATTAAATATTCAAAAATATAGGGCAGTGTCTTTCAAACTTTTTTGCCTGTTGACCTAGCAAAAAAACAAAAAAATTTCGCCACACAGTAGAAAAAAACAACACTAATGTTTATCGTATAGTGAAAAATTGTATAACTTGTTTTTAAGAATTACATTCAATGTGAAGGATGTGTCTTTTTTTGAGAGCAAATGTGATCTAATCGCGGCTCCAAAGCTGACAAACAAGCTTGTATTTCAGGGTCGATTGTAAGGAGTTTGTCTCTCTTTTTTTTTGACTTGATTTCAGTCAGTGCTGAAAATCCAAACTCACAAAACCATGAAGATGCACACGGAAGAATTATTTTGATTACTTTTAAACTGATTGCAAGATATACTTGTTGATTGAGATCCAAAACTCATCCCGTCTTTTCTCGGGCAAACCTTGACCGAAGAAATGTATCGTTTTTTAAATCAATAAGCTGCTCTTCTTCTTCAGTAGTAAGATTTGTAGCTTCGTAGTTTCCAAATGGATAGCTGATCCATCTATATTCATTACCTGCAAGTGTTGGGGAATAATTCTGCAGTGCTGACTGCAGGTATGTCAATATGTACAGAATTTTGGGGGTTATTTCTTTGTTTGAAGCACATTTGTTGTAAGCAGGAAAGCAGTCGAAGACTACTTTCAAGATCTTACTTTGCCACAGCAAAAACTGTCACTGAACCACTTCAGTTTTGAGAATATAGTGATGATGTTTTCTAATAATCCTTGAAGACCTAAATTCAGTGAATTTAATTTGTCAGATAAATCAGAGAGAAATGCCATTCTAATTCACCAGATCTCGTCATGAATAGAAAATCCAAAATCTTTTTTCAGCTTCCAAGAACGAAATCAGTTCAGCCTTGAGTTGAACCTGAACGACACGCTTGAACACTATTCCTCTTGAAACCAACGAACGTTGGTGTGATACAGGAGGCATTTTGTAATCGAAATCCATTGCTTCACAGAACTGAGAGAAAAGTCGGGATGCAAGCGGTCGGGATTTGGTAAAGTTTACCATTGTAATCACTTGATCCAGAACAAGCATCCAAACTTTTGGCAAAGATCTGAAGAAAAGAGCTTCTCTGTGGATCATGCAGTGAACAACAAACACATTTGGATTTCTTTGAAGCACAAAAGTGACAAATCTCTTTCTACTTCCCTGCGTGGAAGGGCAGCCATCGGTACAAACGCTGACACAGTTTGTAGTTTAAAGAGCGAGATGTATTCATTCACCACATTGAAAATATCTTCGCCTATGGTCATAATTTGTAAGTCTTTGCAAAATAAGTACTCACTGACACATTTTTCATTTTTAATAAACCAAATAAAAGTCAGAAGCTGGGCTTTTCCGCGAATGTCAGTAGATTCATCAACTTGAAAAAACCACAACAGAGACACTTCAATGTCAGGCGCTCTAAAGTGTTCCCAAATTTGATCTTTCAAATCTCACGAAAAGTTTTCAATTCTGCGCGAGATAGTATCGTTTGACAAAGGAACTCTCACAACTTTTTCGGCGGCATCAAGTCCAAAGATAGCGTAGCGCCAGAGGCGTGGCGTGCTGTACCGTGAGCCTACTGACCTACACTTAATTGCTTAAGTTCACGGGAGCTCTTTGACGTCGAATTATTTCCTAAGTTTTCAACTGACACAAATTTTCTGTTTTGTTTATTAAATCTTTTACCAAAAATTATTGTACAATTTCAAAATTTAGCGGCATCTTCAGTCCGAACGTTAATTCTGTTTTCTGTTTTACGATGTTTTATCCAAAGACCAAGAGATAAGCTTATTTATATCTCACAAAAAATGAAAAGAAAACACGAGGTAGCAATGTACGAAAACAAACGCGCGCGGGGTAGGCATAAGGGCAAAGGTTACCCGATCGCTACAATAGTCCCAAAAACTATTGCGAAAGCTAGTGAAATGACTGATTCAGACTCTGTATGAGCTTTTTTGCCTTTTTCTAGCAACTGAACAACCTTATAGCTTGCAATCAATTCCTTTCTTGGTAGCTTTAGATAGTTTGTAAATTTCTTACCTTATTTTGTTGAGCCCTGATGTTTTCGAAGTATTCCTTCGGTTCCTCTTTTAGGGCTGGACGTTTCATTTCCAAGTGTCTCTTCAATATGCTTGGAACAAGTAGGCTACCTCATTTGGCAGAGCTGAATTGCAAGTCAGACAGAATGGCAATGAATCCTCTTCAGGTTCCGAAGATATGAAACCATACCCGACGTAATCTTCTTTGTATCTTTGTTTAGTTTTTTTTTCATTCAACGCTGTCACAGTTTCATACTTGCTAACATATTTTTCCATGGGTAACAATGAATATCGCTTATTGATAATTTCAGATTACGAAATTTAAGCTTACAATGTAAAATAAATATTATTATTTGGGTAGCCTCGAAAAGCAGTCGTCGAACGTGCTACATGTAGTAGTAGTTATTCAGTTTTTATCCGGTGTTGCCCCCTTAGCAGAGATGGCCAGATTCACCCCATTCCTTCTGCAATTGCTCGCACTCCGTCTTTCCACTTGTCTCGATCCAAGGCATCTTCTTTTTTCAAACCAATCTTCTCTGTCTTCTCTTCCACTTGCTTCTTCCAGGTCTTCTTCGGTAGTCATCGCTTTCTATTGCCACTCGCTTCAAGATTCAGAGCAGCCCTCAAAACACTATTGTCATATCTCCTCAGCACATGTCCATACATCTAACTTCATTCGCTGTTGCTAACCGGTCTATAGTTTTCTTCAACCCCAACATGTCCACCTGTTCTTCAGTCGTCTTCCTGTCTACCACTTTCTGACCGCACATGGCTCTCACCATAGCTCTCTCCGTTCTCCTTAAAATTGCTTTTTCATTTTCTTTTGAACATCATGCCTCACTTCCATACAGTATTGCTGATCTTACGCAACAAAGATAAACTTTACTTTTCATCTTTAGAGGAAACCTATTTCCAAGCAACAACTCTCAACATTTCCTGAATCTAACCCAACCGATTCTTACTCTTGCTGTGACTGCCGCTTCACAACGACCACTAGACTTTAGTTTGTCTCCCAAATAACAAAATCCATTCACCGTCTCCTCTTCATCGCACAACTTCTCGATCGAATTTACCGTTCCTTCGATTATTTCTTTACATTTCGAGCAGACAAAATGCATTGTCAACCTAGTGGTAACTCTCTTTATTTTTGCACATTTGCAATGAACCCAGTTTACACATTTTGTGCACAACACTGAATTCGCCATGACTCTCCTCCCACAAAATCCAAATGGATCTATCTTGATTTTCAATAGTTCTCCTTCCAACCCGATTATCATCACTTTTGTTTTTCTGGTGTTGACGTTAAAACCTTTACTTTCCAGTGCATCCTTCCAATTCCAAAATCTTTTCTTTAAGTCATCCATGGCTCATGATAACAAGATCATCTGCATACAATAATTCATTAACCACACCTATTCTTGCATTTTCTGTGATAACGTCCACAACTATTGCAAACAATAGTGGCGACAGCACAGATCCTTAATGTACACCAACTTTTATTTTAAATTCTTCTGAGTATGCAGATCCCACTCTCACTCTTGTCTTTGCGCCATCATTCAAGCTCATAACTACCCAAACCATTACTTTTGATAAACCCTTCATTCTCATTGCCCACTCCATCACTTTTCTTGGCACTCCATCAAAAGCTTTTTTAATGTCAACAAAACACATATACTACTTCTTGTTCTTCTTGTGATATTCCTCTTGCATTCTTCCCACAATGAATATCACATCCACTGTTCCTTTTCCTGGCATAAATCCAAACTGCATTTCATTCAAATTGATTAGTATTTGTTTTCGCCTTTCTAGTACTCTTTCAACAATTTTCATGACATGTTTTAACAGTTTCACTCCTATATATGATCCACAGCTCATCACATCACCCTTTCCTTTAAATATAGGCACAATCACACTAGTTTTCTACTCATCGGGCATTTCTCTACCATCCAATACACGCTGACACAGTTCCATCATCACTTTCACCCCGATTTCACTACTTGCAACTATCATCTCCACACTTACTTCATATGGTCCAGTTGCCTTTCCTGATTTCATTGTTTTCATTGCTTCCACAATTTTATTACGAGCCACTTTTTCCACTAATCCTTCTACTACATCAGTTTCCACCATGTGGTCCCATTTGTTCTCTTCATTCATGATTTTTTTCATGTGCTCCTTCCAAATTTTTGCTCTATCTTCAATAAAACACATTCGTCCACCTCTTCCTCTTAAGCACCTTCCTTTCCTTCTTTTTTCGTTGTTTTAAGGAAGTAGAAAACACTATTAGAATTCTGATACAAATCATTCAAGTCCTGATTAGCTTCGGTTCTCATAGCTTTAGCAACAATTTTTCTCGTTTGATTTCTTATATATTTGTATTGAGTCTTATTTTCTTCTGATGGAAACCAGCATAGCTCTTTAAATGCCGCCTTCTATCTTGCTATGGTATCCTTGATTTCTTCATTCCACCACCAGATGTTTCCTCGATCTCTCTTAGACTTCTTCTTTCCACACACTTCATCGCATGCCTTTAGAGCATCAACCTTAAAAATTTTCCACAAATCAGGCGCATCTGCTCTTATTAGATCTTTTATTCTTTTTCAAATGTTACTCCTGTTCTGTTTTCATTCAACTTCCAAATCTTTCTTCTTATGATCCGTTGCTTTCTCACAATGTTTTTTAAAACCTTTTTGTCCAGATCTACGACCACGAGCCTGTGCTGAAGTTCCCATGAAATCACTTTCACATCCCTTACATACTTTTTGTATTTTCTCCAACAAGCACAAAATCAATTTCTGTTTCACATTCACCGGCACTATAAGTGATTTTGCTTTTGTCTGTCTTATTAAACCAAGTGTTTGCCACGCACAGCTCTTTTTCATCACAAAACTCCGGCAATCTTTTCCTTCTGCATTTCTTTTCCCAATACCATTTCCCCCGTGTACACGTTCAAAACCCTCAGCACACTTCCCCTCATGTCCATTGAAATCTCCCAAGGAAACAATGATTTCACTTGAACTTTCCATGTCCCACTCACTCTCCATTTCATCACAAAAACGAACTTTCTCTGCGTCTGGTCTTCCATTTTGTGATCCATACACATATATTATGCGCATCACTTCTCCACCTAAAGTTAGCACAATTGCCATTACTCTGTCGCTTTTTCTTCTAACTTTCGCAACGTTTCCAGATATTTCCTCGTTTACCAAAATTCCAACCCTTCCGAATCCTGCATCATTTCCTTACCGCTATAGCTTATATCTTTATCCCGAAGTAGCCTCAAAACGAGCTCCTTGGCCTTTCCATTTTACTTCCTGGATGCAGTACACATCAACTCTTCTCTTCCTCAGTTCTTTCCACACTTCTGTTTTCCTTCCACAAAGACTTCCCACATTTAATATACCAAATCTTATCCCATGACATTCAGATTTGAACCCGGAGATTCTTCCCATCCCCTGCCGATCAAAGAGCTGCCGTGGACTGCGGGCCGTTTGTTTATTTTTTCTGGTGATGGGGATTTTTTGGAGCAAAATTCTTCTACAGAGAGCATGCCCTAGCTTACCCCCAATCTCAGTTTTCTGACATGAGTGGTCCAAACAAGCAATTAAGCTGGTCCAACCAAACAACACACAAAATAAAAATTTAAATGAAACACACCAATTATTAATATCGTTAACGATTCCAGAACTGTTGTGCGTCTGCCAGGGTGGCCTAAACTTTAGTCATTATTCACCATGGAAAATCCCAGAACCTAAATAGCTGACACTTCTTGCTTTCAAAATGTAGCGTTCTGATTTAGCATCACCAGGGCAGAGAGTGAAGGAGAGTGCGTGCTACTATTACTGATCGTTACAAGCGGTCATGTCGTCGCAAAGGGAGATGAAATAAGTAGGCAGGCCTATATAATGGCAACGAACATGCTACACCTGTAGCCTTCTGAAAACTTCAATAAATTTTAAATATTTTAAGAAAAACCAGCGGCACATCTACAAATCTTCCTCGGCACACAGTTAGAGAAATACTGGTATAGGGGCTTCGACATTTTGTCCCTTCCTGAAGTACAGAAACCAAGTTAAATTATTTGGTGTTCAATCAAGGATTTTGATTATTATGTTGCATAACACAGCCAATACTTTCCAAACGTTAGGCATCTTACGCGATTACACAATCAACGCGTAACGTTGAGTTTTCAGGGGGTGTCTAATCTTTTACAAAGTGAGTAAGCCATTTACGAAAACTCTCCTGATACTTCATAATTGTTAAACTCTTTTTAACCAGCTGAACATTGATCAGTCTATTTGGCAGGCAACAGTGATTCGAATACATTTTTACCGGCGAATTTTTTAAACATTCTAAGATAAAAAGGGATTTTGGTATTTCGTTCCACCTTGAAAAACGAAATCGAGTTAAATCCAGTGATGGGATTCAGGGGGTTCGCACGGGTTCGTGCGAACCCGTTCTTGGAGTGTCGTGATAATCAGCGAACCCGTTCTTGTTTTTTGTCATAGACCTTAGACGACCGCAGCAAATGGGCTTTCTAAAATGAGGGAACCTGTTGTTAGTGAATTTGATACAAAAGAGAACCTGTTATTAAAATTTTGAATCTCATCACTGGTTAAATCATTGTGGTACTTAACGAAGTATTGACTTTTTATTATTATGTAATGCAACTAATACCTTAGTTTTCAAACGTTAGGCATTTTTTTTCAAAAAACCAGCACGCAACGTTGTGTTTTCAGAAGGAACTTAACCTGTTAAAAATAAGAAGGCAATTAATCGAAACAAAAGTAGTGCTTAAAATAAATATATACTTTCAGTTTTTTAGAGAGCTATGTGAATAATAACCGACGAAAGTGCCTCGACCAAACGGGTTCTTATTCTTAGTTACAAAAATTCTTTTCTCACTGGTGGATGTCAGTGGCCAGTAGTAGTAGGCGTAATTGTCATGATCCTATGCAGGAAAGGGTACCACGAAATGGCATTTCAAAAAAAAAGTTTTTAATTACAACGGACCAAACAATTTTGTGTTAACATCGCCGAAATTCAATAATTCACCAAACATTTTTGAAAGCAAACAGTGTCTATAGGGGGCCACCGCCGGTATTTCATGAATGGTTGTAAAAATTAATCTTTAGGCTAGAAATTTCTTTATTTGACATGCAAGAAGCTCAATTTTTATGTCTAGCCGTCCTAAATCGACTATAATCATTCTATTGGTGCTGTCTAAACTGGTGTAAGAATCAAGCGTAAAGAAACTACAGTGAAATTTTTGTTTATTAAAAATCAGAGTTTTTATTTCAATTGATAGCCTAATGGAAGCTAAAAACATTTGGCAATGAAATTATGTTTTTTGATTGTTATTTGCTGAATAGTGGAGTATTGTTGCCAGACGTCCGAATTTTTCCTGACATGTCAGTGATTTGTTCGCCAAGATGAGCCACAGGAAGTCATGACAAAAAGTGCTTAAAAGTCAGGGACTTTGTTGTCAAAGTGAGGTTGCTGTGAATTCAGTTTTTGAAAATAATGCTGTCCCAAAACAAATACCTGGAGTTTGAAAAAATGTTGATCACCAAAAGAAAAGATCTTCATTTTTTTTGGATCAAAAGTATATCAATACAGAATCTAAAAATTTTGAAGTTCGAAAAAAAGATCCTAATATTTCTTTTACCATCAAAATAGTCAAACGGTCTAAAAATTGCGTTTTTTAGATAAGAATACCCTATAGCAGGTCCCCACCACACAGAATTTTATATCAAGGTTTAGTTCCCTTTTTCTCTCTTGGAAATTAAGCAATGCTTAGAGCGTCAATGCAACACCAGAACTTTTGATGAAACAATCATCCATTACCTTAGTAATCATCTGTTGCTGTGAGAATGTAGCATGCGGTACTACAATTCGCAATGACTATTGAAAAACAGTATTTTAACGATGGCATGAATGCAGTACACTCAAATATACCACACTTACACATTTTTCCTGCCAAAGTAATAAGATATTACTTGCAACAATCAATTGAAACACTTGTATCAAAAACTCTCTTAGCGTTAAAAAAGAAAAAAATATTTTGCTCTCGAGCGTTTTTCTGATGCCCAAAATATTTTCCCTGTGAGACATTTAAGTAGTCATAATTGAACTCTCGGACAAACCTCTCTACTATTGATTTCTCTAAAGCTTTTGACTCTGTCTGGCATCCGGCCCTTTTCCATGAACTCATTTCGGCTGGCCTCCCTCCTTGCTTTGCTCGTTGGACTCAATCTTTCCTTTCTGATAGGCGGGCTTGCGTGGTTTATCAATATCACAAAAGTCGTTCCTTTCGAGTCCGTCGAGGTGTTCCGCAAGGATCCGTTCTTGGCCCTGTTCTTTTCTCTCTCTTCATCAATGATCTTCCGGTTTCTCTGTCTTTTTCCGTCAGCTGTTCTCTTTACGCTGATGATCTGGCATTTGGTCCTCTTTCCCTTAGGTCCCCACTGCGGTAGCGGCCACACAAGGAGCTCCGTTCCAATTGGAGCGCTGGTATGAGTACTGGTGTCTTCCTCTCAAACCCATCAAATGTGAGGTCTCCATCTTCTCAGTAGATTCCCATCAAGCTAACCTCCAGCCCAAACTCCTCCTACTCGGCTCCCGCCTCCGTTTCAATCCAACTCCAACCTTTCTTGGGGTCACCTTCGACCGCACTCTTTCCTTTTCTAAACATGTATCTTCGCTGAAGGCCAAATTCTTCTCACGTATCAATGCCTTACGCTGTATCTCTGCTTCCTCATGGGGCCCTCAAGGAGTCTCTCTCTCTTCTGCATAAATCTTTTCTTCGATCCCTTCTCACCTACGCTTTACCCGGATGGTTTCCGTTCTTAAGCGTTACTAGTATCACCAAATTGGAACGCCTCCACCGAGCGGCTAGTCGTGCCATCACCGGCTACCTCTCGTCCTCTCCTATTCCTTTTCTTCTCTCCGAGGCTTCTTTACCTCCCCTAGGAGTCACCATGACTCATTTCACTCGTTCATCTTATGAGCGGCACTTTGTCTCCCAATCTCCTTTTTTATTTCAGATTTGGCCAGACTAGGAGTGAAACCAAGACTCTGCAGATCGTCCTGGAGAGCTTTTGCGTCCACTCACCCGCTCATGCTTTCTTCTACATCTTCTAGGGAGGCTCTTCTTGCTTGCCCTCTCTTTCCTCCTTGGAATTTGTCTTCCTTCACTCTGAAGTCCACCCTTACCTCTTTATGCTCTCGCTCTGGTCCCCCTCTCTCTATCCAAGTTGCGGGTCTCGCCCTCCTTGACTCTCTCCCCCTCGTGATCTGGTACTCTGGACAGACGGCTCTGTCCCTTTTCCTTTTGGCGAGGGCGGCTCCGGCATACTTGCCAACTGTTTTCTCTATGGCACTGAGGCCACTCTTTCCTTTTCAGCAGGTCTAGTATGTTCAAGTTTTTCCGCTGAAGCCTGCGCCATTCTGCAAGCTCTTTGCTGGTCTCGGCAGCACCAACAAGTCTGCCACTTTTCTTCTATCTGACTCTCGTTCTGTACTCCCCTCCATCTTTCCTTTTACCTTAAACTCTCTGGCAGGAACTGTCTTCTCTCTCCCCCGATTCTATCATGGGCCCCGGACACTCGTTTCCCCCGGGGAACGACGCGGCTGATGAGTTGGCCAGACGGGTAGCGCTACTCGCGCCCTCCGCAATCCCTTGTAGTCTCTCTCGTATCCACTCTTGTCTTTTCTCGGACTGGAGGCGTACTGTCTAATCTAAATTCTTTGACGGACGGGTTCCATCGATTTCCACCGAGGAACTTGTGCTCCCTCTTCATGCTCGCTGTGTTCTCTCTCGTCTACGCTGCAACGGACACAGTCTTCTGTTAAGTTCTTCTCTTTAGGATTGGCAGAATCGAGAATCCTTCCTGCAGCTCCTGCGGACACCTCGCATCTCATTCTGCGTTGTCCATCTTCGGACTCCGCGCCGCTCACATTTTGGCGACTCTCTGGTCCAGACCCTGTGGAGTTGCCCGGCTTCTTGGGCTCCATGGTCTTCCGCCATGCCCCCATCCCCCGGATGGGGTCGGGTAATTAACAACAACAACCTTTTACCAGTCGCTTTCCTTTATTAAACACAGGAAAATTGTTGATATCATAAAAATTCACAGTTTGATTTATTTAACATTAAAACTAGGCGATAATAGGTAAAATCTTTACTAAAAAGGCACTACCAACACTAGAATTAACAAAATCGGACGACAAAGTACATAAAAGCAATATTTTGTAAGCGTAGGGTCCAACACGTATTAGACGTTGGATTTAAATGATAAGTATACCACCGGAACTGACTGGATTAGCTATCGAATAGGCGAAATTGAATGACGGGATGACGAACGGTTAATGTCCAACTCGCTTTGAAGAACATCAATCCGTTGTTGTAACAATTTCACCTGACAAGACAATAACATTTATTATTACAATGATTTCAAACACTATTTAAGCAGCAGAAGCTGCGTTTTGTGGTCAATTTCACCCATTTTGTAGGGCTTAGACGAGTTGGTTCAGTGTGTTTACCACTAAACAATCACTTGCGAACCAAATTTCACAGGATTAACTCAACATTAAAAATTTCGGATGCCCTTCCTCACAAATGTTCGTGGTGTTTCAACAGGTGTCAACACTGGGCCTTTTGTTCCAAAGTTGGGAACAGTAACCATTACACCTCGGCGCCCGATAAAAGTATTAATATTTTACTGCTTTTAAACATTCAACCAGTAGTAACCAAAGTTGCATACATATTACAACCAAAGCAACATATGCAATATTTCTTAAGTCAACATCTTGATAGTGGTAAGGTAGCCACTAGCCTGCCTAGAATGAAGCCAAGTACCTGTGATCGTAACGAATCGATTGTTTCTTCAAGATCAAGTTTAAGTGATCGTGGTAGCATTCCTTTCAATCTTTCCTCGCATTCAAGCTTAACACGCGACACCTGCAAACAATGTAGCATAAAAGTCGCATTAAATGACCAGACGACAGCTGTTTTAGTCTTCCTTGCATCATCAGCTTTGCATAGACAACGGAAAACTTTAAATATTTTTTCACGTAAGATAATTGCACAATGTTCGTGCAACAAGTAGTGAGGAACCGAATGCATCAGGACATAAACAGAGAGGAACACATCAGCAGCCGGTGCGATGGCGAAGCGATTTCTTTTCAAAGTCAACATCGGTTGAGAAAATTAAGGTGCGAATTACTCAAGGACACATAACTTGAATCTGCATTCTACAATTAGTATTACCTCATTTTTGAAATCGAATTCTACCCTTTGCAAGCGGCGTTCTTTAATTCTACATTCTTCTTGCATCTTCTCAAAGTTTGCTCGCGAACTCTGCGAAAAATATTCCATATTGTAGAAGGTAAGGTTAGCTGGTGTTTTGTCTTTCGGGCAGTTGAGCACAGCCCTAAGTTCAAAGTCGCTAGCAAACGTTACACATGCTAAGAAAAGGAAACTACTCTGATGCAAAAACAGGTGGTTTGGGTAGTCAAAACAAATGTACCACGTTAACAACGGCTAATCTCGTACGACACCAGAAAAAATGAAGAAAAGCTATAAAATGGCTCTATTTAAATACGTCAAAACTTCATTTCAAAGTATCTACGCGCTACCGAAATATTCTTCGCAATAGACGTTATGGATATAATTAAAATATGTGAAATTAAAGTACATGAAAAAAGCTACGGCTGTTGCTTCTGCGGGCAAAAGTATAGGTTGAAGTCCTAGTCTCTCACCATCACAAACGAGTCGCTTTTCAATCTGATTGCTTCATTTTCCTCTTGCATCTGTTCGATTTTCATTTGCCATTGCTCTTCGTCTCGCTTCCTGTGATCCAATGCATTCCGCAATGCCAGTTCCTTTTCTTGTGCATCTTTCAACCGTTCCTGAGCGCGATCCAACTGCTGCCGATAATCCTGCTCCAGTCGTTCAATGCTGGACCGCATCTGAACAATTATGACGTCATAAATCCGATGCAAAAACGTGGCAATGATCGAATGTAAGTGCTTTAGGATAGAAATTGTTTGACTAAGAGCCGCTGCTTTAGACACCTTTTCGACAGAAGCCCAGATAAGGCCAAATGTTAAAGCTGGCCCATTGCCATACTGTGCACAACATCCTAGCGACATTGAAATACATATTGAAAACTATACCTAGCTACTTTGCAGACGACATCTACGTATACTAAATCATGCACCGCTTTCTCAATATCAAGCACGGATAGGTGAAATATTGGGACACGCAGTTCCAAATTTCAAATCAAAGTTGCTCGTTCTTTATCGTTTGAGGTCCAGCACAGTCGAAAATTACCACTTCTTGCGTCAGGAGCAACTAAGGCGTTGGTATCACGCTTTATACAAGCACATACACTTGTTTACCTTGTGGGTGTGATCTTCCAGATCTTTAGCGTGTTGCTTGTGCAATTCTGTTCTCAACTTGTCCATGTCGGCTTCCAACTTCGCCTTCACGATCTCGTGATCACGAGATGCCTTCTGCCGCTCCTCTTCCCGGAGCAAACCGAGTTCCACCAGCTGATTGCGTCGCAATGTGTTGGCAGCGACCAATTCTTCGCGTAAAGTTCGCACTTGTTCTTCCAACCCCACAACAACCTGGAAAACATTGAGGCTCGTTGGAATGTAGCTTTCAAGTTACTTGCTAGTGGTACAACAAAAGATCAATTAGTTCAAAAAGTCGACTGAGAAATTCTTAAACATGCTTTTCAACAAAGCTATAAAATTTTGAAAGAGACTTTGTCAAAAGTTTTTTGTGATGCAGTAATCACTTGTGGAATCTCGTCAACAGAAATCAGTAAAAGGGATTCAAGGCTCGCTGCTCGCTTTTGGTAGCCAGTGATCTACGACTTAATGAGTGTCCACGGGTTCTTTTAACCGCTTGGTTGACGTTTGAATCAAAAACTTTTAAAAGTTGTTTATTTGACGTCATATTGTTACCGATGAGAGCGCGACAAAGAGCTTCTACGTCATTTACAACACAGAAAACTTGGCAAGCTGACTAATCCTATCGAAAAGACAGATGGTCTTAACATGCATTGCAATAGCAAATCTAACATCGCACTATACATGAATTAACTTGGCCATGCTGTATGGCTTTTTTCTATCACCTATCATAGCAAAGGCATTTAATGCTGCATATGATCGAAACTCTTGTTCAGACTGTACAATTTCAAGCGGAATCGTCGTACTTGTTTATATTGATTCTTTCTTTCTTCAACCGCGATCTCTTGTTTGGAAAGTGCATCTCTTAATCTCGCTTCAGAGGACGATAATCGTTGCTCACAGTCTTTCAACAGCTTATCACGTTCTGATGTGAAGCGATGCACGATTGCTTCCTTTTCGCGATCAAATATCAATCGACTTTCATGCAACTAAAAATCATTTTTATCCGTCACAATTGCATTAAGAACAAATGCTATTGCTTGGGGCCATTTCTGAGAACGGCAGATTTCAAATACATTATTTATTTTCCAGTAATGGTGTTGCCACCAGGGATGTGGAAGCGGAAGTGGAAGCTGGAAGCGGAAGCGGTACTTTTTCTGTGGAAGCGGAAGCACGAAAAATCCACCACTTCCGCTTCCACATAGGAGGGAAGAATGGAGAGAAAAGAAATTGGTTCTGCTATCCTTCGTAGAAGAACGAATAGGGGAAGCATAAACATTAAGAAATGAGAGCAAGGAGGAGTCGTTTAGAGAGATGTTGACCTCTACATAATCAGAGTAGGGGCCAAGCAAAGAAAGAGAGGAGGTAGAAAGCCCAGAGAAGGATAAGCCCTGCTTGACGAAAATGATGACGGCGTTGCTAGCATTCGCCACATCAGTAGAAAAAATACGAGATCGGGAGTGAGTGCCATGGGATTGCAGAGCAGAAAATCCAGGGATCCGGAAAGAGGAAGATAAATTGAGCTTCGATTCCTGGATATAAATAAGGTCAACGGAATGAGACGAAATAAAGTGTAGCAGTTTAGTGCTCCTGGCTCGGAGACCCCCAGCATTCCATTCAAGAACCCTAAGAGAGTAAGGGAGGGGAAGAGAAAGTAGGAGGTAAAGAGAAACAGCCAGGAGCATGAAGCGGTGGTGAGAGTGCAGAGGGAGAAGATACAAAGTGGGCGGAAAAAGAATAAGAGGTTTGAAAGCGAGGGTGGGGTGCGAGTGCTGCATTAGCAGAAGAGGGCCAGATTGAGCAGTGAAGGTATACTAGCTGGAGGAGTCCGAGGAGGAAGTCACTGTGCTGGTAGGGGTAGAATCTCCAAAAAAAGCAGGGAGGGCAGCTCCACAAATGAGAGCTGCCAAGAGTTCTGAATCTAGAAAAGGAGAGTAGTGAGCATTTTAAATGAACTTAATTAGAGCATGTGCAGCATTGCACTGACCTACCCCGCCAGGTCACATTTCCAGTGCACACTAAACAGGGAAAGACAGGACAAGGGTTTGGATGAACGTTGCCACTCATCAGGAAAAGGAGAAGAATGAGAAGACAGTCAAAAGAAAGGAAGGAAAAGACAGGCCGATTTTAAAGAGGCTGCGTGCTACCCTTCTGCGGTCGTTCAGGGGGCTGCACGGCGAGAAAATGGTTTGTGTGAGGGGAGTGCCCGGGGTAACTGGGACCCTCGGGAAGGCCAACAGCCATTTTATCCAAACCCAAACGGGTCGGGGACCGCACCACCATGTTGAGGCGGCTGTTGATTGGTGCAGTTCAGTTTTGCTCGCTTTACATGTACATACTATATATGCGACAGAAATTTCGCACTTCACTATCCAAAAAGATCGGAGTCAATACGTGTTTTGGGGACGGACAGAAAGTCGGTAATAATGATTAGAGTTACGGTTAACTCAAAGTCAGAGTTAGTTGAGAATGGAGAGGAAAATCAACGCTATACGGTGTAATTTGTTGTTGTGACGACAGGTTATTGTCGAGAGCTGTGATATGTGGTCATACGATTTAGATCTGAGAAGCATTAGGTTAACTGCTGTAAAAGTAGTTGCAAGTAGTGAAGGAACTGGTAATAACTGTCTATTTGTTGAAGTATTTAATTATTTTTTGAATTGTAGTAACGAAATATTTGATTTTCTTGCAAGCAGTTCGTGATTTCTAAATTTTTGTTAGTGGGAGTTTTGTGACAAACGCGAAAGTACGAGGGGCATACCAAAAGTTCTGCACAAACTGTTATATTTTTAGAACAAAGAATCACGAAATGATAAAACAAGTTTATTTTTTAACAATATCTCCTTGCAAGTCAATGCACTTTCTCCAACACTCTGCAACCTTCTTTATTCCTTCTTCAAACCAATCTTTTGACATGGCCTTAAGCACCTCATTTACGGCTGACTTCAGCTCATTTTTACACCCAAATCTTCTGCCACGAGGAGGATCCTTGAGTGGCCCAAATAGGTGGAAGTCGCTTGGAGCAAGATCTCGGCTATAAGCTGGATGAGGAAGAAATTGCGACTTCAGCTCACCTAATTTAGCCATGGAAACTTATGCTGTGTGGACAGGATCCTCCTCGTGGCAGAAGATTTGGGTGTAAAAATGAGCTGAAGTCAGCCGTAAATGAGGTGCTTAAGGCCATGTCAAAAGTTTGGTTTGAAGAAGGAATAAAGAAGGTTGCAGAGTGTTGGAGAAAGTGCATTGACTTGCAAGGAGATATTGTTAAAAAAATAAACTTGTTTTATCATTTCGTGATTCTTTGTTCTAAAAATATAACAGTTTGTGCAGAACTTTTGGTATGCCCCTGGTACATTAAGGGCTCCACGATGACAAAAAGATTGAAAAGCACTGTTCTACATTCAACACGAGCTCTGATATCTAAGAAAAACAAACACAGAGTAGTTCGAAACAATAAGCTCAAGCGAAGTAGGTAAAGTAATAGCAATAAATGAAGGTTTTTGTCTTCTCAAAATGATAAAGTGTAGGAGAAAGCAGGCCAAAGACCCACAAAAGTTACAAAAAAAAATTGTCAATGGTCGTTTTTTCGTTTTTTGTTGGTGGAAGCGGAAGCGGAGGAAGCGGAAGCGTTTGAAAAATAACCGCTTCCACATCCCTGGTTGCCACAGCTGGCCACATTAACCAATACAAACCATAGCATTATCCCTCACCTCTTCTGCATGGTGTTCTTGCAAAACTTTGATTTTTCTTTCCAACTCTTCTTCCAGCTTCTCTCTTGCTGCTCTGCTCTCTTCTAAATTTTCCTCCACTTTCTTCAACTGCTTTCTCATGTCCGAATAGACCTGCTGCTGTGCGGATGAAGCCTATAACAATGAATTACAAAAATTTATCAATTGGATCTACCTCAAGCTACTATTACTTCAAATACAAATCGACAATAAAATTTGACATTTTGACTCAAACCCACGTCTATTCTCATGGCGTCGTTAGGTACACGACAGCATAAATGTCGAAGTGTAGACCATTACAACCAACCTTAACCGGAGCTACGATAGTAAGCAAGCCATTCTTACTCGACTATTGGTGCTGCCAATTCGCTTGCTTGAGCGAAGAGCAATACGCCACCTCTTCATTGACACTTATACCATTACAGCTAATATAATACGGATACTGCTAACTGCTCCATATCAATCATCTACGCGCTTATAAAAGCAAAGCTACGTTTAATTATCGTGTTAGCCTGCGTGGGGCCAACTCAAAATCAAAGTAGATCTGATGGCAACAAGCAATATGATAGCATTACATAGCCAGTAATTACCTGTGATTTATAACTTTCTATGGCCTGTTCAGCTTCTACAGCACACTGCTGTTGCGCTATTGTCAGCTGAGTTGTCTGCTTCTCTTTCTCTCTAAAACAATAACTTGAAAACATTTTAAAAAATCAACAAGATTTAACCTTCTGAGAGCATTGGCCGGAGAACCAAGCCCACCACAAAACCCTTCACTGGCGTTGATTAAAAGGACGTAGACTGCATTTAACGATTTGTTTGCTGATCAAGACTGAAGCAAAAGCCGGTGGCTAGTTGTAGAAACACAATTAAGCAAAAACGACCAACTCTGCATTATATAGCAAAAGAACATAATCCTATCAATGATTTGGTTTCGGTCTCTTAAATTCAGCAACGGTCTTTCAAAATTTGTACATCAGTTAATATTCTTTATTTCATTTGTTAGAAAGGCTTTCTTTTGTTCCACTTTCATGAACGCTGCTTGGAAGCATCTCAACAAGCTATCACTACTGCTTCAACGTTTCTCACGATTAGTTCGCCTTTACATTACGACAAAAAATATCTACAACTTTACCAAGTTAGATGAAACAGTTTGGTCTCTTAAACATTATTCACGGTCTTCAAAGCAAAACCTAAAAAACCTTAACACTACATGCTTAAGCTAAATTACTCCTATTTTAAAAAAGGAATGTGGAAACAGGAATCACGTCTTTTAAAGTAGGGTAGGTTGTAATTGTTTACTTTTCTTCTCTTCCTTGGAACGACACGGTATGAAACAAAATATAAGTGACCACTACCACGACACAAACAACCATACCACAACGTAAAATTTGCCTTATACGACGCACTAAGGTAAACAGCTTCATTACTCCAACTTGGTGAAGCATTTCAACTAAGTTTCAAGATAGGATAATAGTCGGTTAATACACGGCAGTGTTGGTATCAGGCAACTTACTGAATTGTTTCTTCCATTATTTTTATGGTGCGGTGATGAGCAACTTTCTCTTCTTCCCACTCTCTTTGCAAACTTTCAACGTATTTCTCGTGGAGTTGCTGCAGCCGCAGCACATCCTGATGATGAAAGGATTCTTTTTCCTACAAAGTAAAATACGAGTTCCTGCAATCCCTTTAATCAAACAACTAGCAACGTAAGATGTTCCCGATTAGCTCTACCGCAAGCTACCTGTTTTGCATTACACTTCGATTAACCTTTAAATTTCAAACATCTTTCTACAATGAGTACAACACGCTAGTTGGTTGCAATAGGTCTAAAAACTAAAATTATGCGTAATAATCCTGCAATATATTTACAGCGCTGGTGTACTTGTTAGTTAAGAAATAGTTGACCAGAACGCTTCAATGTTTTATCAAGGTTTTAGCCTTTTTTTGAACATTAAACAATAAACCAGTTACAACATACAATAATCAATAATCATTATTTTAAAACTGGTATCAGATCATACCTTCATCTCTTTACTCTTCTGCGATTCGCTTTCGTGCAACGACTTTTTCAAACAATCAATTTCTCGTTCAAGTTCTCGCGTTACTCCTTCGACCTGAAGATTTTAAGTTGTAAAAATTTCAGCCAAGTACAGCTACCCGTATTGGTTGTGTATGGCTATTAGCTAAAGTGTTCTGACAACTTACATTTCATGTATGCTTCGATGACAGTAGTTTCGGCGCGCGCCTTAAAGGAATAGATTATTGGTTCACAACTCGGTCAGATCACTCCGATAACTTTTTCAAATGATATTCAGAGCCTGTGCCTTGAACGTAACACGAAAAAAATGTCGGGTAAAGCTGGCAAGTTCATGGGTTATGCGCATATGAGAAAGTAATTCAACGGGATGCCTCCACTTATATGTGGCAAACTGATGGTGGCGACATGAATTCAACTCGTCGCGGTGACACAGCAAAGAGAGGAACAGCTAACACATATACATTAGTTGAATTAGCAGCAAAATAGGCAAGCTGAGATGGCCGACTCTTCAAGACGAAAGTTTAGGTAAAATTTAAAGTTAAGCATGTGTACGTCTATGACAGCTGATTGAGGGTTGGTATGAAACAGATGTGGGTTCAATTCTAATGCCAGCCTTGTTTCTACAAGTTGCAGTTAAAACACTTAGGATAGATGCAATCATTTTTCTCTAGATTCAATATAGACACATATGTACTTTTACAAGAAACAACTTAATTTGAAATATGGCAATATTGGGCCTGAGCGCAGTTGCATTTACCTGTGCTATTTTCGCTTCATGCTTTTCCTTAATACGCGCAACATCAAAGGTATGTTTGTTCAATAAACGTTCTTTGCCAGACAACTCTTTTTCAGCAGCGAGGAGTTTGTCGGAAATCTCATCATATCTATTACAAAAACATCAATAAGCGGACAAGCAATGGGATCGTGTAGGGTTGAGAGCTGCTAGTGCAGCGTATGCCTACCAATGCTGCGTGCTTGCGCATCAGACTTGATTAAATTGTCTTCAGGCAAAATTAACGCCATCAATTTTTAACTGCAAAATCCATACTAAAGGCTTGGTAACCCGAGGCATTATATCCATGCCATCACCACTGTCAAGTCTATTGTAGTGCAATGAGCAATCTAACATTCGTCAAGGTAACCACCATTTCACTGTAAGTTCATGATGTATTTTCAATAAAGCAATTTATATGTCTACATAGCAGTCAGTTAAGATAACTTCAAACCTATTGATGACAAAAAAATCATCTTTAAATGATATCATTTTTCCAAATCTAAATCAATTACTTTTGTCTATTAACAAAAGTCATGTTATTGCAGTTAGTAGCGGCCAGAGCCATATTGTTTGGTTTTCACATGTTTTGTTGGGAAATATCGGTGACAATTGCCAATTTAAAGAACATTACCTCCGCTTCATTTGTTCAAGTACGCATTCCAGTTCCTCAATCTTTTTTTGTAAATCATCGTTTTCGTCGATCAGCACCTGCTTCGCCCTCCCTGCCACCTCAACTTCCTCAGTAAGCCGGCTCACGTGGTCTTCTAAATCCCCTACCATTTGTTTCTAAACAGCAACAGCCAGTTACTTGTCAGTAGTGAATGAATGCTCTCAAATGTCTACCGTGGTTCAGTGGAAAATTTATGAATCAAGTGTAAAACTTAGGTTCCAAACCTATCGAAAGCATATGGTAGTTGCTCTTGTTACGTTGCGTTCCGAAAAAAAGATCACTGTCACTAATTACGAACCACGCCTGCCAAATCACAGTGCATACGGCGGCTTACAATACTGGGTTTGACCGAACTGGTTAATTTAGGGAGCGTCTTGGCTTGATGTCGACAACCTAGTGGTTCTCCGATGCTCCCGGGCGAGTGCGTGCGTATCTTGCAGGCTTTTTGTTTTGATGTGCTTTTTTTTCACATCCACATATTCTCTACTGGCTTAAACCTCACCTACGAAACGCCGCAATATGTACTTTACAGCCCAATGCCAGTAATTAATTCATCATGTTTCCGACTTGAAATGCCAACAGTAAAAAGAACTAATCTGTTTTACCAACACTAACTAACATCTGATGCAAATTTCAGGGGTTTATAGTAGATATACACTACATTAGCTTCCAGCAGCCTCCTACTAAATTTGATTCGCAAAAAATATAAAGTAACATAGTTTCTTCATAAAAACTTAATTATTGAAATTTGCAATTCAATGAGAATAAACTGGTTGGTAGGGGAAAATAATTTCCTTTTTATAATCCGATTAGGTCCCTGTCAGCGCAAGTGGCCGTATTTCCTTCATATTTCTCGCAATTCTAAAGAGCGTTGCGTCACTTTGCCCCGTTGATAGCGTGTTCATTCTCTCATTTTTTGATCTTTCTTCTGCCTGCCTACAAGCCATTCTGTAGCCTTTTGACCCTAAATAGCAACTACACTATTCTATCTAAAAGTACAAATAGATTTCAGGAGAGGGGGTGGGAACCCATGACCTCTGCCAGGTATCTCGGAGTGTGCACCCAAGCTTTTTATAACGGGATCTTTTAACTAGGAGCACTGCCTTAACCACTAGATACCCAAAGTGCGTTGATTAGCTCTACGCATCTTGGTGGATAAATAAAGTGGCTGTTCTGTTTAAATTGATTTACATTTGATAGTTTAACTCAATGAGAGCCACTAAATACAACTCAAAATATAACTAATGAAAAAGACGTACCGTTGAATGGGTCTGTGCATTGTATTCCTCTTCCATACCCTCCAAACGACGAGTGGTATCCTCCAGTAGCTCCTGGATGTTTTTTGTGTGCGATTTCTGCAATTCATACTTCTCTTTCTCTAATTGTCCCACCATGTTATCAATCTACACAGAAAAAATGCAAAAACCTGATAATGTTTTCATAACGTCCTTCCATGTCGCAATATCACGTTTAAAAGATTGTTTGCGTCGAAGCTTGTTACTCAAACCTTGGCGCAAAAGCAAATGGCCGGCATTAGGCACGCGCCGTATCAGCAACGTATTATTGCGCTCAATATGAAACTAAAGTTTGATGATGCTGGCAATGGCAGTGAGCCCTACTTTGATGAGCTGCAATATGGTAGGTCCGTGCTGTCGCCTCTTAAAATAAGCGTTTCTATAAACCAAATTGCGCCGGACATGGGTGGTAGCTCGAGTGAGGCCATTTTTGTTTCGCATGAGTTCCATGTTGATTACGGGGAAGTCTACGTGAAGGCAATCGTCATCTTCCACAAAGATGTTAAGAAAACTGTCATCTTCCATGCGAAGGCATTTTCCCCATTGACGAGTCTGTGCAGTGGTTACTGGGTGGTGGCTATCCCAATGAGTACTCAAAATAACTCCACCTGCTCAATCGACAAAGACAACACAAAAAAAGGAAGTGCGGTCTAAAAATTTATGTTTTATGATCAAATTCGCTTTAGGAGACTGTGATTGCGACATGAACTCAATAGAATTGTCAACTGATCGTTTTGGCGCGGTTACCGAAGGACAATACAAAGTAATGCTTGATTGGAAATAAATAACATTCAAGTTACTAATTGATGAGTTAATTGCTAGAGAGTTACGCGTTGTAAACAAAACAACAAACGCAGTAACTATGGATATTTGCAGTATGTAACAACTTGTTTTCGTCCGTTTTTTCGCAGACGTTATTGATGTTTATCGCCAACCATCTGCTTCTGCATCATCTAGCCTAGGAAAAAGTCTTAAAATTCTAGACAACTTTTTGGCATACACCGATCATGCTTGTAATAGGTTTTGAAGCTAAAACTATCAAATGTATCAAAGCCAAAAACACTTTCCATTTACACGCAATAGCAACACACAAAAAATGTTTATCTTCGTATAATTGGTTTATCACACAGATGTTCAAATATGAAATATGATGCGTCATTTTTACAAAACATCATTTACTCCTATAATTCATGCACCAATTTAGCAAAAAGTTTGCAATAATTTTCATCCTGCATTTTTGTTTACACAATGCATTAAAAAAGCTACAGCAAAGTAGTACATTTACGGAACCTTTTCTTGATATTCTAAACGTAGCTTTTCAGCGCTTCCTTCCAGTAGAGTAGTTAATTCTTCAATGTGTTTGTCCTTATTTTCTCTTTCGATTTGCGCTTCTTTCAGTGTAGTTTGAACTGCAAGCGTGAGTTATAAATTGCAATGTATCATAGCGTTAGACAAAATACTAGCATAAAAGCTACATTTGGCATTCATTTATTTCCGCTTTTGCAACGCTTAATGCAGTGGTTCTAAACCGTTTTTTTCTTTTTACCCTTTAATTAATTTTTACTAGATATACTCCTTAAAGACATTCCACTTAGACTCCACGTGTAGATCAACAACAAAATCGAGGAACACATTAACAAAATGGGTGGTTAGTACATATTAATTTCGGGAAAAAAAAAGCCATCCAATTTCCGACCACAAAATAAGAAATTTGCCCAACTGTAAGAAGCGCTAGGTTAGAGGTAAAGTTGGTTCAATACTTGTTTATCACTACTTACTTGCTTTCACGCAAGACTTTTTCTGCACAACACAACACTTTAAATTACGGGTGCCCATCCTGACAAATACCAACGGTGTGTGAATAGAGTTCAAACTTCGGGCCTTTGCTTTAAAGCTAGGAGCAATTATCACTGGATGACGACGGCTAGTGCAGACGAATATTAAGTCATATTACATTTTGTCTTTTCCTTTCAGTTCCGTTGGTATTCGCCACACAACTGAATTACTAAGATTTACGTGCAATCCGAAGAGAAGCAAGGTGTAAAAGCCAGCTAAAGATCATGCACCTTGGTATATCAGATAGAAGCAATCGGAAATCGACCTATAAAGCTTGTAACAAACCAACACACCTTTTCTCTCCAATCTATGCTTGATATCCTCGTAATCTTTGTCTTTTTCCTTGAAATGTCGCTTCAGTTGTTCGATTTCAGTGTTTTTTCGATCCAATATCTAAAAAGAAATACAATATTGCGGTAAAGCACAGATGAGAGGCACGCACCGTATACCAACCTTTTTATTCCTCAAACAGCATTAAATACTCGTATTTGTCATCGGAAAAAAAAGCTCGATTTAAGTCTTTTTTTAGGGCATTTTTGCAGATGTATGGATTCAATGTGTGTCTACCGCTACACATTTTTTGAATTCCAGACGGCCTTCCCGACAAAACCCAATTAGTGCTTTTATGGATCCAACTCCAGAACTTTTGTTCCAAAGTCGAAAGCGATTACCGCTACACCACAACGAATTGAAAGTGATCGCAAATAGATATCAAAATCAGCTACCTTCTGTATCGCAACATCATGCTTATGCTGCAAATTCAATCGTTCTTCGTGAAATTCTGCTTCTAATAGTTTCAATTTCTTCTGAAGCTGAAAGTGATACAGTTAAATGTTTTGTCTTACGTTATTTTATCATTTCAATGTATTAACAGCAATAATAACTAGATCTACTCCTAAATGTTATAACTCTCGGCATGCTAAAAACAAAGCTAGGAATAGAATTCGAACCCGTAACCACACCAACCAATTGAACAATAGTCATTGGCTTATAGGTGTAGAGCAGTGGTTCTTAACCTTTTTTTACCCATGGACCCCTTTTCCCTTCTTTTTTCTTGGTGGACCCCTTCATAGCTATTGGACATAAGAACAATCACCTTCGCTTGTTCTTGCCACTGACTGATGGGTGGACTCCTAGTGACTGATATTACATGGAGCCTAGGGGTCCATGTGGACCCCGGTTGAGAACCACTGGTGTAGAGCATAACGTAATCGTAGTCGGCGTCTTAACCACTTCGGCCATTCACGTGCTTGTCGTAGGCTGTGGCGCACTGTACTATTTCTCATATTGAATGAGGCCGGACATTAGTAATGTGGGGCATGTCAAACATCAACCGAAAATTAATTAGCGCAATATCTTGTTGAAACATTAATGAAGCTGAAGCTCAATACTTCATACATCGTTGTGAAAATACCGTTGCCTGCACCAAATAACTCATTTGGCAACAAAAACAGTTTATTCGAATTATGAAAGATGTCATCAAAACTCCATTATTCTCATCGACTTTGAGAATCAATACATAAAAGACAATTACCTCTTTTTCATGCAAAAGCATTAGACTTTGCTCATCACGAAACGTAGATCCTGTAAAGAAACAGTTATATTAAGAGCATTAGTGGTTCTCAACAGGTGGGCCGCGGCTTAAATTTTAACTACTGAGAACAGTGGTTTCCAAGGAGGGCGAAAACGAGAAAATATATTTGGAAAAAAGCCGATCTCCAAAAAAAAAGTTTTCACCTTTTATTTGAATTGAAAACATGATGCACGCACAACTTCAAAAAGCGGGCAACGTAAGTGGACCACGACAACAAAAAATCTTAAAGAAAATGAACACACGCATACAAAAAAATACAACTTTTTTCAACATATCCTGTGAAGGCAGGTATTGAAACTGTTAAACGAGTGGAAAATGATAGAAAAGAAAAGTTCTACATCTTATGATGACTACGATGTTCTGTCCTTGGGAGACGCATTTCAGGACTATTTCTCCTGTTCATGGGAGAAATGTACCACGTGAGCAGTAACGGTTGCTCCGAAGCGAGACTGAATACAACAATAGGGTCCCATTTAAAATTAACAAATGACTTTCCAGCGACAAGCGAATAAAAATGTACGACTCCACTCTCAAATAGAAAAAAACTAGCTCACAGTTACTTTCTACATCTCGCCTAAAGATACCATAGCCTCGAGAATGCAAATAAATATCGATCGTATTTTCTCCATTAAAATTGACAGCAGTGCATTCAAATAACCAAGGTACTTCACAACGAAACCTACCTCCCTTTAAGGAATGACTTCCCTGATAAGTCGGTATCTGAAATTACAAAATCACCTCAACGTTCAACTACAGACGCTCTCCGTGCTTGTACCGTATTCAGTTAAGATAACAGCACAAGCAGAGCATATTTTCTTGAAATCAGTCTATATCTTTTGAAGATAAAAGTAACTTGCTATTTCAACTTCCGCATGTGAAAAATATTTTTCTACAACTATCACGGCAAAGGTTGGAGTATCTATTGGAGCTTTTCTCAAAAGTGTTACCTGTTATTTGTCTGGTAAGATATCGGAAATTTTAAAAGCTTGCCTATAAAACTGTCGCAAAAGCAGGAAGAGTTGAAATAAAAGCTGTAATTATTTACATTTTAAGCACACCGATAAAATGCCTTATTTCTAGAGATGTACCGATACTTTAGTATCGGTATCGGTGGTATTGGCCTATTTTTATGGTATCGGCTAGCAGTATCGGTATCGGTTAAATATAGCCGATACCTACCGATACTTTTTAAGCACAAAATAAATATAAAAATTTTTGTTAAATTTTTTCATAGTATAAATACTCAACATTTTTGTTCCCCCTGGAACAGGATTGGATTTGTAACATAACGATTTGTAATGTATCAATAATGATCGGGGGGAGGGGGTCTTCCAAACAGGATCCAAACATCGTGCAGTCCTCAATATTGTGTTTATATAAATAGATATATTAAAAGTATTCTATACATTTCAGTTTCTCTTTTAGCTTCAGAGGCAGTGGTTAATAAAAATTACTTCTAATAGAAGCATTGTACGGAAATTTTTTAATATTAAAGCTACTGATGCCAAAAAAGTCATCTGCAATTTATGTAGCAATAAATTTTAGAGAGGAGAAAGTGTTGAGAACGTTTTGTTTCGACTTTAATATGAGGGGCACTTTGTTTGATAAAGAGTTTGCAGTTTGTGAATGGTTTTGATTCTTTTAAGTATGGTATACACATTTTTCAGTTTTGACTTGCCAAGCTGCTTTTTTTTGCTAGTAAAGCTGCAGTTTAGTGGTATATATTTTTAGTTTTGACTTGTGAGTGCTGTTTGTTTGATAATAGCTGCAACTGGCTAATACTTTTCTACCAATACGTCTATGGGAAATTTTCACTTGCCGAGGTGCTTTGATTATGTTGTCAAGTTATTTTTTTCTTCAGTTGCGGCATTGTTACTTTCTCATTTTATTTTTTTTTAAATCTTTTATGGTTGTAAGGTAAGCCTATTTTCTTTGAATAATGATATTTAATCCATTGCTTTAGTATATTGCTATAAAAAAGTACTGCTTAATTTGTTCAACTTTCTTTTACAGATTTGCAATAATATTGTGAGGAATAATGATAGATAAGTACCAAGAAAAAATTCAAAATGCAATAAAAAGCTAGATTTACTAAACACATTCTTTGGTACTGCTTACAAAGTTTTTATCGTTGGTGCTCAATAAATAAAAAAGTATGGGTGGTATCGGCAGTATCGGTATCGGTAGTAGTATCGGTATCGGCTTAAAATGTGGTATCGGTACATCTCTAGTTATTTCTAATTAATAATTTATTCCTAGTTTACCAAGCAGTAATGCATAAAAAGTCTCAAAACAACTGCTAAAGCTCCTTACCTGATTTAAATTTGATATTCTAGGTGTTGAACTGAGATTTTCTTGTGTTAAAAACAGATTTCCATTTCCTAATAAATGCAGCAATTCATGTTAATCCTCCTAAAGCTTATTTTAAAAGTTATCAAAATTTAAATATGATTTGAGATGCGTGTTAAAAGTTTGTGACAATTAGCTTCAATAAATTTTTTTTAACGCAAAACAGCAATATGATTTATAGAGAAGCTATCATAAGCTACCATGACACTGCAGTTAGCGTGTGCTTCAGCAACAATAGCAGTATTTGAACCAAAAACCATACAATGCACCTTGGGTTTCACGGTATTCACCCTCTCCACTTTGTGTCCACTAGATTAGCATTTGTAGGCGACGTCGTCGAATGATTTCGAGCGTGGTTTATAATGACAATTATCAAGAGTTCGAATAAACCAATTGCTACGTTGTTCTGCCCTTGGGAGGGCACTTTACAGCAATATTCCCTGCTCAATCGCACTGCTAGCGGTAGAAATGCAAGTGTCAGCAGTACAGGTCCAAAAACGGGTCTAAACACAACTTTGTTCTAGCAATAACCACCAAAAGGTTTTTTCGTGATCAGACAATAGAAAGAGATGACAAAAAATTGCATAAAACTATCGCATTTATACAGTCCATTTGAATATTGCTTTACAAGATTGATGATGTCTAAATGCGACATTGTTTTATTGTTTTGGTAAATAAAATACGCAGTTGATTATAAAACTTTGTGAGATTGTATCCAGCTACAGAAAAAAAATTAGCTCAAACTGCCTCCACTACAATTAATACTTACGAGTTACGACTATTATGTTAAACTGTAGATCAGATGCTTAAATACAGGGTGTCTCAAAAGTAAGTATACACTTTAAAATTTGAATAACAATCTAATGGCTTATTCAAATTTGTCAAAAGTTTACAAAAATATTCTATAAACTACTAGAAACAGATTACCGTCCTAATATCTCGTTGAATTTATATATTGACAGAATGTTAGACCTCAACGTGGGAGCCACCAATTTCGGGAGATTTCAGCCACTTATTGATGCATTCCTGCCCGACACTTTGCAATAAATCTTGTGTAACTAGTCCACATGATGCTCTAATGTTTTGTTCCAACTCTAAAAGGTTTTGAGGCTGTGTGGAGTAAAGTTGACAAAAAATGCTTGGGTTGAAAAACTGTTACTTTCAGCAAGATGGAGCTCCTGCACATTACACCAGGAAAGTCAGAGATTACTTAAATCAGTTTTTTCTAGGTAGGTGAATCGGGTGCAGAGGTCCTCTAGAATGGGCCGCTCGTTCACCTGACTTAACCCCATGCGAATTTTTTCTTTGGGGTTTCCTTAAGAGTAAAGTTTACTCCACACGGTCTCAAAACCTTTTAGAGTTGGAACAAAACATTAGAGCATCATGTGGACTAGTTACACAAGATTTATTGCAAAGTGTCGGGCAGGAATGCATCAATAAGTGGCTGAAATCTCCCGAAATTGGTGGCTCCCACGTTGAGGTCTAACATTCTGTCAATATATAAATTCAACGAGATATTAGGACGGTAATCTGTTTCTAGTAGTTTATAGAATATTTTTGTAAACTTTTGACAAATTTGAATAAGCCATTAGATTGTTATTCAAATTTTAAAGTGTATACTTACTTTTGAGACACCCTGTATATTCAACAAATATCAATTTTGTGCGAAATACAAAAATTTCGATATTTCTACCTGTATCTCCTTCCAAGCAATTAAAAGGAAGTTCATCTTTCGCCCAGTCGGGTGTTGAAATTCGTTTTGAATTTAAATCCAAGTTTGATTCATTGTCAATATTTCTGTGAAATTTCGCACCAGAACTAGAATTTTCATCAAAAAATAATGTCTGAAAAATATCACTCTGTGGTAAAATTAACAAATTTTCAAATGCAGTTTTTTGCTTTGGCTTTTTTCATTGTTATTGCAAATAATCCCACTTCCTAAACTTTACACTGCAATTAAATAGCATGACTACAATGGAGGATATTCGTGGTCCGTTTAGAAAGCACAGTGTTTCAAAAATGTGACATCACTTTAAATTCTGATTACTTTGCCAGTTTCCGTTCACAAAACTTTAAACTTTAACAGCACGTGTAGAGAGAGGTCAAAATTTTACGTTTAACGTTTGGTATCTCTATCTTTTTCGGAATAGAATTTTTAACTGAATAATTGTTTGCAACGCGTTTACATCTGTGAAATTAAACCGGTATTCAGTGGAAGAGAAAGGGCGCTTTGCGTGTTGAAGTATGCTGGAACAAAGTCTGGCAAAACCTCTACGTCTAACCTCTTCCTGCAAACGTAGAGGAACTAAAGTAGAACATCACTACAGCAACCACAACAAGCTGCAGCGCGCTTAGGCGGTGGACAACCGACTTGACATGTGACATATCCAAGGTAGCGCGCATATCAACCACTTGTGAAATCGTCTACGAAATTTCCAACATTTCGCCTATTTATGTTCTTGTGTTTTAACTATATGGTTTCTGTGATATTAATGATTTACTCGAGGCCAAATTTTTTGAAACATCCTGTGTATTTCAAAATAAGGCGAGAAAAAAATACTTTCATATAGAAGAGTTTTCAGGAATAATGTTGAATTTATGAAAAAAGCTGCACATATTTGCAGTAAATATAAATCCATTCTCAATGCAAATTGCAGACAATAAGTGGACGAACTCTTACATGTGAATCATAAAGCAGACTCTATGGTATTAAATCTTGTCAGCCAACAAGAAAGTGTCAATAACAAATCGCCACTGGTTGAAATAGCAATTTTGATGGCTGAAAAACAGTCAACACAGCAGAGTAGAACCTGATCAACGAAAAACAATTGCCAAGGAGTTGCACCATCTCTCAACAAACAAAACAGCATGCACTCACCATGTAAGATGGTAGCTTTGGTAACGATCCTTCTCCAGGTTTGTCGGCAAAAGGTTCATCAACAGTACCTCGTTTCAACATATGAAGAAGCAATTTGATGTACAAGTTTCGATTTTTTCTAGCAAACATTTAAAATTACATTAGACCAATAATCTTGCTTAAGATTAAAAACATTAAGCTTCAACAACAACTAGCTTCGAATTGGTAGGCTTCCCTTTCTTATTGTCTGCTGCATTAGCAGTTTAGTTACTTTAGTAACATAAAAGTTTGTCGATAAAACTGTGGCCCATTTCACAAAATGAAAGTTTGGTATGTCAGTTACTCAATTTCAGCAGAAATCGGTTTGACTCATAACCAATTTTTTAACATTTATTTATTCTTTCCAGTACACAATGTTATGAGGTTTGAAGTTACAAAACTTAATGCAACAAAACAATTAACGATTAATGTATTTAACCAGCATGCAATTACATAAGCAAAGCAAATTTTTATGTAGGCTGAAAACAACCTGGAATGCAAATGAAATGTGCAATTGCAAAGCCAAAGACATTTTTAATGCCAGCACTCTTATAAATTACTAGTCGGCTCCTCCAGCATCACCCAGCAGGGCTACCAGTCAGTTATTTGCGGTTAGTAACATCCGTTCTGCCGGCTTCAGCCAAAATGTTTTAAAGAACATAAGTGATAAATCGGTACTAATAAGGTATGGCCCCCTATACCCTTAATCCCGATCGTAGCACGATTGTTTTCAACTAAGAAAGATTTTAGAAACCCTCTATTATTTCACAAAGTCTGCCCATATCTTAAAATAAGTAGAGAAAAAACACAAAGTCGGAAATGGGCATCGTAATGGCTTTTGTTCTACTATAACACAAATCAGTTACTTGATGATAAGCATAATTTATGACTTAGTGTAACCCCCTAGCATAAATGATGCCCTAGTCCAGATCTTCCTGTTGCTTCTTTTGCACCACACTTCCAAGGGAATTGCTAGCGTTAGATATTAGGACTACTACTTACTACTTCTTCATATTTGTATACCTAATTGTACAACCTAAAGCCTATGACTGGGCACATGTTACTTGGTCCGGCATAAACGCAGCCAGAGAAAAAACAAACTAACCCAAAGAGATGCAATTATAGTTGCAGCGCTCATCGATAGTTTGTCGATGTTAAGAATATGGGTAATTGTGAGAACAGTAACGAAAAGTTGATGTTTCTTTGACATAACTAATTCTCGTGCCAAAATCAAAAGTACTGCTTTTTAAAGAAAATTTATCAAGCCTAAAAAAGATTATGAGGGGTTGTGCATAGCCGCTCTATTTCTTTGAGAGTTTCTGGCTAAGTTGTACTTGCCCTGTTCGGTACTTAGAAAGTGAACTTGCTTACTTAAAGTAGCCAACGACTTTAAAAAATATTGTTGGTTCATTTTATAAGGTGCAAGGAAGCATAATTTCAATGTTGTGGAGTAGGGGGGCGATTTAAATAAATCTTTTTGAAAACTTTTGCAGATAATGCCCATAAATCATGCTTTTCAAAAAGAATATGAAAACGTACCAAAGGACTTAAGTTTTTGTAGAAATTGCAATTTTGTGATGCCAAGACACCGAAATTCTGAGTGTTTTTAACCGGTAGGCTACATTTTAAAGTTACTAGTAACTTCATTTTGTGATAATTCTTTTTAAAAATTTAGACAAATAATGGCGAAGAAGCATGCTTTCAATGGAAAGTAGTCAAAAAGTACCAACAAACTTAACTTTTTTAAAAATTACTAGTTACCTAGATATAGCAGGAAAAATTTTTAACTAAAAATGTAAAAATCATGTATGGCAACCAATTTTTCATCAGTCATTACAACCTAATCCTTAGCCCTAACTAATTAAAGTTACATATTGCTGGAAAGCAAATTTTCTAAGCTTCCAAAAGACACCAATTGTCACTAACTTATCATAATCTATTAGCAGGGCTTTTTTAGGTGTCTGATATGGACCTGTAGGGACCCGAAAAATATTGGACTAATGTAAAATGATTAGATGTGTTTTGTACTCTATTACATAGACGTAATTTTCTCTGATTCTAGGGCCCCGATTTTCATTTTTATGAACCCGAATCAGGTCTCCAAAACACCTCAAAAAAACCCTGCTATTAGAATTAAACCTATCTGTATTTACTAAACTTCTACTTTTTGGGAGGGGTAAAAAGCACTACAGTTTAGTTTAGTTTTTAGTACAAAAACTAATAGTAAATGTACAAATCATATATTATCGGAATCGCTTTGAAATAACCTTCAATTTATTAAAAAATGTTTGAAAATCGATTGGGAAATGAGATCACAAATTAGTTGCAAAAATTTTGCAAGTTTTGAAAAAAATCGACATATTGTGATCTGTGTTGGCGAAAGACTGTGCTAATCGTACCAGACGTATTATCACATCAGAGAGAGAGTTTGAAGCGAGCAGAAAAGAAAGCGAAGAAGCATGCTTAGAAAGCTTGAAATGCTTAAAAAAAAGAATCTGTTGCTGCACTGTCAACTGAGCTTAAATTGTTGTAAAGTGTGTTTTATCAAAAACACTTGTTAATTCTCCCAAATTTTTTTATCAAAAACTTTTTAATCGCGTTTCTACAATACTTTTTGGGTAAATTAAGAAAACATATTTTTCACTTAATTGTTAATTATGACGTCATGTAAGATGATAAAGAAGCAAAGTTTGTGGGTTGCGTACTGACTTTTGTTTAAATCTAACCACGTTTCTCGATACAAAAATGCCAATTTTGAAAAATTAGTTTTGATTGTGACGTTAAGCATCATGACGTCACGAATCTCCTTATGACACTCACCTCAGGGTGATGATCAATCGCGCCAAGTGTGATGCTTGTGCGCTTAGTAGTTTGGGAAGAGTTAAGGCAGACAGATAGATGGAAATACAGACAGAATTGCGCTTTATATGCTAGATAAATATCAGAAAGCTAAAAGTGAGATGAATTAGAAAACAATGTCAAAAAATCTTTTGAAAATGATGCATAACTTTGAATCAAGTTTGCATGGTTACCACCAATTTTACGCATAAAAGTTTTGTCCTCAATTTCTTTGTAAACCTAAACCTCAATTTAGTCACTTTATCCCAAAATCCACCATAACAGCTTTATCCAATCTAAATAGTTGCCAGCAATTTTGTCACGTGGTAATTTTATCCCATAGCCCTTATGACATCAAAACTGTCTTGTGACAAAATTACTGGCAATCACCTTAACCCTAACCTATCTCCTGTCCTTGCCCTTCCAACATTTATAAATACATAGCTATTGGTGGAATTATCCTGCTAGTAGGGGTTAAGGCAGGGGTGTCAAACTTGAGGCCAGCGGGCCGCATGTGAGACAATTCTAAAATTCTAAATGAATTTCAGCAGTATTGCAACGTTTCACCTTCGAAAAAATGTTTGAACCCCTTAACACAGGTGACACTTGAGAGGTACAAATTTTTATTTCAAGATGAACTCAACTTTGTGCCACAGAACTCGATTTCTGATTAACGATGCCTGAAGAAGGGTGATGGTGTGGAGATGCTGGAGAGGAAATGACCTTTTTTCTTGGAGATTAACCTCGATGCAGGGCAGTGTTCCCTTTAAACGCAAAAAAAGTGCGAATTTGCGAAATTATGTCCGGCGGATTCGCAGTTAAAATTTAACAGTGCGTAAAAAAAGTCCGGCGGTTTTTGGTAACTTTTTCATTTTGTTAAAATTTTTGCAATTTTGTTAGCAAAATCTTAACCAACTGTTAAATGCATGGGAGACAGTGAAAAGAAATGCAAGTTAAGACAGATGCTTTTTTAGAGCAGTGCAACGTCTCACCCAAACATCGCACGGCTGTGACGCAACATCGAGTGACGGCGACTTAAATATCGCGCACGCCTTTGCCTCACTTTTTTGTAAAACAAATTATCTTCCAGCAATTAACCTGAAGTAAAATCAATTTTTTTGTTTACTTTTTCCCTGCCGATTTCAGTCGTAGCTAAAGAGCAGCAATAGAAAGCAGCTCTCAAACTTCAGTTTTAACTCATGACATCATTTTTCGAGGAAAGTTTGAAACTAAACTTGCTTAAAATCTTTGTTTTCTTTACGTTTCAACGCTAACTTCAATCGTGTTTGTTAAGATAAAAAAAGCACATATTTCTCGCTTTCAGTTAAGCACAAAAAACACTATTTTTGAGGGATTGGTTCAGTTTTTGTACGTTACAAATAAATAACCTTCTTTTACTTACCATTTATAAACACTAAAAATAAAAAAGAATACAACTTCTAACCAATTTGATTTTGAATTCCCTTCAAATACTTTCTGAACTGAGATTGAAAGTTTGCTTGCAATTGCAAAAACCTGTTGTTTAATTGATTACGATAAAGAAATGTAAGTTGTCTTAATTATTTACCGTAATCAAGTGACAGTTAAAGTTCGCAATTAATTTTTGTTGTGTCATAGTCGTAATAACCTACCTAACATCACATTACTTCATAAAAATTCTATTTCTCATGCTCATGTCGGGCGTCGGCAAAGGGTTAATTTTATTTACGCGCATTTTTCATCTGTCATTCCAAAGTGCTTACGAACCACTGTTGCAAAGGCTGTAAAGTTTGAGACGAAATTTAACCACAATTAACTTTATGAAGAAAAATAGCCAGGTATTTCGCCGCCGTCTTATAACAACCGATAGGCTACCTGTTTGTGAACACTTTGGGGCTGACATAGTCACGCTAATTATTACGTCACGGAAGCGCATTGTCACAGTTTTGACTTTCCTTTTCATGCAAATTTGTCCGGCGGTTTCCGTACATTTGCTAACAATTTCGCACTTGTGCCGGCGGTTACGCACTCACTAAAATCTTAGAGGGAACACTGATGCAGGCTGCATTACAGAGACTGTTGCCCAGAGAAGCGGTGATCTCCAAATCAAAAACATCATGCAGCCCTCAACACGATTGATAACATGCAACGTGGTCCCCAGAAGCCAAGATTTTGACACCCCTGGGTTAAGGGACAAAAATGTCCATGGTATGAATCAGCATCAACCATTTGCAATAATCACAGGTGTGACAGCATACATTGGGTAGGTACCTGTTGTACACAGGCCAACAGCAGATAACTGATCATACAAAAAAGTTATGAAATGCAATACTTATCATAAATTACTTTTCTGTAGAAGTAACGAGTGGTTCACAGAGTTTCTTTATCCACAGTGCACAGCGTTGTCTTTCTGCATAAAACAGGAAATACAGTTGCAACATTGTTATTTATTTTTTTTGCTAATGTTTATTGTTAATCATATTTGATTTGTAAAGCATAAATTGTTAACTAATATACTGCCGTTTTTTTCTGTCATACTTGCCAAAACTGCATTACTGGCTAAACTGAGCTTATTAAGGCTTGCAAGTTAACTGTAAATGCTGTCATAACAGAGATGACTAGTTGCCAAGGATAAATGCAACATATTAACACTGGGTTCGAGTCCACTGCACAAGTGAAGTGCTAAAGTTGTGACCCCAACAGCATGTCATCCTCATCAAATGTTGTACAACTGCTCTTTCTCAACAATGCACCACAGGTCATCTGAGAGTTTTCGTAAGTTCCTACATCACAACCACTTTCACTAATGGCTAATGTAACAATAATAATCTCTGGAATATTCATGTTACTATCCTGTGTCAACGCAGTTTTCTGTTTCGTTCATTATTTCCGGTAAATCCCCGTTTACAAACCGTCGCTTGTTTATTTTATTCTTAAAGCAATCGTATTGGTAGTTATTTTCTGTACTCCCCTCGTAGACAGAATTTTTCTGATTTATCTTATATGCGTTTTTATTGGTTGTTCTTTGGGTAGCAGCTTCCGGTATTCCCCCGTTTTCAAACCTTTTCTTGTTAATTTTTAGTTTTTAGTAATTTTGATTGGCTAAAATATTTGGAAACTTTATTTCGGTTACGTATGAATGGAAAGTTTATATACAGGTGGGTTATTTGCAAAAAACAGAGACAAAAGCAAACAGACAACAGAACAGAGAAGAAAGAAAAGAAGGGAGGTGAAGAGACAAGCTAGAAGCGAGAAGAATTAGAAGGCAAGGAAGGAAGGAAGGGGACTATCGGCTGCTATAAGTGTGGTGTCGGTGATTGTCTACGTACAAAAGCTTGTATTTTAATAGAGTTGTGGTGTAAAAGAGTGGGCTGGCAACCTAGCTTCTCAAGCGTAAGTCCTTAGGCCGCAGGATAAGGCATAGAAGGTGGCCGTTGAACTCTACTGAGCTAATCTTCTAGTCATCGAATCGTCATCTGCCGGTCACTAGAGTACAGGGCGGGTGACTTAACCGTATTCGGCGACAGCTAAGTACAACTACAACTAATTATTATTCAACTGATTTATGTGTATTGCTACTGATTCTTGTCTGACGACCAACATTTTGCAACAACAATTGATTTTTGTTTGATGTTTGACATTCCTCAACACAACTGATTCTTGTCTAAGATCCAACATTCCTTTAGTTTTCTTTTTTCTTTAGCCTCAAGAATTTCACTCTCTCAAAGGTGTAGCATAGAAGCTATCGGTAATATACAGTTTTGCATCTTGTGCCCACATATATTTTTCACATACTGTAAGCCATGCTGCATTCCACCACATCTGCAAAACTTTAGCCATTTGTACTGCATGGTTTTATGAGAATGGATCATTAGTATAAATAATATATCAGCATTGAATCGGCTAAATCAACAGCTCCATCAAACTCATTCATTAATCACTTAGCTTACCAATGTTTTTCATTGTGGGCTAAAAAATATTTTTTATTTTTGGTTTCTATGAGGCACATGCTGTTTTTCCTCAATCTTTGTATCGCAAAACAAGCTCTGATCAATCAATCGTAAATAAATTTTACGTAGATGGCACTAATAATACAAAATTATAATGAAACAAAGATAAGCAAACTCATAAGGACAAAATAAAGCATTTCAACACATAAATAAAGATATCTTAAGTAAGTAGGTTTCTGTACATAGGTGTAAAAGCAATATTTTGTTTTGTAATTCTAACTAGAAAATATTAAACAAAATTGTGTTTGTTCAAAATTATCACACAAGCACCATTCTTTAAATAATCGTAAGTTCTAAACCAAAGTTTCACCTAATATTTTAAAGTACAGTACATCCTCGCTTATCCGGCTCCTCGATTAACCGGTCGTGTTCAACAGGCAGACACGTTTTATATTATTATGTAATAGTTACTATTTTGTGTATTACGAAATAATTATTACTATGGCTGGTTAATGTAGAAGATTTTTCAAATCAGTTAAAGTATAGGTTCAGTTTCTATTGGCTAAGTTTTAAAATGGATAAGCGTGCAACAAAGAGAAAACGAGTTGTGCTAACAATAGAAGATAAACTGAAAGTTTGCAGATTGGCAAAGCAGAACGTACCTAAATTTGTATTAATGAACCAATTCAAAATTGGGAAATCTACTTTAAATGATATTTTAAGAAGTGAAGAAAAGTTAACACAGTTTAAAGCAGAAAAGAATGAGCTTGGAATACCTGGCGCGGTTAAAACTTGTAAAGCAATAAGAAATGGAGATTTTGACAAATTAGATAGCGCGCTTTACATTTGGTTTCGTCAGCAGCGCGAAAAAGGTTGCCCAGTAACTGGCCCGATACTAATGGAAAAGGCCTCCAAGTTTCACTGCTTAATTTATGGAGAAAGCTCCAAGCCCTTTGTTGCAAGCTCAGGGTTCCAGTGGCGCTTTTGCGGAAGGTTTGGCTTGAGAAATCTGACTTTATCTGGTGAAAAGTTAAGTTCCGATAGCTTTTCTGCAGAACAGTTCATCAATGGCTTTTCTGTCATGACTGAAGGCTATTCAGCCGACCAAATTTTTAACTGTGATGAAACCGGCTTATATTTCAAGATGTTGCCAGGTCACACGTTAGCTTCGGTTCATAAACAACCAGATGGAACAAAAAAGGCTAAAGACAGGGTCACAATAAATGCATGCGCAAACGCCAGTGGAATAAAATTGCCTTTACTGTTTATTGGTAAGGCGAAAAATCCATGCTGTTTTCGCAAAATTAACAAGGAAGCGCTGCCAGTTGTTTATAGAAATCAAAAAAATGCTTGGATCAACACACACATTTTCAGAGATTGGTTTTTAAATTGTTTCATTCCTGAAACAAAACTAAAGTTAAGAGAACTGGGCAGGGAGGAAAAAGCAATTTTGTTTCTTGACAACTGTGCCGCTCATCCAAGTGAGAAAGAACTTGTGTCAGATGATGGCAAAATTATTGCCAAGTTTTTGCCTCCAAATGTGACTGCTTTAATACAGCCAATGGATCAAGGGGTCCTCGAATCTATCAAAAGGGTTTATAGGAAGTCGATTCTGAGAGATCTTGTATCGCAATCAACCTTCACCATACAAGACTTCCTGAAAACACTTGATATGATGAAAGTTATCGATACTGTTGCAACTGCTTGGGATATGGTTACACCAGCTGCTATCAGAAACTCCTGGAAGAAGTTGATGCCATTACCAAATGATATCCAGCAAAATAACGTCCCTCAAGAAGTGATTTCAAACAATGACTTCGTGCAACAATTTTCCAGGGTAAATATTACACTGACAGACGATGATATCCAGAACTGGATGTGCTGTGATGGTCCTGGATATGAACACATGGATGAGCAAGGCATTGTTGAACTGATTTCTGGGGACGATGAAAAAGACAGCAACGAAGAGGAAGATGAAATTGAAGATCCACAATCATCAAAGTGTCCAATCACTCACGGTGAAGCTATGAATAGCATGGATAAATATTTAACATGGTACCGTTGTCAACCACAAGCAACACCAGCAAATGTGTCACACCTTATCCGGTTTCATGAGTTTGCTGCTGAAAGGCGAGAAAGCACTATCAAACAAACCTCCATCCTTTCGTTTTTCAGCAATAGTACTGATGAAAGTTAAACTGTTTAATAACTTATTTTGTTGAACTATGTGATTTTAAACTTTACCCAAATGTCTCTTTCGTTTAGCATTTAAATTGTTTTGTGGCTAGGCTTGTTCTCATACTAACTTCGTTTTTTTCGTTCTTTTTTTCTTAAGGTCTTTTCTTATCCAGCCAAATGCTTATCCAGTCAAGATTTTGGAAAAAGGTTGCCCAACATGACCGGATAATCGAGGATGTACTGTACTATATTTTTTGGACCATAGGGCACACTGGGCTATAAGGTGCAGTATCAACAAACGTCTTCTAATGCATTTATTTTCATACATAAAGCACTGTGGACTATAAGGCGCATTTAATGAAACAAAAACTCAAAGCATTTTATTACTGTCGTACTTGTATTTTAAAAACAAAAACACACTTGTAAAGGAAATGAGAATAGATAATTCGATCGCAAAAAAGAAAAAGTTTGCTCTCAAGAAGAACGAGTTGGGGTAGATACAATTGTGTTGGTAGCGCTTGCTGCAACATAAAATTTGTTCAGAGCTTGGTGACAAAACACAACCTGATCCACAGATTAGATGCACCGGACTATAAGATGCACGTTTCATTTTTGAGAAAATTAAAAGGATTGTAAGTGCGCTTTATGGTCTGAAAAATACATTAAATATCACCAACTGGATAGACCAAACACAACCAGGCTGATGAATCCAAAGGTTAAGTGTCATAGTAGTTGAGCTAGCTGACCAAGGTGCCAAGTCACTGCCTTTATATTATCTAATCATAACACACAACACTATCTTGAATACATGAGCAAAATTGCCTCAATTTTTTCATATATTGAAGTCGCTTTTCTTTTCAACTTACCCTAACCACGTGACTACTCATACGAGTCGCCTGGTACATAAAAAATGACTGTGTTTCAATCTAGATTTTAAAAGTAGTTCTAGAATTCCAAGGATTAACATTCTGAATGCTGATGTGATCAACAAAAGTTACCAATTAGACAGTAAGATATCTCTTTAAGAAATGCAAGACACAAAAAACGAATCAGCCTAGCAGCTTAGTTGTGACTGCTATTATACTATCCTAACTCACATTGCCATCCAAAGAATGAGATTTAGGCTCAACAACCACGTTTTCTAACCCCATTCAACTAAATAACTTTTTAATTCAGTAACCAAGTTAACTTTTCAAGAACCCTATCTGCAGCTGAGCAGAGTACTATACTGGTGATTGGACCACTGACTACAAAACTAGTTGTATAGCTATTGATTAGCCACTCGAATTTCAGAGTCACAAAAATGTGATTACAAAATCAATCTACAAGTAATTTGGCATCCAACATTTCTTTTGAATACACATGTCGCACCACAGTGCACAGCAAGATTAAGCAAAATAGTAGGCAGCACTGCACCACACAGCCACATGCAGTCGCATGCAGCTGCACAATTGACATCATCACAATGTATTTTACAACATATCGTCGATGCAAACCTGTAGAGCTACTGTGTGATAACATGTGATGTGATCTGGTGATCCAGCTACTATAAGACATAGCAGCACAAGTAAAAAAGTCACTTAAAAAACACAAATTCATGAATCAAACAAATATTCTAATTTATACGGCTTGCAATTTTATGCACTGTCCTGCCAGATAAAACTAGTTGCCCACACAGAATGCATTCTTTTGAAACTGGGTCTTGAGTTCAAATGCAGGACTGGAGTGGGACTATTTACACCTTTAATCAGGGGTGGGTATCCACAGAAAGAATTTTTACAATGACAACAATGAAACTTAACTCTCTTGAATTTGACCTCATAAGTTAATGTACCAAACAAAAAAAAGATCTTCAAGGTTGTTGCATGATGAAAATTGGCAAAAGAGTCACTATCAAAACATTAATCTTCAAAAAAGAAAGACTTCTGTGAGTCAACCCACACAAAATACACAGTTTTTGCCAGTAGTTACTTCAAACTCTGACAGGCCAACAAAATCTTCCACTGCAGTCAAATTGGCTCATCACCAAAAAAGGTTGTACAACCATGCCTAAAATGTACTGCTATCTCAACTCCTATTCCTAATAGCAGCATAGCAGGTGTGAAGCTGCTGTGTTATTGGAATCATTGCCAGTAATTGCTCTCAAAGTATATTACTACTAAATAGCATAATGGAGTAATACAGTAAATGGTTGAAAAACTATGATGTGAAACAATGTTTAAATCCCTAACCTGGGATACTACCAAAACAAGGAAATTGCATCTACTAGCCCTAACTCTAATAGTAATTCAAACTCCAACACTTAACTTAATCCTATACCTAGCTCAAATCTGGATCAACACAAATCTTAAGTCTAACCCAACCGTAAATGCTGATCTGAATTGGAAATTGTTCTGTTTCAGTAGAAGTTAATCTTGTGAAAAACTTTTTACAAATTTTCATGTTTTAGTTTTTTCCATAAAACTGCACCATTGACGTTGGACAAGCTATAACATTTTTTATCACAATGACAGTAAATGACATGTTAAAAAATTACAGAAAAACACTTTTTTACCAGCATTTCGATTAATTAGCATTTCTTTTCAAAGCCACTAAATTCTACACTTAACAAATAGTAATGATTCTTTTCTTTGGTAAATCAGTTATAATTAAAAATTAGGGGCACTTCATCTTTAGGCAGTGGCTATCTTGCCATTGATGGCACTTTACCCTTGAAATCTATTTTGCCATAGAACATTTGTGATTAGTCAATTTCTACAACATATTAAAAATGGGACACTTGGTGGTTTGCAATTGGTCAATTTCTATGACAAATTAAACACTTGACTTGAAAAAAATTCACCCTCATTATACACTCCCCTTTATTTTTAGGCAGTGGCTATTTTGCCGTCAACAGCATTTTATCCTCAGAGACTATTTTGCCGTGAGCTATTTGTGATTGGTCAATCTTAATGATGTACTAAACATGTGACTTTTTGTCATCTCTGATTGGTCAATTTTAAAAACAAATTAAAAAAATTTTGCACCCCCAGGGTGTACACTCACTTCCAGTGTACCCCCCAACCCTGTACACTCACTTCCAGTGTACACTGCCCCATACATTTACATACCAGGCCTGGCCTTACGGTGTACACAGCCTTTCTTTTAATGCCCTGCTAGCTGAAATTTGAACCCACATCCATGGTATCTCAAGACCAGTACACTAACCACTACACCACAGTGTCACTGGCTGAAATATAGCAAATAGGGCAATATAAACACACATGAATGATTGCGGCAAAATAGTCTCCAAGGGTAAAATGCCGTTGATGGCAAAATAGCCACTACCTTATTTTTATATGCCATATTCAGGATCCAAAAATTATTTGATCATGTGGTTTTGCCAAGTGGTAAATAACTATGCAAAGTGGTAGATAACAGTTGAAAAGTAGTAATGCATCCCAAATTATCTTAGTATACCTTACCCATCCCCCTTTAGTGACACTGCTGTCATGTAGTACGAGAAAAAACAAAACATTTTACTGGCATACATCCTCCAAAGAATAAAACCCCAATTTCAAAAAGTGTGCTGACTATGCTAACTGTTGCATTTAAATGCACCACCACTAACCATTGCACCACCACAACACCAAGCATCATGTTGCAAATGGTGTTAATCAAAGACACACTAATTATGTGTCACAGCAAAATAGTTTGTGTGTATATTTTGCTATCAACGCCAAAACAGCCACTATGCAATCTTAAGCATGTATGTAAGCAAGATTTTTCAACACAGGCCAAATCGGTAAAAACTCAGCAGCCACCTCAGACATAAAAAAATAAGCAAAATCAAAAAAAGTAATATCAATTTAAAACATGCACATTAATCATAGGCCTAACTGTTTATCTCACCTGTTTTATGTGGGAGGTTAAGTAAATACGGTTTTATTTCTATCAAATTTTGGTCAAAATCTTGATCCATCGCTGAAACCAGATAACTCCACTAATGATGAATCAGTTATGCTGCATCCAAACTGTTTTATGAAACTTACTAACTTTGCATATACCTACAAATTCTCACTAATCATAATCTTTTTTTTATATGAGCAACTTTACCCTATTCATCACCACAGTTAAAGCAGTAAAGTCAACACTAAACTGTTGCGTGCAATTCAACACTACCTGATTTGCTGACAAGCATAACTCATCTACTTCAATAAATTGGGCAACTTCAAGTGGCCGAACCATAGGTAGCTAAAACCATGAACCGCGTATTTATAACCAACGAAAGTCACACTTAATTATGGGGCTTGGGCTTATGGAATGGACAACGGATTGCTTGAAAAGTCTACATAAAAATTGAATATTAATCCACATCGCAGAAATACCCAAATCAAAACCAAAAATTAATTACGCTGCTAAAATAGAGAAAGAATTGGATAAGAACCCAGAAGGATATTTTTGGAAAAAATTGACTGGAAGATTAAAAAAAGATTAAAGCATATCTTTGATGATAATAGGAAGTAGATGAAAAAGACAAAGTCGGGACTGATAAATGGGTTGGAATAAAATCGATGAAAAATTTACGCCAAGGAATTAGTGATTACTATCAGTGGTGAGCTGTAGGGTAAGTTGAGCGACTAACCGGTACGTACAGCCAACAAACAACAATATTCAATAGCCTTTATTTTCCCACCTCTTAACTCTGTAGGGCTCAGTGCGCAGCAAACAATTAATAAAGGCATAAAACGCCATTTCTTATGGAGCGACTGAGCAGAAAGCTCGCGATTACATGAGTGAACTGACGCATATCACAGTGTATGCTGAGATTCTAGGGCAAGGGTTTGAAACAAATGCCGGTCATACCAATAAAGCAAAGGCGATGCTGTAACGAGTCTCAATAGCGTTAAGTGCATCGTGCCCAAGAAACCGAACAAAGAACGTCAGATTAATTTACTTTAGTTTATGTTGGCAGAACCTAAAATTGTGATGGGCAATTGGTGTTTCATCAGTTAATATCGGTTGTGCCGACTGATTTGCTTCCTTTGCTATTCCAAAGTGTTCAAGTGTTCTCGAACATTAACAACCACTGTTGCAATTTTTTGACTTACAAATATTAGGTGGATCAAAGGAAATGCAAGTAATTAGCTGTAATCAGATTGTGTTTTGTCCTTTGGAGCCAAATGTTAAATGGTAGTAGTGTTCAATCATAGAGCCCAAGCACGTTTGTCAGAACTTTGCAGGCTTAGCACAACACTAGGCTATATAAAGTTTATTTTATTTAACAGACCCGTTAACTTTCAGCAAAGTCAACTTTAGTCCAGCATAAATCACACTAGAATAGCTCAACGAGAGCAAACAAACGCAGAGCATAAACAACAAACAAACACAGAGTTGCAGACATGTTTGAAATCCCTAAGAAGGCAAAAGCCTAACGGTCATGAAGGAGGAGAAAGTGTTTATAAAACTGGCTGGTTTGGAAATCGTCCGAATTTACCAGTGAGGAAACCCAGATATTACAGGAATTTGCACATCGAATCATAAAGCAAGCGACGTAGGCCTATATAATCAGTGTGAGAAAAGTTACTTTTTTAAAGTAACTGAGCTACAGTTACTTTACAAAAAAAGTCACTTGGTTACTGAAACAGTTTCAGTTACTAGTCGCAGTTACTTTTAATGGCCAAAATTTTCGATGCAAAAATGACCTATTTTCTCTGCATAGCGAAAAGCCCAAACCAACAATTGAAAACTCTGTTTAAGTAGATTGGAAAGCAAAAATTTTTAATTCCTAGTGAAATACTGTCTCCGTTCATTATTCCATGCTATCTACACCCTTGCCAAAAGAAAATGGAAACCAGAAAATGAAAACAAAAATTTTTAATGGGTATCTCTCTATGATAGCCTTGAATCTGGTTAATGATGCTTAAAGATTATCAAATAGACGCGTCAATCTTCCCGAGTTCTACAGTTTCTGCCAGAGTTCTATGGTTCATGTTAATTGCAAAAGTGGATAGCTTTGAAAATCAACTTCAAAAGATCTGGTCCATAAAAATCATTACGAATGAAATTCGAACCCCGTCATACCAACCAGTGACGTACGCTGGTTTCGAGTTCGCGACAGCCCATCACCATAATGACAGCCATGGAACCACTCCACTATCGTAGCACGTTGTTGAACTGGTGCTGCAAGCTCTTTTGCTGATGTATACAGTTAAGCCAATGCGCTCGTACCGCCTTCATGTTATTCTCAAATCTGCTCGCCAAAACGATCCCAATTAAGTTGTCATTATATCGATTTTCCATTAGATAAGTTAGACCAACTTTGCCAGAGAAGCAAATACGCCCTATCCCGGTCGGTTGTTATAGAATTTGTCTGAACCGACCCACGATTTCACTCTCATACTTACTGATTTGGAATATAATTGATTTCTTGATAACCTCTGACAATTTCAAGTTAATCGGTCAAGGTTAAAAGATCCACGTTCTCAACTATTCGAAGGGACCTAATGAAATAAATTTTTTTCATCAAAACGTAAACTATTTTTTCATTCTTCAATGACAAATCTCAGAGTTAATAGTGTGTTTCAGTAAAAAAAAAAATTTTGACGCGATTACGTCATATTTTTTACATGATAAGCTACAAATTTATTCTAAACCGATAAATGGGTGATTTACCAGCGCTATTCACTATTTTTTCAATATAATGAGGTCATTTCCAAAGTGATGATGTACACGTTGTCATGGCAATTTTGCAAACTTAAAAAATGCAATCATAAACGGAGTAAATAGTTCAAAAATTATGTCTGCGTTGACGCATTTAAATTGATGCTAAATGAGGAAGATGTGGCCTTTGATGTTTATAGATTCACTCATTTAGAACGGACTGGAGTTTAACAAACCATCAGCTCAGTTAAGTGTGAAGCAGCAAACAGAAAGGAACTATAACTTGTAACTTTTGGGTGGTCTAATTGACAACTGTTTGGTTACTTCGTCAAAAAAGTGCTAAGTTACAATTACTGCCCACCTCTAAAATAACAGTCTCTGCGAAAGTTAAGATGAGATAAGACATAACATAACTCAAAACACTTCTCAGTAGAAAGATAAAAAGAGATAGACGCCAAGGGACGGTAGATGGCTAAAGCAGCGCACCTTGTCTGGCAAGCTCATCGGGCCTGTTATTTTCCGGAAGAAATAAATGATCAGGTACCCACCGTAAACTGACAGCAAAGAAGGAAAAGAAAGGATAGTTCCTGCCTTCTAATATCCTTTGCTGAAAGAAAAAGGGACAGAGTTATCAATCCAAACCAAGAGACCGTGATTTCGGGAGAGTCAAGGTGGGCTATAGCAGCACCTTGGAGAGAGAGAGAGATGAGAGTCAGAGCGAAAGCATTGTGTAGCAAAAGTGAGTTTCACGCTGAATAAAGAAGGGCTAAAAAAAAGGAAGCTGGCAAGAGAAGCCTTCCTTGCGGAGAAAGGAGAGAGAATGAAAAAGCGAGTAAACAAAATGTCTCTCCAGTTGGACCTGGAAAGCTTTGGTTTGACTTGTATCTAGCCAATTCTGAAATAGGAAAACAAAATGAAAGACGAAGGGTCAGCTTGTAAGATGGACAGGGAGAAATGAGTTGGGGAGTCTCGTAGGAAGATAGAGTAGACTTAGAGAGATAGGAGAGGACAAGAGTCAGACAATGATGATGCGACTGGCCGCTCGGTGAAGGCTTTCCTACTAAGTAACATTAAAAACGTAGAGAAACGGAAAACATCTGGGTGAAGCATAGTTGAGGACGAGCTGAAGAAAACTTTGTACAAAAGTGATTGAAACTGCATGGAGGGATCCTATCAGAAAGCAAAGACACAACATAAGAACTTAAAAGTGGGAAAAATTTGGCTTTTAGCAAAGATATAAATATTTAAAAATACAAAGAGCTCTGTCAAAGGTGACCGCAAGGAAAGTAAAAGTAGGATTGAAGTGCATAGGGAAGTTGAACATGGAGAGACTGGGATCAAGATAAGTCTGGTGGGATCCTCTAAAAAGAAGGAAGCCTCACATTTTCCAGGATTGAAAGGAAGACACTAGTACTCAGACTAGTGCTCAAATTCAACCAGTGTTCTTTGTGTGGCCTCCACAGCTGTTGATACAAAGCGAAAGAAAGACCAAATAGCCAGGTTGTTAGGATAAAGAGACCAGCTATTGGAGGAATGTATAAACGCTGGAAGATCATTCGTGAAGAGAGAAAAGAACAGAGCCGAGGAAAGATCCTTGCAGAACACCTCGGCAAACGCGAAAGGAGCGGCTTTTGTGATTTTAAAAACCACGCAAGCGCACCTGCAAGGAAGGAAATATTGAGAGCTCTGAACAAATAAAGAATCGAGGCCAGCAGAATTAGGCTTGTGAAAAAAGGCGGGGTGCTCAACAGATTCAAATGCCTTGGAAAAGTTGATAATAACAAAAATCAAGTTTGTTTTCGAAAAAGTAATTTTGCAAGAGTTATTTTAAAACGTTGATTTCCCAAAAAAATAAGATTCTGTCCGTCAGTTCCACATACAATACACCATCTTACGCCAACCTCCACTTTAAAAATTCTGATTAGCCCGTAGAATCTTCCACTAGAGTTATATTGGCCCGTCAGCAGAAATGGTTGCACACCCTTAATCTCAAATGCATTTTTAAAGTCCAATTCAAAACAATTAGCAAAAGCAAAACAGAACTAAACTTGAGCACTGAAGCGTGAAGCTTCTAGCATTGATGCGGCGATGTCACGACTTGCTCATGTCGCGTCACATGTTCGCTCGCGCGATAGAAACCGATGACCTTCCACGCCAGATGTGGTTCAGTAGGTTACCACTCATTGTTGTGCAGAACGAAAAGCGGATGACACAACGCTGTCCAACTTTAAATAGGAAAGTGGATTTTCGCAAAATGTTTTTGCTGAAAAAAGCTGATCGTTCAGCCTGTCAATTATGTTTGGTACATAAACCAGCGTCGAAACATTTCAAAATAGAATAAAGCGCAATGTTAAAGCTAGTTGTCTTCGTTGTAATTTTAACCGCAGTTTGCTGTGCTCAAGAGCACCTCACGTGTTTGAGAACCGATGACGTATTGAATCAACAAAGTCCACAAACAAATCGAAAATCTGAAAGAAACCGGACCTGGTGAATGGTGAGCGTGCAAGTACTTCTGATTTAATCTGGAGCAGTTATCAACCGGACAATAAAGCCAACGAAGACCGCGCCCGAGTGTTGGGAAATGCGTATGGTAAAGTTGGATTGGCTAACGACCGCCCATGCACGTATTCCTATCGAAGACTTTGTGAGAAGCAAACTTGATTATTTTACGCAACTACAGTATGACTTGTAAATCACGAGGCTGTGTTTAGAAAAAAAGGAATTTAACTCCTAAAATGTGTAAAAAATTTATTGTGTGAGAATTTCCTTCCAAAAACATGAAAACGTATTTTGTAGAGCTTTTTCCTACAACGATTTAAAAACTACGAAAAAATTTCTAAACGCAGTTCCTGATATGCCGACCAATAACAATCTGTTATTCAAACCTATGTAAAAAGTTACATCACAGATTTTCATCAAAGTAATGAAATCAAATATAAATTGTAAGTAAAAATGAGAATTAAAATGTTGTTTGAATATTCTAATTTATGATACTCTAGGGCGCCGGCAGGAGAGAAATGAGAGGGCCTTGACCCCCTTTAAATTTGAAACAGGGCTGTGCAATCTTCAGGTGGTTATGTAAAGTGGATGTCAAAAATGCCAACGCGATCTTCGAAAAATTCATCTAGAAAAAGATCTTGATGTAAAAAATGAATAAAAATACGTAGAATTTTTGCTTCGAAAGTGCTGACCTCTCCAAATAAAAAGGTTTTCACCTTCTTTTTGGATTAAAAACACCACCATCCAGTGCTTCAAAGCAAAAAGTTGGACATAGTAGCTATGACAATCCTGCACAATTTTTCACTGGCTCAATTGTTACGTCTCTCCTCTAAACAATTTTTTGCCAACGCTTTTATAATACCGTGAATTAAAATAGAGCTCACATTCAAATGTTGTTAACTGACGTTTCGAAACTAACTTATATCATCATCAAAACAAACAAGATCAACATTTAAAATAATAAGTGTAATACGCATAATAAAAAAAAACGTCATCAAATTCGTAATTGTTAAATCATTTTTATTGTATTTAACGATAATCAATTGTAGTACTTATAATTCTTACGTAATAGATAGGTTATATTACATAAATTGCATTGTTTTTAGCAAACTGGAGACAGTGACACTGTTTCGACCTATCAGGCCTTTTCAGTGCAGTTGGTGACCGACAAAAGCTAGAGGCTTTTAATAAAGCATAGCTTAGACCGCCGCGCTAGTCTCTTGCATTACTACAAGAGCTTGTGACCACTAGGCTGTAAAAGCACTATTGTTCTAGCAGTTGTTAGAATCAGTGCACCTGCGACAACTGCCACTCATTCACGAGTGATACGGCTTCGCAGAGTACTGACAGACCATCAACCAAGTGGATCTCGATAGGTCCCGCAAGTGTGGCGGTCTAAGCTATGCTTTATTTAAAGCCTCTAGCTTCTTGTCGGTCACCAACTGCACTGAAGAGACCTGATAGGTCGAAACAGCGTCATTGTCTGCATTGTTTTGTTTCGCAGTTTCTCCGTCTTTCAAACTGTTTCTACTGTATACTTCTTGTGTTATTATACAGTTGATTTGAAAAACAGCAACATAAGTTAATCCAGAAACGTCAAAAGTTAGTGACAGTGACATTTATATTTCACAACCTCTTTTTTGTGGTAGCAATATGTTCGATATCTATTTGGAGAACAGCGAAAATTGATAAATAAAAGAAATACTTACAATGTTTTGATCACTAAAAGATAGTTTTATTTCTCAGCACGTAATTGTTTTTAGAGGCGGCAGTCGATACTTTGAAATTATTACGATTCCGGTGAAGGAAAGTGACGTGTTTTGGGCTTCATTTATGAAGTTTGCTCCGGCCCCTATTAGTTTTGAATAAAACCGAATCATTTTTGTGCAAAAAATATTTTTACGTAAAATGATGATGCATTTAAAATATTTAGTAGGGCAATTTACAAAATATTTACTCTTGAAAACGAGGTCAGAATAGGAAGGTTGCACGCACGTGATCAAACGTCATCAAAATGCGCTTTCCAAAAAAGTGGCTGACCATTTTGAGTGATTTTGCATTGAATTGAATAGGAGTGATATCGTTTTTGCAAAGCGAATCGAAAAACGTGACAGTTGTTGAATGAACGTTAAATGTGTTGTTTTACTGATGCTAAGGAATAAATCTAAGGTCAAAGTAAGATAAGAGGTGCTAAGGTTTGCTTGTTATTGCTAATAGTTGGGCTAATTTTATGGGCTAAACATGCAGACGTGTTTGTAGCCAGCTTCTGTGAGGATTTCATATTCGATTAATCAGCGAGTTTGGGAATGCTGAGTTTAAGTTAATTGTAATGTGTAACTTATACAGTATATTTAGTGGCATATGCAGAGTACTAACTAAGCCTGCAGTAAAACAATTCACTTTTCTTACACAAATCCACTTCCAAAGCTCTTGAGCTAAACTTCAATCAAACTACTGAGAACACATTTATTTACAAACCAGCAGTTGCGAGCAAAAGGAAAGATTTTTATCACTACAAAGCGTAAGCACATTGGCAGTGTTGCCACTAATTATTAGTATTATCAGAAGTTAATAATAACGTGTAGGGGAGTAATCCACTACAGGCTACCCCCTTTCTTTAAAATAATAGTACTGGTACTAGTCACACAAATATATACAAAATCAGACATTTCAGTCTTATGTACAATGTGATTTCACAAAGCTGAGATACTGAACATTATGGCATTTGTTTTTAAAAAAAATGGAACATGGCAAATTATAATTCAAGAACAATACTCATGGTGATACAATAGGAAGCAATTGACACAGGTCTATAAGAAAATGCAAAAACATTGTAATACAAATGAATATAGCTGATCTCACAGGGAGATAACAATGCTGATGAGCAAGTAATAATAATAGTAACACTAATAATAATAAATAAACATTAATAAAACGATGGTATTACTGTACCTCGTTCGTATAAGTACATACACTATGAATGTATGATTAGCATCTTGTGCCAATATGCAACTATAATACCATATGAGAGCATGTGTTAAAAGGATTGCCAAGACAAAATTATGAGGAAAAACTCAGCAAGATGCCACAACGCAAGGCTCACTACGTAAAAAAATTTTTTATCCAAGCAAAGTACAAAATGCACACAGTGCAAAAACTTATGTACAATATAATGCAAATTTGTCAATGCAAAGGGGAAGTGAAATTTGAGAGCAATATGTTTTTTAAAGCCAAATAGGATTTTTGACAGTTATTTAGGCTTGAGGAAATTTTAATTATGTGCTCTGAAGTTAAACATTTAAGTAATTCAAAATATAACTGTTCATCAGAATATTGCAAGGCAGCATAATGAGCTTCAAAGGTGTGGAAAATGCGTCCATGTTGACCATATCAAATTGTAGGCTAGGTAGAGTATGAACTATCATAGGCTGTGAAGTTGATGAAGATGCAGAATTTGAAGGGTCAGATGAAGGAATTGAAATAGTTGATTGAGTAGAAGATGATTCAGAAGCCATTCGTCTTAAATTGTAATGGTGCATATAGATAACAAATGATGTGTGAGCAATTGCACCTAAAGTGTAGAATGGAACTAGGCTATTCTATACTAGTATGAAGAAATGTCCAATTTTTTTGCTTATCGGGGTCACCAGTTGCAGAGTACTAACTAAGCCTGCAGTAAAACAATTCACTTTTCTTACACAAATCCACTTCCAAAGCTCTTGAGCTAAACTTCAATCAAACTACTGAGAACACATTTATTTACAAACCAGCAGTTGCGAGCAAAAGGAAAGATTTTTATCACTACAAAGCGTAAGCACATTGGCAGTGTTGCCACTAATTATTAGTATTATCAGAAGTTAATAATAACGTGTAGGGGAGTAATCCACTACACATAAGCATTCTGAAAAGTTGAAAACCTAAGTTATACTGTAGCCTAAATGACAGGGCAGACTTCTGTACCGTTTGTCATATGCTGGATTAGTTATTGTTGGATAAAATCAGTAAGTTTTTGAAATTTTTTGTCAATAGTGATTGCAGACCAGTCATATTGATATGTCAAACGTAATTTTGTGACCTTAACTACTTCCTAAAAAATTTTTTGGGCTATTACCTAGGCTGCTCTACCAAGGGTAATTAAAAAACTTACGGCACCGATTTATTTTTTCATACGCATCAGCTCATGCTCTGTTAGCATGTCTTTCGTCACACTGGGCCACCACTACGAGTAGACTGCTTGGCCCCACCCCCTGTTTGCCACATAAAGATGGAGGCATGCCGTTAAATGCCTTACTCATGGACACAACAAGCAAGCTTACCGTGCCGATAGCAATGATTAAATATTGGTTGTTTTTGATAATGTACCGACTAGTATCTAATTGGTATAGAGTTTATTTTTAAGTGAGGAGCAAATGGTATTTAGATGGCACTTTTCTTAAAGGCAATTTTTTTAAATTGGCACACAGTACTAAGCTTAGACTAGCCAGCTGAAAAACCTAATCTCAACAAATTGCTTGTGATCAAATTTATTTGTTTCCGAGTATCCAACTAGCAATAATTCATTCCAAATTGTAATTAATTTTTCATTAGTTTTCAAAATAACCCCAAAAGTTGGTGTTCGCCGTATACCTCTCCAGCATAAATTACAGGTTTCGGTCAGCCACTTTTTTTGGCGCGAAATGTGGACGTCATATGCAACCTTCCTATTGGCACAATTGCGGAATCCGATTTATAAGTAAAGTCATGTCCAATGAAAAGGAGACAATGCTAAAGCGTTGCAAAAAATTATTTTTTGCTGCAAAGACTACTTAATTTTAATATCTTTTTCTTTCTTTTTGCGGCAGTGCTTTGGCATTAGAATGGATTTATGACAATTTGTTACGTTGTCAAAATTCAAAGCGTAACAGCAAAAGTATCGAATTTGTGAAAACAAAAATAAATTCGGAATCGGTATTTATTTTTTAATTTACCGCTGGTACCGGCGTAGATACTTAAAAAGTAATTCGATGCTGCCCACCTTTGTGTGTATAGGCTACATAGAGTCATTACTATTTACTAGTTTGCTATATGGCACCGCTTGGATTGCGTGTTTGGGTCTGAGCATTTGAAAAAAGCCGTGATACTAACAAGTTTATGAAAGTATTGAATCTGTATTACGGTTTGAGACTTAGTGACTCAACGTAATGTAACCGTTTGAGATCAATTCATTATCTTACAAACTGAATTTAATGAAACTATCAAGATTATGTAATAATTTATGTCACCAAATACATGTATGACAATCTTATGTGTAGGTTTACAATTCATATTGGCCTACTGCCAATCTTTTTATCAAATAGCCTCAAAATTTTATTTTTTCTTCTTTTTCACGGTTTGAAATAGTGTACGGTACATTTTTATTATCACAAAATAACGTATGTTAGTTTTGTCGGAAGATGGGTTTACGGCAAAAGCTGTAATTGAATGAAGTGTTTCAAGCTTGATTTTTCTTATACACATTGTTGGTGACTATCACAAAATAAGCAGATACTATAGTAGGGAGATATATCTATAGTAAATACGATTGTATAGAGACATAATCTTTGCTTGATTACGTCATGCGTAATTTGATATATTTTCCAAAACTTAGCTTTATCTCATGCAAGGCTAAGTTGGTAAAAATCTTTGATAACTGCACAAAAGCTATCTCCGTTCGAATGTAATCAAAAAAATTTATGATGGGAACGTTCCATTAGTGGCACACCAGTTGATTCCAGATGGTACGCTGGCAGCTTTCGATTTACTAGAAAAGTTTGCAGTCAAATAAACTAATGTCGTCTATTGCTCTACCGATCGCTTGAGTTAAACAGATTTTGTTTTGACCTAAATGGACAAATTGGCTTACACAATGCCACGCAAACACGCAAAAAACTGGTAAAGAAATGGGCTAGCCCACAAACTTCCTTGATCTCTAAAAAAATACTTTGAAAGCAAATGTTTACTTGGTCTTTCTAGGAGGTAGAGCTGTTGGACGTATGGCTGCAAAAATAAGGCTAATTGACAGGTAGGCTATAGTCCTTGTACGTTGGAGAGGTTCTAACCCCTACACCCAATTAATTGCGCATTTGCTGGTGGCTTACGTAGCAACAGTAAATACTTTCAGGTGTTACGCGGACAGAAAAAATTGAGAGCCACCATTTTAAAGGTTATCAATTCTCTTTACGTAGTTATTACTCTCCGAACTTACTTTTTCTTCCCAGATCCGCAACATTATCAGATTAATGAGATATCAATTTCAGTGCCTGCATAGGCTTTGCCTTGTTGTGCCCTTGAGAAAGACTCTCTACGGCAATTTGCCCTGCTCCGTTGCAGGCTTGATGAGCAAACGCACTATGCCTGCGGTGCGTTAATAAGTCCAACACAGGTCTAACCTGTTCTATGCACAACCGCAAAGATTTTTCCATAACCGAAGGATAAAAATTAATAAAAAGATAACAATAATAGTTTGTGAAATTTATGCATCTCAGTTTCGTTGACAGTGTTATGTATTTTGTCGCCTGTAAAATGAATTTTTTTTGTTAGACTGTGCAATTGGCAAAGAAATTGCTGCGTTGTAAAAAAGGATGTCAACTCATTCGATTTTTATTCAAGTTCATGCTCGAGTTCAAAATAAGTTTGCAAGTTCAAACTCAAATTCGATTTCTGTGCATTAAATTTTTCGATTTCAAGTGGAAGTTTTTCCGAGTTCAAGTTCGACTTAGGTGAAAAGTTACCGACGTAAACTTGAAAGTTTAAGGTCTACATGCAGGCTACGATTACTGGATTTACAGATCCTCACCCACTAGTCTTTCTCAAAAACAAACCAAGAATAATTAGACCGCTATCTTATACTTTTTGGTTGTGTTTAAAAAAGGCCATGAATCAAAAGACTACGATAGTTTGACATGTAACTGGCTCAACAAGGGGTCAACAAAGAGCAAAAAACCGATCGACGTTTTTACGTTTGAACTGAGATGCCAATAGGCTTATTACTTTTTATTTCTCGAGTTCGGTAAAAGTACTGAGTTCTTTTGAGTTCGTGTTTGCTCTCCTGGCTGTATCTAACATGCACAATTGCTCTGCAAAATGGGTTCAAACTTTCGTAAGGACAGTTTGCTCTGGTCAATGAAATACTGTAGCACTTTTCTTTCAGACTTTTGGAAAAGCTTAACAACTTGCTGGATGCTCGACCTTATTTTGCAGAAAACTCAATAGCTACTTATCTAAATTTTGAGAAATCACCCATATTACTTATCCTCTAGTAGTCTAGTTCAACAAAATAAGTTGCTGATGCATTGTGCGCTTTTGTGATGAAATAAGTGGTTTTCCTGTGTGGTCCCACGTGTTTAAAGATCCTTTAAAATTTGAGAAATTGATGCGAATAGGAAAACTTTTTGTTGTTGTTTACAACTATTTGGGATGAAAGCTTAGCATGAAATCATTATTCAGATACACGCAGTAAACTTCAACAGGAAAGCGGCAGTCTATTTCATTCCAGTCATAAATACAAATTTCATTCTAGAAACCCTATTAGTCAGCAAAGCTGTGAAGCATAGGTTAGGTACTGAAACGCACTTGCCTATTTAGAAATAAGATTTGAGAGGGCCTTTGCAATTAGTAACCTCAATTTTATCAAGCGATCTTATTGACTTAAGTGAGCTTTATCTTGCTGGAAAGAATTTTGCCCATGGTCTCAGAAGCTACATGATGACTTTTTTTTAATCCATTTATTGAAATCAAAAATTTTGTCTTCAAAAAGATTTTTATTGCACTCTTTTCTCATACCTTGTATGAAAGGCACCGCTGTGCCCGTCCAAACACGCAGCTGTTCAAACGTTGCCTCTTGCAAAATTCTGAGTGAGCAGCGTCACTGTTCTTACGCAGTGAAGCATGGAAAAAAGGAATTTTTCGATTTATGGATTTCAATCCATTTTGTTGAAATCCTACGTTTTTCATGTTTAGCTGCTTTAACGCCAACAGGAAATATTTCTTGTTTAGATTCACCGGAAAAACCATTTAAAGCATTTTTGTTGTATAGCTCACAAAAATATTGAGGGCTGCCAGCCAGCAATGCATCAAATCAACTTTTTTGATTTGCACCAAGGGTAGACTCAATGGAGAAATAGAACGGATCAAAAAAATATTACTGGACAATGGCTATCCTAAAAACGGCATCAACGCTCAGATTGCCAAGAAAATTGCTCAGTTCTCCACTCGTAAGCGATTCGGCCCAGAAAAGTGCTCCGTGTACTTGAGGGTGCCTTGGATTGGCAGGCCCTCCACAAACTTGGAAAAGGAAATCAAAACCGCCGTGGAAAGCTGCTATGGTTCCGCCAGCACCCGCTTGGTCTTTACGTCTAAGCGCATGCTGCCTGTGGCCCGCAAGGATGTTCTACCTACCATTCAGAAAAGTTTTGTCGTATATGAATACAAGTGCCACTGTAATAGTCGGTACGTAGGGTGAACATCTCAACGACTACAGGATCGCATAAAGCAACATGTTCCGCAATGGTTAAGACAGCAATTGATCCGTCCACGCCGATCTCAACCACACAGATCGTGCAAACGAACCGACACCAAACCGGATTGCGATCTGCCATTGGTCAGCACCTTTCAGATAAATGATCAATGTGCATTAAACTATGATAATAAGCGATTTCAATCCTCGCCGCATCACGCAGCTCTTTCCATCTTAATCTCTTAGAGGCTGCTTATATCAAGACCCGGCGCCAGGTGTTATGCAGAGAGAAAAAGTTTGTTTACACTCTCAAACTCTTTCGATAATCGCGGCGTTCTTACTTGGCCTCTTGCTGCGCTTTCTTTAGCGTTTCGCTGTTGCGAAATCTTTCTTTAGCGCGCTTTACAATAAATACTAGCGCTATCATTGGCTTGTCTTGATTGCCTCACGTCCAAATTATTCACATAAAACACTCATTCACTCTAGATCTTCCCTTTTGACGCGATACCGCCACTGATAAGAGCGCCACGAAAAGCTTATGTCTCAAACAGCTTTTTTCAAAGCTATATTGAAATTCTGTACCACCAACAAGATTTTTGTATCTAATTTTACTTCTCAAGTAATGTAAAACTAGACTTTTTTTTACTTTTACTCAAGTAAAGCAGTTGTTAATACTTTCTATTTTTACTTGAGTATTTTTTTGAGGCAGTAAAAATCCTTTTGCTCAAGTAGAATTATGCACTACTTCGACCACCAATGCTGTTGCTTACAAAGTCAGTGAAGTACTCCGGAGAGAATTCAATTTTATGTTATATTTGATGACCACATTTGAAACTCTTTAAAAACTAATAATGAAAAAAAGCACTCGGAGTGGAACGGGAAGGACAATGTGGTTTCTTTCTTAATGGAACTCACAGAAATTTACCAATCGATGCCTGCAAATACCAGGGATGTGCAGTCAGGGGCGGCAGGTGAGGCAGTGCCTCACCTGTCCTTGTAATGATGATTACTGAAGGATAATATTATTGGCAAATTTAGTAAAAACTATTACATTTTTCGTGTTTTTATTAATGTGATTTGTGTCTTTTTTCTCAAAATTATTTTCTAGCACCGGTTTTGTTGTTGCCTTTTATGCAGCCAAACAGTAATTTACAATTGTTGTTATGCCAATGACGCGTTTTTGTAGTCAAAATTGCTGATATAGGCGAGGTGCGACACTAACAATATTGCCTCTCTTCAAACACTGAAAGTTCCATAAACTGAATGCAGTGTGCCTTTTTTCTTATTAACAAAATCGCCGTGAATCTGTGTTGGACAAATAGGGATTTGAGGCATGCCTCAAATGTGACGTCATAAAGAAAAAGATAATTCGTTTTTTTCTCGCCCAGTTGGAATAAGCGCATTGCAGAAGTTTCCGACTACAGTATAACTTTAAAGTTTATAAATAATGGAGGAAGATTTGACATTGAAGCTAAGAAACTTCAAAACTAAGCTTTCGATCTAAAGTTAACATCTTAAAGAAAGGTAGGCCTATTCCAGATCTAAAAAATTTGCTTCAGACAACTGGACGAAAAAAGGTAAATCACCTCTTTCATAAGGAGTGGTACGCAAGAAAGGAATGGCTGTGTGGATGTGCTTTAAGAAATCGTCTTTTCTGCTATCCCTGTTTCTTGTTCTCAACAAATGACGATATTTGGACTAAAACTGGATTTTGTGACTTGAAGCATTTGCCGAGAAGTCTGAGCAAGCATGAGAAATCCAATATTCACGTTCAAAGTGAAATTTCTTTCAAAACGTTTGGAACTTCAAGAATTGATTTGTCCTTTAGTGAACAGCAGAGACTTAATATCAGCCTTTACAACTCCAAAGTTAAAGAAAACCGAGAAATTTTAAAGGTTCTCAATAATGGAACATGCTACCTAGGTAATCAAGAATTGAACTTTCGTGGAAATGATGAGAGTGCGACCTCGTTTGATCATGGCAATTACATCGAACTTTTTTACGCTTTTGCTGAAAACGATCAAAGAATTTCTCGTCATTTGGAGACTTCCACAGTGTTTTCTGGTTTGTCCAATTGAATACAGAACGATATAATTAAAGCAGCGGCAGAGGTTATTCGAACTGATATCAGAAAAGATATAAATAAAGCCTCCTTTGTTGCTGTAGAAGTTGACCAGACGACAGATGTTACGCAAAAGGCCCAGATTTCTGTTATTTTTCGTTATGTATGTGAAGCTTCATATATAGTCAAACAAGCTTTTTTGGGTTTGATGATGTGAGTGACGACAGACGAGCTTCTGCAATAGCTCAATATGTCTTGGGAATATTACAAAAGTTCAACTCTGTGGAAAAGCTGGTAGCGCAGACTTATGACGTAGCATCTGTAATGTCATCTGAACTAAATGGGGTGCTAGCCAAGATAAAGGAAGATGTACCCGAAGCAATGTTTTTGCATTGTTATGCCCACAAACTGAACTTGGTGCTCTTACATTCAGCAAAATGTATGCCTGAGTGTAAAGCATTTTTTAAAACGCTTGAAGGTTTAAGTGCATTTCGTAGTAAATCGACTAAACGCACTCTCATATGGGATAATGTTGTGAAGCGTCGTTTGCCAAGGGCATCACCCACAAGATAGAGCTCAAATTCTAGATTGCTGCAAACGGTCAGCATGCACCACTCTGATCTACTTATGGTATTCCGTGTTATTGGTGACGCTGAAGACAAGTAGGACAACGATTCGGTAATGAAGAGAGCTGGATTTGAGCGTCGCTCTTAAAGACGAATACCTGCTTTTTGATTATGACTTACGAGGAAATTTTTAATAAGACTGATACGTTGTTCAGAGTGCTGCAAAACAAATTAATGGACATTGCATTTTGCTGCGCGCAAATACGCGACACGATCGATTATGTTGAGCGACAGAGACAAGAGTTTGACAGTTTCTCTCACCGATTTGAGTAGAAATGTGCAACACTTCATCTTACTGACGCCGGGGATATGCGTCAAATAAAAGACAAAAGAAAACAAACATTTTGCAATATTTTGGATAATATCATTGTTCAACTAAAATCAAAGTTTGAAAATTTCAATGAACTGTCCTTTCTGGGTTTGGTCGATTATTCAAAATTTTCCTAAATGGCTCAAGAGTTTGATGATACCAAATCACAGAGCCTCTCAGAAAAGTATACTAAATTTTTCGACTGTGTAAAACTAAAGGCAGATCTCATTGGACTCTACAGCTCACAAACGGTTAGAAATGAATGTAGAACTCCAGTACAACTTCTCAGTTTTTTGTACCAAAACGACTTAATTCAGACAGTTCCGGAGGCAACAAAGTTACTGAAGCTGGTGCACACAGTACCCGCTACAACATCACGTTGAAAAGATCCTTTTCTGCTCTGAAGAGGATCAAAACGTATAATAGAAATCAGACTGAAGAAGCGCCTTTCATCGTTGGCAATAATTGCAATTGAAAAGGAGCGTTTACCAAAGCTGTGACAAAATGAAGAGGACTTCTACAATAATGTCATAGATATTTTTGTCTAAAAGAATAGGCGAATGAATTTCATTTTCAATGAAATGTGGAAGAATGCTGGTATTTATTTTATTTAGTAGATAACTGTTATTTGTTGTTGATTAAAAATTTTTTGTGCCTCACCAACCAAAAGTCTCACCGCACGTCACTGGCAAATACCTGCTCTATAAATCTTGTAGTAAAACCGTTAGCTTTGCTGACCTTTTCTCTAGCATGGGAAGCGCTGTGCCCCTCTTTCCTGAAGAGTTGTAGTAACCGTGTTTAGCTTTGCTGTCACGTTCAGCATGAAGTGGGGCTTTTCAGTTCCAAAAATTTGAGCTCCTCGCGACTTCTAAGCAGCCAAGCGTCAGATCAGAGCAAGTGCTCTACCTCATCCAATAACGAAGAGAACTGACGGTAATTCAAACCTTTTTCTATTTTTCCTGTAATTCTACGAGGTAGCATAGACCAGGGATGCTCAAAATTTTTGCGATTTTTATTAATGTTTTACCAATTCTTGACGGGGCGCACAAGAGCTATTTTTTAGAAATTCAAGCTAGACCTACTATATTTGAAAGGCAAAACTAGTGTTTTAAACTCTAATTTTGCCGCAGACAAACGTTACGAAACTGGTTGTGGGCCGCACTGTATGCACCACTGGTATAGACTTTCCCGAACCACGCGTAGCCGCAGATTGCCGATTCTTGATGGAGCCTCTTAAGAATTATCGTTGTATCACTAACAAATAAAAATCAATGGCAAACGTCCAGTTCTGTAAATACAGAGCAATTTTATTGGTCAAAAATTAAACTAACAACTTTCACAACGATCTAGTTAAGCAAACAAACACCGAAAAGTTTTAATTACAAAAAAAATTACACGAAATTATACGACAGTCTTACCAAGTCTAAACAGTAATGCACTTCAGTTTAACAAAACATTAAATGCTACGACACTGAGGTTTTAAATTCTATTTAGGAAACTGCAATTGGATATTACATAGACCTGCACATCATAGAGTGAAAACGTTACCTGTTTAAGGTGAGTGAATCGTGCAGCTACAAAAATCATTTTGTTGCATCAATTTACTTCCACCGTGTTTAACTTAAAGAATTTTGGTAAACTGAATAGGAGAGCGTGTATTCATATAGAGCTTCATTTCAAAAAAAAATTCCTTATAAACCAAATGTTTCAATTTAAATTCGTGTTTTTGAAAGGGTAGACATTTTTTGATTTCTTGTTTGTTTCCTGCATCATGAAAGTTCAATTTTGCGTGATTTGTTGAATTGGTCTTTATATGCTTCTGAAACTGTGCAAGTCAGGGAGGATCTTAACGAGACTCGCAAAGATTTTCTCTTGAGAGCAGTTTACACAGTGCCAAACTTTCGATACAAATGTTTCTTTTCAGAAACCTTTCTATCGCAGCCAAGTGATTACAAAAAGTGACTTTCATCAATACGAGATATAGCAACCATTTAAGCACATATGGGTAACAAATGCTCAAACTAAATTTCATCAATCCTCTAGTGGTATATCGATCCCGAAAATGTAATGCATATTTTCATCATTGAGGGAAATCGACTTCATTGCATTATCCTTTAAATAAACGAATTGCAACGACGAACAAGTAGAGAGAATAGCAAAGCAATTCGACGATGAAATAGCTGCAACACAAATTAACAGCCAGTGAAACAATCAAAACTAGAATATTTCAAACCTTTGGTTCACACCCCATGAATGATTTTTCATAAATCTTGCTACTTTACAATTTTTTACTTAATTTGTAGAATGAAAAACAAAATAAGCTTTGGGTCTAGTCTTACGGATCCAGACCTCTCAAAAGCACATTGATATATCGCCTACAATATTCAGGTGACCACGGAGCCACGATCGATTATACGGACCTTTTCATTTATTTTCGCGCTGCCATTCTTACTAGCTATTTATTAATTGTCTTCTTGTGTGATCAGCGCTATGTAAGGATATTAGTTTTAGTCCATACTTGAACGGTTAGCAGTAACGTAAAACGAACCTGGTTCAAAAGTAAACGGTATGTAAGTCTTGTGCTTTGTGTTAGATTGTTTTTAAGAGTCAACATTAATGCTATTGGGGGGGATCTCTTGGCCCTTGGCAAGCCCTGCTGAAGAGTCCAAAAGAACGAAACGCGTCCAGGGATGGATTTGTAAGCTTGTAAATATCTCTCAATAGCATTGCTTCCTTCGGAAGCCTCGCGCCTTCAGCACTCGCTTTGTTGTTTCGCTTCTCTCTTGTAAGACGCTCTCTATCGATCGTAACCACTTAGAGCTAGCTACTAATTGTAAATCAATTTTGCGTAGCGTAAATCAGAAAAACTGAACTCGAGACTAAGTTAAAGAAACACTGCTGCCAAGATATGTTCAACTTCTTGAAAATTAAATCGCAACAATTTTCAACGTCAATACAACCAGTGGCGTCACAGAAGCAATTTTTTTGGGGGGGGGGGCGGGGATAAAGAATGGTGTGTCTTGGATCATCTTTTTTTGGAGGTTGGTATTTTTTGATCCTCAATTTCCTTGGATAGCCTTTTTTGAGATCGACGTTTGTAGCCATAATAACTGAAAGCACCTTCATTCCTTGGTTAATTCCAAAAGTTTTGAGGAGCAATGCATGCCTCTGTGGCCCATCACTTACGCTTATAAGCATTACTCCATCTTGTGCAGTATGCACTAAAGGTGCAAGCTTAGGAACAACGCAAACTTACTGCAAGCAACTGATATAAAGACAAAGTTTTTTGAATTGAAAGGCATATTACCATTCGCTATTTTTCTTTATTTTTAATGATAAAATCACTTGAAAAATTAAAAATGCGTTACCGTTAGATTGAAGATCAACTTCTTTTAGACATTTCATTCCTTTCAAGCCGTCGATTTCTTCAATTTTGTTATTATTAGCTTTCAAAAACTAAAACAAATTAAAATGATTGATTGCTACAGGGTTTGCAATGGCATTGTCCAAAACCTGCTTAAAATATTTATTTCAGGAAAAAAAGAAAGCTGCTTCAAAGCTTTTTAAGATTTAAATTTTAAATACCAAAATCCTAGGGCGTTCAATGCAACCGATTTAGTAAATTTCTGTTTACAATCACTTTAGTAGTGGCTCTAGATGGAGATTATTTTTTGCAACAACTCCACTAGCATTTGCCCAACTTTGGAGGATGAAGAATAAAACATTGGCCGAAAAAAAAAACACTTTCGCATACTTGCAGTGAATGAAATAAGGAGAAAGACTGATCAATTCGAACGAATTCGTTGTTTGAAATATCCAGCGTAGTGATGTGTGACATGAATTCAACATGGCAAAGTCGTGTAAGAGTCTAAAAAAATATAATAATACGCGGACGAAAAAGCAGCCAAAGAGTCAATAAGTCTAGAAGTTAAATGTAGTCTTCAGTTCTGTTCAATAGCAAGCGATTTTCAGCATGATCCAGAAAAGAGGAAAAAATGAATATAAACTGAAATTTGTGAAGAAACACTCTATTTCGTTACATCGCCGACGTTAAACAGAGATCTATTTAGTTATTTACTTATGTAGAACTTTAATCTCTTTTAGTTCAAAGCGATAAAGGTAACAATATTTTACTTTTGACAATTTACCTTTCCACTTAAGTCTACTCTTCTTTTTCGGTGGTCAATTTGAGCCAGTGAATTTTCGATCTGATATCGACTTCGTAGATCACCATAATATGATGACCGTTTGCTATCGATTTGACGCAGTTCAATCAAACGTTCATTGATAATGTGCTCAAATTTTAACGAATCGATCGCTTTCATCAACAAGACAAGTGTAAGGAGAACCCCTGTAATATAGTAGCGATAAACAAGCATGCATAATTTGTATACTTCCACTGGCATATCTGACAGAAACTCTTCACGCTGTCCTCTAAATGATGACCTCAAGCTGCATGGGGTTTACGGTCACCAATTTCGAGTCACCATATTGCAGATGAACCATCAAGACGAGGTAGGCTGCTTTAACCTTCCAATGTCTCCTCCAACCTCTTCTCTTGCCTCTTGTATTTATTCATCTCGTCTCTCGGGCTAAAGGTGTACCGTTTGCTCAAAATTTTTCGATACTCAAGCCTTTTTGGTCTATGCGACAACACTTGTGCTGTCTCGTTACGCTGGCTGCTCGCTCTTTCGTTTCCGTTGCAGCAGATGCGGCCTTCTTTAAATGCTTATATCTTCAGAATTGAAAATCCTACGTCAGCGTCTTCGCTCTCCTCTCCTTTTGTTGTCCTGCTACAGACTCTATTTCGCACTATCTTCGGCAACTTTTCTCTTTAAACGATCTTATGTCCGGGTGGTAGTAAGGAATTGTTCGGCTGCTAAGACTCCATGGCCTCTCGCCATGCCCCGATCCCGAGATCAAGCAACAACAATAATACCCACACGCTCATCATAATTTTTAAGAGGGATTGAACAAAGCTATTATGGTCTTTTTCAAAAAAGCATCTTTTTCAAAGTAAAGCGTCACAGCTCAGGAGAAAAGGAAATCTAACTCCTTATTTCCCGGTTGTGACCTTGCGTACCTGTATTGTAGAGTAGAATAGATATTGCTAGTAATTAATCTTCACGCTATTGCTAGTAATTAATTGCTAGAATAGATATTGCTAGTAATTAATCTTCCGTGCTTCACCGGTTATCAGAATAGTGAAGCTGTTTACCCAGCATGTCGTAAGAGGCGACTATTGGGTACCTACCAATTGCAGTCTAACTGTTAATGGTGGGGTTGCCAGCTTAATTGCTTGGTTGGACCACTCATGTCAAAAAACTGAGGTTGGGGGTAAGCAAGGGCATGCTCCCTGTAGAAGAATTTTGCTCCAGTAAATCCCCATGACCAGAAAAAATATACAAATGGCCCCCAGTCCCCGGCAGCTCTTAAATGGGCAGGGGGTGCGAAGAATCTCCGGGTTAAAATCTGAATGTCATGGGATAAGATTTGGAACATTAAATGTGGGAAGTCTTTGTGGAAGGAAAACGGAAGTGTGTGAAGAACTGAGGAAGAGAAAAGTTGATGTGTGTTGCATCCAGGAAGTAAGATGGAAAGGCCAAGGAGCTCGTTTTGTGGGTGCTTCGGGACGAAGGTATAAAATGTGGTGGTCAGGAAATGATGCAGGATTTGGAGGGGTTGGAATTTTGGTGAAAGAGGAAATATCCGGAAACGTTGTGGAAATTAGAAGAAAAAGTGACAGAGTAATCGTGATTGTGCTAACTCTAGGTAGGGAGGTGATGCGCGTAATATGTGCGTATGGGCCACAAAGTGGAAGACCAGATGCAGAGAAAGTTCGTTTTTATGATGAAATGGGGAGTGAGTGGGACTTGGGAAGTTGTAGTGAAATCATTGTTTCTTTGGGGGATTTCAATGGACATGTGGGGAAATGTGCTGAAGGTTTTGAAGGTGTTCACGGGGGGAATGGTGTTGGGAAAAGAAATGCAGAAGGAAGAAGATTGCTGGAGTTCTGTGATGAAAGAGAGCTGTGCGTGGCAAATACTTGGTTTAAAAAGACAGACAAAAGGAAAATTACTTATAGTGGCGGTGGGTGTGAAACAGAAATTGATTTTGTGCTTGTGGGGGAAAAATATAGAAAGTATATCAGGGATGTAAAAGTGATTCCATGGGAACTTCAGCACAGGCTGGTGGTCGCAGATCTAGATAAAAAGGTTCTAAAACAGGGTGTGAGAAAGGAACGAATCATAAGAAGAAAGATTTGGAAGTTGAATGAAAACCGAACAAGAGTGAGATTTGAAAAAAGAGTAAAAGAACTAGTGAATGCAGATGCACCTGATTTGTGGAAAACTTTTAAGGATGGTGTTCTAAAGGCTTGTGACGAAGTGTGTGGAAAGAAGAAGTCTAGGAGAGATCAAGGAGACATGTGGTGGTGGAATGAAGAGGTCAAGGATACCATTGCAAGAAAGAAGGCGGCATTTAAAGAGCTATGCAGGTTCCCATCAGAAGAAAATAAAACTCAATACAAACGTATAAGAAATCAAACAAGGAAAATTGTTGCTAGAGCTATGAGAAAGGAAGCTAATCAGGAGTTGAATAATTTATATCATAATTCTAATAGTGTTTTCTACTTCCTTAGAAGAATAAAAAAGGAAGGGAAGGATGTGGAAGGAGGAAGGTGCTTGAGAGGAGGAGACGGACGATTGGGTTTTATTGAAGAAGACCGGGCAAAAATTTGGAAGGAACATATGGAAAAGATCATGAATGAAGAAAACGAATGGGACCACATGGTGGAAACTGATGTAGTAGAAGGACCAGTGGAAAAAGTGGCTCGTAATGAAATTGTGGAGGCAATGCAAAAGATGAAATCAGGAAAGGCAACCGGACCATCTGAAGTAAGTGTGGAGATGATAGTTGCAAGTGGCGAAATCGGGGTTAAAGTGATGATGGAACTGTGCCAGCGTGTATTGGATGGTAGAGGAATGCCTGATGAGTGGAAAACAAGTGTGATTGTACCTATCTTTAAAGGAAAGGGTGATGTGATGAGCTGCGGATCATACAGAGGAGTGAAACTGCTAGAACATGCCATGAAAATTGTTGAAAGAGTGCTAGAGAGGCGAATACGAACACTAGTCGATTTGAATGAAATGCAGTTTGGATTTATGCCAGGAAAAGGAACAGTGGATGCGGTATTTATTGTGAGACGAATGCAGGAAGAATATCAAAAGAAGGACAAGAAGTTGTATATGTGTTTTGTTGACATGGAAAAAGCTTTTGATAGAGTGCCGAGAAAAGTGATGAAATGGGCCATGAGAAAGAAGGGTCTATCAGAAGTAATAGTTCGGGCAGTTATGAGCCTGTATGATGGTGCAAAGACAAGAGTGAGGGTGGGATCTGCATATTCAGAGGAATTCGAAGTAAATGTTGGTGTACATCAAGGATCTGTGCTGTCGCCACTATTGTTTGCAATAGTGGTGGACGTTGTTACTAAAAATGCAAGAAGGGGTGTGGTTAACGAATTACTATATGCAGATGACCTTGTTATCATGAGTGAAGACATGGAAGACTTGAAGGAAAGGTTTTGGAATTGGAAGAATGCACTGGAAAGTAAAGGTTTAAAGGTCAACACCAGAAAAACAAAAATGATGGTAAGCGGGTCAGAAGGCGAACTATACAAAAGCAAGATAGATCCATGTGGAGTTTGTGGAAGGAGAGTCATGGCTAACTCAGTGTTGTGCACAAAATGTGAAAACTGGGTTCATGGCAAATGTGCAAAAATGAAGAGAGTTACCGCTAGGTTGGCAATGCATTTTGTTTGCTTGAAATGTAAAGGAATAATGGAAGGGACGATGGATTCGATCGAGAAGTTGTGCGATGAAGTGGAGACAGTGAATGGATTTTGTTATTTGGGAGACAGACTGAATGCTAGTGGTGGTTGTGAAGCGGCAGTCACAGCAAGAGTAAGAATCGGTTGGGTAAGATTCAGGAAATGTGGAGAGTTGTTGCTTGGAAATAGGTTCCCTCTGAAGATGAAAGGTAAAGTTTATTGTTGTTGCGTAAGATCAGCAATACTGTATGGAAGTGAGACATGGTGTCTCAAAGAAAATGAAAAAGCGATTTTGAGAAGAACAGAGAGAGCTATGGTGAGAGCCATGTGCGGTCAGAAAGTGGTAGACAGAAAGACGACTGAAGAACAGATGGATATGTTAGGGTTGAAGGAAACAATAGACCGGTTAGCAACAGCGAATGGAGTTAGATGGTATGGACATGTACTGAGGAGGGATGACGATAGTGTTTTGAGGGTTGCTCTGAATCTTGAAGTGACTGGCAAGAGAAAGCGAGGACGACCGAAGAAGACCTGGAAGAAGCAAGTGGAAGAGGAGACAGAGAAGATTGGTTTGAAGAAGGAAGATGCCCTGAGACGAGACAAGTGGAGGGACGGAGTGCGTAAAATTGCAGAAGGAATGGGGTAAATCCGGCCATCTCTGCTAAAGGGAAAACACCGGATAAAAACTGAATAACTACTACTTAATCTAGGCATCGAGTAGAATAGATATTGCTAGTAATTAATCTAGGCATCAAATCATGTAGCCAACTGACAACAGTAATGATGAAATCTCCAAAACCGGAGTGTTCATAAACATGTTCAACTCACATTTATTTCCGGGTTCCAACTCATTTAATTCCCTGCATGATTGCAATTCATCTTCAAGGTGAAGCAGTTTTGCATCGGAGGCAACTTCCTGAAATAATTTTGATGTCACTTCCGCCGCATAAACTTCCTCATCCTGAAGAGGTGTCACGTTGCACTCGACCACTGTTCCACCAACTTCACATCGTACACGCGCGCTGGAATAGGTTTGTTTATCTAAAGGATTGAACGCCTGCGAAAAAATCATACACACTTTCAGCAAAGGCGTTAGATCCATAGCCTACGCAGGAAGAACGTGGGGTACCCCTCCCTCTTCTTGGGGGTGCCACGCGTCCGAGCCCAGAAGGAGAAAGAGCAACCACAATAACGAGTTGCAAAAAGGTCTGAAGCACTTACACTGCACCACTGCAGCTTCATATTAAAACTTAATAAACAATGTAATTTAATATCAGAAAACGACAGTAAATTACCCACCCAAGCATGCGAATATCGCTGTTCTGTTGATAATGGTCGCCATTTGCCATCCTGTAACTCATCACCAACTGTCACTGTTGCGCTATCGAAGTAATTCAGCTGCAGATAAGAAAATGGTAATAAATGAAGATATAGGAGATTACTATGACACAAACCTTCACGGGCTTTCTCAATGTACAAATCAGAGAAAACGGCGACTTTTTTGCTACAACAGATAAAATGGCTTGCTTTGCTTCTCCTGGTAAAGTAATGATGAGATCAAAGACACATGAACAGCAAATGAAATAAGTATCTTGCATACCGGTATATGAAATTTTAAACAGAAATATCCAAGACTTTTTTACCAAGTGTTGCAATTTGATCAAATATTGCTTCAACTCGGTACAATTATTAGCTTTAAAAATGCGATTATATGACTTAGCATCATTTTACTGGTATTGCATGAGTTGAAATTGTAGACGCAGTATCGTTTGCTTCAGGCTTCGATTAGGAAGCACGTTTTAATTTCTAGATGCTTTTTTAACCAATACTAATGGTCTTAAGCGCAGCTTAAAATCCAAAACGTCTTTTGAAAAACACAACAGTTTTCCTGAACCTATGTGACGCTATCGCCTAAAATAGGGGTGGGCAAACTTTTTAGCCTGAGGGCCGCATCGACCATTTTTCGGGTGGTCGAGGGCCAGGGCTTGTTGTCTCGGACAGCTGCTTGCTGTAAAAGAAATTGCATTAGCTCAAAATTTTGCGAAATGTCCTCGCAATGTGGTATCTCAGGGCACAAAAACGGTGGTGTCTCTAAAAAAAAAAAAGGTTATCGCATTTTCGTAGACGGTAAATGCGTGGTTGGGGCAAGGACATCGCCGCTTTTGCGCCTTTTCAATCCCCCTGTCATATTTATTTCAATATGACAAAGTTTCAAAACGTGTTCGCGGGCAGCACAGAGTGCTCACGAGGGCCGCATGCGGCCCGCGGGCCGTAGTTTGCCCACCCCTAGCCTAAAATCTAGCGAAATAGATGTGACGAGAGCACAAGCAAATTAATCGTTTTCAACATTAAATCAATACAGCAAAATAAAGATACTCATTCCATTGTTTTCTCAAAAAAATCTGCAGTGATACCGCTAAATTGACAAGCAAAATAATTTGATTTCATTAATTGATATTACCTCTTCCCAACAGCCATCTATGATAGAACCAAGCACTCTGGTCATTAGGATCGGTGAAAAATGCATTCTGTACCAACTCTAACTCTAAAAATTATGTATAAATCATTATGCACTTCAAAATATACACCAACATCAAAAATTCGAGTCTCTAAAAAATAACTTTGCGTCTGGAAGAAAGCAACTATCAAAATGACCAAGATTTTTACACGTTTGCAAGATAGCAAACCTCAAGCACACATTCATGCCAGAGTCTTGACTATTGTGCTTGAAATAACCTCTCACCTTCTAAAAGCTTTTCCTCATTTATCATGCAGCGATTGTTGGTAGCAGGATGAACGCGGGGCAGCAGCTTGCTTCTGTAGTGCCATGAGGAGTAATTTGAAAAGTTGTTTTCAATCAATTGGTTGGTGAAATCAATTTCTTTGCTGGGGGAATGATTACAACTGTTTACCAGAAATCTTCGGTAATCCCAACAATGAACTGCAAAAAATTAAAAGGAACTGCACATAACACAGTTTTGCTACAACACATTTTGCTCAAATAGTTTAGCAGTAGTAAACTTATTTTTAACAAAACATTTTAATACAGGGTGTTTCAAAAGTCACGCCCGATTTTTAATATGAAAAAACGTGCTTAAAGAACGAATTTATATTTCTGATAAGTAGTATAACTACATAACAATGATTTCTATGTTGATATTTCTATGTTAGAAATGATTAGAGAAAGCATAGATATAGAAAATATTATAGAAAAATATCCATTGACTTATTAACTGTATAAAATCGGGCGTGACTTTTGAAACACCCTGTATAATAGATAATTATCCTGGCAAAAAATTGTAATTGCAAATTTTTAACACAAGCGGATTCGGAGCTTTAAAAAATTCACCTTTTTTTAAAACATTACTATACTTGCAAAATTATAGCCGTAACTACCATAGGTTAAGGTAACGTATTAAATACTTACAATTTCTATCATCTAGTTGTAAAAACAGATCAGTGAGATGAAGTTCTTTTTCCCAATCAGGTTCGGGCATTTCTTGCATCACGAAACACCTTAAACATTACCAAGAACTTGACTACTATAAACAAGAGAATTAAAGCGCAATTTGGTCGCAACAACAGTCGGATGGTCATGCGCTCAAACCCTGCAGTGATAGTGTTGCCATATTCTTGGAAAAGCATTTCACATCGATGCCCTATGCTTGGTAGCAGCAGATATATCGAAATGTCACACAATTTAAACGGAATGCAAAAGCTTGGAAAATATAAAGCTGATTTGGTCAATTATTTCGCTAATATGAAAATGAATTGAAAAAACATAACAATTGAAAAAAGCAAAAAAAGATGGAAACCCATATTTCGTATTGACATACACATTATGCTATCAATTTATCCACATGCAGAAATATTGCTGATGATTTTCATGTCAACCAGACTCTAGCTCCTAGAAAATAATTTTATGGCAAACCCATTTAAAAGCCTGTGCAATTAATTTTTGCAAATTCAGTGCTGCTGTAGCTATCAGGAGGATTTTTTTTCTGCCTTACAGATTTTAACAACCTGCATTTTATGTAAGTCGATAAAACATTGAAAATTGGAAAATTTCAAATCCAAGACTTTTTCTATTTTGCTTAGAATTAAGGAAGATAATGATAAAGAGTGATCGAAACTAGAGCTTGACCAATATACAAATCAGGTTTTGTACTATTGTTCAGTGATAACTATTGGCAGTGATGTTTAGTTGATTATGGCATCAAATGAAAAAAATCATGCAATTTGAAATTATGATACAGTCTGCTTCTATCTTTGAACCAACCTTTATTACTAAAAACAAGGCATGTTGGAACGTGCAATACACAACAGCGCATCAAAGCAATTGCTTCCTAGAATTTTCGTGTTTTAATTTGTGATAATTTAGATCATAAATTAATCAAAAAACTAGTTTTACATCATCAAACATACGTACAATGTAATAAAAATGAGTGCATAGGCTTTTTCGTAATTCTAATTAATTGTGTGTGTAAACTACGGGAAACCTGGTAAAAACCGGTAAATTTTTTAAGCACATTTTATTATCAAAAGTACAAAATATATTGGAAAAAGAAAACCTTTTTGAATGTTATACACCTGCATTTTGAAATCCCGAGGTCTCGAGATATTCCACGTTGACTACTGTGTCATCGACTTTTGTTGACAGTAGACCTGGAAAGATCTAGTGCGGCTTCCTTAATGGAAGAATCCAGACTTGTAGCAGTTCCTGTACTGGCTCACGCTTTCGAGCAGCAACGGGCCCGTTAACTCTTAGTGAAGCAGCAACTACAGAGAATTGGTATCGAGTAATTTCTCCAAAGAAATTCCGAAGAATCTCTACACACCTTTCTAATCCCCATGTTGAAATTTCTCAAACAAAACTATCAGAGCTGGTTGAAAATCCCACAACTATGGTTGGGATGAATAAATGAGTCAGTATGTTGATTGTTTATTTCTGTGATAGTATAATTGTGGGAACAGCTTATCAGTTTCTAGTCTGATCTTATCAGCTGACAGCAAAGGTAGTCGAGATGACAAGAATTAAGATAGTATTAGTCGAGAGATTGCAAGATACATAGATGTTATGTATAATTACCGGATAAAACGAAATTTACCACTTTTTTTACCAGGCAACTAGTACCTTAAAAGGCTTAAATGCTATCTACAACCAAAACAAAAAACAAATTTAGTAAGTTTTATCATGTAGCTAGACGAATATTTATTGCTACTTCTTCATTCGATGACTTGAGTTGTCTGTTCCAGAGCCGGATGTCTATTAATATATTAGAATTGGGTTGTTGATTGACCTGCTTTGTATCCTGCAACTGTAAGAGCCGTACCAAACTGTAAGAACAGCCTTCTAGTTCTTCCGCATGTTCCTGGTATACAGAAAAACACTAATGAGCCTAGGCCTATTTCACGTGGTGCAATTTTTTACTTATACCAAATAACCTATTGTGAATCATGCTAATGTTCTTGCATTTTTGTTTGTTAGCGCAAGTGTGACTTTTGTACTAGTTTTTAGTTGCTAGAACACCCGTGAGCTTATCATTTCTTTTTTATCATTATTTACGATATTGCGATCGCTATTATTAGAACACAATACAGGCACAAAAATTTCAAATATCCTGTGTTTATTTTATTGAAATTAGAAAATTTCACAACTAAACATACCTTTGATGCCAGCATCCATAAGATTTCGGGTTGTTTCTCAAACATGATTCCAAAAACGTTAATTCATTTTTCCAATAAAGATCTGCCTCTGGATCAGAACTACAAACTACATGTTGTTAACTTCAAAACAAACTAGCATGCAACAGCTAAACATAAAAAAATACGACTGCACACATTAAACAGTAGTTGATACAATATCAAGTCAAATCAATAGCTCTTTAAGTAGCAAAGATTCTAAGCAAAAGTGAGAGTGATTAAACTATAACCAATGCTATTGTGATTATATTGGTGTAAAATTACCTCACATGGTCGATATTGCCCTCTTATGACTATAAGCTTAAAACTCAGGAATGATACTGGCAAAATCTTTTCAGTTTTTTAAACTTGCACACAAGTTATGACTACAAGATAACATGTTAATCTCAACAATAATTTACACTACTGCTAATTGCTCACAGAGGTTCTCACATTTACCAGCAGGCACAGTCTATTACAAATACAGTGCCAAAACAAATATGATATTACCTTTTATTTGCTTTGAAATATTTCAAGGCATTTTTTCGATAATTCCACATAGTTGTGTAGTCGGGATTCGCAGCCAAAATTTGCTTTGTGATATTCATACCATCATTATCATATTCCTTGGAAGAAATCTACTGCAATAAATATGATCATTATTCAATTCAAGTATGATTTCAGGGTAGAACAATTTACGGCCTGATAAATCATTAGAAGATCAAAAAAAATTTTGGACATAAGTTCATGCCCCACTTCAAGCCTTTTTTTGACAGATTGATTTGATTAAGAGTTGTAAGATACTACTAAATCGTCAAAACTGTGCTGAGCAACTCTAACCGTATATCTAATCCTAACTAACCAGAATTTCAGAACTATAATCCCAAAACCTGACCCATAATTCAGTGGAATTTCCAAGTTTAAGTAGTATCCATTTTCTGGAAGACTTCTTCAGAATCCTGCATTTTAGCATAATGCAGAGTTGTATCTAAGGGCAAATTCAGTTGCTATCAAAAATCAGGTGTTCTATTAAAGTCACAACTTTTTGTTTTTTAATATAAATACAACTTGTCTAGGAAACGCAACATTGAAAACAGCATTTTACAAATTATAAACTGAATTTTTAAACAAAATAGTCAACTATTTACTAATTATATTACTATGCACTGAAATCTCTAAATCAATATGAATGCTGACAAAAAGTTTCAAAACAAATAAGCCCAAAAAATAAACCTTTTTAAAAGCAGATGATAAAGCAAATCGAAAAAGTTTTAACTTCTTTTGTCTTTCTTTTTTCTTTTCGGCTTGCTGCTCAGCAGTGGTTTTCACTTTCAAACGCCCATGCTATAAACACAAAAAATGTGGCATCAAGTATAGTCATGCAACTCTTTCAGCATAGGGATATGGTTTCTCAAAATTGCATCTTGAGATACCAATACATTTTTAGCTTTTTGATTGGCGTAACCACAACAATTTTTTTAAGCACAAGATCACTTCCCAAACTTGCTTCTGTATTTTCAGGTTTCAGCAGACTAAGTCATAGTTAAGTTCCTTTATAAAAAAAAAACAAACTGGTTTGCACTAGAGCTCCAAAGCTATGCAACTAATCCCATCATACACAGTAAAATGACACCTTAACCTGTCAATCCTCTTGATTTGATATTATCAGTCAGCTGCCTCTAACTTCTAAAGGCTTGTAGTTAATAAACAAAACTGTAAATGCAAAGATCACATATAAAACATCACGCCTTAACTTTCTAACTAAGATTGTGGAGCTTGTACACTACAGAGTGAAGAGTAGGCACACTGTATAACAACACACTTACCATTGTTCATATGCTGATCATGGGAGCTGAGAAGTTAATCAGAATTTAAGGAAATTTTGAAGTTATTAATCATGCACTTTACTGCTTGATACTACAAAAACCTTTTCAGATTCTCTGTACTGTAATATTGAGGTTTGACTGGGCCTATTTGGTGTTATCTTATCACAGAGTTGTTACAAATAATTTCCAGCAGCTATAAAAAAAACTGTTATTTTGATGTCTACATTTTGATTTTGCTAAACATGTTTATGAGATTTTTGAATATAGCTAATCTGTTTACGACATTTTCATTTGGGCAAAGTTGTTCACAAGATTTGAATAATAAAATCATGATTGTGATGTAACAGTGGATAGTGGTAAAAGCACAAGATTAAACTTGAAACATTATGGCAATAACCCATTGTAGTTTTTATAGAATCTTAAATCTACAGATGACCAAAAATCTTCAGAGCAAAAGCAAAAAAAATTGAAAAGTAGTGTTTACGAGAATCTGTGTTTATTTACAGAATAATTGTTGTTGTTGGGAACTATAAAAGGCCAAGTCAAACAGATAATTCTTGTAGTTTGTTGTCAGAATTGGGTATAATATGTTCAAATTGTATTTAAATACAAATACAAGATACATTCCAAACAAGTAATCAAACTCAAAAATAGAACACTTTTTGCCAAAAGCTAAAAACACAAAATACCAATGCTTATCAAATCAATTAAAATTTTTATCAAATACGTTTTGCTGTTAGTCCATATCACACTTGTCTACTTTCAGTAATGTCAGTTTTTCAAATTTCTTGTTTGTTAACCTTTTTCTGTGACCTTGCCAAATAACTGACCCAAATGAAGAGTTGGTTTACTAGTGCACATGAAGACAGTGTGGCGTTGAATTTTACTAAGACCATCTGGACTTTTGGACGGTGCAGCAATTCAAGGTTTGAATTCAGATCTTCAAAATACAGCAGCACTTCAATTGAGGTCTAATTGTGTAAGTTTGGTGTAGCAGACTCTTCACTGTCATCTGACCAATGAAAAAAGTCATCACAGATTCTGGTGCAGTCTTAGAGTTTGCTTTATTTTCTGTACTAGAATCATGTAAGCTAAGCTGCCTAGTTTCTCTGGTCAAATAAAAGTGGTTGCTTACTCATTACTGAACAATTATGCCATTATTGACTTACGGCATTTAGACAAACAGATTGTCACATAACAAACAAAACAAATTGAAAAATAAAAAAACTTAAAACTCAAAAAATTGATGTACATTATTTTGTATTTTATATGATTCAAAATACAAAATACATTACCAAAAAGTATTTATATACAAATGCAAAATACACACTCACATATTATATGTAAATACAAACACAGAACACTGTATTTTGTATTTTAAATATATATTTGTATTTTAAAGCACAATATGCTACCAAAGTCTGCTAGTAGTGCAGCTAAAGGTAAAGTTTACTAATGAATTTTTTTTGTTATTTTGAACAAGTGGTGGATCTAAAGCTGGTACTTAAGATATTTGGTATTAAATTATAGAGTCTCAGTAAAATTGCAGTCAGACCAGTTGTTTGAACAATAAATTATGTTACTGCAATTATAAAATATTGTAATTGAGAGAGCCAAAATTCTATTGTCCAACAGGTGGTGAATTTACAAACTGCTGTTCACTACCTGGCTAGTCTAGTATTTGCATCTCCATTTGATAGCTTTAATTGGCACATGTCTGCAATGCCTGATTAAAGCAAGGCTGAGATTAGAGTTCATATAGAAAATGAAACTACAGTTATTTCAATCTAAACAAAAAATTACTGACTTATGGTAATACTACCAACTATAGAAATATGGAAATCACAGAAATTTACTGATGATAAAAACTACATGTATAAGTATAGGTCTAGCCACCCATATGATTAAAGTTAAATAATTGAGTCGAGATAAAATACGTACTACTGTAATAGTGGTATTAGGGTATGTCAAATCTTTGTACTTTAGTTGGTGATTTTTTATAAGCTGCCCTACTTCCACAATTTTTTATTTTGGAGTTGCCCACATATCACCAAAAATTACCGAAAAAAATGGTGATTGAAACTAAACAACTAAAAGAATACCGAAGTTTCATGATGATAAAAATGCGTACATAAAAAGTCTAGCAGTCTAGTGGTTGAAATAATAGGCTAACACATTGACCATTTACAAAAATAACAGAATAAAAAATATTTTTGGTTATTTTTGCAAACTCAATAGACTTAACCATTGCTGTGCTTCGACTTTTTTTTTGAAAATAACAAACATTTGCCTTGTCATTGCTTCAAAAGTTATAACTGGTTACACATCACTTTTTATTTACCTGATGTCATATCATAACCCCTTAAAAATAATTAGGCTAATTAAGTTATTTAAAAAAAAACAATAAAAATGAAAAACTCTAGCTTTCTGGTTTCAAGACTACCACAACGGTAGTACATAAAAGGCACAGTATATATTCTATGCCTGCACCATCTCTACTATACCTGTACTGTCATGCCTACGGATATCCGCAAAAGACCGATCTCACATAGAATGACGGAACTCCTATGTAGAATCGAAAAAAATATCAAAATATCAAATTAAAAAACATGACAAATCATTGGTCAATAAATGCCGAATAACAATCTATACCACAAATCGAAACAAAAAAATTGCGGTTGCCATGGAAACAACATCAAAATTGAGCAAAATATAATTTAGAATTTCCCACAAATTAGTGGTACCGTAAAATGGGGTAACTTTGGTCCACACTTTTTTTATTAAATAATTTTTTTTAAAAATCTTAATCTTTATAAGGTTGAATTATATTGCAAATTTGGGGCATATGAACGAGAAGAAGAAATGCATATGCAGAAATAAAAAATTTATCGAATGAATTTCGTTTTTTGAAGGTAACGGGGGGCCAAAGTTACCCACAAAATGGGGATACTTTGGCCATACACACATATTGTTTTTAAAACCAAAGTTAAACTACTCTGGGGTTATTCTTACCACCAATCAAATTAAAAAAACGTTTTAATGAATGTTAAGTCATCACAAATCCTACTTATCAATAAGTACAGCATCGTATAGACCCACAAAAATGAGCACACGAAGCATAGAGGGGAAAAACGCTTTCACAATATGTAGGCTACAGTTATCACACAAAAAAAGTTTTCAGTTGAAGTTTTATTGTATACACACATCAAAAATGTTGGTAAGCCTACGAATCTAAAAGGGTTGGCTCCTTTGATGGCACTCAGGGTCAGATTCGCAGTCAGAGAGGTCTTCTTTATTGGACATACTGGGCCAATCAGCATCGGAGGGCCTTGGTAAAACGTTTTTTGGTACCGGTAAGTCTAAGTTTGGATTGCTAACATGCCCCCGAAAATTTTTTGCTGGCTCAACATCCAGTCGACGTGTCTTTCTTCGGGGAGCTGCATCTTCTGTTCCGCCGTAACGCAATTGCTGAAGATGGTTGACAAACACTTCTGAAACAGATCTGTTAATAGACTCATCTTCAGTTTCATCTTCAATTCTTCTGGGGAGGCGATTTAACACAAGCTTACGATTAAGGGAAAAAATTCCTGTTTTTCAAAATCCAGCTTGTAAGTTGGATTCCCTATTTGGTTCGAAGCTGTCAAGCAGCTTCTTCAGAAGCCTTGAAAACTGGTCCTTTCGTATGGTTTGCCCTTTCTTTTCTCTTGCTGTCTTGTATTCAGCCAAGATGGATCGCCATTTTGATTTCGCTGGACGGAAAAAGCTCACATCAAGAGGTTAGCATAGATGTGTTGAATGAGGCGGGAGGCAGCAAAATGCAACATTGTTCTTGTTACACTGCTTTATAATATCAGGAGAAAAATGAGAACTGAGATTGTCGCCAATAAGAACGCAGCGCCCACTTTTTCGCTTGCAAAATGTGAGAGCAAATTTTTTAAACCAATCCTCGAAGCAAGAGTGGTTAAACTATCCAGATCGTAAACGGTTGTACGGGGCTCCGATTGGAACATTCTCGGCCCATGTGTCCCATAATTTTTCTGCCTTGTAAACGACATATGCAGGCAGAAGTTCACCTGCAGCAGTCCCAGCAAACATGATGCTTGTAAAGCTTTTTGACGAATTCATGATTCTTTCAGGGTACTTTGTAGGCCTACCTCTTTGACAGCTACTTTTTTGCGGCCTGGGTCATCTGAAAGATTAGTTTCATCATAATTAATTATGTTTTGTGGTGGAATATTTTCAAGTGTTTTTTGTAGATTATTGAAATAGCTAATGATTGCTGTTTTCGACTGTAGCGCAACGGCAGGCATCTGGCTGTAGTTAGATGTCAAAAGAGTGCACTCCATACGGCGACTAGTCACTTCTATCATGATAGCTACTTTTGTAGATTCCTTTCGGTTTATAACATAACATTGTTGTTGTAACTTTCGGTTTGTAGTTTGTAACATCTTCGTGCTCATACGACACTTAGTAGCTAGATCTCATTGCTGCGAATGTATGCATCGAAGTTGCAGTGGCTGCAACATGCCTTCCCCGCCATCGATGAGAGAGAGATGAGCTTGCCGGCCGAAGTGAATGAGATTTCCGTCAAAACTTTATTTAAAAGGCGTTCTTGAGGTTAGGGCTCGGCGACTCAACGATGGCTTCTGTTGCTTGATTGAAGGCGCTGCCGTCCAACTACATCGGGGGAGATGTAGCTTCTTTGTCGGGGTCACCATTGTAGCGCAACGGCAGGCACCTGGCTGTGGTCCGGTGTCAAAAGAGTACACTCCATACGGCGACTAGTCACTTCTATCATGATAGCTACTTTTGTAGATTCCTTTCGGTTTATAACATAACATTGTTGTTGTAACTTTCGGTTTGTGGTTTGTAGCATCTTCGTGCTCATACGACTCTTAGTAGCTAGATCTCATTGTCGCGATAGCTGCGCATGTATGCATCGAAGTTGCAGTGGCTGCAACACGACACAGATGCCCTTTTTCTTGTAATATTTTGGCACAATCTCATGCGAATAATGTCAGAATGTCGTTTCACGTAGCCTATAACTCTAGTCAGTGGGGCCCTGGCACATTGTTCTTGAACCGTTCAACATTTCCCCCTAGTTTGTCAAGATAATTTTTCACCAGCATCATGATGTCCATGCCATTAAAAGGAAAACCCCATTCAGCAGTTGCCAGTAAATGCTTAGCAATAGCTAATGCTTCCTTCTCACTTAGAGTAGGCCGACCAGGTCTTTGCATATGCTTTTGTTTTAATCTGTTCTGCAGAGTGCTCCGTACTATACAAAGTTGAGTACAGACATAACGCCGGCTCTGCCTGGCTGCAATTCTGTTGAGGGCCTATTGGAGTTTTAACTCATTATAGTTCCCGTACTTTCTTGAACCAGCTTGCCCCATGCACTTCCTAGGCATTATTCTCAAAGCAAACGCAGATATCCACAAAAATTGGTTCCGATATCTTGAAAAACAAATAAAACAATTTTTATATCACTATTGAGTAGCAAAATGTAGTGGCCAAAGTTACCCCAAAGTGATGAGATTTACTGGGGGTACTTTGGCCACCCCCTAGATTGCTCTCAAATTGCCTAAATTCATAATTTTTCATATTTGTTATTAATGATACATCTTTATAGTTCGTAAAAATCCAAAAAGGACTTACCACGCTTACACTGTATTGGTGTGGAAATGAAAGTTGGCAGGGTACAAAATTGGTGTCCCAGTTGTGGCTTTCTTTGCTGACGAAATACTTAATTGCAAAACAATACAAAAACACAACTAATAGTAAAAGTACTCCAAAATGACAGCCTAAAAAGAGACATAAAGTAAGTTTTTGTCAAAAATAATCACAAACAGAAATATTGCTTTTCCAAAAAAATGTTCAGCCTTGGCCCAAAGTTACCCCGTATGGCCAAAGTTTCCCCAAATTACGATATTTTGTTTGTCTATGGGCACGTCGGTCATCAAGAATTGGGTGTGGCTTCAAACAAACATCCTTCAACAACACTACATGCATCTCCCTGTATGTCACATCCAGTTTTAAGTGGCCCAAATCGCTGCCATGGCAAGATAACAACATAAGAATGTTCAGTGTTGTCTCGGCTTTTAACAAATATCGACTCGATGGCTACCGTTGATGGACAGTTTTGGTCGCCTCAAACGGCTTGTGCACCAAAACCAACACTATGCAACAATAGCGCATGCATTTCCCTACAAATCGTATCATGTTTCATTGTGGCACAAACCGTTACTATGTCGACACAAAAACAAAACGGTCCAAAGCATGCAAGCTTTTTGTCTTAAAAAAATTAAAACAACTGTTATTTCAAGTAGGGAAGATGGGGTACAGTAGGACAAACCGTTTTATAGAAAAAGTTGGAAACTCTGAAAGGTCATCGTTTGCTGATCGTTTAGTCTCCAAACAGGGGTTACACTTTAGTATTCATTTTGTTTTTTGAAGCACATGGCTAGTTGTTGTGGGAGAAAAGAAGTTTTTAGGGATAAAAAGGTTATTTTTTGTGATGCATTTCGGATGCATTTTCTCAAAGATCAAAGTTGCATTTGTAGCTGAAAGTTATACTGTACTACTGTTAGTCAAAACATTCAAATATATTTTGCTGCATTACAGTTGGATGCCAGGTTTGGACGCTGCCGCAAAACCCAAAAGAATGCTGGCAAGTACAGGAAAGTGAACAGTGGGACAAAAAATTTGGGGGCACAGTGGTACATAGTTGTTGTAGGCCTACTATTATCATCTCATCGAATTTTCATCTACGGTGGTTGTTATCACATTAGCATTTCAACGATCAGTTAAGGAGAACAAATACTAATGCGCTGTGCTTTATACGTTGTAGCCTATTTAGACAAGCTGTTAGTTGAAGGTTTGGCTTCAGTAAAATATTATAATATAAAGGTCGTTTTAGTTATGCCCAATCAATGCGGATCAACTATAAATCAAAGATTATCACTTACGTTGCTTAATGTCGGTTAAACCAAAGCAGTTACAGAAGCTTGTCCTTCTCTGCCCCAATGATTGACCCACAGTACCCCCACCTGTGTTCATTGCTCGTTGACTTCAAATAAAAATGCAATCATCAAAAATAACTTTTTTGTCCCAACGTGTCCGCCTTCCCCTACATATTCGTCATTTTTATCAACTGTTGACACCAATTCATACCGACAGCACTACAGCCCATGCAATACCCTTCTTGTCTCGTTAGTGTTTTTTGAGGCACAAACGGTCGCTTTGGCAACTATACGGAAACAAGCTTCAAATACCTCACAAATCACATAAAAAATCGAGGTGGTTTGGTATTGTATAGCCATTTTGGCGGTATTATACGGCTTGTGCCACTTATTCGACCCTACTATAACATGGCCAATACATTCCCATACACGCCCCATAAACATTCACTGTGGCTCTAGCGGTCGCAGTGGTAAATAAACGACAATCAATTTCACGCAGTATACCGCTTTGACGGAAATTGTTATTAAAAGCTTTAACGTAAACATCAAGGGACGCTGGCGGTTCCATGAGCGTTTTGGCCGTAAGTACGAAGCTTTCTAATGTAGTAATGTGATAAATATTTACATCGACATAAAAAAAGTTACAATGAAACTGCTATAGGTTTTAGAAAAAGAAATAGACTTGCAATTCAGCTGTGTTTAAACTGCAGAGAAATAGCATTGAAGGCATTGCTGTGCAAAGTGTGATTTTTCATGCTTTCAAATTAAGCTTCATCATTGTGACGGCATTGCTAAAAACTTTTGCGCTGTTATTGTTTTTGCAAAGAGCTCTTTCGAAAAACCTAATAATGGCATTTGAACTATAAAGTGTTTGCAAGCAATCGTCACATGACTTTCCGAAAATTTACCATGGGTGATATCATTCAGAGGTCACTTTATAAAATGCTTTTTTAGAAAGATGGGGTTTGCGTCTCTCGAAATTTAGCAAAAATTATTTGCAACAGTATCTCAATACTTGTTACTCATATTCATCAAAAAACGTTAAATACAGAAACTCACAGAATGAATAAAAACTATAAAAATGGACATGAGATAAAACAGATTAAAATTTATTGAATAGATTATGCTAAAGTTAAGGTATTTATTTCAAGACGTGATTTGATCTTAAAGCGATTAGTTTCTTGGTTTTCGTGTTACCGGATGATCGTAGCCATAATGGATATGCCTTGACTAGACGATGAAGAAATAGAAAGAGTGTATTTGTCGCTTCTTGCCGGGCTTCTTCGTCTAAATTATAATTTACCAAAGAAGAGATAATCAAAAAATAATTTTCAAGTTAAGTTTACCATACATCTTTCATTTTTGATGTTTTTATTTTGCATTATTCATCTTATAAGTAGGCATCTTGGAGAAAAATCTTTTGTGACTACCAAATTTAAGTTTGTGATCCCAAATGTGGTCAAGACATATTAATCACGGGTGAAAAAGTGGGAGAAAACGGCGGATTTTGAAGTGAAATCTTGAGGGATTTAAAAAATTATACTTTTTTATCTCAAAAATTGGTCAGAGGAGTTATCTACTTACGCCATAACCTAACTAATGCAATTACTGAACTGTAGATGCTGTACTCGAAGTTCCGAGTCACTTCGTCCTCTCCTGGCTACGTTTATGCCTAGAGCAAGAAATACAAGCTTTGTGCAGCCAGAAGATTAAGTTTTACAACTAGCTCTACATTTACGAAAAAGCTGTAAGTAGTAGATCAGCATTATTACTTAATGGCGTAACTGTTTTAAATACATCCATCACTTCGGCATCTTTCCTCAACTTTGAATTTATACCTCTATGCACTGAGTTGAACAAACACATGAAAGTTTGTGAAACAATTTTCTGTTTGTGAATAACCTAATTACAGTCTTTATTTATTAGTAGGAGGTCGGTATTATAGCCACAGTTTATGAAATTCGGAGTTAGATGAAAAATTAATAAAAAAATTGGTTGCTGGTCTTCACCACTGTAAGAAATTGTAGTCATCACAATATACAATTGTTCCTATCGAAAAATTTTTTTGGAAAGGGGTTATTAGGCCAATTGGGAAATCCAAGGAAAACATTTGGAGGCGGCAAAGCACCTTTTGCTCTATTTTCAGACCAAGGCACATATGTGCAGCCAAAGAAATTGGTGCCGTTAATGTCATTTGAATGGTTGTTGAATCAAATCGTCTATTAGCAAATGACTTAATCCTGTAAACGAAAAGCCATAACCATTACGCCGCACACCACCATTTTTGATTTGGTGCCCCTATACTTATTGTGAGCAGCAGATAAAATTTGTGTAATGATATAGTGTGTAAAACCAGTCCTAACTCAAAGTAAGACGATCGGGATTAGAGAAAAGGAGGCAATATTTCAATTTATGCCAACTTTTCGTTATTGCTCTCATTTACGTTATTAGGGTAAAGCTGACGCAGCCGGTTGAACCGATATTTCTACTCCAATGTCACTGCCTAGAAATATCTTTTCAACCGGCTGCGTCAGCTTTACCCTAATAACGTAAATGAGATATTTCTATTCCGATGTCACGAACTCTGCACCAAACAACAGCCACCTCAACGTGGTGGTGCAGCCTCCCTTCTTCCTTCAACTTTCAGAAAGCTCCTGCCTCCTTTCCCTCCCCTGACTCTCTCAGGGTTCTTCAATGGAATGCTGGAGGTCTTCGAGCAAGAAGCACCGAACTACTTTACTTTCTTTCGTCCCATCCTGTTGACCTTATCGGTATCCAGAAACCCAATCTTAACTCATCTTCCTCTTTCCGGATTCCTGAATTCTCTGCTCTGCGTTCTGATCGCACCCACTCCCAGTCTGGCATTCTCCCTCCTGATGCCATCACGCTAACAGCGGTGTCATCATTTTCGTCAGGCAAGGCCTATCCTTTTCTGAACTTTCTACCTCCTCTCTTTCTGTAAGCGATAGCCGCATTCTCTTCTCTTGCCTTTCCCGCGGCACTCGGCGCGGTATCTTTTTTCTCCATTTTCTTTTTTTGTGACCTAGATACATTACGTCATATCCACTGTCTTCACTTCGTTTATTTAGGTTAGATCTGATAATCAAGCACGTTTTCTGGTTTTATTTAGATTTAGATCTCTTGTATCCTTTTAGTAGCATAGATAGTAACAGTAGTTTTTGATATAATAGCACGTAACGTTAGCATTCTTTCGCGCTGTAATTTCGACTTGGTCAGTAATTAGCTCTCTCTGGTAGATTACGTTGGATATAATGTATTACCCGCGCCAGGCAAGAATTAGTGTTAGCCGCCATTGTTTTTCAGTTGATTTGTGTTTTATTTTTAGGAAGTCGACCTGCTAGCTCGGATCGGGCTAGCGGACTGTATTTAGCCGCTGTTTAGGCCTAGTTTCATATTAGTTTGTTGATTTATAATACACTGGATTTCTGCATGCTAATTTGAAGCCAGATTTGAGGGCAGGCACAGAGACCTTATTTGAATAGAACCAGAAAGCGACCGAGGTCCGGTTGACTTTCGCTTTCAATCCGAGCTAGAAGAATTTGATGATTTTCTGTGCTCAACTTTGATGAAAATCTGCTAGGGTGGTAGCCCAGTTTTGGAGTTCAAACAAGCTTACAATCGCTTTGATTTTCTCCTTGCCGAATTTGGGGTACAAGTTTATGAGCAATGGAGAATCTTCAGGAGAGTTCCGAGGTACGGAAGCATCATTCTGAGTCTGTTGTTACTGAAAACCTTGGGGTACGAGGTGGGTGCCAACCTGACGAAGCTGCAGCAGATGAAGATGTCCTGAGTGATGTGCGATTGGACTGGGTAGACGACCCAACGTCAGTAAGTTTGCTGAACCACCGATCTCTGTCGCGGTGTGCCTTGCAGTTAAAGCTCATCACATCAGTGATGAAAGAATATAGCTTGTCCGAACATAACGTTGAAGAGAGTGTACTCACTGAAACTTTGAATTATGGGTTGAAGGCACACACCATCTACAGTGCTGCTCTACACGACTGGATTGAGAGCAACCCCACGTCGCTGGCACGCCATAAAGTTCAACGCTTAATTGCCAAATATCCTTCTGACGAAAGGGAAAAGCTGAAACGCTACTACAACAGGGCGTTGAAAGATCCTGACGACCGAACAAGTGGGACGGCTAGTACACTTCACGATTCACTCTCTCAGTTGGGATCTAAGCACTCCTCCAAGTCTCTTCAAATTATTGAAGAACAGCAACACGAAATAAGGAATCTAAAAGCCCAAAATCAGCTCATGGAGCTGACTCTACAGGAAAAAGAAGTAGACATTCAAGAAAAGAAAAATAACGCAGAATTGGAAAAGAGAAGAGGTGAAATCACTTTGCTGAAGAAACAGATAGAAATTGATGCGTACAAGAACATTGCTGAGGATGCCACCAGCATTCTCGACGTGGTCGATTTTAATCGTACGCACGACGCGTACCAACAATTGGCTGTTGCTGGAAATAGCAAGTCCACGGGGGGACCTCCAGCCAAGAAGACTCCAGGGGGGCAACATTTAGGGTTTAGGGAATCTGCATTGCCAGCGCAGCATGCCATGAAACCCAAACTCGAAGAGACATGCATTCAATTGCCCGCTCTTAGGCATAGGCCTGACCCTAGGAACATTGACTCAACTGGACCAGAAGCTGGTTCTTCACATTCTCGGCCTGAAGATCCAATCAGAAAACGTACTTGTGACCAAGAGCAAGGCCATACCGACTCACGACAAAGAGTCGAACATGAAATGGGTCTTGAAGTAATTCCCTTATCTCTCGAAAGAGCTCTGTTGGAAGAAACCACTGGAGGATTACGCTACTCAGGAAACGACACCTCCGAGTATCCAGCATATCGGCATCGGTTTCTATTACGCCACCGCCAGCTGAGGAAAACTCGACCTGACCTGCTTTTGAAGTGGATCGAAACAACCGTCACTGGCCAGGCAAGAAGGTACATTCGTAATGCATTCTCTGTTTTTGATGCAGGGAGAGCTTGCGACATAGTATGGGACACCTTAGAAGAGGTCTACGGTCGAAAAGAGGTAATTCTGGAGGACGCCATGCGACAAATAAAACGACCAGCTAAATCTGTGGACCACGACCGGAAAGCGCTTCTAGAACTGCGTGCTGACATGCGTAATGTACAGGGGATTGCGGATTCGCTCAACATGGGTACGGCTTTACAAAAACCGCACCTGATGGGTACATTGTACAGCTCTCTGAGTGATAAACTAAGAGATAAGCTTGAATCCTTTTTACCCCCCGATGAATGGACGTATGAAAATTTTATACTCTTTCTCACCAGGGAAATAGCGTATATCGACACTCTGCACACAATAAAGATAGAGAAAGTAGGAAAGCCTGGGACTTTAAGACAACCTAAGCCTTCATGGTCAGCCAATACCCGCCAAGTTAATCATTCAACTCCTCATGTAGCGACCAATGAGAGATCAGATGACACTTGTTACGTGCAACGTGGAGTGAAAGAAAAGTGTGTGAAAGAATGTCTCTTGCATCCGGAAGTCAACACCCACTCCTTAGTCGAATGCAGAAAATTCCTTGGCATGAAGGTTAGTGAACGATGGGTATTTATCAAGGAACGTGGTTTGTGTTTTAGTTGCTTGGGAACAAACCATAGAACCCGGAACTGCAAAGAAAGCCACACCTGTGATAAGTGTGGACGGAATCATCATGACTTGCTGCACGATGACGATTTACAGCAAAAGAGCAATGTGAAGCCCGCAGCAACTAACAAACCTGCTATCAGGGACATGACACGTCACGAAAATACGGGGGATCACACAGACACCGTAGGGATGGTTCGTCACCAGGAAGAAGTGCCCGAGCAAATTGGACTAATGTTGTTGACGGCCATAAAGCGAGATCATACTGGATATGTCTGTGGAAGAATTCCTTTCTATGCTGCCATCGATACCGGTGCTACACGAACCCTGTGTTCCCGTGAATTGGGAGAACAGCTCCACGAAGGATGGTTGCCCGACAGCTCTCAACTCTACAAAATGTTTAACGGCGCGTTGATCAGCTGTGAGGTAATGCGAAAAGACCTGGAGATTGAGGAAACAAACCAAAGCGCATTTATGCTGAATGATACGCACTTCATCGACCAAAAGCTTCCATTTTCTCAGTACTTAGAAGAACGAAAGGATTCTACCCTACCCAGAAGAATCGATATGATACTTGGGAGTGATTTGGCCTGGAAGCATCTATTCTTTCCGTTGTTTAAGTGTTCGCCTCTGTCTGTGATGCCAATTGGCCTACACAATGCGCTCGATATTACCCTCGGACGATTCTGGTTAAGTGCAAAGACTCACTCCCACAATGGAACTAACCAAGTGGCTGCAGCTATCCAACCTGCAATGCTAGCAGAACGAGGACAAGAACAATGGAAAGTAAGTGCTGATGGCGCTTGCACTATATCGACTTGCCCCTCTGGTACGGACCAGAACCCTGCTGATGTGGCTACAAGGGGATGTCGCCTCAATAATAAAGAGAAATGGGACCTCTGGACGGGGGACCTTGCTTTCTTCGCTGTCCTGCGGCAATTGACGAAGTCGATTTATCTACAATCGAGAAGATATGTATTGCAGAGGTCATGAGCGCGACACAGTCCAAACCGCCAAATTGTGCCGAGACTGGATTTATGGAGCACACACTGAGCAAGACAAATAAAATGCAAAAAGCTTTTCGAATCCTTAATAGGGTAATCAAATGCTACTATAGATGGAAAGGACGTCTACAGGGAACCGACCCCCAAGAAAATAATGCGAAGCAAAAAGAACTTGTAGATAATCCGAAGAACACTCTGCGCATTCTTGTACGGGCTGCACAGCACGATGGACTGGGCGAACTCATTGCCCTGATTCAACACGAGAACATATCATTCGAAGACGCTCTTGATCGATTACCTGAAAAACGAAACGCGACAATGATCTCTCTGAGAGGTCTGGTGCCGTATGTAGATTGTGATGGAATTCTGCGGGTTGGTGGAAGGTTAGACTATTCCGCGGACTTATCAGATGAAGCAAAGCATCCCGCCTTATTGCCTATCGAACACAATGTTACTAGACTGCTTATTTTAGAGCGACATGAAAAGCTCGCTCACCGATCTGCTGAATGGGTCCTAGCTTCGCTTAACTCGGACATGGGCGTAAGACCTATTGGTGGAATAAGGACAGTGCGAACCTATCTGAATTCCTGCTTTACCTGCAAGCTGTTACGTAAAAGCAGAGCTGAACTGCTGATGTCTCCTCTACCAAATTATCGAGTGACGTCACAACAACCAGTCTTCAGCTCAGTGTCTATCGATTACACCGGACCCTTTGAAGTCAAACGAGGGCGTAACAAAGAGAAAAGATGGATTTGTGTGTTCGTATGCAATGCGACATCAGCGGTCCGCATCGAATTGGTGGAATCTCTGAGCACTACATCGTTTCTGAACTGCTTACAACGATTTCTTTGCCTTACAGCAAACAAGACGCAACATATTCGCAGCGACTGTGCAACGACATTCATTGGAGCTAACAATATTCTCAATCCCGAGTCAGCGCAAACGACTTGGGAATCGATGAAACTGCGTGACTCACCGTCAAGCACAGCAATTACCTGGGAGTTCTCAACACCTGCCAGCTCCCACCATCAGGGAACGGTGGAGCGGCAAATCCGAACCTTTAAAGAAGTTTGTGAAGGAATTTTGGGCGCTGATAATCAAGCGCGCCTACCATCCGATTTTGAATTGATGACCATTTGCCGCCAAGCTGAATATATAATGAACTGTAGACCGATGGGAAAATTCGTCGGCAACCAAGATGACGTCAAGGCACTAAGACCGATTGACTTAATTACTGGATACCTGGATCCCTCCGACAATGATCTTCTTCCAAACGAGACTACTAATATTCGAGACAAGCTACGCCGTGGACATCAATACACTCGCCGTCTCGCTCAAGAATGGTGGCAAAGATGGACCAACCGCTATCTTTACTCTCTCCAAGAGCGCCAAAAATGGAGAAATGTTGAACGCAACTTTCAGAAAGGCGATCTTGTTCTTCTAATTGATCCTGCTACCCCACCAGTTGGCCGTCATCCATATGCTCTAGTGGTGGACCTGAAGCAATGTCCTGATGGGAAAGTACGCTCTGCAACCGTTCGCATGTCTGATGGTCGGATTCGAGAACGAGATGTCCGCAAACTAGTTCTCATCGAGCCTGTTGCTGAACCGAGAACGGACAATAACTGCTATACCGATGATGATGTCAACAACAATGATGACTTCAATACCTCCAGATGAACAATCAATCGATGAGCTGAGCTTATAGCGAAGATTGTAATAGGCCTAATGTGTGTAATATTTCTTTAATTTCTTCGCGGCTATCATTTTTTTGTGTTAAATTATGTCTCTCTTAGACTCGTTCCATAATTTGGGGGGACTGTAAGCGATAGCCGCATTCTCTTCTCTTGCCTTTCCCGCGGCACTCGGCGCGGTATCTTTTTTCTCCATTTTCTTTTTTTGTGACCTAGATACATTACGTCATATCCACTGTCTTCACTTCGTTTATTTAGGTTAGATCTGATAATCAAGCACGTTTTCTGGTTTTATTTAGATTTAGATCTCTTGTATCCTTTTAGTAGCATAGATAGTAACAGTAGTTTTTGATATAATAGCACGTAACGTTAGCATTCTTTCGCGCTGTAATTTCGACTTGGTCAGTAATTAGCTCTCTCTGGTAGATTACGTTGGATATAATGTATTACCCGCGCCAGGCAAGAATTAGTGTTAGCCGCCATTGTTTTTCAGTTGATTTGTGTTTTATTTTTAGGAAGTCGACCTGCTAGCTCGGATCGGGCTAGCGGACTGTATTTAGCCGCTGTTTAGGCCTAGTTTCATATTAGTTTGTTGATTTATAATACACTGGATTTCTGCATGCTAATTTGAAGCCAGATTTGAGGGCAGGCACAGAGACCTTATTTGAATAGAACCAGAAAGCGACCGAGGTCCGGTTGACTTTCGCTTTCACTTTCTTTGCTCGATCCCTACTCTGATTATGTAGGGATCAACATCTCTCTTAACAAGTCCTCCTCGCTGTCACTTCTTAATGCTCCCTATTCACTCCTCTCGATGGATGGCAGAACCGACTTCTTTTCTCCCTCCTCCAAAAACCTCTTCATACTGGGGGACTTCAATTGCCACTATCCCCTCTGGGACTCAAGAGGTACTTTCGACCCCCGAGGGGAGGAAGTATTCGACTGGGTCATCTCCACCCTCTCAATGACCCTGACACACCCACCCGTCTACATCGCTCCTCTCCTGACATCTCCTTTGCTCCCTCTTCTCTTGCCTTTTCTTGCTCCTGGGAGGTGCTTCAGGACCTGGGTTCTGACCACGTACCAATTCTTCTATCTGTCCCCCTCTCCCCGATCTTTTGCCCCAACGAGCGTCCTCCTTCCTTCAATTTTCAGAAAGCTCGCTGAGATGGCTTTGTCTCCTACTTTGACTTTCACTGTCCTTCTGCAGAGGAATACTCGTCTCTTTCTCTTTCCTCTGCTGCTGCTCTCTTTACCTCTCTGGCACTGAATGCGGCCAAATCTTCCATTCCTTTCGGCCGCATCATACGCCTGGTGGTCTGCTGAAGTGGAAGACGCAAGGCTTTTGCTGCCGCTCACAGAAGTGACGAAGACTGCTAGGCTTACATCTCCGCTTTTCGACGCGCTTCGTCAGTCATTGCCAAGGCCAAGGCTGAGGCATGGCAGACGACTCGCTTTTCTCTCTCACCCAAATCGAACCCTAAATCTGTATACTCTCTCCTTCGCTGGCTCTCCTTCCTCTTCTCCTAACTTCCCCAACTGTTTTTCTCCCAGGGAATCGGCTTCGGTTATCGCCGCTTACCTGTAATCTCACTTTTCCGTATCCCAGCCAAAGGCCCTGCGTAGCAGAGCCAGAGGCTACCTCTCTGAACTCCGCCGTGCCAGGTGCCCGAAGGAGTTTCACTCGTCCTTCTACTCTCCTTTCTCCCTCACTGAACTTCTTGCGGCTGCCCCCAACCTCTCCTCGTCCACTGCCATTGGCCCAGACAAAGTTGCCTATCCTATGCTGAAGCATCTTCCTCGCTCTGGCATGGATTTTCTTCTTCACATTTTCAATCTCTCCTGGTCTTTGCATTCCTTTCCTTCCATCTGGAAGACGTCTTCCATTATTCCCATACACAAGATGGGAAAACCTCTCGACTCTCCTGCTTCTTTCCGGCCTATCTCTCTCACCGCCTGGGTACCAAAACTTTTTGAACGCATCATACTATCCCGTGTACTCTTCTCAGTCCATTTCGGATGGGTTTAACAAACCCAGGCCGGGCTCTCGGACGATCCTGTCTACTATTGATTTCTAAAGCTTTTGACTCTGTTTGGCATCCCGCCCTTTTCCATGAACTCATTTCGGCTGGCCTCCCTCCTTGCTTTGCTCGTTGGACTCAATCTTTCCTTTCTGATAGGCGGGCTTGCGTGGTTTTTCAAAATCACAAAAGTCGTTCCTTTCGAGTCCGACGAGGTGTTCCGTAAGGATCCGTTCTTGGCCCTGTACTTTTCTCTCCTTTCATCAATGATCTTCCGGTTTCTCTGCCTTCTTCCGTTAGCTGCTCCCTCTACGCTGACGATCTGGCCATTTGGTTTTCCTCCCCCTCGGTTCCCGCTGCTATGGAGGCCACATAAGGAGCTGTGGTCTGAGTACTCACGGTATCTTCCTCTCAATCCGAGCAAATGTGAGACCTCCATCTTCTCAGTGGATCCCCACCAAGCTAACCTCCAGCCCAACCTCCTCTTACTCGGCTCCCGTCTCCGTTTCAACCCAACTCCAACTTTTCTTGGGGTCACCTTCGACTGCATTCGTTCTTTTTCTAAATTGTATCCTCGCTGAAGGCCAAGTTCTTCCCACGCCTCAAGGTCTTACGCTGTATCTCTGCTTCCTTAAGAGCCCCTCTCTGTTCTGTATAAATCTTTTCTTCGGCTCCTTTTCACTTACACTTCACCCGGATGGTTTCCTTTCCTAAGCGTTACCAATATCACCAAATTGGAACGCCTCCACCGAGCGGCTAGTCGTGCCATCACCGGCTACCGCTCGTCCTCCCCTATTCTTTTCTCTGAGGCTTCTCTACCTCCCCTACGAATCACCATGACTCATTTATCTTATGAGCGGGCCCTTAGTCTCCCAACCTCGTTACCCATTTCAGGTTTGGCCAGACTAGGAGTGAAACCATAACTCTGCAGATCGTTCTGGAGAGCTTTTGCGTCCACTCACCCGCTCATGCTTCCTTCTACTTGATCTAGGGAGGCTCTTCTTGCTTGCCCTCCCTTTCCTCCTTGGAATCTGCCTTCGTTCACCGTGGAGTCCACCCTTTCAACTTCATGCTCTCGCTGTGATCCCCTCCTTTCTCGCCAAGGTGCGGCTCTCGTCCACCTTGACTTTCTCCCCCCTCATGATCTGGTGCTTTGGACTGACGGCTCTGTTCCTTCTCCTCTTGGAAAGAACTTTTATAAATATTGTTGGCCTGTAATTGCTCTCATCGCCCCCATTTCCCCCCTTGACAAGAGTAGTAGCTAGTTTGTAGCAAATTAATATATGCTTGGAAGGATAACACATACAGCAAAAAATTAAAGACAAGAGAACAATTACATACACTTTAGCGCTATTACGTATTATTTTGGAGAAGCTTTATAACATCACGGTTCACTTAAAACCCACCGCAACTTGCCTAGGTAGCGACAAATAGTAGTATTTGGTTTTCAAAATTTGAACTAAAAATGGCACTTTAACTGATTTGCAGAAAATGAAAACTTAAATTTGAAGCTGTTTTTTTGTGCTTGTATACCGCATTCCTACGCAACAGACGTTTAACTCTTTTGCTCCCGCGTAAATGTCCGTAAGGTGGCAGCGCGAAAAACTGTCATAATCAATCATAATTAATCATAATTATGTACCTCAAGTTTGTTTGTAAATCATTACTCAGCTGTCTACTTCTACATTAAGTGTGATATATCGTTGAAATCTACATTTCTTGAGGATTTCAAATAGAAAAAAAAATTTTTTTTGAATATGCAAATTTTATGCAAATGAACCCCCCCCCCAACTGGGGGGTAATTGTCTTTACAATTAAAGAGGTACCCTCAACTCAAAGATCACTACAGATTTCATTTTCAACCAATTTTTTTTAGAAATGGTCGCAAGATGATGCTAAGGAACTAAGCTTTCAAGGTACATCAATCAAAACTTACCTAAAAGCCTAGGTTTTCTACAATTTGCAATTTTCTGAGACAAATGACCTTTTTTTTGACCGGTACCGACCGGTACCAAATTTTGGTAGTTAAATTCAGTACCTAAAATACGATCAGTTATTATCTGTTAGAGGTTGGCCTAAACCATGTAACATTATGTATTTTTGAACAGGTAATTTCTTCAAGATTCAGAAAATATCAAGTTTAAATAGAATATGCTGTCACTGACAATGAAACAGCAGCTTGTTTACACCCTTCCCATTTGTTGAGAAACAAGGGGTATACAGCAAACTTTGATTTACAAAAGCCAAACTTCTGCTAGCTTTTAAACTTGTATTTTGCTTCTTGTCTCCTTGGAAACTTGATACAAAATGACGAATTTAGTGGTGAAACATTTGCAATTTATTTTATTTTTTTATAGGATGTAGTTTTTGTAAAAATGATAATTTAGTGAAGGTAAGTCAAAACATTTTTGGGGGTTTTGAACTGACATAATGTACAGTACTCATTTTTGATCAGTAAATATCATATACCACTTAGTCTAAACTATTTAAAGTTATATATTGCTGGAAAGCAAATTTCCTAAGCTTTCAAATGAGACCGGTATTTAGCAACATATGATATTTTTTACGCACTAAATTTACTTTTATCTACTTACCATTCAAATTTGTTTGGGGGGGTTTTGAGACCCCTAAAAAATTTGGAAATTTATAAAAGTAAAATTTATTATTATCGCTTGAAATTTTGTCAAATGATACCCGAAAAGAGTAGTTTTCAGACTGTGTCAATGATAAAGGGTTTGGTTTTGTGGTAAAGATGTAATCTCAATTTGATTTTAGTGTGGTTGACACGTGCTGAGAATTTGGCCGATTTTGTCGTCGGCAACTGGGTTCTTGGTCATTTTAACCCATTTTGGGTATAAAAATCCAAGAATTACGGCACAAATTATACATCTTCCGATGCGTGAGGAAGTAAGCGTGATTTTTTGAAAATTTTATGAAAATCGGATGAAAAATAAAGTTAAAAATCGATTTTTTATTAAATTTATTTTGTAACTCAATTTAAAAAAATTTGAGAGAAACACTGAAAACACGAGATCATCAATCGATGATCGCGGGAGCGAAAGAGTTAATTTTAGCATCTTTTTGAGTAAGTTGCAATTACCCAAGTAGCTTTACTTCAAACTTAACAAACTCCAGAAAAAGTAAAAGCAGCAAAAAATGAAAGCATTTTAGGAAGTAGCTTGTTCCTGAATAACCTAATTAAGAACTACTTCGTTACTGACAGACTGTAAGCAAATTCTATCTTTTATTTATTTGGTGGCATTATGCAATTGTTTCCTTCGCACAAATAATACATACATGCAAACTAGTTACTACAGAGACAGCCCTGAGGCCACGATTGCCTCTCTATATTTTCTCGCTTTTGCAATGCAGGGCAGGGCAGCTATTTCCCACGTTGTGCCAGAATTGCGCATATATGGACCTCAACATGAAACCTTTAGCTCCATTCGTATCATCTAATGCTTGTATTACTACCAACCATCTTTTTACTGAATAGCCGAAGCATTAATGTTTTTTCGACATGTCAATTGAGTATTTCTACCTGGGTATGTACAATTAAGATTAGTTAAGAATCGCTACTCAACCACAACCAATTTTTGCTTCAAACCTCGCAAAACTTTCAACTACTTTCAAATTGATTTAATAAAAAAATTATTGCAAATAAGAAAACAAAAACAAAACTGCGAATAAAATAAACAAAACAAACCAACGTTTTAATATTTTATAATAAACCCAAAAATCGTACCAGCTTTGTTGCATTTCTGCTGAATCACTCAACAGGTTTTACGTAATAAGTTTCATGTAAAATGTTGTTTGATCCAGTTGTCCTAATGCAAAGTTACTTATCGAAATTATGTGTTGGCATTACCCAGGGCTCACTTTTTAATCTGGTAAGCATTGATAGTTATTAAGAAAATAACTTGAAGCTTTGTTATTTGAGAACAGTATCTCTCAAATACAATTGAAAATTAAATAAAATTTACTGACTTAAATTGATACAAAATTTCAAATTTCGCTGAGGGTCAAACGAGTCCCGAATTTTTATCCTTCAACCACAGGCATTTGTATGTTCTTCTATTACCACCTTCGGTCATCTGAAACTACAATATCTTTGCGATCAGATCACTTCGGAGCTGCGAGTAGCTGGCACAGCTAACTTCTTTCCCAAGCAGCGAAAATTTCCAACTATGTGACAGCGTAGCCTATGATTAATCGTAAAAGTTTGAATGATGACCTAAACGCACACCTTACATCTATAAACAATGTCATATCATTCACCAGCTAATGTTTCCCTATAGCAGTGGTTCTCAACCGGTAGTCCCCGGAACCCCTGGGGTTTTCAAGGGGGTCAGTGAAAATGTTGTGAATTTGTATTTCCTAATTTGATTGATAAATTTTCATTATTGAAAATGACACATTGTTTTGATTGCGTCAGAAAGTTAGAAATATAATAATCGCTCTATGATATAGCCACATACACTTATTGCGATTTGTTACTCCCATTGTGACATTACAATTATGGTACATTGATCAACTGGGAGAGATGTACGGCACAGCTGGATAGAATAATATTTATTTATTCAAGAGAGTAAGGCTTTGCGAAGGAAATAATTTTCATACCTGGGCTAAAAGTTATTTAAAATGGTTAAATCCAGGAAGTTACCTTCAAAAGGGATTTGCTTTAGTGTTAGATGATGGCAAAGAAAAGCCGCAGTGCGTTTTTTGCTATACTATTCTCAGCAACGAAGCAATGAAGCCATCAAAGCTTAAGCGTCACTTGCAGCAAAAGCACCCAGAGCATGTAGAAAAACTAAAATTTATTTGAAAGACAAAAACTGGATGCTAGCGGATAATTTCATGAACAAAGCACCCCAAACCTGACCGCTTCTTTTGAAGTGGCATTACAAATAGCCGAGCAAAAAAACCTCACAACATCGGAGAAACCCTCGTAAAACCTTGCGCTGTGAATATGGTTAAATTGATTTCAGGAGAAACAAGTGCAAAGAAACTTCAGCAAGTGTCTTTATCCAATGACACAATAAAGAGGCGCATTTCTCTGATGGCAACAGACGTCAAACAGCCAGTCATAGCGGAAATAAAATCATCCTCGATGTTCTCCATACAAGTCGACCAATCAACCGACGTTGCATCATATTCACAGCTCTTGGTATTTGTTCGTCACATACATATGGAGGACGTCAAAGAAGAGTTTTTGTACTGCAAGGCCTTGGAAACTTCAACCACTGCTCAAGATTTAATGGACAGCATCTCAAGTTTTTTGATATAAAACGCTTGTAGTGGGAAAAGCTCTGTGGTGTATGTACCGTTAGATGCTGGTACATACAACGCTGGGATGCAAATCTGGTTTCCAAATGAAAATCAAAGAAAAATCTCTTGAAGTTAGAGGAGTGCACTGCATAATACAAAGGTATACTCTCGCCGGCAAGACTCTTCGTAACTTTTTGAAGGAAGTGCCTAACTGTTGTGAAAATAGTTAATTTCATCAAAAAAAGTGTCACAACTTCTCTGTTCCAACAGTTTTGCAAAGAAGTGGTCACTGACCATGAAACTCTTTTGTACAGTATTATATTGCTGTAGGATGGCTTTCGAAAGAGAATGTCGTTACTCGCTTCTTTGAGCTGAGAACTGAAATCAAGCTTTTTCTGGAAATGATCGAAAAAGATGCCTTCGTCGACTTCTTCAAAGACGAAACATGGCTACCTGGTCTGGCTTACTTTCCTGATATTACTGAACAAAAAAGTTTAACTTGAGACTTCAAGGACCTGATACAAACATATTACAATTTGGAGACATTTCGCGTGGCTTCATAGAAAAGACACATAATTGGAATCGCAGAATCAACCAGGAAAACTTCGCAATGTTTGAAAACCTATCTGGATTTGAATCTGGTCTCAGTTCACCAATAAAACAAGAAATTTGCGATCGCTGGAAAGTGAATTTCGGAAGTACTTTCCTGATCTTTCAAAAGGGTCCGATGTTTTTCCTCGAAACCCGTTCTCCGTACGGATAGACATAGCAACTATTCCTGAAGACGTCCAAGACGAGCTGTTGAAATTGAGAAATGACTCAGCTGGTCGTGAAATGTTCATGACTCAATCACTGTCTCAGTTTTGGAGCTCCATGTTGTCGTTCTACCCAAAGTTATCAACGTAAGCATAGCGCGTTATTGTTTCATTCGCCTTCACTTATCTTTGTAAAAGAGAATTTTCTGCTCTCATGCGCATCAAGTCAAAGGCTCGCAACCAGCTAGACATGGAAAATGATATAAGAATAGCGATTTCCAAACCACGACCACGCATTTCGAGACTTGCTTGTAATATGCAACAGCAAAAATCGCATTAAAGTGCGTTCATTTTAAAATAAATAAAATGATCTACATTTGTTCTGTGTTTGATTAGGTAAGGGTTAAATGATTATGCTGCAGTGTCATCTAAATATTAAGTTCAAGCTAAAATCTATAGTGGGGGTCCGCAATTTTTTGAAGGGAAATTCGACGGTACGCAATAACAAAAAGGTTGAGAACCACTGCCGTATAGGCTATTAACTTGAGAGCTCATCGAAGTGCAGTGTGATGAATTTTACCATCAACGTTTAACCTTTTCTTCTTTTGCTAGCATTAAGTATCCCTGAAAGTCTAGTATGGTATTTGTAGATGAAAAAACGTCCTTTTCTTTAGCTAGGTGAGCTAAGTATTCAGTCTCTGTTTTTGATATCATCTCTCTCATTTCATTTTGCTGTTCATCTAAAAACAATAAGCGTACAGTCGATAAAACCTTAAAAGCAACAAGATTGATTCATTTCGTTTAATCTTGAAAAATGTATTACATTTTTTTAGGGTCAACTAAAAAATTCTGCCAATTCTAGTGAGAGAAGAGCTTAACAGAAGACTGTGACAGTTGCAGTGAAGACGAGAGGGAGCACAAGTTTCTCAGTGGACACCAGTGTCAAAAAATTTGGATGAGACAGTACGCCTCCAGTCCGAGAAATGACAAGAGTGGATACGAGAAGTAAGAGAGAGACTACGTGGTGCTGCAGAGGGCAGGAGTACCGTACCCCACTTGGCCAACTCATCAGACGCGTCGTCTTTGCCCGGAAAAATGAGTGTCGGGGTTTCTATTGTAGCCTGATAGTAAAGAGGGAGAGAGAAGATATTTCCTGCTAGAGAGTTTGAGGTAAAAAAGAAGACTGAGAAGACAGAGCGAAAGTCTGAGAGAAAAAGGAAAAAGAAATGGCAAACTTGTTAGTGCTGCCGAGACCAGCGAAAAACTTGCAGAATGGCGCAGACTTCAACAGATAAACTTGAACAAACTGGGAATGCCGACAAGGAAAGAGTAGCCTAGGCGCCACAAAGTGAGAAGTTGGCAAGGCTGCCAGAGCCGCCTGTGCCAAAGAGACAAAGGAACAAAGCCATCAGTTCACATCATAAGATGGTGAGATGGGAGAGAGTCAAGGTGAACGAGTCTCGCCCTGGCGAAAAAGAGAGGGCAGAGCTGAAGCATGCAAAGGGAAGAGTTAGTTCTACAATAAAGGAAGGCGGGATACAAGGAGGAGAGAAAAGGCATGCAAAGGGAACCTCCCTAGGAAATTTAGGAGAAAGCATGAGCGGGTGAGTAAACGCAAAAGCTCTCAACGAGCATCTGGGGAGTCTTTGTCTTATTCCAAGTTTGGCCAAACATGAAATGTGAGAGGAAATGGGAAACAAGGGCCCGCTCATAGGACAGGGCGAAATGAGTCAGAGTGGCTCGCAAAGGAGATAGAGGCCACAGAGGAAGGAAGACGTTAGTCCTTAGACCAGCGCTCCAATCGAATCAGAGTTCCTTAGGTAGCCTCCACAGTAGCAGGAACCGAAAGGGAAGAGGACCAGATCGCCAGGTACCAGTATCGAGACAGCAGCTGACAGAGGAAGGTACAAACGCGAAAAAATCATTGATGAAAAAAAAAATCAGGGTCAAGAACAGAGTCTTACGAAATATCTCGGCAAGCTCGAAAAGAGCGACTTTTGAACGCATCATCCAATTCTGTCTACTCTTCTTTCCGGAATCTAACTCCTTTCTTTCTCTACGTCAGGCCAGTTTTCGCCCTGCTTGGTTATCTTTTGATCAAATTCTTTATTTTTCTCGGTCAATTTTAAATGCACAAGGCTTTATTTTTACAAACTTATTTTTTTGATTAATTTCAAACCCAAGTCGGGCTCTTGGACAATCCTTTCCACGGTTGATTTTTCAAGGTTTTGGATTCTGGCACCCAACTCTTTTCCACAAGTTTATTTCAGTTGGCCTCACTCCTTGCTTTGTTCGATGGACTCCATCTTTCCTTTCTGATAGGTACGCCTCGCCAAGGTCTTCCATAAGGATCTATTGTTGGCTGTGTTCTATTCTCTCTTTTTATCAACGATTTCCCCGCATCTCTACCTTCTTCCGTCAGCTGTTCTCTCTATGCTTACTACTGTATCTGGCCGGTTGGTCCTCTTCCCTTTCTGTACCTGGTGTTTCGGAGACAACACAAGGAGGTCTGATTCAACTGGATCGCTGGTCTAAGCACTGGAGTTTTCCTTTTAATTCTCTTTTCAGTGGATGCCCATCAAGCTAATCCTTAGTTTCGCCTCTCCCAATTTAACTCCCCGCTTAGCTTCAATCCCACACTAACTTTTCTTGGGGTCACCAGTGTCTGCACTCTTTACTTTTCTAACCTTTATCTTTGCTGAAGACGAGTTCTACCTTCTTCTCAAGGCGTTACGCTATATTTATGCTTCCTCTTTGGGACCCTCCAAAAAGCCCTTTCTTTTCCGTACAAAATGTTTCTTCGGCCAGTTTTCACTTATACTTCATGTCACGTTTCAATAGAATTTCCGTTCAATCTCAATCTTAATTTACAACTTAAAATTGAGGCGACGTATAATATCGCTCGAATAATTAAGTCTGGTGGTAACTTAACAGCTAGGAAAAGATTGGCTTCCAATAAGATACTTTAACTCACGCACTTCTCGATCAAGAACAGAACAACTATATTCACAAACCACTTTAAAACTTCAAATTCCTTCGCTTGTCAAATACAGAAACTAAAGCACTTTACTATATAAATATCAGACTACCAAAACTAAAACCACCAAAATATTCGGTTGATTCCTGTCACAAAAATTACCACAGAACCACGCCTTTTTACTACACTCTACTATCTCTCTCTCTCTCTGAATGAATGAAAAATCTCGCTGCCTTATATATATAACTGGAAAATAATCTAGAAATTGCTAGAACATCACGTGACACAAGAAAAACATCTTTAATAAATTATGTAATCGCTAATAATAAAACAAAAAAGGAAAAATCTTCGAGAAGAAACAATCACTAGAATACACTGGAACTTAGTTACGTAGTCAACTATTGTGACGTCAGAAAAGGCGTGTGAGTTACAAATCTATTAATAAATGCGAAAGAAAAAAAGGTCTTTTTCGAAAACAGTTTAGCAAGTTTAGGGCTTCAGACAATTCAGATTTACAAATAAAGCGATCACTGCAAAATAAAACAACAGATTACAATAACTATACATTTTTAAAAACTATTCTTTTAATGCAAATTTACTTATTCATGACACTTCACCAAAATGATTTTTACGTCTATACGTCACGATACCAAGTTGCGACGTCTTTAACGAGCGGCTAGTCGCACCATAAATGGCTGTCTCTTGTCCACCTTTATTTTTCTTTTGTTTTCGGAGGCATTCCTGCCTTCCTCACGAGTCTCCCCTACATTTGTTCACGTTCTCTTATGAGTCAGTCGTCACACAACCTCTTTTCCTATTTTAAATATGGCCAAACATGAAACAAAACCAAGACTTACCAGTTTTCTAGAGAGTCTTTGTGTCCAATCAACCGATCATGCCTTCTCCAGGAAGACCCTTTTTACCTGCTTTCCTCACCCTTGGAACCCACCTTTCTTCAAAGTGAAATTCTTTCTTTGCACCCGTGCTCTCGCTTTGACCTTTCTCCTTCTCGCGATATCACGATTTAGACCAATGGTTCTGACTCTTTTCTTTTTGACAACGTAGGCTCCGAAGGCTTTTCAACTACTCACTATGAGGCGCTGAAGCCACTGCTGCCTTTTCGGCAGAGCCAGTGTGTTCAAGTTTTTCTGCGGAAGCCCGCGGCTTTTTACAAGTTCTCTGCTGGTCTCGGTAGCACCAACAAATTTTCCATTTCGCTTTTCTACTCTCAGACTCTCGTTGCCCTTGCCACACTTTCCGCTTCTTTCCCCAATTCTTTCTCTCACACTCTATGGCATATTTAGCAGAAACTATTCACTATTTTCTGTTCCTTACTATCCAGCCACAACAGATCTCTGGTTACTCATTTCTTACGGATAATGATACAGCCAATGAGTTAGCTAGACAAGGTGCGCTGCTACAGCAACATCCAGCTCCATGTAGTCTCTCTTTTCTAACCTCTCGTATCCAATCATTTCTCTTATCGAAATGGAGGCGTAATGTCTCGTCAAAATCCTTCAACACATGGGCCCCTTTAGTATCCATGAGGAACATGTGCTTCCTCATTACGTTCGTGGTGTTCTCTTTCCTCTTCGCCGCAACAAACACGGCCTTCTTTTAAACTTCTTCTCTCTTTCTAGAATCAGCAGATTTGAAAATTCCTCATGCAGCACCTGCGGTCAACCGAATCAGGACACTTCTCAGCTTGTTCTGTATTATCCAGGCATAGATCCTTACACCGCTTGCTCTTTGGCTACTCCTTTTCTACATGCGACCACTGGTCTTAGCCTTGGGGAGTTATCCGGTTCTGAGGCTCCATGGTATTCCGCCATGCCCTTAATCTCGAAACAGGTCGGTTGAAAACAGAAAGCTACTAGGTTTTACTATAGGCCGTACGCAGCATAACATGCACACAGTAGTTTTCCATAACCAAGGTACATCCCACTGCAAACGCTTGAGAGTTTTTAAGCGTGTTTTGGCAGAAACGATCTTTAAATAAAATATTAATTTAGTGATGAAAATTAAAACGAAAACATATCCAAAAAATGTCTTATAAAACTTTTTTGAACCCCTAATCATGACTGCAAATTTGGTGTCACATTTCACTATACACATCATCGCTATCTTTGAATAATATTTTTGAAGCATTTGGTAGGACTCGACAGAATCGAAAGCAAGTTTAAACGCAGCGAAATGGGTGCTCTAGCCAGGAACTGCGATAGCAATAAATGGGGCTAGGGTGGCCAAAACGGTGTGCCGGAGGGTCTTCGTGCAAAACCTTGATAAACATTACCTTGGACTTCCAAAAAACTTTTTCAAGTTGGTCTTCAGAAATTCAAAAGAATTTCCCAATTTCAGACTGATCTCCAAAAACAAAAAGTCTTCGCCAAAACAACTGCAAAAGTAGTAATGGGCCCGGGTTCTCATCTGTCTTCCACCTTTTCGTAGGCCCTAGCCCTAACCATTACACCATCGCACCGGTTAAAATTTTGTTGAAAGGTGCAAGAGCTTACACAATTTAAAACCTAGATGAAAAATTACTAAATTTTTCCTCATGCGAAACTGCAAGCAGAGCCGAATTTGCGTTCAATAAAGTCATATTTACCTATACAGTAATCTACTGGTGGAGCAGGACTTTGTTACGTCTTTCAAAAACATCTTTTGTCAAAAGCTTTTCGTGGCGCACTCCTCATGTTTGAATGACATCAAATGAAAAAAGTAAACATGATGTAATATTTCGAAAATTACAAAAGCAATGCAAATGTAGCGACCAAGTAACAGCGCTTTTGTAATAAATGGTTGTTTTTGACAAATGTACTTGTAATATATTTGAGAAATCTTTATCATATTTAATCTTAGGAAATATTAATTATACACGTTTGCAATATTACCAAAAAAATATCATGTACAACAAAGGACACAGGTTACAAATAGCTGATACCATTTGTAATACAATTTAATTGAGTTAGTATGCACATCTACAAAGCATTTCTTAGATGATGCAAGTCTTCAGTGACGCATACACTAGTAGCGAATTACCAGTATAAATGTTATTTAAACACTCAAAAAAGTTTTGTTGGATCCTAACAAAAAAATAAACACGATAACTCATACTTACTACTGTATCACAAACCTGCACTGTACCGGAATTATGCCTGAAATGTTGTACTTACCAGGAAAAACCAATATTTTATTGCGACGTAGTTTTAGGACATCACGATAATTTTACAATTATTGATAAAAACTGGGATTTCACTGAGATTGAAATTAGTGATATTAAATACAATTTGTTCAAAAAAAAGGATTCAAAGTCAGCAAGGTTGACAGAAAAGGCAGATATTATTCACAAGCAACTTGAAGGGAGCAAGCGCATATTCAATTATCTTGTGGTATTGTTTTGTCACAATATGATAACATGCAGTAACCTCCCGCTTAAGTTCGCACCCGTTTAAGTTCGCATCCCAGTTAAGTTCGCACCAAATTATCAAAAAAACTGGAATCAACTTTTTCAGGCATTTATTAACATTTACAACGAATCACATTTTTAAGAGGTTCACAATTTAAATAAGTCATGGATCGTCAGCTGATGCATATTCCTCACTCTTTTTCGCTTTTCTTCCAACATCACCTGCCTTAATTTGCGCTGAAATATTTCGAAGGAATTTTTCATTTCACTATAGCCATCTCCCGCTTGAGCTTGGGCAGTAGGACATAATAGCTGATCTTCTACTTCCAAGACTTTATAGTACATTTTTTCAAAACCATCAAAAGTTACATCGTTTGTCAGGACTACTGGTTCTGAATTCTGAGCACAAGCTTCGACCATCATATCTTCATTGGCATCTTCATTTCCGACTGTTGTCTGTGCTCTTGTCAACACCTCATTGACATCTTCCATAATTTCTTTAGAAAACTCTTCACCATTTTCATCGTCAGCATGCACAAACTCATCCATAGTGCCTTCATCTATAGGAATATTTAATGCCTCGAAGTTGTGCAGTAGGTCAGCCATTAAGTCAGTTTCTTCGTTAGTTCCAGCTTGCAAAGTTGGGAATAATTCAGCCTTGTTGAATGCATTCTTTATTGTTGTATCCGATATAGCATCCCAAGCAGCCTTAATATATTGCGCTGCATCTAGTAAGTGAGCAGGGTTTCCATAAGCCACTCCTGCTGCACCTCTAGGGAGTCTTTTTGCTTGCTCTTTTTTTCGCGCCTTCAAATCTTTATCAAGCTCATAGAAACCCAAGACATCTTTGAGGTATAAATATTTGTATCTTTTCTTTAGCGCAGCAATTATTCCCATGTCACAAGGCTGTTTCCAGCTAGTGCAGTTTGGTGGAAAAACACAACTTTGACATTATTTTTCTCAAAAGCTGCAAAATGACCTGGAGCATTATCCATCAGAAGAAGAATTGGGCGTCCTGTTCTCCGTCTCACTTGAGGATAAAACACTTCTTCAAACCATTTTTAGCAAGTGGTGACGTCCATCCATGCTTTATTCTGACTTATATAAGTGACAGGCCATTCTCGGTTTTTTATACAAGCAGGAACCTTTGGCTTTCCAATTAACGTGCAAGGAATCTTATGAGTTCCTGTAGCATTTGTGCAAACCACCAGTGACACTCGCTCTTTAGCTTTCTTCTTCCCTCGGGTGCTGCTGATATCTTCGCACTGCAGAAGCAAGGTATATCTTGGCAGCAGCCGAAAAAATAAACCTGTTTCATCCATGTTGTAAACGTTTTCGGGATCATAATTTGAAATTATTGCATATAGCTTATCCAAAGCCTCCAAAAGACTAGGACTTTCTCTGTCCACATCTGCTCCTTCACCGTGAAGGAGAATTTGTTGCAACCCACGACGTTCTCTAAATCGGCTGAACCACTGCCATGACGCTTTGAAGTCATCCTGCGATATTGAAAGCTGTTCAGCGATTTTTTTGGCTTTCAACATGGCGAGTGAGGGAGCAACAGGTAGGCTTGCACGACGCATACTATCGATCCAAAGGTATAACTGATCTTCCAGTTCCGTATACTTGCCCACAGATGCTCTAAATTTCTTCTTTTTTGCTTCTTCTGACATCAGAGCAGAACGTTTACAAATGTCTTCACGATTCAACCAAACTTTTCTAATAGCAGCCTCACTCACTTCATACTGTCGAGCTATGCTTCGTTTACTTGCAGGATTTGGCTGCCTCAGCAAGGTGATTATCTCCAATCTCTCTGATTCATTCAAACGTTTCACTTTGTTGGACATTGTACTATATTAGACTATTAGAGAATATGTTGTATAATACCTTGCTTAAATTAATTGTGCAGCTTATAAATCAATGTATCAGTTAACAATGAAGCACTAGCTCAAATGGTAATAAAGTAACACTCTTGATACACGCGATTAATGAGGCATGAATAGGGCCTTTCATAACGTAATTAAAAGCTTTGTACTATCAAAGACGAAACCGTAGCCAAATTGCTAAGTTCGCACCTCCCGCATAAGTTCGCACCAGGCGTTCGGATTCAAGTTGCGAACTTAAGCGGGAGGTTACTGTGGTTCGTCTTACCTGCATCTTGTGGAACCACTTTACTAGACTTCTCAATCTCTTGCTTTTCCTTTAGCTTAAACTCTCGATTTCGAGATTCAATAATCTTTTCTCTTTTCGTTTCTCTCTCAAATAACTGAAAAAAAAAGAACATTAGAAATGCAGGGTAGTCTAAGGTAGCTTTCACAAAAAAATGATAAAACATCCAAAGTTCATTACCGTTACAGCAGTAAACGGGGAAAAATTTTCCGTTTTGGAAAAAATCCTGAATGCTCCTTAAGACTTGAGCAACTGAAAGGTCTGCTGTTACCACAGACGATCAGTATAGAAGTAATTTTGCTTGTATACACTGCTAAAATAGATGTTTTCAGAAACGAGTTAACATCCTTGTCCTAATGCAGCTGGACGGCTGGCAAAAAACATACCTAAGAAGCCATGTCTTAGAAAAACCGCAACAAGTAAATTCTCTTATTGTGCAGACCCAACGACATTGACGAACTTGAGACGTTTTAATTTTTATCAATTTGATACCACTAATGGAATGTATGTTTGAAAATGGCATACAATTTGGATAGGAAAAACTTTTCTCCCATATTTACTTTGCATTGCTTAGGCTGAGAAAAATATAAAATGACATATCCAGTAAAAGATTTTGGAAATGTGTTTAGCTACAACAAGCTTCAAAGTTCTACGTTTAGAAAACCGACAAGTAAGTAATTGTAATTCAAAGCCTGGTGAGCCTTCACTAATAGTTTAGTGCTACGACACAACATCAACTGAAACTAGCCATGGCGACCCGAAATTATTATGTACTGTCAAAATGGTGCTAAATGCACTTGTCCACTGGATGTCACGACCAGGTTTCGCCGTACTACTTCATAGTTGATTGCGCAGCACAACCGGAGAAAATTCCAAATAATTCTGCTGGAGAGCGCCTGACTAGCTTAGATCACCACCAGGCTTTTACGCCGTTTCTTCGCTAGTCACAGCCACCAAAACTGAAACAACTTTCTCGACAGGCTGTACTACTGTCGGAACCACTTCCTTTGATTTTATCGGATGTTTTGTTTAAGTTTATTCATGCGTTAATTTTGTAGTTTACTTTTAAGTTGCGTAACATCACCTCATTTTAATTTACTTTGTTGATTATTTTGCCTTTTTTTAATCACTTCGAAGTTTTTGTGCACCGTCGGCAACTTAGTAGGTGATGTAGTTTAGTTTTGCATTTTTTTAATCAATTGGAGATTTGCGTCATTTGAGTTTGGAAATAATTTTCGAGTTCAATAAAAATTGTTTTAAAACTAATCTGAATAAGCTATTCGGAGTCTTAAGATACTGAACCGCTACATATATTTTGGTGAAAATCCCGACGTGATTGAAAAACAGAAGGTGACGTGATTGAAAATCAGAAGGAGACGTGATTGAAAATCAGAAGGAGACGTGATTTGAAAATCAAACATTCTGACAAGTGAACGTTAAAAATCTGCCGCTCAACAAATTGTGGAAATCTGCCGCCAAACAAATTGTGGAAATCTGCCGCTCAACAAATTGTGGAAATCTGCCGCCAAACAAATTGTGGAAATCTGCCGCTCAACAAATTGTGAAACTTAATTCGCTTAATCGCTTGGAACTAGATCTGAATTATATTAAAATTAAAAATTATTATAGCTTTATTAATATTAACGTAGTATTCTATTATGTCGTTTTTTAAGCGTGGTAATTCAGGTAGGCTTGGTAAGCTTTCCCGCCAACAATCAAAAGAAATAGTAAGTTCTCCTAAATCGTTATTAGACAGGGCTCTACCACTGGCGACTGTCCAACATCCATCATCGCCTTTTTTGTCCAGCACTAATCATACGAGCACTTATTCTTGTTCTACTTTAACTACAGGTACATCGAACAAACGATATGTGCCACTGAAAGATTCCACACCGTCATGCTCACGTGTCTATCTTTCCACTCCACTTTCAAACAGCTACATAAACAGGTATGAACAGCCACAGAGCGCAACTTGTCAAACTAATTCTCATCCTTGTCAATCCAATCTTACAACAAGTAAGTATAATTCAGAAGTTTCAAAGAGTCATCTAGATCTTTCTGGAGGATTAACGTCTTTTCAAGGTTTTGCTAACTCTAGTATTCCACTAAACTCTGTCCCTACGTTTTCTCAAGAGAGTCCTGAGCTATGGTTTAAAGTCTTAGAAGCTTCTTTTGAAGAACAAAAAATTTTCAGTGAAATAACCCGCTTTAGATGTACTTTAATTAAACTAAAACCTTCGCATCTTGAAGTTGTTGCAGAGCTTCTACATATGGACCATCCACAACCATATACCGAGATGAAGAAACTATTGATTCAAAATTTTGGTGCTTCTGATCAAGAACGATACGTTGCAGTGACTAGAATGAAACTTGGTAATGACAAGCCATCGGAACTGTTGCGGAAAATGAAATCTTCATTTTACGGGAAACCGTTAGATGGCGTTCTGATCGAACTCTTACGTAGCCTATTTTTGCAAGCTTTACCATCCGAAATAAGGTTGTATCTAATTGGTGATGATATTTCTTTAGACGATATTGCACAAAAAGCCGATGCAATTTATGCGGAATTAAAATATAATTCCCAATCGACCTGTGCATCTGATATGAAATCGCCTAAATTACAATTTTATGAAACCGTACCTAATCAGGAATCGAACTTGTATTCCTGTGATGTGGGCCATTCCACAGCAAGTTATGGGAATGTAAGAAAACCCAACGACAGCACTTATCATCCAAACAATACTCATTACCGGAGGCGACCTGACAATTACTATTCTCGTAATAGTGATTGTAGTCCTTTCAATCCCAACGACGTGCCCGAGTTGTGCTGGTACCACTATAAGTATGGTCCTGTCAAAGCTAGGAAATGCCATGGAAAACCTTGTCCTATGTTCCCGTGTTTAAATAAATCAAAAAACGTGTAAGCTGGCTTGCGACCGTCACGAGTCGTAAGCCATTTTCGTCTTCTAACTTAATTTTTGTGAAGGATTCTCTATCTGACATGGAATTTTCAATCGACTCTGGCTCCACTGTAAGTATTATTCCCTTGTCTTATGTGGATAACGATGAACCTGCTACGTCTCGCAACCTATTTGCCTTAAACCAGACTGAAGTGAAGACTTACGGTAAGCGTAATTTAACAATTGATATAGGCCTTAGTCAAAAAGAAATGAAATGGAACTTTATTGTCGCGGACACTGCCACTGCTATTATCGGCGCAGACTTCTTATCCTATTACAAGCTTGCTATTGACGTTGGCGCTAAACGTCTACTAGAAACCGAAAAGCGTAACGTGCTTGAACTTGCTGAGCCCAAATCTGAAGTGTCACATAAACCCCTTTGTCAAGCATTAATTGCCAAAGAGCAATGCGTTAATGCTGAAGTTTACAAACAAATGGTAATCAACGACTTTCCGTCCTTATTGCTTTTCAAACCACCCACTAATATCGCAAATGATATTTGTCACGTCATCAAAACTAACGGTAAACCTATCCGAAGCAAAGTTCGCAGGTTAAGTCCTGAGATGACTAAAATCGCAAAAGAAGAAATTGACAAATTACTGGATGCGAAGATCATTCGACCGGGAACCAGTCCGTGGGGATCTCCCATACACATGGTCAAAAAGAAGCAACCAGGTAAGTATCGTTTAACTGTTGACTTTCGTGCTCTCAATGCTGTTACAGAGCATGACTCTTATCCATTGCCAATATTGAACGATTTTGTCAATTCTCTACATGGCTGCAAAATATTTTCCTTAATTGATTTTAAAAGTGCCTTTCATCAGATTCCGATGCACCCGGACTCTGTGAACAAAACTTGTACTATCACTCCTTTTGGTTCTTTTGTTTGGGATTATTTGCCTTTCGGACTTAGAAATTCTGCACAGTGTTTCCAAAGATTTATCAATCAAGTTACATCGGATTTTGGCTTTGTCTTCGTTTACTTAGATGATGTTCTTATTTTCAGCCCAGATCATGACACTCACTTAACTCATTTGCGAAAGCTATTAGAAAGGTTTTCTGAGTACTCGCTAACCATTAACTTGGATAAATGCAAATTTGGTGTTTCGTCCTTGAATTATTTAGGTCATCACATTGATGCCACAGGAATAAAACCTATTGCTGACAAGGTTCAAGCCATCGTAAATTTTCCTAAACCTTCTAATATGCGACAGTTACGACGTTTAATTGGTATGATTGCATTTTACAAAAAGTTTATTCCCAATTGTTCAGAAATTACTAGACCTATTTTTGCATTGCTTTCACCTCATAAATATTCAAAGAAGGCAATCGAATGGACTAAAGACGCGGATGATGCTTTCCAAGAAGCGTTAAACAAACTTTGCTCTCCAGTCACTCTGGCCTTTCCAGTCGAGAATGCTCCAACATATCTTGTTACTGATGCTTCTAATGTCGCTGCTGGAGCTGTATTACACCAAAAGATCGACGGTGAGTTACGACCATTAGCATTTTTCAGCCGAGCATTTAACAAGGCGCAGCTTAAATACAGCGTCTTTGCTAAAGAACTGACTGCGATGTATATGGCTGTGAAACATTTCAAGTATTTTCTTGAAGGACGTTCATTCAAGATTGTCACTGACCAGAAAAGTATCACACGTGCTATCTTGGCACCTTCTACTAATCTTTCGCCACGTCAAAGTAGGTATATTGATTTTATTGCGCAGTATTCTACTGACGTCAATTATATTTCAGGTTCAAAGAATGTTGTTGCAGATTGCTTGTCCCGGACTCAATGCAATGCTTTGTTTGAAGAACTTACTCCAGTATCCTTGTACGAGATGGCGGCTAAACAACAAGCCGATGCAAGCATTTCAAACTTGATGAATTCAGATACTACCACTCTTTCTATTGAAACCCGGACATTATCTGACAGTAACAAAAACATCATTGGTGATGTTTCCACTGGATCTTTTCGGCCGATCGTCCCCGAATCCATGCGTAAACAGGTATTTGACGTTTTTCATTCCCTTTCTCATCCTGGTATAAGGGCTACTCGATCTATGATTAAAGAGCGCTTTGTGTGGCCCCGGATGAATTCTGAAATTAAAGATTGGGTTACAACTTGCATCCCTTGTCAAACTGCCAAAGTATAACGTCACAACAAAGCCCCTATAAAAACTTTTCTTGCTCCAGACGATAGATTTAGCCATATTCACATTGATTTGATTGGTCCTCTAAATGAATCCCACGGCTATTACTATGCTTTAACTGTTGTTGATAGGTTCACTCGTTGGTGCGAAGCTATTCCTCTTCGTAACATTGAAACCAAAACCATCGTTAATGCATTTCTTTTGCACTGGGTTGCTAGGTTTGGTTGCCCTTCAATCATCACCTGTGATCGTGGAAGACAATTCACGTCTAATCTTTGGCATTCGCTTTGTGAGTTCTTGGGATGCAAACTTTCTCACACATGTGCATACCATCCTGCCGCTAACGGCATGTGCGAGAGGTTTAACAAACAGTTAAAAACTTCTCTAAAAACCCATGCTAACGTTGATTGGATTTCTCACCTTCCCTGGGTTCTGCTAGGAATTCGATCTTCATTAAAAGAAGATCTTGGTTGTTCATCTGCACAGTTAGTCCTTGGTTCAAGTGTACGTCTCCCTGGTCAATATTTTGAGTTTCATAAAGATCAAATTGATTCCCATTTTGAGTATTTTCATCGACTAAACAAATTCATTCATTCACTTCGTGCAATTCCTCCTCGGTTAGTTACTTCTAATGCATCCTTTATTGACCCGCAACTACATAATGCAGACTTTGTTTTTGTGCGAAAAGATGCTTCGCGATCTCCGTTGGAAAGAACATATTTTGGACCATTTAAAGTGATCTGTAAAGCTGATAAATACTTCACTTTGTTACAGAATGGAGTACTTAACAATGTTTCCATTAACCGTTTAAAAACTGCACACTTGCCTCTTTTTCAAACAGATGAATCCTTACAATCTTCAACCTGTCAGGCTACAGAATCTACTGAAAATGTTCAACTATCTTCTGACGACTCCTCTTCTTCACAATCACCTCAACTTCCGCACTTGGATCCCGTTTTCAGACGCAGTCGAGTGGGGCGTCTCATCAGACCTCCTGATATTCTTGATTTATAGTTTACATTAGGCGAAGCTTTGGTCACCTAAAACCCCCCTAGCTCATTCATCATTTCGTATTCAAACAATTACAGAGACCTTACTTGCTGTTGTCTCTCGTCCTACTAATCTGCTTTGCTCTTGCTAGCCGGCTCCTTCCAATGGAAATTTGTCACAAATACCTTGGCAACCTTTAGTAACGGTAAGTGAGCTCTACTGACGTCATATTATATCCGCTCATTCCTTGCTAAAGATCATCTTCCTTGGTAAGACATAATATTCCTTTGGCTCATTATTTACTTGTGCATTTTGTATTACAGGTCTTCTGGTTCGTGGTACATACTTCCAATGGTGCTAGTGGTGGTGTCGTGGCTAATATGTCTCGTATGCTCTCTTGATTGTTGGCGAGACGGCTTATTAAACTGCCTAAGTTATTTGTTTAAATTTTAGTTTACCATGTATTATGTATTGATATTTTTTGAGTTTCAGATTATTTTCTCCGACACTGAGTTGACCTTGTCGATGTCGATCTCCAATCGCCATCTTGGGGGAAGCTTATGTCGGAACCACTTCCTTTGATTTTATCGGATGTTTTGTTTAAGTTTATTCATGCGTTAATTTTGTAGTTTACTTTTAAGTTGCGTAACATCACCTCATTTTAATTTACTTTGTTGATTATTTTGCCTTTTTTTAATCACTTCGAAGTTTTTGTGCACCGTCGGCAACTTAGTAGGTGATGTAGTTTAGTTTTGCATTTTTTTAATCAATTGGAGATTTGCGTCATTTGAGTTTGGAAATAATTTTCGAGTTCAATAAAAATTGTTTTAAAACTAATCTGAATAAGCTATTCGGAGTCTTAAGATACTGAACCGCTACACTACTACGGACGTTATGACGTACAACGCTTGACAAAATGATTGAAATTTAGATATATTCTGACCAACGTAACTATTTAACACCTTAGCTGCACTGCGTCTTAATTTGTGGTAGGAGAAATTTTAGTGATTTCAACTTTCTAGTGATTCTGCACTTGGTGTGAACTGATTAGTAAAAGTAAAAAAAGCTTAAAACAATAATTTGAGAGCCAACTAAAGACCTAGTTTTTGATATTCCGAGCTCTTCATTTTTTCATTTGAAAGACAAATTGTTACAATTGAACATCACTACAAATTTTAACAACTTGAGAGCTTTCTAAAGACCTAGTTTAGTCGAGTTTGATCAGAGTTTAGTTAATTATATTTCTAATTTGAACGCTAATTGAGCGGATTTTGTTGATAGCGATATAGCCTACTAAAAATTTAAGCCTAATCTGCAGAAAAATATTAGCAAAATTTATAGGTTTAAAAATGCATACTCACGCTTAAGAGAGTAGATTTTTCATTTTTTTGACTAGTAAAAAATCCGGAAGATAATTCTAACAATGTGGTGGTTCCTCTGTGAGATCCACAAGCCACAATTCTACCATTCTCCTGAATGCGAACACAATGAACAGCGTCATCGGAAACCTGAAAAAACCCTCGATCAATACCTGAAAAATATAATCAACATTATGTATTGGGCAAGTCAAATAAAATTTTTTAAATCAGTGGTTTACAACCGGAAGCCACTTCGCTCACTAAAGGATGAATAAATAATTCCTGGAACGAAATTGGTTCAAGGAATTGCGGAAAAAAATAAGAATTTTAAGGTTTGTTTTACGATTTAAGTGTAGACTGTAGTGTTTGAGTGGAGTTACCGCTTTATTGAGATATGTAAACGATCTCCGAAAAAAAGGTATTAACATGCTATTGGGATTAAAAATAAATCAATTCCGATTGACCTCAAACAAAAATGTAACTGACGGGGTAAAAAATGACGGTGCGTAAGGCTTGAAAAGGCCGAACATGGAAAAAACGTTGAGAAAAACTGGTTTAAATGATAAGAATTTAAATCATAAAACCCAAGAAAAACGGATAATTTAGGTTTAGGATACCGTGAAATGACTATACGGTCGAATCTGTAGCCACCCACCTAGACGTATTGCTACAGTTGGTAAAAGCCGTAGTTTGAATCTGAGAAGTGGAATTTTATGCAATTGCACACAAATGGAAGTTTTATTGCTGCACTATGAAAATTTGAACCAGTTTTAAAAAACGTCGCAGGTTTTTGTCAAAAATTTTGACAAAAGCAAAAAACTGTGGCAACAGTTTCTTTCATTCTGACATCGACGGATTCTCTTTTACCTGAATAGATAAGGTAGGTTCGTTTTGCTTGATAATATAATCCCAAACATCCAATTCACCGTTCATATTTGCGGTAAAAAACACACCTGGTCTTGCTGGGCTCCAACAACCATCAGTCAAGTATGACATGTGATACCTAAAAAACAATAACTGCTTCTGCAATAACTAATAACAGATGCCAACTCCAGCTTTTACACGACAAATACACGCTATAGAAACTGCACAATCTTTTGAAAGTGGCAATTGCAGAACATATGTCAGCTCTTTACGTCGGAAAGTAAAGTTTCCATGAAGTTGAAAAAATCCAAAAAATGCATTACATACGGTTGTTAGGGAGCAGCCGTGTGCAATCCGAGGCAAGCAGCCCGGGAGCTATCATTGTATTTTAACATTTATCAAACCAATGCTGTAACCATTTTTATTCACTATTAAGTCGCATTTTCTGTACAAACTGTCAACCAAAAAGCAGGCGCTGAATCTAGAGGGTGCTTCACTAAACTTAAGGTTTTGAAAAATCTCTGAAATTAAATCATATTGTTCTTGTCCGTATCAGATTATGCTACATATGTACGCGGTGATTTGTTGTTTCAAGAATGGCATGGCCATGAAGTAATCGAGTATGGTTCTATTGTAAAGGGCACAAAATAAAAACTGCCGAAACGTGGTTTGGCTCGAAATTCTCTATCACTATTCGCCCACCTTTTCTTGAAAATTTCAAGTAATAAAGCTTTGACAGAGCTCCAAGGCGAAATTTCAACCAATGCACTCTGCAATACCTTTGAGCTCAAGGCAAAATTCTTGCCAGCAGAAAACTCGAAGTTAGTCCATCACCACTGCGAGATGCCCAGAAAATGTGGACACAGTCCCTACTTCTATTCAACAAAGTCCCAAGTCTTTCACATGAACGAATGAAGAGCTCGGAATGTCAAAAACAAGAGTTTAAAAAAATCCTAGAAAGTTCTCCTACCGAATCATGACATTCCAAAAACTCAGTGACTTTGGGCAAGTGGTGATTCTTTTGGCACCTTGCACATTTCAACGCGCGCTTTTGCTTGTCATTGACTATCAAGCAAAGGGGTGTTGAAATATCCAACACAGCAGCAGAACGAATGGATCGGCATTTGAATTGAATTGACAACGTTTGTTTCACAGATGAAGCACACTTTCACCAAAACGATGCAGTGGAATCGCTACAGTAAGATTTGCTAGGAAGATAAATGTGGAAACTGGTTTGTGCACAAAATGTGGAAACTGGGTTCGTGGTAGATGTGCAAAAATAAAGAGAGTTACCGCTAGGTTGGCAATGCATTGTTTGCTCGAAATGTAAAGGAATAATCAAAGAAACGGTGGATTCGATCGAGAAGTTGTGCGATGAAGTGGAGACAGTGAATGGATTTTGTTATTCAGGAAACAAACTAAATTCGAGTGGTGATTGGGAAGCGGCAGTTACAACAGGAGTAAGAATCGGTTAGATAAAATTCAGGGAATGTGGAGAGTTATTGCTCGGAAATAGGTTTTTCTGAAGAAGAAAGGTGAAGTTTATCTTTGTTGCGGAAGATTAGCAATACTGTATGTAAGCGAGGCATGGTGTTTAAAAGAAAATAAAAAGCAATTTCAAGAACGGAGAGTGCTATGGTTAGAGCTATGTGCGGTCAAAAAGTTGTGGACAGAAAGACGACTGAAGAACAGATGGACATGATGGGGTTGAAGGAAAATATAGATCGGTAAGGAACAGCGAATGAAGTTAAATGGTATGGACATCTGCTGAGGAGGGATGACGATTGTGTTTTGAGGGTCGCTTTGGATCTTGAAGTAAGTGACAAGAGAGAGGACGACAGAAGATGACCTGGAAGAAGCAAGTGGAGGAGGAGACAGAGAAGATTGGTTTGAAGGAGGATGTCCTGAAATCGAGTAAAGTGGAGAGACGGAGTGCAAGTAATTGCAGAAGAAATTGGGTGAGCCCGGCCATCTCTGCTAAGGGGACAACACCGGATAAAAACTGAATAACTACTAATCACCTTGGGAGTGCTAAAGACGGAGGGATTGCTACTACCTGAATAAAGTTCCTAAGTTTATGTTACAAGATATCTCGTTTTGCTTCATCTCAAGTTACTTAGCACACACGTGACGCTGCTTGTTTAGCTCAACCAGTGACGTTATCGTTTTTTGTATCCGGCACAATTTGATTGACCACGTCGTTTTCGTTTGCAGTGATTTTGATTTTGCTAGTTATCCTATAATCGGAGTCGAACAAGCCGGACGTTTATTGCTTAAATTGAATAAACAGATATAAGATTGCAGTTTACACAAACGAAAAGAAAATTGCAACAAATTGTGTGGCTGCAAAAATTGGTTTTGAAATCATTTTATAGCAAAGCAAAAATTTAAATTAGAATTTCGAGTGCTTAATTTGCCAGCAGTAACTACCAAGTACCAATAGCTACGGATAATGTATACAATACTGGTCCGAAAAATGACACCGACTGCTTCTGATGGCCGCCAGTAAGTATAGTTGTACGACGCTGCCATATGCTACGGCTTAAGTGTATAACCCAATGAACAAATTTTGTGCTAAAGCCTTTTTTTTCTGAATCCTACAAGAGTTCGCATTCAACTTGGTATAGTTTGGATGCGAACTCTTGTAGGGTTATACCACTTCTGGTGGGAAAAATCCTACCACGAGTATTATGACGAAAGTTTGGATCGAAAGGAAAAAAGCACTTTAAAAAAAGGCTTGTTGGGTCACCAATAAAACTCGAATCGTCTATTTTTATTTATTTCATCCGTAGTTTTGTGATATCGCCCGAAAAAGCTTTAATCCACAGTTCTATGGTCACTATTTTTGAATTTTCAAATAACAAAACAGTAACCACAAATAAAAGTTTGAGAAACATGAGTCTATATCAAACTTTGAGTCTATATCAAACTTTGTAGTTTTTGTATAATACACTTGCTACTTTGCGTATGTCTAACAAACTTTTTATTTGTGTTTACTGTATGATAAAAACTGGAAGAATTGTCGAAGTCCAACGTTTTTTTTTTTCGAAAAAGAAAACGAATTCTGCGATCAACCGTCCTTTTACCCCCTAAGAATATAAAGTTTTTGCAAGTTGGAAATCTGGTGCAGACTTTCACCTAGGGAAAAAAAACGCTTTCCTCAGTCAAGAGATGAAAATTTTTCAAAAGTTGTGACATCATCACGATGTCACCGACCGCATTCTGACAGCCCAAGATGACCAATCATGTTTGTACGCCAAATAGTTTCGGAAGAGTTAATATAAACAGCCAGACAGAGAAACGGACAGAATTGCGCTTTATAGTATATACTAGTCTGCCACTTTCACATTAGACAAAAGATACTTAAATGGAAACTGCCCAAGCTTACTTAGTCCACGTAATAGAGGCTTCCCTGATTTCTTCTGACCATATTTTGGCAGTCCAATCTCCTATAGTCAGAAAATGCTTTGGATAAAATGGATTTCTTTGTACAGAGTAGACTGGGCCATGATGACTCTGATATGTGCAGGCGATTTTGTCAGTAGGCGTTTTAGCCTTTCGATTGCCAGAAATAACAACTCCTTGCTCAGTTCCAACCATAAACTTTGTTGGCTGAAACAATACATGAGCTAGCACTACAATTATAAAGCATTTGCAGTGTTGGTGCGGTAGAAACGAGCTTGACTTCAGAGCAGCTTGAAGTTAAAAGCCTGTAGTCTGTATGTAGCATGTATCAGTTTAAACAGAAAACCAAATGCTGCATGCAAGGCGATTTTTAGCGGTAAACCTTACACTGTATCCGCAGACTAGCTTGAAGTTAAAAGCCTCCTGTATGTAACAAGTATTGGTATGGAAAGAAAATCAAATGCTGCATGCAATTCGATTCTTAGTGGTAAGCTTACACTGTATCAGCATTTTTGACAAAGTCTTCTTGTGTGTATTACACATGGCTCTTTCTGTTACCCGAAAATTGCGTTGAAGCAATTGATTTTGAAAAATAAAGTTACACAAAAAATACTTATCAGCATAATTATAATCAGTTGCATCTGCTCAAGCTCATACCATTGTTGGTTCATAGTCCAGTGAAATTCCACCTAATGCATTTTTTATATTAAGTTTTTTAGATGGATCAAGAATAAGCCGTTCTGTTGGTTCCCAGAGTTTTCTAACATCCCACCAAAATACCTTCAATAAAATAAACACATAAATATGCTGGACAATCAGGACTGGGGATTACAACATCGGCTGGTGGTAACAGACATAGACAAAAGAAAGTTGAAGAAAGTAGTGAAGAACGAACAAACGTTTAGAAGGAGGGTTTGGAAGTTGAAGGAAAACATGAAAACAAAATTTCAAGAGAGGCAAAGGTAGAAAAAACCATGGGGATACATGGTGGTGAAATGAAGAAGTGAAGGAAGCAATACAACAAAAGAAAGTGGCATATAAGAAGATATGCAAAAATCGATCAGAGGAAAACAAGGCTAAATATAAAAATACCAAAAATCGAACAAAGAAAGTGGTTGCTAATTTTCTGAAGAAGCTGAAAAAGAGTTAACAAAATTGAACAAAAAACCAAATAACATTTTACCCTGGTGAAGTTCATGAAAAAAGATGGAAAAGATATTGAAGGAGATAGATGCATGAGAAGAAAAAACGAAAGATTAGGTTTCAGTGAAAAAAACAGAAAAAGAATATGGAAAAATCACATGGAGCAGATAATAAATAAAGAGAATGATTGGGACCACATGACAAAAGCTAGTATGGTTTAGGGACCTATTAAAAATGTTATCCGATAAGAAATGGCGATAGCAATAAAAGTGATGAAATCATGAAAGGCAACTGGACCCTCTGAAGTATGCGCAGAGATGATATCTGCTAGTGAAGAAGTAGGGGTTAGTGTGATGGGAACCTTGCCAACGCGTGCTAGATAGGAAAGGATTGCTAGATGAATTGCAAAGAAGTAAGCTGGTACCAATTTTCAAAGGAATGGGAGATGAAAGAAACTGCAATACTTACAGAGGAGTAAAGCTATTGGAGCACGCCACGAAGATCGCTGAGAGAGTGCTGGAGAGAAGAATTCAAGAATGAGTAAATAATGATTCAGTGCAGTTTGGTTTTATGCCTGGAAGAGGAACAACAGACGCATTGTTTGCAGTGCGAAGAATGCAAGAGGAATATAGGGATAAGAAGAAAAAGTTGTACATGTGTTTTATGGATATTGAGAAGGCATTTGATAGAGTTCCAAGAAAGGTGATGTAGTGGGCGATGAGAAAGAAAGGTTTGCCAGAAGTAATCGTAAGAGCGGTGATGAGCCTCTATCACGGGGCAAAAACCAAAGTAAGCGTGAGCGGTTTGAAAGGCTAGGCACTCAAGAGTAAAGTTGGTCCATGTGCCAAGTGCGGAAAGAGGGTGATGGCAAATTCGGTGATGCGTACAAAGTGTGGTAAATGGGTAAATGGCAGATGCGCGAAAATGAAGAGGATGACTTCAACTCAGGCAAAAGGTTTTGTTTGTGAACCATGTGTTGATACAAAGGAAGGAATTGTGGAATCAGGTGAAGAAATATCACTTTTTGACCAGGTTAACTTTGTGAAGAGCTTTTGTTATTTGGGGGACCGGTTGAACGCCAGTGGTGGAAGTGAAGCAGCGGTAACAGCAAGAACGAAAATTGGATGAATAAAATTTAGAGAATGTGGGGAGTTATTTTATGAGAAAGTTTTCGTTAAAAATGAAAGGGAGGATTTATCAGAGTTGCGTAAGATCAGCAAGGCTGTATGGGAGCGAGACGTGGCGTCTAAGGGAGAATGAGATGGAAATTTTGAGAATTGAAAAAGCCATGAGAGCAATGTGTGGAGTCAAGATCATTGAGAAAAGGAGCCAAAAACTTATGAGTTTGTTGGGTTTAAAGGATACTTTGGATGGACTAGCCAGCGCGAGTGGAGTGCAATGGTATGGGCATGTTTTGAGAAGGGCGTTGGATTTTGAAGTGGCGGAAAGAAGAGGGCGTGGGCGACCGAACATGACGTGGAAGAGACAAGTGGAGGATCATATCAATCAGATTGGATTGAAAAGGGATGCCATTGACAGAGCAAAATGGCGTGATAGAGTTTACAAACTATCGAGGGGTACGAGGTAAATCTGGCTACCTGCGTTAACGCAGACAAAACCGGATTTTAAAAACTGGATCTCTCTCTCTCTTTCATAGATTCAAACTTGGTTGTACGTTACAATGTATTCACTAGGTGCACAACATGGTTACGCAAGTTTTCATCTAGTGACTAGTACAATGGTTTCTCACCTTTTATAAGTCTATGACACCCCCAAAAAACACAAACATTTTGCAACACTTTTATTAATAACAAGTTGAATGCCATGCTGAAATTCCTTTCGAAAAACACAGTAACGTGAATCAATTTAAGAGTCAACAAAAAGTTATTTCAACGATCTAAAGCAAGACCTTAGATACAACTTTTAGTTGGCTCTCAAACTCATAAGTATCATTAATCAGAGCAAATTGCGCCTTTATGAGGCAATCTTAATATAGGAAAACTGTCTACGAATTAAAACCATCCCTTTCCTTAACTTTAAGCAGCATCGCTCTTTTTATAGTTTGGTGTCCATAAAAACAAACACTTCACCTCAAATTCCATAGGTACAATGTGGACAACTGACGGGAAATAACTATTAACTTTGTAAGTACAACAAATGGCACCCAAAAGTGTGGCAGCAACCCGGTCAAAACCATTGCGACACAGGCTTCCAGTCAAAAGGCAGAAAGATATAATCTTACTGTATGTCTTTATATCAACAGCATAAGAGTAGTACATTTCAAAAAATTTCTTTTACCCTTGAAAAAAAATTGTTAGGTATATAACTGAGTGATTGTCAACATACACCACTGAATGATTGTCACGGATAACTAATAATAGTTGCAAATTAATTAATTGTAATGCGTCTTATTGGCTAATTACAATTATTTGAATGAAATGCTACTTCCACGACCGGTTTCGTTCCTATTAGAGCACTTCAAGTGGACTCAGGTATTCAACCGACGATCACATGAATTGCTTCATTCATTTTAAATCACTCCGCAATCGGTCCTTTCAACTGAAACTGTTAATTTTAATCCTATATAATGTTATCTTATAGTTAGTTAGCCATAAGATGATCTTATAGTTAGCCAATAAGATGCCTTAATATCAATTAATTTAATATCCAAATAGGCTAACACTAGCTCTTGTAATTCGAATAATAATAATAGTTGGTTGTCAATTCAATGAAGTCAGCTTTTTCGCTTGCATCTCTTTGCAAATAGTATTCTTTGTTCTATGCGTAATTTGAATCTATGTAGAGCCAAAAGCCATTAATACGTTGATTGGTTGCATCCTTGAATATTCTGCAACTTCTCGCATTTTCGATAAGTACAGCACATTATATTATTTTGATTTGTGATGTAATATTGATTGATCAGGAGATTGGTAAATTTTTATTTGTGACATCACAGTTGTTACCATTTTAGTTTTATTGAGAGAAGCTCGAGATTCTACACTAGAATTTTTTTCTTGTTGTTGTGATTACCCCTCCTCTTCCTCGGGATGGAGGTACGGCACGAACGCCGATTCAGTTTCATGCCGTCAACCTAATTAAAATTAAGCTAGGAGAAAGATGGCAGCCCATTTCGAACCAGTCATGAGTGACTGGTAGCCACACCACCAAGGCGAATTGCCATTCCTGGGTACCCAAAAGGCACCTTTTGCGACATGCTGGGTGAGCAACTTCACATTTGTAACCCGGTGAAGTACGGGTAGGCCACCTGTGTGCCACATAAAGACAGAGGCGTCCCGTTAAGTGCCCTGCCCAAGGACACAACAAGCAAGCTTGCTGGCTTATTCTCCACACTATCCCTTTTTTATGCTGAGCGCCAAGCAGGGAAGCTGTGACTACCATTTTTTAAAGTCTTTAGGTATGACTCGACTAAGGGAATGTAGTCCAGGTCTACCGACTGCGAAGCGGACGCTCTAACCACTATACCATCGCGCCGGTTAGAATTTTCTTCGCTTTAGTAAACAGGTCGTTGCAGCCGTATAATGGCACTTATTAATCTAGTTTTTGATTTTAAATAGATCAATTCAATTGAGTACTGAACTCAGTTCTTTGTGTCAGACCGTTATTTTTTCACTCAATTTACGTTGCTGGTAGTTCGTGTTCAGCTTTAGACGTAATTCGTTTCAAATCTCGTGTATCTTATTTCACAATTCTTTTTAAACCGACTGTTGAACAGTTTCGTTGTAAGCTTATATCAAATATTGTACAGGTTGTAGTGTTATCGAAGATTTGTGCAATGAAGTTTTATATTTTTGTTGTGCAGAATCTTAAAATTTAACAATCAAACTTTGTGCTAATTGAATTGACTTTAAACAAAATAGTGTCACAATTGCCGGTAAGTTTGTTGTTTTTGCAAATTTGTGATTAGTTGTTTATCGTTTGTTCATATGCAGAATACCGTCTCTTCAATGGAAAAGCAAGGACTCTTCTAGCTTCTCAGGGCACACCAAGAAGAGAGAAAAGAACATTTAACATAATGCGTAGCCAGCAAGGACTTGAGAAAGTCTAAGGGGTAATCAAAAGAAAACAATGTCAATGAGTGAAATCGCACCACATAAAAAACATTTTTGCTATTTTGCTTCAGAATAGCTTACTATCAAAATTGCGTTTCCTACTTCCAAACTAAGGGAAACGCAAGGCCCCTTGGGTTCACGTAGGCAATGAACAGAGTACATAGACCTTAAGCATGGCCAGCACCATGAAATGAGAAATTCCATTAGGAAAAAGTGCACCAAGTTGCGAAAATCTTATGTGCAAAAAAAATATTAACTTTTAGTTACGGTTTAGTCAAGCACTGAATGAGTGAAGCAAGGCTCGGCCGGCTGAACCGACATTCTCAATCCCAACGTTACTGATGACGGCCCTGCGGGCGTTGCCGACATATACTCTAAAAGCAAGGCTTTTTTCCTTTGCTGATATGCTGCCGGTTAAGGTATCTGTATCTATACTATAAAGCAATGCAATAAAATCCCAAGTCTATAAAAAATCAAAATAAAACCACAACCCCAACAAAAATTGAACTTAGAGAGAATATTTCGTTTGAAAATAAACTTATTCAAATACGTTACCACCTAATGAGCCGCTTAGCGACACAGCTGTGTGGGTTTATAATTTTATTCTAACGTGTAGTGTTTTAAATTATATACGTAAAGCTCTAACCTTGGTTGTTATTAAACACTGGGCCAGCAACGTGAGACCTTCTCTACCTGATATATATATAAAACAAATATTTAAAAACACTACATAAAAGGGTAAAACCACTACAAACTGTTTGGCCGAAAAAGGCTCATCAGGTGGCAACAAATCTTATCCGAATAGAAAATTCTATTTGAATAAGTTTCCACGAGATGAGCCGCTTGGCGAAACAGCTATAGTGGTTTTATTATATTATCCTGATGGGTTATACACGTGATCGCAAATCGCCAGAAAAAAAAGTAATGTTTGTTAAGACGTGCAGCTGCGTCAGTGTATCCAGACGATGCCATGTTATGTCACGTCCGACTTTGTCGTTTTCTCACAGAGTCTTGCGCCACTCCTTTCTATAATGGCCTTCTTTTTGATTATCTGTAGTAATTATGTGCAAAGGTATTTGTAGTAGAAAGCCGTTGAGATTAAGTCACATGACTAGTAACAAAAATAGATTGTGCAGCTAAGACCCAAGTTTTTGTAACAATGCATTTTTATTACATTTTGCATGTTGGATGTTACATTTTTGCATGTTACATTTTACATATTACGTGCATTTTTATTACATTTTTTACATTTTTATTACATTACATTTGCATTATTCGAAAAAGGGAGATGAAAATATACTGATTTTAGATCAGTTTATCTGCTGTAGAAAGCAGCAAGGTTTGAGAGTATTCGTAGTCAGACGAATTGCTGGAGCAATACAGTGCATGAGCTCAATTTTACGATCGATCAAGATGATTATCTGGTATAAGTCAAAACTTTAAAACGTAACGTGATGTTTTGAAAATTTGTTTGCAAATTACAAAAAACAATTATTCGAAATTCAAGAAAACTCTAGGCATCTCCTAAAACTCACAGTCTTCTCTAAATGTTTCACAGAAAACTAAATTTTGGTAAAACTTCTGCGTATAAGCACTGGTATAGAAAATACACCTCTTACCCTCGCTTCTGCATATGTGCAGCAAGTCAGACCAAAAAATAGTATAAATATTGAAATGCATATGCAACAAGGGTTGGTAGCACATGGTTTTGTAAAGAAAGTTATTTTACAAACTGAACTGGAGAAGTAGTTTTAGATTATAATGATATGTACTACCTAATGGTAAATATTTAAACCATATCCTTAACCTTGTAGGTTTTTCCTCTCGTAGAAGGGTACATGCAACGCTTGCAAACTTTTGATAAAAAAATACATTACTTTGGCAGAATTAAAAAGCTTTTAACTCCACATGTAAAATGCATGATGGCATTAAATAAAAATTTATCACAAGTACTTGGTCATTTTTATAATTATTCTTGGTTCAAGCTAATTGTACTATCGACACGCAGATTGCCAAATTATTCTTCGAGCCCCAATCTTAAGTAGTGCCAATTACAGTGAGGACCAAACTCAACAAGAGGAATTCATATATTTCAAATACAGAAATTACAGTACAACCTGTCCGTCAGAAGATGCAGAAAAAAATTCAGTTCCAGTTTTAGATTGAAGCCAAAGCAATTTGTACACAGGATCTAAGTGACTCACATCAGGAGGGGTAATTTCTACCGAATGGCTACCTTTTCTTGTATCCCAAAATCCTGTCAAAACAAACAACAAAATATTCAAAGCTTGTTTGGGCTTATTAACTAACTCATCTATATTGGTAAAAACATGCAATACCAAATTACTGAATTACCACTTTAGTAACAATGCCAGCAGCAAATTTGAAACCCAAGCACCAGTACAAAATACTTCTACTGAAGCAAAATCAATTCATTTTATTAGAAGCTTTGATTTGTGTTCTTTACTTTAGTAATCTGGCAATACAACCAACTTGTTCACAAGATCAAAATTTAAGTACAACGAAGCGAATTAAAATTTCACCAAAACCATAATGATAGGAACAAAACACACCAATAGCGTCACATTTTTTTGGTGATTATGCAACGTCAAGTTTTTACTCGTTTCCTTATAGTTTACACATTGCACCGGTCGCTATGAATGAACGTCTAATCAAGGTTTGAAACCACATCACTAACCTATTTGTCCAATGTAGGATCCGCCAACTAACACATGCGAGTCTTTGGGATTATATTCCAGACAAACCAGTGGAAAATGTGGCTTTATAATCATCTCCGGACAGCTTGGACTCTCTATAAAAATAAGTTTATTTTTCGTAAAGTTTACTACAGCTACGGAATTTTTACATTATACTGTAGCTGAGTTACAATATTCTGACCAACGTTATTTGTAAACCCTAAGGTACACCTATCACCAAAAATTTTGTTCAGTACGGATACTTTTCTGCTCGCTTTTTTTGTCAAGTTTTCCTCAAGATTTCTACCTAGATGCATCTTGGACGCCACTTAGAGGTGCTGACAATACATATTTTGTCAAAATCATTCGAATCTAACTGAGGCAGCTTTCAGGCACTAGACACTTAACGCTTCTAGTAATAAAATAGCGTGCTCACAACTAACATAAACGCTCACCAATGTCCCATATGTAAGAATCCACAGGAGTATTATGAAAAGATGTTTGAAATTCTAAACAGGAATATCCAACAGCTACTTTATGGCCGCCATCTGGAAACCACGAGATGGATGTTGCAGTTCGTTTAACGTCATTTGGATCTCTAATAAAAAAAACTAGTGTGTTTTATAAAAAGGTGAAAAATAAATAATTTAATTAGCAACTATCGCTAACCTCCTACTTTCATCCTAGACCCTGATTAGCAAGTGAAGTATCTAATTTTAGATTCTTGCTTTATCATTTAAGCCATATTTGCAAATAGCGTATTAACTTCGGCCACTAGTTTGTACCTGATGACGTTAATGGTTTTCGCAGAAGGAGGTTCTTCTATTTGATCGACTTCCATATCTTCAAAGTAATCTTCATAAATATTGACAGCATTGTTTTGTTTTATACAGTGTTCCATAACCTAGCACATGAAAAGTATGGATCCCAAAGACTGAACATTCTCTGTGTTTGGTGAAAACTAGATGAATTAATGTTGCTGCAACACACTCAACTTGTCCTTTTATTAAATATTACTCACTATAGTGGGCCAGTGATTCTCGACTTTTTTCCATGCAACGCATTTGAAAAAACTTGCTGTACTTGTGATGCACCAGGCAACAAATTCAAAAGTTTTGTTTGGCTTTTTACAAAAGGTATTGATATATTTGTCCAGTTAGAGACAATTTTTCAGAGATAAACTTTTTTAACAACATTAGGGTCTATTTCTGTAGCGTGCCCTTTTCTCAACAAAATTTTGTTAATCATTTGCTGATATTGATATTTTGCTTGAGTTAAAGACGTACTCTATTGCATAATGCTGATAAATAGAATTTTATAAAAATACCTGTTTTCAGGTGCGGGCCCACTGCAACGCCTTTACAAAATTAAAACGATTCTCCAGGTTATGACGCAGTGTACCACTCAAAGAGTTTATAGTAATCGAGATCTATTTAAAATCCTTACCTCTATGAACATAGCACGTGATCACCATAACCATATCATATATCGATTTATTGAGTTATAAAGGCAATCTATGCACTTTATATGCATGTTCACACAAATGACGCGGTTATTTCACAAAGTAATAGTATTGCAAATAATAAAAGCCTACCTCCCATAATTTGATGAGACGCATTTCGTCTTTTTGGACTCATCAGCAGGGCCTGTCCCGTCATCACCAAAAGCCAAAACCCCATATTTGCAATAATATGAAAAATGTAGCATCATTCTATTACAAATTCCTTTGCACACATCAGGCGCGTGGCGTGCGCGAAGGAATTTGTAATAGAAAGTGCTACATTTTTCATATTATTGCAAGTATGGGGTTTTGGCTTTTGGTGATGACGGGACAGGCCCTGCTGATGACAAAAGGACAAAACGCGTCCAGGGATAGTCTCGTCAAATTATGGGAGGGAAGCTTCTATTATTTGCAATACTATTACTTTGTGAAATAGTCACTTCATTCGTGTGAACATGCATATAAAGCGCGTAGATTGCCTTTATAACTCAATAAATCGATTGAGATTATCACAATGCACATTTCAAGAACCACTGTAGCAGGCAAATTAAGAAAGCAAAAAAGATAAATCACATTACCAAACCTTCAGATTTTTACTATTGGGTTGAATATTTGTCAACATCAATGCTACCATAAAACAGCAGTTTTGAATTATCCTCGCAATGCATTGCTTTTTTATATAACTGTGGATCAGCAACTTAAACTAATCAATATCTATCCCCTTGTTACATAACCATTGCAAATCATTCACAATGTGGTTTCACAATCAGTCAAAAAAGTAAGACCTCCAAATTATATGGTAATGAAAAATACCGGTACCATTTGAATTTTAAGTTTGCTAAATACATAGAGCGACATCCAACGCTGACTATCTTATTATACGCACATTACACACTTACACTTCCTAGTTGATGCAAAGCGTGAACATAATGTTCTTCTTTTTCCACCTTTTTACGAAATCTTATGGTTTGTTCCATCTCTAATGGATTTATATCTTTAGGCCAACCTCCTTCAATATGATTAATGCCTTTGCTTTCTGTCTTAAATCTTTCAGTATTTACCTAACAAAATGACCATAGTTAATATTAATAACAATCCTTATATAGAAACTAATAAAGCATCATTAAGATTCAAGTAAAACAATATCAGATTCAAGATGAGAAACATCCATGGTGTAATGGTAATTGTTACAGGCTTTGGATCGAAAGGTCTGGAGTTCAAATTTTATAAAAGTACGATTGATATTTGCCAGGAAGAGCATCCGGAATTTATAGTGCTACGATCCTCCAGGCAAAAGTCCACCTCGAAAGCAAATGAGTAGTGGTGGACATACATTGAATCAGTACATCCAAACCAGCAAAACATGGGAAAATGACATAAAATCGACAAGATACTTTCCAATGCTAAATTACAGTTGATTTTGGGGCAAATTCGGAAAATAAAAAATTTTACAGTTTACCATGAATTTTAATAAAAATATTGTAATTGGTTATAAATTATAAGAAAGATGGTCAATTCTGCACTGCTCCAAAAGTTGATTCGTTGATTGTATTTTTTCATACAAAATAAAAAAAGCTTGTTCACCAACTAAAACTACTCTACTAACATATCATGAATGACCACAGATAAAATACTTACTTCATGTTCAGACATTTCAAAAGCACACTGCACAGCATTGTCACATGGATTTCTTAGAAGAAAATTTGCCATCATGTGTGGTTCAGAAATAACATTAACATGTAGTTCAGCTGGTCGTACAGAATATAAACATGGCCGACCGAATTCACAACGTTTTTTGGTATAAACATGAACAATTTCCATAGTTAAACAAAATACTGCTTTAGTCCCCTGAAGACCGGTCAAAGAGCTAGTATCTATAGTACAAAAAACCACAATCTACTTGTACCAAATGAACAAGAGTTCGACTTAAAATAAGTGATTTTATTATCAAAATTATCATATGCTAGTTTCAATATAAAAAAACTAGTTAAAACTGACCAAAACTTGAGGAAGCACATCTTGCAAAATGCTAATTGGAAAACAAAGCTTTTTTGTATGTAGCAACGATAACATTGATAAAATACGCATTGGCAAATGTCGCGTTGCAATATAGTTTTGAATCTCTCTCAATCATAATTTACTTCTTAAAATTGACACGACTTGCAGTATCGATCGAATAATTGAGTTTGGTTGCAACTTAATAGCTAGGAAAAGATTGACTTCTACTAAGATACTTTTACCCACGCACTTTTTGATCAAGAACAGAACAATATATTCACAAATCACTTTATAACTTCAAATTCCTTCACTTGCCAAAACACAGAACTAAAGCACTACAATAAATATTAGAGACTAAATAAACTAAAAACCACCAAAATAATCGTTTAATTCCTGTCACAACTATCACCACAGAACAAAGCCTTTTTCAACACTAATTTCTACTCTACTCAGATCTACTACTCAATATCTCTGAATGAATAAAGTCTCGCCGCCTTATATATACAATGGAAAATAATCTAGAAATTGCTAGATCACGACACAAGCACCGTTAATAAATTACGTAATCGGTAATAATAAAAATAAAGGAGAAATCTTTGAGAAGAAACAAGAATCACTAGAATACGCTGGAAAATCACGTAGACACCATTGTGACGTCAGAAAGGCGTGTGAGTTACAAGTCTATTTATAAATCCGAAAGAAAAAAAGTCCTGTTTTGGAAACAGTTTAGCAAGCTAAGGCTACAAACAATTCAGATTTACAAATAAAATAATCACGGCAAAACAAACAGATTACGACTCTTTACATATGAAAAACTATTCCTTAACTCAAATTTACAAATTCATGACAGCAAACAATGTAGGTATTGAACACTGGCAGGCAGTAAAGGCTGGAATCATCAAGCATTATCACAGATATTTGCAACAATAGGTTCAGGTGATCCAAAAAGAACACAAAACAAGATAAGCACTTATAACAAATAGCATTTGTCATAAGTTGTAACATTACATAACAAATAGCATTTGTTATAAGTTGTTAATATTTGTTATAACAAATTTCGGTGTTGTAACAAATGGCAAACGCTCTGCTGCACAATCACTGGTTACCTCTAGTACTTGCCCACCCTTTTCCTTTCTCTGAGGCATCACCTGTACTCCAGCCGATGACCCTGACTCATTAAAACTGTTCTAATAAGAACAAACTCTTTTTTGCAATCTTCTATTCCTATTTTGAGAATCGGCTAGATCAAAGTCAAATCATGGCATATTAAAAGTTTCTGGAAAGCTTTTGTCCACTAACCATTTATTCTGTCTTCTTTTTCTCTCTGTGAGACTCAACTTGCTTTTCTCTCTTTTTCCCAGAATCCCTTTTCTTTCAGCATGAAACAAACTCTCTTTACCCCTTGTGCTCTGAATTGGAACCTTTTCTTTCTCGCCAAAGTGCTGCTGTTACTCAAATGGACTCTCTTCAAAAGCATGATGTTGTCATGTGGATTGATGGCTGTCTTTTCTCCTTCCAAATAAGAACATTTTAGTGTCGCTCCTATTGTTGCAATAAAATCATTCTTTACTTTTTTGCATGCTCAGTTTTTTGCATTTTTCCACTAAAGCACGTGCTATTCCACAAGTTCTCTGCTGGCTGCCAGCATCAACAAGCCTACCAATTTTTTTCTCATTCTCTCAGACTCTTTCCCAGTCCTTCCTAATCATTCCTTTTAAACGCCATTTCTTCTCACACTCTTTGGAATATCTAGCAGGACCTATCACTTTCTCATTTTCTACTATTATACACTGCAATAGGTCTCGATAACTTATTCTTTAGAGTACCAACACAAGATGATTAGACTTGCCAGCAAACAGGAGTCTGCCTCAACTCTGCCAGTCCACTATCCCTTGCAACTCCTCTCATCTCTTCCATTCACTCATCTTTTCTCTGACTGAGGTGTATTCTCTGTTTAAAATTTTTGAATACAAAATATTGCCCAAATTTGCCACTTAAAATTTGCTTTTGGTCATCACTTTCCATGTGTCTTCTCTCACCTTTGCTGCAGCAGACAGAGTCTTCTGCTGATGAATTACACCACTAGAACAGAAATAAAACCTTTTGCGCAACACCAGCAGTAACACAACTCAGGATACTTCTTAACTCATTTTGTCCCATCTTCCCATATACCAGTCTTTCCCAAACTGTGTGCCTCAGCTAGTTTGCAGGTGTGCTGGGACTAGTTTCTGTGCTGCGGGTTATTTTAAAATACTTAATATTTATACAACACTTCGGCCAAAATTGAGTAAATGCTGCAATGAAGTAATGGTTGATAGCATCAGAGATCCCATTGTGTTGACCGAAAAAGTGGCGACATCCAAAAAAAGGTCATCCCCTTTCTTGCTGTCACCTGTAATGCTGCTCTCGATTAATATGAATAGTTTCATGCGGCTGGTAGCCACAAAATTTGTTTAGCTGTTGTACTCTGCCAGGAGACAAAAAAGGTTTGGGAAACACTGCCATAAGACTTTTTATGCTATGTCCTCTTAAGCAACTTATTTTCTTTATGCAGTCTCTTCTCCTGATCATGAAAAGTCGCCTGGCTCCTAGGGCTCCACAGTCTCACTCTATTCCTCTATCTCAAAAAGAGGTGAGAAGCAACAAAAACAGTTTCTCCTAAGCAGTGGTGAATTTAGGGTGAGCCAAGTGAAGCAGTTTTCTGGGACTGCCTTTCCGACAGATTTAGAATTTTGATGTTAAAATTTTTGATCTATAAAAAAAATTTGACATAAAAAGCAGGTTATTTGAGCCCTTCAAAATAATAGTAACCACCAAAAAACGGTCATCTTTGAGAACAAAGGCATTTAGAAGTCCCCTTATGAATTCTTGTCTCAGGCCCTAAAATTCCTTAATTCACCACTACTCTTTGATGAATTTGTCATTGACCATTCAATTAAGAGTTATTAAGAAATTTGCTACTTGATCTAGACTAAAGAAAAGTCAGCACTTCAGGTCTATATCCTAGAATGCTTTTTTGAATTCAAAAAATTACTATACAAGTAAATAGATTTTTATCTTGTTTGTTTTTCACATGAGAAATCACATCAGCTACCAGAACTGTTATTGATGGTGAATGATTTTTTATGAAGCCAATTTGTTCTTTGCAATGGCGTAGTGGTTAGAGCGTCCGCTTTGTAGTCGGTAGACCTGGGGTTCATTCTCCTTGTCGAGTCATACCAAAAGACTTTAAAAAATGGTATCCGCAGCTTCCCTGCTTGGCGCTTGGCATTTCGGGAAGGTTGTGGAGAACAAGCCGGCAAGTTTGCTTGTTGTGTCCTTGGGCAAGGCACTTAACGGGACGCCCCACCTTTATGCGGAAGACAGGTGGCCCATAAAAACCTCGAAAAAGGCAACTCCCAAGCGAGTGCGGACTTACCGTCCAAAGTATAGCGATACAATTCGCTTTCTCGTGAATGGAGGATAAATATGGCAAATAATAAATAAAAATAAAAAAAAAATAAAAATTGCACTCAACATTATATTCTGTTAAATAATTTTGCAGTCTTCTCAGAGTAACGCTTTAAAGAAAGTTGGAAAATGGACCTAATACTGACATAGGTCAATAATTGTTAGTAAGGTCAAACCACCAAACCATTTTGGCAAAGTGGCTGAGCTTCAGCTCGTTCAAGCTGATAGGGAAAAATGCTTTCAATAATGCATTTGTTGAAAGTTTCACTAAGACTTGGTGAAATTATTTCATAAGCTAATTTAATGTATTTTATAAAAATGTTTTCAGGGCACACTACTCTTTATTTTTTCAGCACAAATTTTTAAAAATATTTTAATAGAACAAAACGATGCGATGGCGTAGTGGTTAGAGCGTTCGCTTTGTAGTCGGTAGACCTGGGGTTCATTCCCCTTGTCGAGTCATACCAAAAGACTTTAAAAAATGGCATCCGCAGCTTCCCTGCTTGGCGCTCGGCATTTATGGGAGGTTGTGGAGAACAAGCCGGCATGTTCGCTTGTTGTGTCCTTGGGCAAGGCACTTAACGGGACGCCCCGCCTTTATGTGGAAGACAGGTGACCCAAAAATCTCAAAAAAGGCAACTCCCAAGCGAGTGCGGACTTACCGTCCAAAGTATAGCGATGCAATTCGCTTTCTCGTGAATGGAGGATAAATATGGCAAATAAATAAAAATAAAAAAAAATAAAAAAAACTCATAAGAAAAATGACAAATTGAATTAACTACTTCTCATAACGCTGCTACAAGAATTCTTTAGGCCTAACATGGGTGTAAATTAACAAAAAAGTTGATCAATTCAACACTAATTTTATTGTTGTTATAAAAGTGATATTATATTGGTAAATGTCAATTATTGTTCCGCAAAGGCGATCTGAGCTCTTCTGCACAAAAAAACGAGACTTCTTTTTGTTGATAATGTTTTTGACATCAAATTTACAATGTCAGCAAAATCGTTTATAAAATAATTATTAATTGTACTGGAATCTGCTGTAAGATCTAAGTCAGATGACATGTGCTTTACATCTCTACAGAAAATTACTTAAATTAAAAGTTCGATTCTTTTAACTATTGTTTTGTGGTTGGGTCCGTTTGGTATCATGAAAAAACGTTGGCAAGTCACAAAAAATTTCCAAAGTAAAATAAAAGTTAATAACTATTGAATTATGGTTGGGTTTGTTAAGTATCATGTAAAAATGTTGAGAAGCAACCACAGATGTCAAAGAACACTAAAAATTTGTTTTACTACTTAGACCATATACATGTAATTACAAAATAGCTTTCCACCCAAAGAAAACTGAGGCAAAGCGCCAATTCTTCACAACCTTTTTAGAAATCAGACAGGCTTCTTAAACCTATTCTAAAAAAACGCAAAGTTTTGAAAAATGCGCAAGTCAATACAACGTTGCTTGTGTTTTCACATCTTAGCCAGCATAATTTTATTTGAATTGTTCAAATGATGAAATAACGTTTGGGTAACTGGAATCAATAGTAAGAAAGCATTGTGATCTCCACAAAGGAGAAATTATGTTAAGTAAAAATTTAACAGATATAATCAAAACAAAATTTTTGTCGTTCACAAGCTGAAGAATAACGTTTAGCAAAAATACAACAGCATTGACAAATGCATATACAATCGCTTAAATAAGAGAATATTACAATAATCAAAAAATTAAAAAACAATTTAAAGAAATTTGAAAACAAACCAAAAAGTAGTATAGTGAAGCCATGCAAATTTTCACAGTGTGCATATTTAACACAATAACTTACTAATCAAAAATTTAAGAGAAAAAAAGTAAAGCACTATGATGCAATCACTTTAAGTAAAAAAAAATAATGTCTTTTAAAGTAGATTTTAGATAAATTCTTCATAAATCTGGACACCTCCTATCATTTTTAGGTTCATGCAAAGTCAGCACAACTTTTTTTGATATTAGATTTGATAGGAAAAGAAATTTTTGATTTTTCTGGTCACCTACAATTATAAATAAGGAAATGTTTAAATTTGGGTACTTAACTTGCATAGACAAATCTATTACTTATATTAGGCATTATCTTTGCAACTACAAAAACGACAGCTAGTAAGTATTTTAAAAATTGCATTTACTTTAAGCAGATCAAGTTTTTTTTTAAACAGCAGAGTATAATGATGGTGATTGAAAGGGGCTATTAGTTATACTAGAATAATCTTTTTTTGTAGATCAGTTTGTCTGGCCAACAAATGGTTTTAGGGTAATTTATGGACCACTGCATCATAAAGCACAAGAGGGTACTTATGGGTTATCTGTCACCACTTTTTTTTAATTTAATAAACCTAACCCTGTACACTCCCTTCCAGTGTACACTGCCCCATACATTTACATACCGGGCCTGCCCCTTCAGTGTACACTGCCTTCCAAACTCATTTTAGGCTTAAACATTATATATACAGTTAAATAATAGTAATTTAATACCTGGTGAAAAAAAGTGGTGACAGATAACCCACAAGTACCCACAAGAGTATTGCAGATGAAGGTACACAAGTCAATGGGCTAATGTAACATAGATAAGGTTTTCATCAGCACCTTATTTTCTATATAAAAGGAAGTGGCTATTTTTCCATTGGCAACATTATACACTTGGAGACTATATTGCCGCAATCATTTATGTGTGCTTATGTTGCCATAATTGATATAGTTTTGCAAGTGATACTGCCATGGTAGTGGCACGTGGATAGTGCACCTGCCTTGAAATGCAATGGTTACGGCTTGGAATCTTGACTGGCAGGGCAGTTAGAGAAAGGCAGTGTATACTGGAGGAGAAGGCCCAGTATGTGAATGTATGGGGTAGTGTACACTGAAAGGGAGTGTACAGTGTGGGGGAGTGCACACTAGGGGTGCAAATTTTTTCAATTAATTGTAAAAAATTGACCAATCAGAAATGACCAGAAGTCACATGTTCAATACGTCATGTCATTAAGATTGACCAATCACAAATAGCTCAGAGCAAAATAGCCTCCAAGGGTAAAATGTCGTTGATAGCAAAATAGCCACTGCCTAAAATATAACCACCAATAATTTTCCAGAAATGGCAGAAAGTTTCTGCAAGATTTTGACTTGGGTGCTTATAAACTACTTCAATAATAACAAAACCACTTTTTTCATTGTCATGCATTACATGGAGATGAGTACTTTTCTGCTACAGCAAGATCACTACTTATTGCAAACTTTTTTGTGTTGCTAAGCGATTGATTTAAAATTTGCTCATGAACACAATACAAAAAATTATTGAAAAATGCCTTCATCTTCCTTTGGTTGATCTTCTTTTAAGATTCATTTGCCTACCAGTTGTCCTACTAAACTAAACTCCATCTTGACTTTAGATTTCACTCACAACCATAACTAATTTCAAGAATAGGTGTCAAACATCTTTTTCTTAATTTCGTTCAGGCAAATCTTCTTTTAAGACTGACTAGTGATCACCAGTATGCCTTCGACTCAATTCTATCATTTGTCAATTAGCATAACTGTCTAAATTAGAAATTATGGCAAAGACATTTATCGTATATCAATGGTTGTTGTTCTGCGAAGACTTAGTCTACTGGTTTGCTGAACTCGACACTAACTTGTACTCTTAAAAGTTTGCTACCACAGACTCTTGAGTCACAAATACAAGTGGATGTATATAGCATAGGTTTTTTTAAGCTTTTTATACCGCTTGTACAATTTCTCTGCAGTTTCGTTATTTTTTATTCTTAAGCATTTTGAAATAGAAATTTTCGTCCGCTTGGATATTCCTATGGTGTCTTGTGGCACACTTGATGTAAACAATCGGTTTTGTCAAAAATCGTTTTGTACCTTAATGTGCATAAAACGATTACGCAATGGGTGCATACTTTGGTTTCAAAATCGGACATTTAAACAGCCACACATACTGTGTTGCATGATATACATATTTAAGCTGATGAAAATTTCAGAACAATAATGCATAAGAACAAAAACGGTACAAAACCGGACAAAAGTGTGTACTGAGTACATCGACCTTATGAATGCAAAAAATGCCAACGTTGCTTAAAATACGAAGAGTACACCTAAAAGCGTGCCTTCAGCGATAATATCACGTGACATCAAATCTTTGGCAGTGCTTCCAAAAATAATTTTTTTATTTTATACACTTCAGAAAATAACTTCTACTCATTTCTTTACTTCGAAACCAAATTCTTCCCTAATGTTCTCTCCAACTCTTTTCCACAAAATAATTTAGATGGATTGTTTCTACTTTTTTCGAAAAAACGTTTATGGCATCTTAATTGCAAAGGCCAACTAAATTGCATAGCCTCAAGAACTCAATAATTATGAAAATCCTGCCATCAAAAATGATAAGAAAATAAATAACCACAACAGCATGGTGTGAATAATAAAACAAAAATAAATCATGCACCGAAAAAAAAATAAAAGCAGCGCGAGCACTCTGTATGGTATGCACATTTGAAAACTACAGGTGCCTAAGTTAAAGTTTTCTGCTCTCAATTTACAGCTGGATGAGGTGTCGAATGTAAAAAGCTTATGCATTTTTGGTTGCCTTCGACTTGGTTCAACTATAGCACGCTAACAATCACGAGCTGCCAAAAATAACTATCGAAACCTAAGCAGCCTTGTTAAGACGGCATAAAAAATAGTTTTAAATTACTAGCATAAAATACTTTCTTTTCTCGGAAAATGATGAGAGTAGCGGAAGATGAAGAGCTTTTTCTTTTCTAGAATTCCTGCATTTCAGTAAAATAAGCCGAAATTTTACGCTTTCACAATTTTTTTATTTGCTTATTTCCTCCTGATTTCCTCATTTAGTCATTTTTTCCAGTTATTCCTCTTTCATAACTTTCAGGGTCTTCCTCCGAAGTGGAAGCTCTGATCTATGGTTATACCACTTGAACAGCTTTAAAGTTTTTTATTTATCTTCAAAGAAAAAAGAAAAAGAGAAATCCAAGTTATAAAGTTTAGTTTTATTCTCGTTGACGTAGATATCCGGCCTCGTCTCATGTTCTTCGCTGTGTCATTAACAGCACTAGGCACTTTTCTCTGTCCATGACATCACCCTCCTTAAATCCAATCTTTTCTATACCGTATCATCTTTAACCAGTCTTCTCCTCTTCATTTTCGGTCGCCCTTTTTTGTTTTTCCAACCACAACACAATCTAACGTTCTTCTCAACACATCATCGCTATCCCTCCTCGGATTTTGGATACCATCGCACTCTATTTGGTTTGATTTTTCTATCCCGAGTTACTTCCACCACATATTTGTTTTGTTATTTTGTATTTTGCGCATTGTCCAATACCAAACATTTTTGTTATTGGTTTAATTTAATTTTTTCTCCTTTGTTTCCGCATTGTCATGTCAAAGCAGATGATATATTAATCAGAAACAGAGGAAGCATCAACTAAAGAATCCTTGTCCATTGTGAATTAACACTAGACCCAGTGGTTCCCAACCCGAGAAAAATTGTTTCCCAGGGAGGAATTTACTCATTTAGAAGAGGAATATCCACATTTTGAGTTTACGAGATTTTAGTTTTGCTGCATTTAGTAGAACGTAAGTGTTTCCACAATATTCCACGTATTTTTTAAACTGTAGGTATAAAAATTATGTTTAACTATGCACTTTTAAATCATGTTTAAAAGAGCACTTCTGCATCTATCAGTTTTGGACAGCCTACTCACACACGATTATCAGGCACTAATCAACGCTGTATATTGCAAGTTTCGAAGTAATTATTTTGCCGAAAAGTTTATCAACAAACTTATAATTGTTTTGTGGTTTCTCAATGTATACTTTATATGATGTTTGCCCTCGGTTTTATGCATCGTTGTGTACCAGTATTGCACCCTGTACAGAGCCAAATTTTAAGTCGGGTATGGTGTGAGTAATTTAGAGAAGGTGAAAGATCTTGGATGTTCTCAGGTGCAGTACTTCACTCGCAAGTATTTGAGGCGGAAAATTAGCCTCATTAATGTAGGTAATATAAGCCTAGGCTACTTTGCTGACGGGGCGATTCAAACATTTCTAGTTGACAGAAATTGCATCATGACCTGGTGAATATGATTTCAGATGGAGGAATTTTTTGCTCAAGAATCTCTCTCCAAGACTTCAGCCTTTCCTCGGAGGGCAATTATCCAGGACATTGGTACCACTAAATTTCAGTCATTTTATCTCTGCAGTTTGTCCAAAGAGAAGATACTCGACATCCCTGGTGTTCCACAGTTGTCGGCTACGGGTCGAAAGGGTGAAAATGCCGTTTATGGCGAATAATCGTGAGTTCGAACCTCACGATGGTAATGCTGTTTTATTCAAGAGAAATGGCATGTCGCGGCTATTCCTCTGCTTGATTGCATGCTTGAGATAGAAATGCCCTGTGTCAGCAGTACTGCTGGTAGTTTCGAAGAGGATCTGAAGTGAAAACGTTTTATACGTAACCGCAATAGTTTCCAGGTAAGCGGAAGACAAAAATAACGGGCGACAATCTACGACATCCCACCCGACTGAAAACTTCCCTTGCCATCTTCGGTGGGCCAATGTCCACAAATACGTGGAGATTTGTATAGAATAGTATTGACAAAAATGAGGTTATTATTTATGAGACGACAAGTGTGGTTAAGGGCAGATTTAAATATTTTTGGCGTGCCAAAATCTTGTAGCGGTTTACTATCTTAAAACTCCGAGTAGATAGAAAAACCACAAAATTAGTTTTAAAACAATTTTTGTTAAACTCTTTGCTAACTACAAACTCTAAAAAAAACTTGAATGTTCAAAATTGTTTCCACGCTCAAACGACGCAAATCTCCAATTGATTAAAAAAATGCAAAACTAAACTACATCACCTACCGGTACTAATTTGCCGACGGTGCACAAAAACTGCGAAGTAATTAAAAAGGCAAAATAATCAGAAAGGTAAACTAAAATGAGGTGATGTAACGCAACTTAAAGGTAAAATACAAAATTAACGCATGAATGAATTTAAACAAAACATCCGATAAATTATTAACGAGCAAACAATCCAAGTAAGTGGTTCCGACAATCTTTTCCATACTGGACAGCCATATTTCGCCGTTAAATAGCACGTAGTGAGAGCATAGACTTTGCTTCGAGTAGACCACAGAAGCTATGGCCCTCAACTTTTATAAATCCGATTACGGAATTTCTGATTTCAAGGTCTTGGACACCCTTTAGGTCTACGTGTTCTTTTTATTGCTTACGCGAAGCCAAGGAGCCCTTGCCCTTGCTTAGTTTGGGAGTAGAAAAGGCATTTCTGATGTTAAAGTATTTTAAGGCAAAATATCAGATGTGTCTTTCAATTGATGCGATTTCACACAGTGACGTTTTTTTTTCCTTTGTTTTGTGCTTCAACTTTCTCAAGTCCCTAATGGCTACGCATTATGTTAAATGTCGTTTTTCCTTGCTTAGGCGCGCCCAGGACAGTTAAAAGGGGCCTTGTTTTTATCCAGATTTTTAGGTTTTGATCACGGTAGCTCTATAAAGCTATTGTCACGAAAAATGGAAAAAATATTTTTTCTAAGTTTGGTGAGATTTTACCCCAGCAGGGCATGCCATCGCCTATGCCGAATTAAAACGTATCAATTAAGGCAACTGCTTCGGCTTCATTGCACAAACATTCGTGAGAGCAGCAACGAGAAGTTTCATTAAATAGAGGCCATAGTTCCTGTACACGTAATGGTGATCATTTTAGTCTAAAATGATGACGGCGCCCAACTGACGGTCGTTTTGACGATTAAAGAAATGAACTGCAGTAGACGCTGCTTGTTAAGCCCGCCTCGGGACCGGACAATTTTGAGCCTGTTAAGCGAGTGAGCTTGTTAACCGACGGACGACTTTTTCTAAATATTTTGAGCTAAAATATTTGTGGCTAACTGTAATAAAGATAAAATGTTTACAGCTATTCTAAATGATTATTTCATTGAGTTCCCTTTTTCTCGCATTATCGTGCAAGTGCAACCTGCTCCATGTAAAACATAATCAATTTTCAAACATCAAGAGTTTGTGACAAAACAGAACAATTCTAGACAGTACCCAAAATCCTTGATGTTTATTCATACAGAGAGAAAAAATCAAGAATTACGTAATGAAATTTGTTAGTTATGAAGCTTTTTAAACAAATTTTAAAGAATTGCGCAAAAAATTTGGGTTTAGTGAACGGGTTTTTGGGCGTATAAAGCGAGTTTTTTAATACACAGTCAAATGGAAGAATTCCGAGGCGGACGAATTTGGGTTTAATATGCGGGTGGACTCATAAACCGTGAGCGGCGTTTACTTTATTTAGTGGTAGAGCTATTTGACGATTTGGTGGGTCTCCTTTTATATTTATATTTGTGATACTAGCAGATATCCCCGTCGTTGATCGGGTAAAATGTAAATACTGATTAAATTTTTACATTAAATAACCATATTTTGACTCTTTCGATCCCCCGCGGGTATAATTACCAGCAAGCGATCTTAATGCGTGCGCTCCCGCGACGGTATACATACCGGCAATAACAGAAATGGCGGACATGCGCGCAATTGTTTGCGGACATTTCGTTCAAGCAAAAACGTTTATATATAAACCTTTCTAACATTCTGTTTGTGGTTTGTAATTGAATTTTTACATTAAATAACCATATTTTAATATAGGTTGAATAAATATAGGCTCGTAGCCCCCCATAGACGTATGTAAAGACTGATTAAATTTTTACATTGAATAACCATATTTTAATGTGTTTTCATGATTTTTATTTCATCGTACAACAGTACAAATAGGCCTCTAGTAGAGCCCCATAGGCTCGTAGCCCCCCATAGACGATTCTGATCGAAATCAAATTACCCTAAAATAAAAATCATGACAACACATTAAAATATGGTTATTCAATGTAAAAATTTAATCAGTCTTTACATTTTACCTGATCAACGATGGGTATATCTGCTAGTGATTCCTAAAAGTACAGTCCTGCTCATAACCATCAAATTTGGATTTTTATTTGTCACAAATTTGTTTCTGTTTGTGGTACCTAACAAAAACTTTAGACAACTCTAGTATTTTAATATAGGTTGAATAAATATAGGCTCGTAGCCCCTCATAGACGATTCTGATCGAAATCAAAATACCGTACTTGGCTTCCCTGGAAAAAGTTATATAAGATTCATATGTTTGTTTGTATCTAAATGTCTCCAGTTTTATTTCTATAGCGGACATACAGACAGACGAACTTTGAGTTTTATATACAGGGTGTCCGTAAAGTTACTATACAGTCTTACAAGTTACTATACAGTTTCATTGTATTATATGTAATAGTTTTTGTTACTATATAGTTTTATTGTATTATACTGTATTTAATATTTATTTTTTTTACAGGCCTATTTAATTAAGCATTATTTATTGTATTATCCGAAATTTACTGGATGAGACATTTCCTGATAAATGGATCGGCAGGCGAGGGCCCATTGAATTTCCTCCACGATCTCCAGACATAACGCCAATGGACTTCTTTGTCTGGGGAGTCATCAAAGACTCTGTGTATTCGAGAAAGCCAAGAAGTGTTGAAGATCTTCGACAATTTGTTATTGATGCATTTGCCAACCTTGATCATGACTTGTGCACCAAAGTTTGTCATAGTGTGGTGTCACGTTGTCGAGAATGTATTGAAGCTGAAGGCCTCCAATTTGAATATTTGTCATAGAAATTGTTTGCCTTGATTATTACAGTATTTTCGGATGTAACACATGTATTTTCTGAGATTTTTATAAACATAAAGGTGTTATTTCTTTCGTTACAAATAAATATTGTAATACAATATCTTACTGTACTGTTAATATATTACAGGGTGTCTGTATAGTAACTTGTAAGACTGTATAGTAACTTTACGGACACCCTGTATATAGATTAAGTTCTTTGGCTGCGCTGTTCGCTCTGATTTGGCCAACAATATTTGTTTCGTTCAAAAAAAGTAAGAAATTTGAACAGGAAAGTAAAAGACCACCAGTGATCATCTAGTCTAACTGCCCATTTTTGCATCACAATTGCAATATACGAATCATAGGAGCTGGTGTTAGCCTGTTTAAGATATTAATTTAATTAATTGATATTAAGGCATCTAGGCTAACTGCAATCAGTTGAATGAATCACTTCCACGACCGGTTTCAAGCTCACTGTAGTGAGCGTGCACCATATATAAGCTTAAAATTAACAGCGTCAGTTGAAAGGACCGATGGCGGAGTGGCATAAACCGCATGAAGCAATTCATGTGATCGTCGGTTCAATACCTGAGTCCACCTGACGAGTCCAAATAGGAACAAAACCGGGTCGTGGAAGTGATATTTTATTCAACTGATTGCAGTTAGCCAATATGCCTTAATATCAATTAATTAAATTAATTACAATATAGTATCATAACAAACATCACAAGCAGTGGAGCTAAACAAGCATTATATTCATATGCAGTCCAGCCACAGTAAAACTAGTACCATATGTACAACAGGCTCGAATAAAACTAGTATCATATGCACAGATGGCCAGAGCACAAACACTACTATCATTTTGTGCAACATTTCTTTTATGAATATAATTAAAGTGGTATTGGAGATTGTAATTTTATTATTGTTTCGATAATAACCTTGTTTGTATTTAGCAAAGCAATCTCTTGACAGAGATTTGTTTAAAAGCGAAATTTTGTTCCAAATTTTTACTCATAAAAATTAAATTAAGATTGCCCATACTTATCGCTCACTCTTTTTGAAAAGTAATTTATTAGTAAATGATCTAGTTAATTAAGTATGTTGGTGAGATGCAATTCTGAAGTACGTATTAAAATTTTCCGGAAGTTTATTATGGTGAAATGAGTTCACAAATTTTGCCATTTCTTATTTAAAAATATCTTTAAGTCGTAAGATATTCGTGGATTTATACAAAGTATTCGTTGGAGTGCAATCTGAAAGACATTTGAAGTCCATTATTTGAACGATTCTACTTGGATTAGCTGGACTTTCTGCTATAGATTGTTTGTAACAGTACCTCATGCCATTTGAGATGCGAGCAGAAAAAACTATAATACAGTTTTACTGGCGTTCTTTTATTTACATAATGTCTGGTTTTAGATAAGATTTCAGCTGCATTAACAAGTTTGTGTACTATATGACATACTTGTTCTTTCCAGGTCACGTTATTACCAATAAGTACTCCTAAATATTTTACACAATCTGTTTATGAAAGTTTATGTCCACTAATATGAAGTTTAGCGAGAAAAGGGGTCATGGCTTTCCCCAAAGTCATACACTCGATTCCATTTGGCGCCAATTAAACTACAGTAGATGCCGCTTAATTGGGCCGCCGGTTAATCGGATCAGCCGTTTAATTGGGCCAAATTGTTAAGAACAAAATCCAATCAAAGATAATGCACTACGTTAAATCCGCATTATCGGGCCACTATTCCGCTAAATCGGACCACAACTGTATTCAGACTTACACTGGTTTAATTGCAAAATCGCCTTTGTAATGTAATAGAACTCAATATCACAAAGCCAACTATATTATGTAACAATTGAAAAATACAGGCGCAAATTATTTTGTGATTTCATGCCCTTGGACATGGTAATTGTGGTGTTTTGTTGCAAATATTGTGAAGTCCCAAGCAGAGATGCCACAAAAAGAATTAACAATTGCTGAAAGGGTTGTTGTCCTAAGAAAAGTTAGAGAGCAACCTCCAAACATTAGTCATCGCCAGCAAGCTGAGATAACTGGTGTACCAAGGACAACCCTGGCACAGATACTGCAAGACTTTGGATAATCGGGTCAGTCGCTTAATCGGGCCAAATGGTGCTTATCCCGATGTGACCCGATTAAGCGGAATCTACTGTATTTTCAAGCAAAAGATTTCCTTCTAAATTCAGTTTTACAAATAGATGCTTTTATCGCTTTATTTTGATCTTTTCTTAAACTTAGAATTTTATTACTTTTAACTTTGCCCCTAATCCAGAACTCCCAGTTTTGAATGAAGATTAGTCTTACGTACCGGTTCAAAGAGCCTATCAATTACAAATGTCATTAATAGGCTTTATTATTTATGCTTGCTGTCAAAATGACTGGATAATTTTGCTTCCAGCTGCTGTTCTCACTGTATGGTGTTATAGCAATGTGATGCCATTTAAAATTATGATGTAACAGTACCTTTTAAAACAATTTAAGACAGAAGAAAAGAACATGCTTAAAAACATTTAGCTCAATAATCGCTTGCTGCACCTTGGCACAGCAAAAGATGTCAGAGAATTACATTTAGCGTTACCACCTGTTGTTGTTGTTGTTGTTATCACCCGTCCTCTTTCTCGGGATGGGGGTACGGCACGAACGTCAATTCAGGTTCATGCCGTCAATCTAATTGAAATTACGCTAGGAGAAAGATGGCAGCAGCCCATTTCGAAACGGTCATGAGTGATTGGTAGCATCACCACCAACAAAGCGGATTGCCATTGGTGGGTACCTTGTTTATATCTTTCGAAAATGCTTTTCAACGCGTTCTACAGTCAGCATTGTTTAAGAAAATAAAGAAATCAAATAGATTATTTATAACGTGATCATAGTTCTTAAAGACATGAAATCTCTTAAAGATGGCAAATTGAGCGCTAATTTATGTGTAAGCCAAATATCGCTTTTCTCCATCAAGAAATGCAAGTTTTAAAAATTGTATCTTCAATTTTTACTTCACTATGATGTGATCAACCTTCTTATCAGGCTCACCTTGGGGTGGTGATATATAATGCCAAATTTAGAGTTAGTGTGTTCAGCAGTTTTAGAACAGTTAACCTTAAAAAGGCGGTCAAACGCAAAATCGCTTGTTACGTTGACAATAATAATTCTTAAATTTAAAAAAGAACTCTATTTTGGAAACCATGTTGTTGATATCTCCCAAAAGAGCCATCAACCACGTTTTTACCGCTTATTATAATACTAATTATAAAATACTAACTGTAAAAACGGGGATAACTGTAAAAAATGGGCACTTGGAGTGACAAGAAAGGACAAGATAAGAAACGAATATGTGAGAGGGACCGCAAAAATTGAAGAGCTAGGAGACAAGCTTCGGGATGCGAGGCTACGCTGGTATGAACACGTGACAAGGAGAGAAGGCTACGTGGGAAAAAGAATAATGGAGACGGCAGTGCCAGGTAGAAGGAAAAGAGGAAGGCCAAGGAGAAGATCAATAGATTTGGTGAGGGAAGATATAGATAGGGTTGGAGCTACGGAGGAAGACGAAGTCGATCGGGTGAAATGGAAAATACTTTCGCGTTGTGACGATCCCGAATAAAGAGAAGCCGAATAAAGAAAAAAAGATTTTATAAGAAAGTGGCCTGCTATGGCGGCGTCGTCTGCTGGGCCCCCATCAGCAATGTCGAGGAGAAGCAAATCGGTTTAGTGGGATAGGCCAGCTTCACCCAATGGGTAATTATCTAAACAGTAACAGAAACTAATGGTTTTTTGAAAAGCCAATTCTTATTTCAAAATCAAAGATGCTGTTTTTCGAGAGAGCACTTATTAAAAAACTACGGGGGCCGTTCATTGTAGCTATATTTTCCAAAATTGAATCCCTGGCAACGTCTTACTTGCTTTATTTCAGCATATACGTACTTAAATATTGTACTTTCTTGCAATTGAAACAGCCAATCAAGCACTTACGAAACGAAAATATACCGAAAGGAGATTTTTGCGCTCCTCTCAAAAAATTTCTGCAAACGCCCCTGCTGGAAACTTTGGTATTGCATCAAAATCTTGCAGATTATTCTTATTATTTTTTACCACAATCCTGTAAGGTCTTTGTTGTTTGAGAATTTGCATGAACGCTCAAAAGTGCTTTCCTAACCTTTTTTGAAATTTATTTTTAAACTATACACATGTGAGCTCGAGTTCTTAACCAGCTGCAGTTAGCAAGGCATTGGACCCATTTTTATAATACCGGTACAATATTCAAAGTGAACTTTAAACTGTCGCGATGAAAACTTAAGTAAGCCTAGCTTAGGAGCTAAAAATTTTAATTTGCTATACAATGTTAAAAGAATGTTAAAAGATACAATGTTAAAAGAATGCTATTATTAAAAAAATCACCGGAAACTAAACAATGGCAATAAATGTTCGAAACACTCGAGTCATAGTAAAAAAAAAACTCGTCTTGGCTCAAGTCGTTTGGACGAAATGACTTGACTCGACTCGAGACTCTACATAATTGGCACAAACCTCGAACTCAAGCGACTCCTTCGCAGCACTTCTTGAATGGCTTGTAACAGATCACTTGCAATGGTTGAAGCTTGTGACTTGGTTTTGGTGAAATTGTCAATAATATCAATTCATTTTCCTCGGCCATTGCTTGGAACGTTTTTCATGGCTTTCCATGATCAACAGCAATTTTTTCTTTGCTACATCGAGTTATGCTATAAAATGCTTCAAATAAGTTATAAGTAGATCTTCATTGATCCATTCACTTGGATGGACTCTTCCGATACAATCTAAAGATAGATAAAGTAATCTTAGATAACATGATCTCTATAATTTTTCGTGGAAATATCAGCTATGGTGGAAAAATAATTCCGGCTGCACTTACTGCATACACAACTGTGACAAGCTGGCTTCTCCCCAGACGATGCTGATCTTGCTTGTTTCACTGCCTGTTGTTGCTTTTGTTACCCGACCCCTTCCGAGGGATGGGGGCATGGCGGAGGACCATGGAGCCCCAGAATCTGGGAAACTTTTCAAGCCCTGGACCAGAGATCGCAAAAAAAAACAGAGAGTCGCCAAAGAGAGAGCGGCGCGAAAAGTCCGTAGCTGGACAGTGCAGAATGAGATAAGAGGTGTCCTGGAACGAGTGTCTGCAGGCGCTGTAGCAAGGATTCTTGATTCTGCCAATCCTAAAGAGATAACAGCTTAACAGAAGGCTGTGTCCGTTGCAGCGTAGACGAGAGAGAACACAGCGAGCGTGACGAGGGAGCACAAGTTCCTCGGTTGAAATCAAAGAAGCATGTGTATCGAAGAATTTTGATGAGACAGTACGCCTCCAGTCCAAAAAAAGAGAAGAGTGGGTAAGAGAGATAAGAGGAGAGGGACTACAAGGGATTGCAGAGAGTGCAAGTAGCGCTCCCCGTCTGGCCAGCTCATCAGCCGCGTCGTTCCCCGGAGAAACGAGTGTCCAGGGACCCATTGTAGCCTGAAAGAACAGGAGAGAAAAGACAGTTCCTGCCAGATCTACCACAGAGATTGAGGTAAAAGGAAAGACGGAGGAGAGGACAGAGTGACGAGGATAGAACGAGAGTCCGATAGGAGGAGAAGAGGAGTGGCAGACTTGTTGGTGCTGCCGAGACTAGCAAAGAGCTTGCAGGATGGCGCAGGCTTCAACAGAAAAACTTGAACATACTGAGCCTGCTGAAAAGGAGAGAGTGGCGTCGATGCCACAAAAAGAGCAGTTGACAAGTACGCCAGAGCCGTCTTTGCCAAAAGGAAAAGGAACAGAGCCGTCTGTCCAAAACACCAGATCGTGAGGGAGGAGAGAGTCAAGATGGGCGAGAGGTGTACTTTGGCGAGAAAGAGCATGGAGAGGAAAAGGTGGACTCCACCATGAAGGAAGGCAGATTCCAAGGAGGAAAGGGAGGGCAAGCAAGAAGAACCTTCGTTGGGGAAGTAGAAGCAAGCATGAGCGGGTGAGTGGACAAAAAAGATCTCCAGGACTATCTGCGGAGTCTTGGCCTCACTCCTAGTCTGGCCAAACCTGAAATGGGAAAGGAGGTTGGGAGACGAAGAGCTCGTTCATAAAATCAAACAGTGAAATGAGTCAGGGTGACTCTTAAAGAAGGTAGGGAGGCCTCGGAGAGAAGAAGTGGGATAGGGGAGGACAAGAGGCAGCCGGGGATGGCGCGACTGGCCGCTCGGTGGAGGCGTTCCAATTTGGTGATACTGGTAGCGCTTAGGAAAGGAAACCATCCGGGTGAAGCATATGTGAGAAGGGGCCAAAGAAAAGCTTTATGCAGAAGACAAAGGGACTCCTTAGAGGGGCCCCATGAGGAAGCAGAGATACAGCGTAAGGCCTTGAGACGTGAAAAAAACTTGGCCTTCAGCGAAGATACATGTTTAGAAAAGGAAAGTGTGCAGTCGAAGGTGACCCCAAGAAAAGTTGGAGTGGGGTTGAAACGGAGGCGGGATTTGAGTAGTAGGAGGTTGGGTTGGAGGTTAGCTCGGTAAGGATCCACTGAAAAAAAGGAGGCCTCACATTTGCTCGGATTGAGAGGAAGACACCAGTACTCAGACCAGCACTCGAATCGAAACAGAGCTCCTTGTGTGGCCTCCACCGCAGTGGGGACCGAGGGGGAGGAGGACCAAATGGCCAGATCGTCAGCGTAAAGAGAGCAACTGACGGAAGAAGACAGAGAAGCAGGAAGGTCATTAATGAAGAGAGAGAAAAGTACAGGGCCAAGAACGGATCCTTGCGGAACACCTCGACGGACTCGAAAGGAACGACTTTTGTGATTTTGAAAAACCACACAAGCCCGCCTATCAGAAAGGAAAGATTGAGTTCAACGGGCAAAGCAAGGAGGGAGACCAGCTGAAATGAGTTCACCGAAAAGGCGGGATGCCAGACAGAGTCAAAAGCTTTAGAGAAATCGATAGTAGACAGGATCGTCCGAGAGCTCGGCCTGGGTTTGTTAAACCCATTAGAAATGGACTGAGAAAGGTACAAAATTTGATCGAGTGTAGACCATCCATGGTGGGAACCGACCTGGCGAAGAGAGAGAATGGAATTAGATTCCAGAAAGAAGAGTGGAAGGAATAGTATGATGCGTTCAAAAAGCTTTGATGCGCAGAAGATGAGAGAGATAGGCCGGAAGGAAGCAGGAGAGTCGAGAGGCTTTCCCATCTTGTGTATGGGAATAATAGAAGATGTCTTCCAGATGGAAGGAAAGGAATGCGAAGTCCAGGAGAGATTGAAAATATGAAGAAGAAAATCCATGCCAGAGCGAGGAAGGTGCTTTAGCATGGGATAGGCAACTTTGTCTTGGGGGAGAAAGGAGGGGTTAGAGGCAGCCGCAAGATATTCAGTGGGGGAGAAAGGAGAACAGAAGGAGAGGTGAGGCTCCTATGGGCACGTGGCTCGGCGGAGCTCGGAAAGGTGGCCTCTGGCGCTGCTACGCATGGCCTTTGGCTGGGATACGGAAAAGTGAGATCTCAGGTAAGCGGCGATAACCGAAGCCGATTTCCTGGGAGAAGAAGAGTTTGGGAAATTAGGAGAAGAGGAAGACGAGGAAGGAGAGCCAGCAATAGAGCGAAGGAGAGAGTATACAGATTTCGGGTTAGATTTGAGTGAAAGAGAAGAGCAAGTCGTCTGCCATGCCTCAGCCTTGGCCTTGGCGATGACTGACGAGGCGCATCGAGAAGCATAGATGTAAGCCTGGCGATCTTCATCACTTCTGTGAGCCGAAGCAAAAGACTTGCATCTTTCACTAACCGCACTTTCCACCTCAGCAGACCACCAGGCGTTTGATGCGGCCGAAAGGAATGGAAGATTTGGCCGCATTCAGTGCCAGAGAGGTAAAGAGAGCAAAAGTAGAGGAAACAGAAAGAGACGAGTATTCCTCTGCAGAAGGACAGTGAAAGTCAAAGTAGGAGGCAAAGCCATCCCAGCGAGCTTTCTGAAAATTGAAGAAAGGGGATGTCGTTGGGCGAAAGACCGGAAAGAGAGGGATAGATAGAAGAATTGGTAGGTGATTGGAACCCAGGTCCTGAAGCACCTCCCATGACCAAGAAAGGGCACAAGAGGAGGGAGCAAAGGAGATGTCTTGGGAGGAGCGATCGCCAGAGGAGCAACAAAGAAGAGTGGGTGTGTCAAGATCATTGAGGGGTAGGATGTCAGAGGAGATGACCCAATCAAATACTTCCTCCCAACGAGGGTCGAAAGTACCTCTTGAGTCTCAGATGGGATGATAGCAATTGAAGTCCCCCAGAATGAAGAGATTTCTGGAGAGGAAAAAATGGAAGAAGAAAAGGAGTCGGTTTTTCAATCCGTCGGAGAAGAGCAAATGGCGGAGCGTAAACATTTAGAAAAGAGAGAGAGTAGGAGTTGTTTAGTGAGATGTTGACCCCTACATAATCAGAGTAGGGGTCAAGCGAGGAGAGAGAGGAGGTAGAAAGTTCAGAAAAGAATAAGCCCTACCTGACGAAAATGATGACGCCACCGCTAGCGTGCGTAGCATCATGAGAGAGAATGCCAGACCGGGATTGGGTGTAATCAGATCGCAGAGTAGAGAATCCAGGGATCCGGAAAAAGGAATGTGAGTTAAGATTGAATTCCTGGATGCAGATAAGGTCAATGGGATGGGACGAGAGGAAATGAAGCATTTCAGTGCTCCTGGCTCGGAGACCGCCCGCATTCCATTAAAAAACCCTGAGGAAGTCAGGGGAGAAGAGGAAGCAAGGAGGCGTAGAAGGACAGCCAGCAGCAAAAGGTGGTGGTGAGGGAGCAGATGGAGAAGAAACAGAATGGGCAGAAGGGGGATAAGAGGTTTGAAGGTGGGGGGGGGGGGGCTGGAGTGCTGCTTTAGTAGAGGAAAGGCCAGATTGGACAGTGGAGGTATACAGTCCGGAGAAGGCCGAGGAGGAAGTCATAGTGCTACAGTGAAGTGTAACGATGGAAGTCACAGTGGAGGAAATCACAGCGTTACTGACAGGGACGCAGCCGGGGTGAAGCTTCAGGAATGAGAGCTTCTAAGAGCCCTAAATTTTTCAAGAGGAAGAGCAGCGAGCACCTTAGATGGACCCATTTGGAGCAAGTACAGCATTGCACTGACTTATCCCGCCAGGTCACATTTTTAGCGCACACTGAGCAAGGATAGATCGCTCTAGGGTTGGGATGAACGTTACCGCTCATTAAGAGAAGAAGAGGAATGAGAGAATACGAAGACGGGCATGAAAAAAGCAGGAGAAGGGAGAAGACAGGCGACCGATTTTAGAGAAGCTGTGTGCTGCCCTTCCGCGGTTGTTCAGGGGGCAGCACGGCAAAAAAATGGTTCGAGGGGAGTGACTGGGGTAACTGGGACCCTCGGAAAGGCCAACAGCCATTTTGAACCAACACAAACGGGGTCGGGGACTGCACCACCACTTTGAAGCGGCTGTTGATTGGTGCAGTTTACTCCCTGTTTGGCAACGATGTTTTCATGCTGCTGGACAGCCGTGCGACCTGTTTCATCTACAGTGTAGATGCTTTGGCATTCAAATCTGTACCGGTCAGTAACAATCCATAAGCTGCAATAAAGCTTCCCAGCAGTATATTGATTGAGACCACTGGCTCTGCCAAGCGAGGTAGCTTTTGGTGTTTGAATTGTAAGGCGACTTTTTTTTCTTTAAATAAATCCAAAAATGTTCACCAGTCATTTCATTTTGGATGCAAGAAGCTGGAAATATCAAGTTGTTTCTCAGTGCATATTCTACTATCAACGCTCGGAATTTGTAACGCGTGAGCCCGTAAAAATACTCGGCTAATATCTTGATATTAGTCGACAACTCGTCTTCTATGTCTGATAAAAATATCATATTTTTATCTTGCGATGTTTATATCTAAACATTTCATTCTGTCGGCCAATGTACTTATTGCAGTTGACGATATATCGTTTTAACGTCATTCGTGTAATATTAAACTCATTTCAACTGTGCAAATGCTGAATCCTTCTTTGACACAATCCGCCGCTTTTTTTAAGTCTTTACCTTTAGCTCCACGATTAATCTTTCCTGCGCATTTTCGAGGCATCTGTAAAATGGATAATAAATTTGCAAACTTAAATGAGCAAAAAAGAAAAGATCTAAGATGCAAACTTATGCAGTACGGTACTTTCTTTTAAAACCATATACAGAAATTGTACTTTCAAGTATAAAGCAGGGAGTCGAACCGTTTGATTTTTCCGGTTAAGATTCGGTTTGGGTTCAACAGCTGTTTCAAATTTCGATTCAGTTCCGGTTACGGTTCAGATTAATTGAAACGCTCTGGTTAAGGTTCGCTCCAGTAAAAATTACTTCAAAACCGGTCTATAAAGTTCCGGTTTCGGTTCGCAGTATCATTAGGAAAAATACAAAGAAGTGGCATAATTATAGCAACACAATTTTAATAATGAAACGCTAAAAGAAATTTTTCTTCACACATTAACAGGCCAATACTGCAAAAAATACTTGTGCCAAAGCCAATTTTAGAATAATTGGATTGCTTCCATGTTTAGAAGCCGTGGTCAATGTTTTGTCTTCGTTTTGCGCTAAATGCCGTTTAGTTTCATTTTTTTCAAACAAACTGCTTTATTTCTCCTAGTATAAATCTTTGAATAATTTCCTTTAAATGTGACTTTGCACAGGCCTACCAAGCAGGGATTCTGTTAAATTTCCGTTAAGTGATTAAACATTGTGCCTAAACCAAGCATACCCATGCAAATGTGCGCACGAAGCCAGACTTTCGATCCTTGGCAGAGACTCACTATGGTGACTTCCATTTTTGGAAGCTACAACATACAATAGCCTAAAAGTGTTGGCGGCTTCCACGTATGTCAGCCATGGCTCGTAAAAAAGCTCGGCTTTCAAGCAAGTCAATCACGGCAATCAGCGTGTTAAGAAAATTTCAAAGAGCATGAAGAGTTGTTAGCCTACAATAAAAATTCCAGATATGTACGGATTTATTGCTGAAATAAATGATTGCTACGTATGAGGAGTATATGGTAAATACATGTGCTGTCGCCTATTGCAAAACGGGATACAAAAGGCGCCAACATAAAATTTTTGTTATTTCGGAAAAATTTCCAGTATTTCGTTTTCATTTGAAAAACCCAGAATTAAACAGAAAATGGATTAGATTTGTGAATAGAAGAGACTGGGCTCCAACGTAAACATTTTAAAGAAAAGTTTTTGAAAATTGGCAAACGAGCAACGCTACGATGAGAATTACAACCAGTTCCTTCTATATACTCGGGCAATGAATTAATACCCCCGTCAGTTATACCTACACCCAAAACCCAAAGAAAGCCACCAAGTAGAGTGATTGCATTACCTGATCATCTTGATGATTTTAATGACCATGACAAAATTTCAGATTTTTCCAGCATTGGTGAAAGCCTGTATCCCAGTGGCTACTAGTTGCAAATTGATTAGAATAGAGCTGCGTTTTACAAACTGGAAAATTGCAAGACATTTGACATTGCAACAATTACTGAAGCAATCGTAATTGATAATGACCTCCATGTTATGCTTTTCTTTTCTGGTTCCCCCTAAACCCCTCCCTACACGGTCTGTTAAAGGAAAGGATTGTCGACTGACAAAAAGTCTTTTCTGGAAAACTTTCCACCATACATCAAAAATTTTTCAGAAAACAGAGCTACAAATATGATGGATGAACAACAGCAAATCCGATATAAAAAAGCCTGATGACAAACCAAAATTTACGTCAAATTTTTGCAATTTGCCCTGATGTTTTGCTACTCTTCGTTGCCAGCATGCCTATGCGAATATGCTGGACCTATACGAATATATTATTCGCAAGAGTAACCGACATGAAAGAGTTGCTGCAGAAAATGTAATGGAATTTAATGATTTGCCGCAATCGTTTCTGTGTGATAATCACTTTGAAAACAAGTCTATCAAACGCACAATTTGTAAAGTCTTTTTCTTTAACGCCCAAAAACTTGTCAATAGCCGAGTGCGAAGAGAAGTTGTTCAACAATTTAAGGAAAAGGTAAAGGAAGCAACAACACACATGATTGGAATAAAATTTTGCGACTACAGTATTGTTTAGTTCAGGGCTTCTCAAACTATTGGCCGCGACCCCATTTGGGGTAGCACGATTTAGTTTTGGGGTCGCGAAACAAATTCAAACAGATTGGATGTATAAAGGGCTTTTGTAACCCTCTCAAGGAAATTAAAAGTAGATCTGTGGTAAAATGATTTTGTATTGCATTTTTAGGGGTAACTTCATCTGTACGTTGTCAGTTGTTTACTACAATATCTGCCTCAGCTTTCAAGTAAAAATAATTAATCAAAAAATCGAAACAAGTTATTCATTGCTACTTCCTGTTTGTTGTAACATACTGACCGATAACAATCTTGTTGACACGGCTTTAACTTGGAAGGAAATTTCCTTATTTGAGAAAATTTTCTCATTGGATAAAATTTGACTCTAAAAGTCAGAAAAGGGGAAACTAGGCGGAAATGATCAAAATAAAAATCAGGAGGAAATAAGAAAGTTTACAACAACATATCTTAACAAAAAATACAATGTAAAATAAAATGCCAAGTAGAAATACAAAAATAGCTGAAAAAACGCTGCTAAACTTTATTTTTCGTGGACCACAAACTCTGCAAAGAAAAATGTTTATGCCTTATCGTATCTTTCAAGCCTGATCAGATAACTTTCGACTACTACTAACCTTGGGAAGATTGGTTTGTTAAACCCTCTGTTTTCCATGGGGTCAAATTGACCCCAATTACATTTTTGAAAAGCTCCTGTTGCTAAACCGTTGGCAGCAGCACCATGAAACTTTGTAAGTTTTATCTTATATCAAAGAGGTTTGTTGACCAAAAATTTTTCTGTGTTGGACATCTTTAACGTGAGCTAATAAAAAAAGCAGCATCATGTACCAATGGGGTCAAATTGACCTCAAGCATTTTTACGAATAAGTGATCCAATAAAACATGCAAATAAATTTTAAAAAATTCGTTTTTGCACTGCTTACCAACCACAAATAAAGATTAATTTTTTTGTTTGAAATAAATAAAAGCAAATACGTCAATAAATCCAAAAGCAGAGGGTTAAATACTAAGAAGAAGCATGTCAAAATATCTCGTCGAAGATGGAATTTCGGATTTTTTGGCAAGTGACGACAACGAAGAGGAAGAAATAAGCGACTCAGAATGAATTTCTATTGATGATGGCAAAGAAGACAGAAATAAAATATCTTTATGTGATTCATCTTCTGAAGAAAAAATGGATCACCAATCATGTTCCTCTGCTTCTGCAAACTACTTCGTTTCCAAAACCGAAACGTGGCAAACAACATCTTTTGCAAATAATGCCAGTAGAGCAGCTGCGCATAAGATCATTTGACAAAGTCCAGGACCGACAGGGTTTGCAAAATTTCAGTGCTTAGAATTACTTTCACTTTATTTTTGCTGTCTTCTCTCCGAAACAACATATGTCAGTGGACTAATCACAAAGGAGCCATAGTATATGGTAGCTCATGGAAACCCGTGGATGACGGAGAATTCAAAGTTTTTCTTGGTGTAGTTATTTTGATTGACGTATATAAGTTCAATAACGAAAGCGTTGCACAGTCATGGAGCACACTTGATGGCCAACCCATTTCCAATCGCCCTACGAGTAGAAAAAGGTATCGACAAATTTTACACGTTTTCCGATTTGGCCAATCGCAGTCAAGACGACGTCATCGGTCCTCTGACAAGCTGCAACCAATCAGAAAAGTGTTTGAAACTCGGGACTCTTACTTGAGTGATTCCTACTGCACTTGCGGACCAAGCATGACGGTGGACGAACAGTTAGTAAGCTTTAAAGGACGGTGCCATTTCAAGCAATACATTCCTTCAAAGCCAGGTAAATATGGAATAAAAATCTGGACAATTTGCGACTCCACTTGCTTTTACACGTGGAAAATACAAGTGTACATTGTTAAAGATGGTGGATCGGGCCAAGAAACTAATCAAGGCACAAGAGTTGTTCTTGATTTAGTAGAAGCAATTGAAAATTCTGGCCAAAATATCACTTGTGATAATTTCTTCACAGATCTGTCGCTTGCAAGAACACTCCTTCAAAAGAAGCTCGCACTGATCGAACCAATGAGGAAAAACAAGCCGGAGCCCCGGACGAAATTTACTGTGGTCAAATGACGGAATCCGAAGAGCACAGTATTCGGTTTTCAACAAGATACAATGATTGCATCGCAGTGCCCTAAAAAAGTCCGTGCAGTCAATATACTTTCAATGATGCATTGTCAGCCAAAAATCGAAAGTTTTCGGATCAGAAACCAAGCATTATTCTGTTTTTCAAGAAAACAAAAGGTGGTATTGACACTTTAGAAGGAATGGTGAGATGGCCATTAGTCTTATTGTACAATAAGACTAATGTCAATGGAATCAATGCGTATATCATATGGCAAGGGATAGGCCATAAAAATGGCAACATCTGCAGGAGGCAAAGAAGAAAGTTTTTGATCAGCCTTGGAAAAGAAATGTGTATAGTTACAGAAGAAGTACATCCTGTTGCACCAATTTCTGCAAACAGAAATGGGAATGTTACTCTTGCTGGAAATGGTGCTTTATTGAATAAGAGAGTCCGATTTACTTTGTGTGACCGAAAGAAGGACCAAAAATGTTGATCTATTTTGTTCCAGATGTGGCAAACATATATGTCCTGAACACTCGGACATTGTCTGGATCAACTGTAATTGGTTTGATATTATTATAACTATTGTTATTGTTTTCGTTTGTGTTTATTTGCAGGTGTGTTCAAGGTTTGGGTTATTGTTTTTGTTTATTAGTAAGTGTTTTTGAAGTTTGTGTTGTTATTCCTGTCTATTTTCAAATGGCTTGGTGGTTTGTGTAAGGAGATATTTAAGTGAGGTGCATAGATGAAGTCAGTAGGATAGGCTGCAGGGCTATTATCTTTAAGGCACTGTTAGTTTCGTAGTTCCTTGCTGTTTTTTGTGCACAATGAAAATATTAATTATTGGATATGAATTCAACAATATTACCATTTAAATCAACCTTGTAATAAACCGCAAAACTTGTGTTCGCTTGGTGCAGCAGCAACTTCTACAATTGTAGTTATTATTTTTTGTTGGTTTTAAAAGTTTAATTATTACTAGGATGATCGATTTCTTTATTTATTACGTGCTAAGTAAGCAAAAGTTGAAAAACAATACAACGAAAACAACTCTAAAAAAATCACGACTGGGTCAATTTGACCCCACTGGTACAAAATGCACATCTTTTTGCTGGTAGACCGAGAGTTAAGTTGAGCCAAGCGGAAGCCAATGTAAAGTGCGTATGCGATGCAAGTTGCTTACCACACTCGTAGCGTATTTTGGGGGAAGTGTCATGTTTCCTTGCTTTGGTCTTTTCACGAAAATTTAAAAACTAATTATGTTAGCTAAATTTGTGTCAATTCTTGACTTTTTTCAATATGCATTTAAAGACATTTTAAGAGCAAGCAGTCCTGACGTATTTGTTCATTTCTTTCATAAATCATCATGCGCACTCTCCATTCCGTTAGATGTGCTTGATAAATTTTATAAAATGACTTTTTATTTCGTTAATTTTTTGTTTGCTTCACTATTTCCATCATGTATTCTTTTTGTTACTGTTTCTGTATAGTTACTTTCGTGGATTGTGCGCATTTGCATGATTTCGTCCTAGAAAATGATACTTGAGATCAGTGGTGCAATTATAGATGGAACCATAAGAGATAGCCCTCAAAGGATATGACAGAAGCAAAAACTGTAAAAGAACAGTTTTTTTGTGACCAATATATGCAAAATCCTTGCTTTCGCAAGGTTTTGTTCGTTTAAAATATAGAGTAGCAAAGGAAACCTTTTGACATTTGAACCAAGCACAAGTAGTAAAATTACGAAGTTACAAACTTTGTACCGCCGCAATAATAATAATATGGCAGTTGATACTCTACTCAACTCTCCCAATCCCGGCTCTCCTTAGTCTCCCCATATTGATTTTACGCAATTTTTAAACTATTGAAGTTGCGTACACGATTTTCATTTACAGTCGCAATGATAGAGAAACACTATAGCTATATGACATAATAAGAAAAACTGAACCAATGCAGATTTGCACGAGAATGTAAAACTCTTACCACCAAGTGCAACTTTTACTGTTTAGAATAAAAATTGAAAATTCGTGACAACTGTTGTACGAGCAATCGAAAACTACTAAACGTCTGAAGCCAGTCAGAGCTTGATTCAAGATGCTACCAATAGGTGGCAGCAATTTATTTTTGTGATGCATATATTTTGAGAAAATAGGGGTGGCTAAACTCTCCCTGTGACCCAAATTTCCTTTACCAATAGGCCCACTGTAAGTTACTTCACTACTAATTACAAGTCCACAAACTCATCGTTCTTGCTTGAATCATTCCGACCGCAAAAACCTTTAAGCCAAGTGATTTTTTCAAAAAATTTTGTGCTCCCAAACTATGTGAGGTTGAACTCTTGGTGCCTACCTTCCTTCCTCCCCGAAAAAAAATTCAACGAATCTGGAAGAATTACAGAAACCAGCCTAAATAAAAGTTGGGGGACAAGTCCCTCCGTGAAGCCCGCTGAACCAATATTTGTACAGGGATGTGGAAGCAGCTATTTCGTCAACCGCTTACGCCAACAAAAAACGACCGTTGACAATTTTTTTTACTTTTGTGGGTCTATAGCCTGCCTTCTCCTACACTTTATTATTTTGAGGAGACAAAAACCCATCCATAGATTGCTATTACTTTACCTACTTCACTTGAGCTTGTTGTTCCGAACTATTGTGTTTGTTTGTTCTTAGATATTTGAACTCGTGTAGAATGTAAAACAGTGTTCTTCAACCTTTTGGTCATCGCAGAATCCCAAATGTACTTTCCCGTTTGTCACGGAACCCCCACCAACAAAAATTTAGAAATCACAAATTGCTTGCAAGAAAATCAAATATTTCGTTACTACACCTTAAAAAATAAACAGTTATTACAAGTTCCTTCACTACTTACAACCACTTTTACAACAGTTAATCTAATGCTTCTCAGATCTAAACCATATGACCACATACTACAGCTCTCGACATTAACCTGTTGTCACAAGAACAAATTACAACGATATAGCGAGGATTTTCCCTCTCTATCCTCAACTAACTCTGACTTTGAGTTAACTTTAACTCTAATCATCAATGCGGACCTTCTGTCCGTCCCCAGAACACGTTCTGACTCTAATCTTTCTGAACAGTAAAATGCCAAATTTCGGTCGTATATACAGTATCAACTTACAAAGGCAACAGAAGAAGGAACAAAAATTGTTACAATTTTGTGTAAAAAGATATGGGAAACGTGCGAATGGCCTATTGACTAGAAGAGGTCTGTATACATAACATTAAGGGAATGCTCCAACCACAGAACAATAGCTCTAATATCCCGCGCAAGTAAAGTTTTACTAAAAATCATACAGAAAAGGATTCAACCCTACTTAGAATTTGAATCGCCACAAGAGCAGGCTGGATTTCGTGAAGATGGAGGAACTACAGACCCTATCGCAAATCTGTGTTGGATAATGGAAAAAGCGAGAGAAATGTAAAAAGATATTTTTAAGGGTTTCACTGATTACAGCACAGCGTTTGATGGCGTCGACCATGATTTGCTATGGAGAAACTCGCAAAAGTTGGAGATACCTAGACACTTGATAAAGCTAATGAACAATCTGTACACTAACCAAGAAGTTACCATGAGGACGGAATTCGGTAACACATCGTGGTTTAAAATCAGAAAAGGGGTACGTCAAGGCTACACATTGTCTCTACGTCTATTTAATCTTTACTTGGAGAGCATAACGAGAAAAGCTGGAATAGAGACGATACAAGGAATAACAATAGAAGGAAAATGATAAATAACTTGAAATACGCAGATGATACAACTTAAGATGACTTGAAAATACTCATAAACAGAGTCAAAGAAACTAGCGAAAAAGCAGGCTTGAGATCAAATATAAAGAAAACAAAGGTGATGACAACAGTTGGACTTCGAAATTCAAACTGGAAGATGATCACATCGAAATTGTTCATAACTTCAATTTCTTGGGGTTATTTATTTGTGTCGATGCAGATTGCGAGAAAGAAATTCGGAGAAGGTAATTAGCCATGGGTCGCATTACCATGACTAAGCTGGCAAAAATAATGAAAGATGACGACATATCTATAGTCACAAAAACAAAATTGGTTTATTTCCTTGTGTTCCCAGCAGTGACATATGGCAGCAAAAGTTGAATGCCACGTAAGGCGGATCAGCGGAGACTGAAATTATTCAAAATGTGGACTTGGAGACGGCTACTAAGGATTCCATGGATTGCCAAAAAAACGAATGATTGGGTTCTAGAACAGATACTTCCCCACAGGTCACTCCGCAATATCATTGAGCGAAGTAAACTAAAGTATTGCGGACACATTTTGAAAACTGACAACAGCTCGGAAAAAGTGATTATGCAGGGAAAGGCGAAAGAGTAAAGAGGAAGGGGAAGACCAAGAAGGAGATGGGTATATGAAATTACGGAGAAACTGGGACTCAACCTTGAAAGTACTCTAAAACTTGCAACAAACCGGAACGAATGGAGAAAGGCTACTCATGAAGTCACCAGGAGTCGACATCGACTTTACGGACGACGATGATACAGTGAGCAAAATTAAAATTACAGACGCACTATTACGTAGCAAAGGGAGTTAGCAAATTCAGAAGTTCTTAAAGTTGTAAACAAGATTACGTCACAATCTGTAACTTGCTATCACAAGATTCCATTACCAACTATTTATATACACGAAACACCACTACATACAAGAAATCAATGCACTGAAGCAAGAAATAAATACTAGCAATAAACAAAGAACCTTCGCGGTCCCTCACGAAACCATTAAAACTCACAGAACACAACTGCATGTTTTGCAGAACCTCTGTTGAAGAGCACTGATGTAGAATAATCAAGTTGTTTCCGTCGTGAGTAATTCTTTTTCAAAATTTTCAACTCTCTAACCAGTGTCAGTCAAGTTTAATCAAATCATCACTTTATTGGCTACGTTTCATTATCCAAACTACCTTTTTCTTACCGGTAGTCGATATAAAATGTGATGCTAGCTATACTTTTCTTTGTTCTCTCGCACTACTGATATCGCACGTTTATTCAGACTTATAGTACAACTTCAACGTTTAATCTACATCGGAAAATGGACAAAACCTTTTCGCAAAGTTACTCTTCAAGTCAAATGACCTACGTGGAAGCGGTAGAATTTTTGCACTTCTGCTTCCGCTTCGACAGAAAAAGGACCGCTTCCAGCTTCCACATTCCTGATTTCCAGCTAGACATAACTGACTGGCGACGCTAGTTAGTCGCCAGCAAATCTCAAGGGGTATCACAATTTTTTTGTCGGAAGTAGCTTCTTAATATCTTCGCAAAAAGCTTTAACCTCATTTTTACGATCAGTATTTTTTGAGAAAATGAAAAAAAGCAATTTTTACAATCAATTCTTGATATGGCGTCGTCTTAAGAAATATAGAAGTAAAATTTATGCACGTCAAGAGTTGGGTTTCGTTTAAACAGAAAGACGTTTTTACTGCCAAGAAATGAATACCAAAAAGAATTGTCGTTGGTTATGACGTGATGAACCCCCTATAACTTATCCCTACGCAGGGATCAGTCATGGTTTTTAGTTTGTACGCCCAGTAGTTTTAGAGGAGTTAAACTAAAGCAAGCGTTCACAAAACTATGCTCTATAGCACAGAAACAATTTGTTGGACACAAGGGGATTTTAGACTTTTGAGAAAAATTTACGCGAAAGCGATTACCAACTGTAATTACACTTTTTTTTACAGTTGTATTATTGGTTTACAGCACAGGTAAGCCGCGGAGACATAAACTTTTTAAAGATGAACTAAATCTAAACACCCATACAATAATTTTTCAGCGATTATGTTAGTTAAATGTATCTGTTACTGACCCATCACATCGTGGCCCGCGAGAATGCTAACAGCTACATGGGCGTAAAGATAGTTAGGTTTTAAAGGGGATAAAAGCGATCCCCTTATAAAACGATATGACAGGGGCAAATAATGTAAAAAAAACCCTTTGGAGAGTTGTGCCCTAAAGTCTTCCGAATGTTTTGAAATCAAAATGGACGAAACAATCACTATTTCAGTTGATTATTGAACAAAAATAGGGTCTTTAAGTAGCCTACGCTTTGACTAGCAACCAAACTGGGTGGAAAAATCGCTTTCAAAAGCATGATTCTTCAAAATTGGAAACAGGCGAAAACAAATTTTGAACGTACGATCTACAAAATTAATTTCAGGTTCTTGGCCACTAAGTCGCGGTAAGTTGATGGTTGTCCCCCTCTCAAAATATAAATATCTAAATACGCCATTGCTTTGAGGTCATGGCATCATGTGAAGGCCGCCGTTCTTAGGTGAACGAAACTCGCACACTCAGCTAGCTAGGACAAAAGCGCAATTAATCATCATCGCCCGCTTACAAAAAAGTAATTGCTTTACGTGAAATACTTCCGTGTTCCACCCGATTTCAATGAATGCCTATGGAGGAAAAAAGCTCGTAATTCAGAAGGAAGCCGAAGTTAGAGGAAATACAACGATGTTATCGAGAAAAATCTGTCCGATAATTTATGCTGCTCATTTTTGCTAATCAAAAGTTTTATTTGCAAAGAAATTTAGTTTATCAAACCACACAAAATTACAGTTCTGTCGCTTTTGGCGATTGCAGGAAACACTACAATAGATAGCTACAAAAAAACAGAACTTTCAATCGTTAATTAAAGCATTGTCATTGCAAGCAAAAGCAATGGACACCAAGAATGTTTGAAGTGCGAGTACTAGTCATCAAATCAAGGTTTTTAAATTGAGGTCCATGAGGACAGAGTTGGAAATGGGCCCAATTGTAAGGCCCGAACCAGACATTTATTTTGTAGCCCGACTTAGGCCCGAAATTTAAATTCCCCGAAATAGATCCTTACTCTTAATAAGCCTACTGTGAAAAAATTTTGCATAAGAGCCCGAGAATTTTTTAAAACTTAAGCCCGAACCCGACCCGAAAAGTCAGGCCCGTTTCCAACTCTGCATGACGGAGCTTATGACAAATTATATGAAGCCAAACATATACATGATGTTATATGCGCATCCTCTGGCATTAGCACTGTGAAGTTATTAAAGTTGCGACACACGTTGGTTATGGCAGTTTTTGATGCACATTTGCCCAAAAATGATGAAAACGTAGCTTTTTATGTGAGCGGCTGCATAGCACGCAATATCTCTCACCGCCGCAAATACTCTTGCTTCAAAGCAATACTATTGAAGATGTTTTCTCGCCCTCACTTTGTGAACCTGAAGCTCACTCAAGTTACTTGTAATGACAGACCGGGGTGGTGTAGCAGATCCCACTGTATTCCGCTTTGGTGCGATCACGCTTGCTATGTCGCAATTGCATTTGACGAAGTTGGCAAAGGTCAAATGATGACGGTGACAAATCAGTGTTCTGCCTTTCCAGCGGGAGAGAAAACGCCAAAGAATCAGATCACTACTTTGACATGCTTCAAAGCAAATGCCATGAAGGAAGATGCGATTACGACCTAATTTTACAAATTACTTTGCTAAGAACGAACTGCAAGGACTAAATGCACATAGAAGCACCAGCCATGACAGCAAAAAGAGTTAGAAAACTTACCAGTAGTTTCAGAACCACCACTTAAAACAATATGCGGAAACAACAATCATTCATAAAATAAATATTTGCAGTCAGCCTTTAGGGTATTGCCACTAATTTATTATGTTGTTTGCATCCTAATGTTTCAAGTTACTTGCGTGCTGCGCTTTTTGACGTGGTTTTACTCCATTCTATTGCTGGTGCTTTCCGTTTGGATAAGCTTGCATTCGTTATATTTATCTTGCTCATCTTCTACGTATCATGAAGCAAATTTGATAGCTGATATGAATTACGGTAGCCAACTCCGATACAGTTGTTTTTAGAATGCTTGAATTAAAAAATACAATGGATACCATAAACAGAATTTTGCTACCCAAAACTGTTCGCCAGATGCCCTACCGCTGTTATGGGGACAAGTGGAGTTTCGCATCTAAGCGTACTTAGTCATCCACGGACAAAGCGCCTTACTGAATGCTGTTTCACAAACAAACATTGGAATTGATTTTCTAGATTATGCGCTTTTGAATGCAGGCAGGCGTAAGCAGTAGAATTAAGCATAAACTTATGAAGCATTAAATGAGCTATTGATAAATTCTAAAAACGAAAAATGTCAAGTGATGTAAATGAGGAGCGCGCAAACAGCGGATTGCGGGCTTAATGAGGCTCTCGAGGGGAAATTTTGACCCACGTCCACAGATTGATCATTCAAAATATGAAAAGTCTTTACTTTAAAAACTTCGCCAACCCTTTAAAAATTAATTTCCAAAACAAAAATTGGATTTCCGTTCGGAAATTCCGCCCTTTGAGATTGATCTCTGAAAAAAGATTTTTGAATTACAGTTTACCTTTTTCGAAGAGTTGACCTCTGAAAAAACAACGGTCTAGAAAAGTGACTGGGACTGGCCCGCGGTATTATCAGGTAGAGTAAAATTAGCCTACCTGTAAAAAAGTTTGCACATCCCTGATGTTAATGATAGCGGTAGTGATACATAATGCAGTGTCCTACATGTTCTATTTAAAAAAAAGGGTAAAATCTACGAAAAGATAATCAGGAGTTTATTACTGTAAACTAGGTTTATTAAATGGTCTTCTAATGTTAACATACTAATTTACAAAAAACATGAGTCAGTGCCGTTTATTTTCAGTTTTGTTCAATCCTTCCGCGTTGGTTGGACGGGGAAATTGATGCGAAATATGACTGAGGTCTAAAATAAATCACATTTACAAAAGGGGGTACGCGGCAAAAAACGTTTGGAAACCCTTCCTCAAAAAGATCTACAACACCCGAGCAGGTGTGGAGAGTTGTCATATGAGGGCAAAGTGTCACTTACTGCCGATAATTATATTTGATAAATTGGAAACTTAGATCTAGATCGCTGCAGGTGATGACTTTTTCAGAGGCTTTACGAGATTTAGGTAAGAATCAACATTAACGCAAATTTTTGAGATATCAGCTAAGGTAACGCTTCATTAATGGCATTTTTTTAAAGCACACAGAGTAAGCTTTGATAAATCTTAAGTGAGGGAGGAAAGCATCAAGATTTGGGACCATAGTTTGGTTTCAAAATTTTAAAACTACGAAGACATATCACAGCGTAGAAATCAGTTGGGAAGAAAAATAAGCGCTAGCTCACATTATGGAATAAAACATAGGTAAAAAAGTAGCAGTCAAAACCTGTCACAGGCTGGTCTTTTCAAGTGATCACAGAAAGCAAAATATTGTCCTGTATTACCAGTCATAAAGTCAACTTAGCAAAGATTCAGATGGAAGCAAACAAACTAGTTAAATAAAAAGCTGAAGATATCAAGGCCAATGTTCTTTTATTCGAAGGTGGCTTTATGCCTTGTAATACAAGTATAAACATTTAAAGTGGAATAACCACTTAAACCAAAGATATTCAGATTCAAAACACTCCACTTAAAAAAGCACAAATAATTACAAGGCACACTTCTGCAAGCTATCTCCAATGTACAATTAGGCTGAAGCTAATGTGCGCGATTGTAAAAAAAATAAACTTGCATAATACTGAAAACATATCAACGATTGGTTTCACTTTGCATTGACCAAACCCGCATTAAATCACTTTTGAAAAGGAAATAGGCACGCAGGCTAGTCAGAAAAAAAGTTAAAGAGTAATTTGACTCCTTGTACGTCACGACGCTCGAAAAAAAGTGACGCGTTTTCCGTATTGAAAGAAAACCGCCTATTATCCAACTAAATACCACCGTGACTGCATATGTTCAAGCACGACATAAAATTATTCATAAAAACATAAGAACGCATCAACAAACCAAGATAACTAATAGTCAGTGCGACTCCCAAATAACCTTGCGGTCTTGGAACAAGCCGCCACTCTTACGTGCAACTGTCGAAGCGAACCAGTACATGAAAGTGAAGAGAAAGCTCGAAAATAAACAAGCTTATCACACAACCAGTCGTAGGCCCAATTACAAAATCGTGAGCGCATGACTAACAGGATGTTGCAGAGTAGGTTTTAATTTCAAACTCACTTCATGCCGACCGCATCCAAACCAATCTAACTTTAACATTTATTAGGTGGTAAATAAATGGGGGTTACTACAGGAATAGATTCCCTAAGGTGACATCAGTAACATAGCCAATTTTTTTGGCAATTAGAATAAACACGGCGCAGATTTACTAATATTTTTTTCTACATTATTTACATTTTTTGATTCACTCTAGCTCTTTCGGGCATATAGTTAAGAACTTTTTGTTTACAGCTTTACACAATATTTCTTTGTAGTAGTAGCACGTAGAAGAAACAACTCTTATTTCTGAAAACCGCCAAAAGGCGAACAAAAGAGTGAAGGCGGAGAGCCTCTGCGTTGTAGCAAGCATTGCCATGCAATACTCGTCACGCGTTACCATGTGCCAACATTGTATGTCATAGAGCATCTTCTCATTGAAAAGAATATTCAACAAACAATTTGAAAGCACGTCATGCGACAACGCAGAAACAGAAAAAGCGTAGTGTACACCAACTATTGGTCTGTTATCAAACATTAACTGCTGTTTGGTTTGTGAGACAATTAGGTGACGCCATCAATGACACTGATTGTTTTGAAACGTGTGGGCCAGGGATCGCCAACCTTTTTGAAACCGCGAGCTACTTCCTGGGTACTGGTTGAGGCGAAGGGCGACCAGTTTGATACTACTAGTAATTCTATACCAAATCGAAAATGAAGACTTTTTTTTGTTTGGCGATTCACCATTTCGAAAAGTTGGGTCTTACATTACACATTTCTGTCCGCGATTGGCTTTTCGAAGGCTAACTTAACGCAGTACTTATTGAAATCGGAGGTGGAAACCTTTAATATTTTTTAGTTTTCGGGGATTCACCATCGACTAATCGTTTTGAGCAAACGTCGGGCTTACAACAGGTAAGATCCTGTTATTGTAGGATCAACTTTTTTCGCACTTTCAAGCCCAATTAAAAGCGAAGGCTTATATTTTGAAGTCTATGTTTGTGCCTATTTTGAGAACCACTGAGATATCTATGGAACAGGTCGGAGGTCGATCGAATGACCTTCACGGCGACCTGGTGCCTGCGGGCACCAGGTTGGTGATCCCTAGTGTAGGCTATACACTGTGATGAGTGTATATTTAAAATATATACAGTGATAACATGACGCACTACCTTTTAAAACACTACATACTTGTCCCAATTGGCCGTTTGAAACAATGAAAGCCTGTAAGATGTAGCCAACCTGTTATAATCACAAAAGGAGCGCGTCAGTTTGCTATCACTACCAGTAGACTATGGGAAGAGCGTGCCAATAGTTTACCAGCCATAAAAAACGTGCATTTTGCACTTCGAGTTAAGCTTGCAACGCTTCCTTCACTCCAAGCCCTGATCGCATTAAAAATTAGTTAAACAAGTTAATACAAAAGGCATTGCATATCAAGTTACAAAATGAAAAAGCATATAATACATTTTCACGATTTAAAAACACGAACTTTTCTCACAATGTTCTGACGACACACAGGACATTCATGGATTAATTTGCCACAATCAATGCAAGTGACCATATGGCTGCATTCCAAAAATACACAGTTAACAGGTTGATCCCAGCAAATCTTGCATAGATTTTCATCTTTCGGCATGCCAATTGTTTCGCTTGTTCCTGTTTCTTCGACTTCAACCTTAATTGAATCCATATCTTTTTTGTTTTGAAAATATAAAGTTTCCACTCTATTTATAAGTTCTTTCTTTTCTAATATTCCTTGATAATTGACAAAATTATTTCGAAGAATAAATTTAAGCTGCTTGACACTGAGTGTGCTCAATTCTTCAGCGGACTGTATGTCAACTATGTCAGGAAACTCTTTTTTGGTTGGTTGAGAAGAAGTTGTATTTGCATTACTGGAAACCGGTACACCCCCGCCTTGGTTGCTGCTTGTGGTTGGAGTTGTTGACATATACTGTGATGCCGACTCAAAAGCATTTTGAGTCATCCCATAACCAGGTGGAGTAGGAAAGGAACTAAAAACAGAAGTAGCGGGTGGTGTTGAAGCTTGTGAAGTTTCATTAAAAGCTTGGTTGCTAGTAGGAATGTCGTATTGTCTCGTATTAGAGGTATTATAAGAGCGAGTGTGATTTTCAAAATCTGGTTCGAAAATGCCGTGATGGCGTTGAATAAGATAAACGAGTTCATGCTTTTCTTTGCAATCCTCCGTCTGGTGATTACGATTGATCAAGTACAAGCGCAAGTCCTTGACTTTTAATTCCATCAGACGCTGCCGTCGCAGTTCTGTATTCAAAACGCTTTTGCATGATTTGCATTTTCCACTTGTCATGCAATTAGAACAATACTTTTTAGAACAACAATTACACAAGCTCTTCCAGCGAGTGATGTTAAACTGCGCATTACAATAACCGCATGGCATGATTTCCTAATAAGAACCTGAAAAAATAACAATGATTAGGCAAAGCAGATGAATCAATTATAATTAGTACAGGTGATTATATTTTGATTGATCAACCCGTATTCTATTTCTCTAAACTCAAAGATATTACACATGTCTCGAGTCGGAGAGCTTTGCTTGCATGGTTTCCATTTGTACCATACTTTTATTTAGAAGTTATTTGCATCAATTTGCAAACCTTAAAGCATGCATTGCATATGATCAATTGCAGAAAATCGCTACCATGAAATTATTCTGGTTAATCTAATATATGCGATTGTCAAATTGACTATGTAATTAACGGAATTCGTCTGGGTGCAAGAAATTATATTTTGCCAATAGCAAAATCGTTTGTGAATGCTGCACAAATAAAATTAAAGTAGGGTTTAGTATTACTACCAAAGTTGAAAAACTCCTGTCAATTGAACAGGAAAGATAGTAGTTGAACACAAAGGTAGGAAGTTGAAAAGAATCTCTTTTTGCTTAGAGTAAGCTGCTCTTCAAAATTTTTAAAGATGTCATATTTGGATGAATCGTTTTGAAAAATACAGCAATGCATGAACCAAAGAACCATGCTGCTGAGACAGAATAGTTAAAATGTTCCAAAAAGCTAAGTTTTCTACAAATTGCAATTTTGTGAAATCCAGCAACCAAAATTTGGAGTGTTTTTAACAAGTAGGCTACATTTCAAGTTTTTGACTTCAATTTTAAACGAATCTTCACGAAAATCTAATTAGATAATGCTAAAAAACCATGCTTGCTGGAATAAGTAGTCAAAATGTAGTAAAAAACCATCGTTTTTCCAACAATTGCAAATTTCTTTGGTGCAGTAGGAAAATTGTTTGGCTACAAATAGAAACAGATGTAAGGTAACCACTTTTTGATCAGCCATTATAGACTAATTCTTAGCATAAGTGATTAGTTACATATTGCCGGAGCAAATTTTCTAAGCTTTTAAACGACACTAATCGTTAAAACCTTATCAAAAATGGTATGCTGAGTAGAAACACATCTACCTGTTTTTACTCAGCGTACCACTTTCGAGGGCAGGGGAAAAAAAGTTACACTGCAGCTGTTAAAGTTTAGTTTAATTAGTACCAAACAAATAGCAAAAATACATGTCATGTATCATTGGAATTGCATTAAAATAAAGTTTAATTTTTTATACAAATTTCAAAAGTCGGCTGAGAAACGAGGCCACAAATCAGTTTTTAAGTAAACTATTCTGTAAAGTGTTGTAATGTTTGAAAAAATGACCATGTGATAATCTCTGGTGGCGAGAGACAGTGTTAATCGCACCAAACAGCATTATGACATCAGTACAGCGAGTTGAAACGTGCAGAAAAAAAAGAAGCATGTTTAGATGGCTTAAAATGTTAAAATAAAGAATTTGTTGTTGCAATGTTAAGTGAGCTTTTATCGTTGTAGAGTTTTTTTACAGAAAGCACCATGTTTATATCTTCCAAAAAACCTTTAATCTCGTTCAGTAATTATTGAGAAAGTAAAGAAAACATTTTTACAATTAAAAAAACTGGAAACTTTACAATTAAACAATTAAAAAGAGGCATGATCTGAGCCCCTTCAGCAAAATTTGCTCCTGATGCTTTGGAGAAAACTGAATTTTGAGCAAAAAATACCATTGGTATCTGCACTATAAAATGGAAATGCATTTAGCAAAATTGTTATCACAGTAATCTAAAAAATATTTATATTTTTTTAGGAAAAAGTCTAAGTTTGCTCAATTTTGAAATCCAATTCATAAGTAGGCCACCACTAATCTTCACATGGGCCAGATGCCACAACTTGGACCATAAAGACATACATAAGGTTAGATCAGCCTTTCATCAAGTAACATTAAATGATGCATAGTTCTTTGCATATAATTGCTTCAAATTTGAATCTTTGTAGGCTGCAACAGACGAAGAGTGTTTGTTTGATTCTTTCATATTAAATCAATCAAAAACACAAACATGTTGAGCGTTTGTGTTGTGATACAGTCAAAATTTTATATTTGAGCAATATGTTTGTATCAGATCAATAACTAAACAAAAAAGCAAAATAATCGTGAATGAAAACTTAAAAATTAATTCTCCTGTCAATAAGAATAAGGCAAAATCTTCAGGCTACTAGAATAAATGTGCATTGGGAAAAATCAAACTGCAGGAACCATTTGCACCACATTGTTTATATCACCCATTTATTTTTTTTCGAGGTAACTCCACTGACTTTCTTTCTTCTTTTTATATCCAGAATATTAGTAGATTAATCTGACTTTGATGTCAATGTCAACATGGGTATGCCTTGTTGTGCTTTTGAGACAACTTTAGAACGATTTTACCAGCTTGGTTGCACTGCTTGAGATAAAAGTGCACTGTGCTAACAGTAATGAAAACTCCTAAGGCAATCAAAACACAACAATGTTCCATGCATAACCACAAAAGTGTTCTCATGACAAAACAATAAAAACTTATAAGCTATATGTGCCTCAGTTTCGTCATATATATAAATCACCTGTAAACTGAATGTTTTCCTCACTGATTGCACAAATGACAGACCAATTGTTACCTTGTTACTAATAAAACTTACTCTTTCAAGTGAAATGGTCTCAAACTTATGCAAGGACAATTTGTATATTTGTTTAAGTCAATAAAATGCAGAAGCATTTTTTTTCTTGATTTTATAAGTTGCTGACAAACTTGCTAAAAGCTCAAGTTTGTTTTTTTTTTGTAGCAAAGTCAAAGGTAGTTGTCTAAATTTTACGCAGAGCATCATTGTATTTCATTTTCTAATTCAACTAAATAAATTAGATCCCAGAGCTTTGTCCATTTCTAATGCTGAAATATACTGTTTCTTTTGTGGTTTCATGCGCTTCAGAATCTTTATTGATGCAAACAAGATTTTTCCAATATTGATGCAAACAGAATCACTTTTCATTAATGTTTACTCTTACTATAGATGGAAGCCTGACATGAAACTGTTATCCAAACTATAAATCTAAATAAGATCACACTAAAAAAGCAGCAGTCCATTTTGAACCATTTATGAATACAAATCTTAGTCTGGTAATGCCACCACCAAAAAAGCAGACTGACACTAGTGAGTACTAAAGTTGTTGCCTCGTATAAAATTTTGGGTGAACAGCTTCACTGTTGTAATCTAAGGAAGCAGAGAACAAAAAGGAACATTTCCAGATGCTAAACCTTTTTTTGTTAAAACCCCATTTTTTACATGTTTGGCAGACTTAAAACTAAAACAGATCTGTTTTTATTCAAATTTATTGGAAGAAATCGCCTCAAGTTGTTAGCCTATTCCTAATGTAATTTTGACATGAAAAAAAATTGCGTAAAAAAATGACAACACCAACTAAATTTGGAAAAGAATGTGCTACTGTCAGCATGAATCTCAAGTTGGGCCAAGGCCTAACTAAACCTTGCAAAATAGCTTAATTCAAGGTAACACAACCTTTGTGAAAAAATGTACTTCAACTCAAAAACTAAATCTGTATACTCCTCTGTTGAATAAGCTCTGCCAAAAGCTCAGCCTTTGCTTTACATATCTTTTTCAAGTTTTGCTTTAGAACTGTAAATCTATGAACTAATAGTAGAGCTTTGCAACCGAAAAGTTACTTTTTTACATATTTATATTTTGGCCCATAAAGTATTAGCATTTTTAAATTGCCTGCTGATATCTCTAGCATTGCATCTGGCTTATTTGTCATGCATGTTGGGAAAGTCATGTAATTGTAACAACTGCAAGTTTATCCAAAAGGATAGTAGCCCATCTAAAGCCATGGCTTAAACTTTAGTCACCTAGTTCTACTTTTAGTACTTTGAAATTCTGATCACCACTATGCACTTGATTGTTTTGAAGCTAAATTTGATGGTGTTAAGATAAAGAGCATGGTAATAAAAGAATACTATTAAAACACAGAAATCCCACAAATTCCAGACTTGCCCTAAATCTAATTGTAATCCTAACTTCAACACTAAACCTAACACTATTCCTAACCATAACTTTACCCAAATCAATTAACCCTAACCCAAGCCCTAATCCTGGTCCTAAATCCTGATCCACAGTGGGATTTCTCTGTTTAGTCGAATCCAAATCTATGGAAAACTGTTTGCAAATTTCCATGCTTTTGTCTCTTCCATAAAAATTAAGCCACTTTGTTCTTTACAAAAACATGACCAGGCAGATCTGTAAATTTTCAGAGAAACTATAAAAGAGGAAAAGTTAAAGTATGATAAGATCATATTTGTAAGTGACTGTAGAAAGAAAAAAAAAGATATAATCTTTAAATATATAAAGCAAGTGTGGTTATGAATGGGCAAACAACATCAGTATACAGAGATTTATACTAAATATTAATTACATAATAATGGAAAGGAAGTGATTATTTTGATGTCGACAGCATTTTATCCTTATAAACTATTTTGTCGTAATCATTCATTTGTTTATATTGCCATAATTGCCACAATTCTGCTAGTAATGCTGTGGCACGTGGGTAATGCACCAGTCTTGAAATACAATGGTTGCAAATTGGAATCTTGGCTGGTAAGGAACTGAAAGAAAGGTGGTGTACAATGGAGGGGGAGGCCCAGTACATCAATGTACCAGACAGTGCACAAGGTGGGGGAGTGGACACTGGAGTTGCACAATTTTTTTAATCAGTTACTAAAATTGACCAATCAGAAACAACCAAAAGTCACATGTTTAATATTCACTATAATTGACCAATCACAGATAACTTACGTCAAAATAAGAGTAAGATACCATTAACAACAAGATAGCCACTGCATAATGAAAATTTATACTAAACTATGAAATCACCCTACCAACCAAAGAAGCATGAAAAATGCAAAAATATGAAAATTGACAAAAACTTAATATAACCATTTAATTGAATAAAATTAGGTAATTTATTAAGCAAGTTGATTTTAAAATTAGTCATTTGATTTTTTCCATTTTTTTTGCAATATCTGTAAGGTGTTTTTTGGTGTTTGATGCATTTACATATGCTAGTGTTATCTTGCATATGCTTTAACATGTAGTTGTGATGAAATAAAAGTTGTCTTCACATCTTTAGTTATCAACTTTACATTGTTTTTGTTTCTATTCTCACCTCTTCACTTTGTTGACAAAAAAAAAAGCGACTGCAACTACATGCTTACAAGATAAATGAAGAAATTAGTATTTTTTAGGCAGTGGCTATTTTGCCGTCGATGGCAATTTACCCTCAGAGACTATTTTGCTGTGAGTTATTTGTGATTGGTCAATCTTAATGACGTACTAAACATGTGACTTTTGGTCGTTCCTGATTGGTCAATTTTAAAAACCAATTTAAAAAATTTTGCACCCCCAGGTCTCTATCCCCCACCCTGTACACTCCCTTCCAGTGTACACTGCCCCGTACGTTTACATACCGGGCTTGCCCCTATGGTGTACACTGCCTTTCTTTTAATGCCCTGCCAGCTGAGATTCGAACCTGCAACCATGGTATCTCAAGACCAGTGCACTATCCACTACACCACAGTGTCACTGGCATGATTATAGCAAATATGGCTATATAAACACACGTGAATGATTACGGCAAAATAGATTCCAAGGGCAAATTGCTGTCGACCGTGAAATAGCCACTGACTATTTTTTATCCCTATACAACAGCTTAACAATAAGGCAGTGGCTATTTTGCCGTCGACAGCAATTTACCCTCAGAGACTATTTTGCTGTGAGTTGTTTGTGATTGGTCAATCTTAATGACGTACTAAACATGTGACTTTTGGTCATCTGTGATTGGTCAATTTTAAAAATCAAAAAAAAAAGTTTGCACCCCCAGGTCTCTATCCCCCACCCTGCACACTCCCTTGCAGTGTACACTGCCCCGTACATTTACATACCGGGCCTACCCCTTCAGTGTACACTGCCTTTCTTTTAATGCCCTGGCCAGCTGAGATTCAAACCCGATACCTTGGTATCTCAAGACCAGCGCTCTATCCACTACACCACAGAGTCACTGGTGCGATAATAGCAAATTTGGCTATATAAACACACGTGAATGATCATGGCAAAATAGATTCCAAGGGCAAATTGCCGTCGACGGCGAAATAGCCACTGCCTAACAATAATCTTTTTTAGCAAAATTATCTAAGCAAACATAAGAAAATCAATATATGTTTTAACAAAAAAATCAAGTCTTGATCTGATATTTACAATTTTGGACCAAAGTTGTACATTTTTCAAGTACAGATGAAATTTGCAGCACCAATTAAAAAAAGGTGGCCAGCATCTTGAGAAGAATCAACTTATTCCATTCAAATTACCAATATAATAGTTACAGCCAGATACTTATTTAGGATTATAGAAGATGATTTGCAACCTAATTTGGTGTACACATTAAAAAAAAAACACAAATGTTATTCTGCATTTATATAGCCTTTTAAATGCACTAAATATGGAACATATTAAATACTTCATCAGATCTTGGATCAATTAAAAAATGAAGACAACCATTTACAACACTTTGTCGGCTGAAACTATCAACTTATTAAGGAACTCTCAACTTTTACACTCACGATAACATGAAATAATGCATAATTAACCACAATGATTACCACTAGGTATAAAATATAATACTCTATGTGGGGACAAATATAGAAATTTCTTGAGGGGGTGCAAAAATGACTTTTTGCAAATTTCACAGGACAGTCACAATGAAGACCTTCCTTTTTAAAGAATAATATTCTTAGTGCTATATCAGGGAACTTATTGGGCACTTCTAAAATATACAAGTACTCTAGGTTTGCAAGGGTCGCTTGGTACAATTGGGTATGCTAGGATTGCTTAGTACAATTGAGCTGCAAGGATCACTTGGTTTGTTTAGCAATCATAAAACTAAGTAACTATATGGGATGGCCAGTAGTTAATTCTGCCAACAGATGAATAAACAAGGCCTAACCACTTGATATGTTGAGGCTTAGAAATGCTAATTGAAACATAGGTCAAGGGCTTAGGCAATGTAATATAATATAAATTTGACTTACTCTTGTACCATGTTGCTAACCCTAACCTCAATGCAAATCTAACAAAGTGTACCAAACGATCCTTGCAAACCTAGTGAACCTCATTTATCTGTATATTACAGAAGTACCAAGAAATGTCAATTGAAATACACGTCAAGGGCTTAGGCAATGTGGTATCATGTAAATTTCACATACTCCTGTTTCTTGTTTTTAACCCTAACCCTAATGCAAATCTAACAAAGGGTACCAAACAATCCTTGCAAACCCAGAATACCCAGCAGTCCTCAAGTACCTGTAAAAATTATAAGTATCAGACTTTTATGTGACCGTTACAAGAACAATGGCTGAAAATAATATTAAACATTCTCCTGAGGGGGTGCATAGGAGCTCCCCTACATATGCTTCTGACCCTAGGTATGGGCCTACAACAGTAAACAGTCATCAGTTTAACTTTTATCACGTAGTAACAACGTAATTATCGCGTTTGGATACAGTTAAGATAATAGTATTTTTCTACAAATGCGGTATGGTACATTGTCCACATCAACTCACAAATGTAATCGCAAAACAAACCGAACCCTCTACTTTTAAGTCACTCTAAGATGTAAAAAAAGAAAGCCTGACCAGGAACAAAATATTATTTTCTCGTGTTTCCACTTTGGTTTTGACTTTCTTCAAATTCCACAGTCCGTTTGATCGAAAAAAATTTATTCTTTCATTGAAAAAAGCTATATTTATTACAGTATAATCATTCTTGTATGAAACTTATTTGATAAATTGTACCAATCTCCAATACATGCGCTGCATAACTTTACTTTTTTCTTCGATATCAATTTATACATTATGACAAAGCCACATTGAAAAACAATTATGTAAGTAATAACTATCAAAATAGCTTAGCAATTCACAATTACAACACAGCAAGAGACAATAAAATTATGAAAGTTGTGATTCACAAATTATTGTTGTCGAATGAGTAAAAAGTAGTAAACTTTTGAATTTGCTTTGATACCAAGCCCGTTTGCTGAACCTGCAAAACTTTCAATAAAGTTGAGCAAGTTTAGAAAAACTTGTCAAAACTCAAACAATCTGAAACTAGATATGACAGATGCGGACAAGCTTTTCGATTTAAAAGATCTCTCAGTTCACCTACGTCAACCAGAATCAAGGCTGGCAACGATGGCTTTTGCAAGTTACGATTACTCGTTGGACAAAATCACATGATAAAAATCACAATATTTTAAAAACTCTTTCTATTTGTGACACCTTAGTAAACTAGTACACAGAAAGCGTTTTCCAAATTTTTGTGTATTCCCTGCCAGGTACTAGAAAGCGCATGAAAAACTGCTCATATAGGCCACGTACGTTGCCAAGGTAGCTGTAAATAATTTTTTATAACTTGTTCTGCAGAGCTGATTAGTTGTAGTGGTAGCTGATTAATCTTCCACCGCTATTCGGCTAGACAGAACAACCTATACTAATTATTTAACCAAAAATTCGATTAACATGTATGATCTCATACATCACTGATTTCTTTTTGATACCTAAACAATCAGGAAAGCTTCAGATCTTTCACAGTTTAAAGTATGGATGACTAAAGTTTTTGCGATTGGGGCCACATTTCAGTAATGCAAAGTCTTGAGGGGCAGCAAAAGAGCTGTTTTGTGAAGGGAGTTTAACTAATCTGAGTTAAGATTACCATATCGTAAATGGCAAGTTGTTTGTTTGTGGTTACCCCTCTTCTTCATTGGGATGGAGGTACGGCACGAACGACAATTCAGGTTCATGCCGTCAACCTAATTGAAATTAGACTAGGGGAAAGATGGTAGCCCATTTCGAACCAGTCTTGAGTGACTGGTAGCCCCACCGCCAATAAGGCGGACTGCCACTGGTGGGAACCCAAGAGTCAAATGGCCAGTCGGCGTTCCAAACTTGTTATTTGTTGCAGGCAATTGTCACGAGACTAAAACGTGGGCCGGCCAAAACATCTTGTGCTGCCCTCATGCGTTTCTTCTGCTACGCTTTGTGCACGTTTGGCCTAAAGAGTATAATTTTTAATTTGTTATTTAACAATTTTCAATTAGTTTTATTGCTGAAAAAACTGTTTTAATAATATAACTCTTGGTAACATAATATTCTTTATTTTCCTCTCAAACTTTAAATTTTGTTTTGTTTATTTTGACTTCTTGTTATCTAGAATGGAGCCAACAGTTACGTATTTACTTCTATACAAAAATCAAATATACATGCTAATCATAGCTATGTCATGACGCTGTAATGACCACGTAAAGTTAAATGTTCAAAAATTTTTGAAAAATTTTGACAGTCTAAAATATATTTCTTAAGACCGTTGCCACAGCCAGGTGGGTACGCAGAAATTTGTTGAAAAGAGGCGCAAAAAGATGGTTTTGCAAATTTCACGCGACAGTTGCAGTGAAGATCTTTTTTCAGGAAATCAATATTGTGGCATTTCGCCACACATGTCGTATATTTCATCCTACTGAATTTATATATATAATTCCAGCCATTGCTTTGTCTTTGGAGTAGTGATAATGTCGAAACATTTATTTCGCCAAATTTTTGAATTTTTCACGCCAGAATGCTTTTAACGCGTCTGTTACCCGTTTTTTTTAGTACAGTAGACGCCACTTAGTATGACCACCTTGGGACCAGAATAGTTTGGACATAATATCCGAATGGTTATAAAAATCGAAGTTTCCTTAACAGCTCCTGAATCGTCGCCAAAAGAAGTCCAAATACCGTCAAATTCATCATTTACCCGAAGTAACAGTGTGACGTTGGCAGTAAAACAAAGTACAGTACTGTAACACTACAGTGACGGTAAAATTTAGTACAGTGTGTAACAATATGTTGAAAAGGCGAAGTTGTAAGTGCGTGGCAGGAAAAAATACTGTACTGTAACAAGAGAGATGGAGAAAATGTTGGTCATATTATCCGAAATTTGGTCATATTAAACGGAGAATTTTAAATGGAGAAATTCCGGACCGTACCAAATTGGTCATAGTAATCGGCTGGTCATATTATCCGTGGTCATAATAAGCGGCGCCTACTGTATAACATCTATCGTCTTTTCATCAATTGCTTGCAAATCACTTGTCAAAAGTCAAACCGTTAACCCTTAGTTGGAAGTTATTTTATTTTAATACGAGCCAATGGAATCCAAATTTTTCTACGTGCTTAACTATTTGATACATCTTGTGTTACGTCAAAATGATTTTGATTTTTTCACTTTACTATAAAACCCTTTTTACTGCGTGTTTTGCTCCCTGTTCCGCCAATTGCCATATAGTTTTTCATAGCGATTTGACTTCATACAGCGTAGTCTTTTGAGAATTTGACGCAAAGACTTCATAAGCGATTTCCCACAAACTTGATTGATATTGTGGTAAATCAAGTGATCTCGTGTGGTTTTGTTAGGAGTTTAAGTAAATATAGCTTCAAATTAGACCCCTACAGCGAACCGAACAATTAGCCCCTACTGAGAAGTACTAGACGTTATAACCGGCTTCCTACGGACTACTTCTAAAAGCCTTCCTTCATTGTATTGTCTTTCTTTGGTCTTTGCCCTGTGGTTGAATAAGGCCACATGTTTGATTCATTTATGTAACAGGTGCATCTACCCAAGAGCGTAGCCAGAAAAAAATTGAGAGGGGGCCAAATTTTGCAACTTTTAATGTGACGTCAATTACTTATAATGGCATTTTGCCTTTCGTGAACTACGCTCGTCGCTACTATAAAAATTGCTGCACAAAACTGAGAAAGTGCGGATGCGATTTCACAGATCTAATTTAGTTTTATCAAAAACGGCTTTAATAGTTCAACTTTAATTGTGAGGTATAACGCACTTTTCAAGGAATTTCAAGGAAACCACACCCACTGGTAGGTTGAACGTTCTGATGAAAGAAGCAACGTTTTTGTAATAGTACACATCGCAATAAAACAAGAAAGCGCTCAGCGAGACGCTTATTTCTTGCAATTACAGTAAATTGGTTTATCAATTCATCACTCGACTACGACATAGAAGAAAAATTTTGGCGATATTTAGTGTGTAAAACGTGCACATCTTGTTTGATAACATTTGAAAGTTAAAAAACTTAAAAAGCCACGCCCTCTCCACCCCCCTCCTCACCCCCTTGCTAAAAGTCAACAATAAACTCTAATGTACCTGCAGAGGCGCAAAAAATTTTATGTTTTTATTTTTTTGATACTGTTTTGTAATTTGACTTAAAATTCAGGGGGGCCATGGCCTCTTTCCCCCCCCTGGCTACGCCTGTTCATCTACTCGTATATATATATATATATATATATGGTGACCACGTGTATTTTCGCTATTCTTGTCAAAACGTCAACGTGGAGAAACGAATAGTAAATTTTCGTTTCGATTTGATTATGTTTTGGATTTCTGTTTGGGCCTGAGTGTTGGTCCCCCTGCTTGATTTTTATTTAGGCTGTGTGGTACTGGTAGTCTATATCGCCATGAATTTTCGTTCTGCGCACGCTGAGAGGAGCTGCGCATATTTGTGAATGCAACACTTCAAGAAAGCTTCAACCGCTTCCTGTTTTTTGTTTGACGAAGCAGAAACTATCCATAGAGCTAATATTACTAACTCTACAAAGCAACTCTACTGGTTCAATGCTAATCAACGACGGTACGATTGGCGCGGGAATCAAAGAGTTGAAACCTGGTGCTACCGCACCACTCCCTTTGCCACAAAAATGTGCAATCGTTCAACAATTTCTGCTACGTACAACAATGCTATATATTAAAATAAGTTGTTTCTTGATACATAAACGCAATACCAGGTTCTTGTAACTGATTTTTTTGTCCGCAATAGTAAGGATAAGGTTAGGCTACCTCCTAATCTTACTCTTCGAAGCCATGTCCTGTAATTATAACAACAAAATCTTGATATCAAAATTCTCAATGCAATATGAAGAAACTTGCTTGTTACCATTGCTAGCATATTCCTAAAAATGGCATTTAACGTTTTTTGAAGAGGGTCCAAATGGGGGGGGGGGGCGCACAGGAACCCCATTAACTCCACCACTGGCAATAACCATGTATGTTTAAGCGCTGCCTCAAATCCAGCAAACAATTTTTTAATTCATATACTCGTGATATTTTTGCTAGACCCCACAAAACGAATCCTGGATGTGCCCAAACTCTTCTCTATTTGTTTGATTGAAGAAAAACCTGATTGCTTAATTTATACAAACTTGCGATTTCATTTTTCAGAACTTTGTTCCTTAACTTAAACTTAAAAAAAAGGTTTGGCAACACGATTATTGTAGATGATTGCAGAAATTGCAATGACTATACCAGTAATCATGTTTTGGATGTAGGATTGTAGTTGATTTCTTGGTAGACGAGACAGGTTTTGCGTCATTGCAGCAGAGAAAATTGTATCATTAGCTACGGAATGGAACCTATATTAAAGTAATATTCATTAACTTATTGCTATTTCAGTGGGTAGTAATATTGGGAAATGTGTTAGCAGCAAGTATCCTTAGGATTGGCATTTAACAGAAAAGTTTATTTGTTGTGAAGCTAACCGAAGTACTTAAAAAAATACAAGTGAACCCGATGAGAACGAAAACCAAAAAGAGAACAAAATAGAAAGAGAATAATAAGCACTATAACCTTGTAATTTGAGGGAATAAGATACGTTAAATTAGCTTTACACCTTTATGCTCAACCAAAAAGTTAATTAATCAATGCTTTATGACAAAAGTCATGGCTGTGACATATCAAGAAACTGAAAAAAGACATTGATGTATTGCAAATGGTTTTTAGAAGCAAATAATCAATGCAATTTTAAAGAGAAGTACCAGTAGTCAACTAAAATATAATGCAGTCTTCAGAGTCTTACAGTCTTGAGATGTAAAATGTAAATGAAGTTCATTTTTTTTATTTGTGTGCAACCTTGCTTTCATTTCATAAGTCATAAAATTATAACTACCCTTATTAAAAAAAGTGGCTATTTTGCTGTCGACAGCATTTTATCATTGAAGATTCTGAGACTACCAGTATTTTGCTGTATCCATTTATGTCTGTTTCTGTAGCCATAATTGGTGCTGCTATGTCAGTGACACTGTGGTGCATGGATAGTGCAGCTGCCTTGAAATGCAATAGTTATGGGTTGGAATCTTTGCTGGCAGTGCATTTAGGTAAAGGCAGTGTATACCTGTATACTAGAGAGGGGACTTGGTATGTGAATATGTGAGGTAATGTGCAATGGGAAGGAGTGTACATTAGTGTAACTTTTTGAATTCATCTTTTAAACTGACCAATTACAAATGTCTCATGGCAAAATAGCCATTGCCTTTATTAAATGTTTTATTTTCGTAAAGTGATTGCTGAAGTGATTAATTTTTCTATCCCTCACTACTTTAGCCTAATCTCTTCTAACCAAAACTGTATTTGTGATAAATGTCAGTGTGATTTGTTTTTGCAATGTAGGGGCTCTCATAAAAGTTATACAAATTAGTAAGAATATTATTCAATGTAAATTTTAAAGATAGTGCTGACTAAGTTGTGATATCAACACTGCAGCTGGGTAGTGGTGTGGGGATTTTCTTTGCCATAATTGGTTCTAGGTTCTATTCTCAGTTGAGTCAGACTAAAAATAATATTTGTGGATCTCCTTTACACTCAGCAATGGATACTGGTAGTACTAAGCAGGCATGGTAGGTATAATATATACATTTTCAGTTGGCTTGGGATATGGTTAGAGTTAAAGCAAAGGTTGGTTAGGTTAGGGATGGTTTGGGGACAACACTCAAATACGGAAAATTATTAAATTACAAAAATAAAAACCTTTTTACGAAAATATGAAAAAATACTTCAATTAAATTACCGAAATTGCAACAATAAGGAAATCTATGGAAATGCTTAGTTTGAATCAACTTGGTTATCCACTTTACCAAATTTTGTGGTTTTATTTTTAGTTTTTATTAACTTCCATAAATTTCTTTATTTATGTGATTCTCATACTTCTATTCTTTCCAATTTATTTGTAACCCAGTGATTCCTTTTTTGAATAAAGTTCTGTATTTGATTACATAGTTAAAATGATGTTTCCATATTTCCAGGATTGAGTAATTTCATATTTCACAATAAATTCTTTTGTAAATTTGAATTTTCATATTATAGTGTTGTCCTTATTTCAGCCTGCCAGGGCTGTATATCATAATTGCATTGTAGTCGATAAAGTTAAGTTCTTCTTTTATTAAATTTAAAGACAGTAGGAGATTTTCACAACTTTATGTGATTTGCTATTATATTTTCATAACACAATTTTGATGATATTGTATGTTTGCACAAAGTAAAACCGTAATTTTGACATGATTTGGTTGTATCATTTATTGCTATTTAGCTAAGTTGGCAGAGAATGAGCTATAAAAAGGATATAGATATTCAACATTAATACTGACTTTTTAGAAAATAGTAATTGTAAAAGCATAATTTTCAGTGAAAAATGAAGAGATTAACTGCATTAGATTAGATTTTTTACCACACAAGTTTAATCAGTTTTTATTAAAGAATTGTACTGCTTTCTTGTGCTAGGTGTGTTTTCTTTGGTTTTTATTGCAACAAACTCAGCCTCTCTCTTCATTGTTCAGAATTGAAATTCTTTGTGCAGCATTTGCGTTCTCTTCACTCCAAACACGTTTCATTTCAGTTTGTCATTACCTTCTCCAAATATTTCAAACTCTTTCAGGTATCTCTTTATTTATTACAACTTAAGGTTCAGGTTGTGAAAAAATTGCCAAACTTAACTTTTTACATGCTCCCATCCAAAAAATGGAATTAAGTTGTGACAACTTGATTATACATTAGCATAATTCAGATAAGAATATACGTGCTTAAAATTGAAGAGCTTCTAAGGTTATTGAAAAAAAGCTATGGGTGTACACTGTACGGTATATACTGCAATCAAGCACATAGCTTTGGAGAAAGAACTAAGAAGTTAGTTTTTATTAAATCTAGTATGTGAAGCACAGTTCTGTCTGTGTGTCTGTCTAGAACACTGGTTATCAACCAGTGGGCCACAGCACGTAAGTCAGTTGGGCCACAGACGTTTGCATACTTTAATAATAGGTTTGCAAGCCAAATGTGGTTGAGAAATACTGGTGCATATAAACAGCCATACGGACGAGCATCCATGAATTGGGGGTGCAATAACCTTATTTTCCTTTGTATATCAACTTTGATTCTGCTTGTGAACTGGCCATTCTTGGCACTGGAGAGGCAATGATCTTTTTTTTTGAGATCAACTTTGCTGCCATGAGTTCTGATGCTGATCCCAGCAACTTTGTCATCATGACATCACAGATGTAATCAAAGTGGGCCACAGCACACAGAAAAGGTTGGGCATGGCCATAAACTGGGCCACAAAGATTTGTGGCTCCTCAAAATGGACCATGGCATGAAAAGGGTTGAAAACCACTGATTTAAACTCTTCTGAAACTGCCAAGCACACAAACATCAAACTTGGCACAATTGATCACCTTTTCTGGGTTATGGCCATAAGGATGATTTTTTTTAAATTGCATTTTGGAACTGAAGAGAGCAGGTTTTGGTTTAAACAAAAGCTGGTACCTGACTTACCAACTTCAACAAATTGTACTTCTGTAGGATTTCACGTGATGTTATAATTAGCAATTAATTGTAAAAGATGCTGTAATGATTTACTCAAAAAAACTGTTCTTAGAAACGCAATTTTAGATAAATGAAGCTCTACAACATTTAAAGCTCAATTGGCAATGTAACAACAGATACTTTATTTAAGCATTTCAAGCCTTCCAATCGTGCTTGTTGCTCTTTTCTGCACACTTCAACTTGCTCTATGATGTCATAGTCCTGTCTAGTTTGATTAGCACAGTCTTTCACTACCAGAGATCATCATATAATTATTTTTTCAAAAATTGCAACCTTTTTACAAAATTTGTTTACTTAAAAACTGATTTGTGACCTCATTTCTTAACCTGATTTTAAACTTTTTTTTAAGAATTTAAGGGTATTTGAAGGCAATTTCAATAATACGTGACATATAATTTTATTTTAGTGTTATATTAAAAACTTGTGACTTTTTACCCCCTCCCTAAAAAGTTCTTCAATAAAAACAAATGATTTTTATACAACCAGTGTCATTTAAAAGCTGAAGAAATTTGTTTTCTAACAATATGTTACTGTTATTAGTTAGGGCTAAGGATTAGTTTATAATGGCTGAGGGACTTGCATTTTTAGTTAAAAATTTTTCTACTACATTTAAGAAACCTACATTTTGTGAAAAAAGTTTGTTCTTTGGGCATTTCAACTGTTTTCTTAACAAGAATAAATTTTGGCACTATTTAAGTTTTCAAAAAGATTTATCAAAAAATAAAGATTTTAAAACTTAAAATGGAGCCTACTAGTTAAATACACCCAAAGTTTTTGTTGTCTGGACTTCACAAAATTTCTATTTCCAGAAAAAGTTAGTTGTTTTGGTACATTTTTACTGTTCTTAAAAGCATGGTTCTTTCGCATTATCTATCAAAATTTTCTAACAGATTCATCTAAAAAGAAGTCTCTAAAAAGTTTTAAAAGTAGTCTCCTCCAAGCAAAAAATTTAGTGACCCCCTTACAAAAACATGAAGGTAAAAATGGTTTTGTATTATTTTTTGCAACAAAATATTTGTATCAAACTACATATTATCTGAATGTTAAAGCCATTTCCTTTGCAATTGGGTGAAGCCAATGCAGCATTTCATATTCTTTTCAGTTTTCCACAACGTTTCATATTTTTAGTGTCAACATTACTAGTGATTGTAATAACTTAACTGCAGGTACATAACTTTGGGTTAGTTTACTTTTTGCATGGCTGTGTTTTTGTCAGGACTAAGCAACATGCATGCAGCCAGTGGTGTAAGGTTGTATAAATAGGCATTCAGCTACAAGGAAGTCTGAAATAGTGGTGCTAATATTTGATGAGCTATTTTGAAAATACGTATATAAATTACTTTGGTGCCTCTCTACCCCATAACTTTAAAATTGTGCTTCCATTTGCTTTATAGAATAATCAAATAAAATTTTATGAAATCATTGGCTTCTGATGCTAGAACGGTCAAATTAAGGTGTAGGCTGTGAGAGGTTTACTCAATTCTTTGAGTCATTAATCATCAACAAATTTCCAGGGAAGAGTGCAGGCCTGCTGTGTACAATTGTCATATGGCTTAGCTGTTTCCAAGATGGAGTCCAATGGACTCTTTGAAGTTTGTGAAGCTGTTTCTGGAGGTTTATAAAAAAAAAGTTGTGGGCTTTTTTCAATATGTGGTAGTCACTCTAAAAACTAATTTTAGGGGACTATGTTTTAATTGTTGTAATGTAATTACTGCAAGGGGTTTGCATTCAAATTTTTTTGTATAAATCTAGAAACCACTGATCTGACCATAACAATGACTACTCAGTAGTTACATCCAATCCAACATAATAACTAGTGCAGTGGTGTAAAAATACAGTTGCATGCTTGTGCCCCATGACCAAATAGTTTACGTGTGTTAACAGAATTTGTAGCAACATAGTAGCACAAACTTATACATATGACTAATGCATGGCAAAGTTTATATATGTGTGTGCAACTAAAAAATTCTATGCGCTACTGAATTCCAAAAAAAATTTTGCGCATCTGAACTAACGTCAGTGGCATTGTAAAAAAAAAACAGAATTATACATACAAAATCAGTTAATTGTGTGCTTGGTAAATACATAATTCATTTAATCAGGTTGATGTGGTGGTAACTATTCCTGGCTTCAGAACAGAAGACCTGGCCTTCAAAACCCCACAAAAGCACCATTGGTATTGGTCAGGAAGGACATCCAAAATTTAAAAAGCTTCATTGCTCCAGCAGAAAGTCTGATTGAAAAAGGAGGTGTGGTGGTAGACTTACACTAAATCAGCACGTGTAAGCCTGCAAAAAAAATGAAGAAAAAACATCGAGGATGTCGTATTGAAATAATGGCAATCAAAAAGTTTGGCCTAAAGTGGTAACCTAGGAATGTTGATTTGAATGTTAATAATCTATCTTATTTTAATTCAGAAAATTTGTACCAAATAATGAGTGATAGTGAACAAGAGCTTATATCATCATGTATATCAGGAAATTTTCTTAAAGTTAAAAAGCTACTACATCAAGGAATTAATCCTAACACAAAGAATATCACTACTTTGAAACAAGATTTAAGCTTTGAGGTATGTGCAGCTAGTCGAGTTACTTGTAAAATCTTTTACATATGCGTAGTTTGTCTTGGTGTGTAATAACTCAGGTTTTTGGATTGCTCGTATTGACCAAAGTGGACTGCAGTGTATCAACTAGTAGCTAGTAGTTTTTGCAGCTTTCTATCCGATTACCTTTATGATAAAATTTTCATGTGACAGTTTGGTACCACAAGGAAGTACCGGTATTGTACATATTTCTAGTGGTGTTTAAGCTTTTTATTGGGTGGTAGGCTAGTGCCCTAAGTACTACTATACAGTTTAAATAGCCACTAGGCTACACAAAATGCATCAAAAATTCTTCAAAGTGCCTTGATAGTGTATCCGCATGTTTAGGGCAAATCTGCGTTGTGCATTGCTGCATCAGAAGGGCACTTGGAAGTCACAAAGCTTTTATTAGAATATGGAGCAAATGTTAATTATCGTTGCAAAGTGAGTGTGCATTATTCGTTATACCTATTGTTGGCTGTTTATTGCTTTGAAACTAATAATGCAGTGCAATATTCTATAAATAATTTGATTTTTGACAGATTCCTTTAATTTTGATTGGCAAATAAGGATGGTTGTTGGTAAGCCTGTTTTTACAACAAACTTTACCCCATTTTCAACAGTATTAACGTGAATATACTTCCCTTTGTGTACGTGTAATTGCATATAGCCGTCTCATAATTTTTTGAAAACACCATTGTTTTACAGAATGGAGAAAGTGCATTGTTTCTGGCAGCTCAAAAAGGTTTCGTGAAAATAAGTGAATGCCTGCTAAAAGCAGGTGCTAAAGTTGCTTATACTGCTAATACAGGGGTAAGTGAAGCTTTTTACTTAATATTATTGCAATTTCTATTTAAAATTCTTATCATGAAGTTAATTTTTTATTACTCGGATTTGCAGTGAAAAGTTAAGTTTAATATTTATTGTTGTTAATTGGTTTCTTATTTGTAACGTGTGAACGGTCATTGTAGCTGCTGCAAGCAACAACAAAAGTTTTGTTATTAATGCAAAGGTTGTGGTAAACATTTGTTATGAGGAATTATTTTTTCCTCAGACATGAAAAAGCCTTGGTCAGTAATTGATAGAACAACTTTTTGTTCACACCTTTAAAGGTATGAATGCTACTTGCCAAATATATTTCCATCACAAACGGTGGAAATTGTTGTGAAGCGCATTTCCAACGAACGGAGTAACACAGCTGCTATGAGAGTAAAACGCTCAACCATTTTTGCCATAGATAATTCAACCCACTCGATCACTCTGCCGATTTTTGTATTTACGAATCGAATTTTGATTTTTTTAGGACAATGTGTTCTTAGAACATTGGGAGGTGTTTACTCAAGCCCTAAGAGATGTATATCCCCGCAAAATAAGTGATCCAGAGTATACTGAACACAAAGCTGTGGTTCAACTTTTGTTGGAAAATAATGCCAACAGTCAACGGCCATCTACTCTATATGAAATGGTATGTAGATTTTTGTTATTACTCAAACGAAAAGTCTTTACTTTTTTTCAAATTGCACAAAAATTCAGCCCTTTTCTTCTAATGACATTGCTTTGGTGTGGGCCCTTAACCACTTGCCTGAACAATTCATTTGTCATGGTGGTTTAGCAGTTAGACATTTGGGAGCATCCAAAATGCAATACGTAACTGGTTCAAACTTTGCCCGGTCATATAAATGGCTTGTTTTACATGATATTCACAGCTTCCTGGTTGGGGCTTAGCATGAAAAGCGTAATGTTTACAAAAAGCTGGTAAGTTTGCTTTCTATGCTTAGGAAAAGCATACGGGATATCTCGGTCTACATATAGGCGTGGTAAACAGGTGGTGGGATCAGGTAGTCTACTCGTCGCGGTGGTTTAGTAGGAGTGAAAACAGGCAAACAGAGCTTAAGCGTAGAGTCGTAACTGGAAGTTTTGCTCTACAACATGTACTTTTTTCAGCTATATTGCTCTTTGACTGTGTTTGCAAATCCTATTGCTGTCTATTGCGTTGGTGTTTACGCTGAACTCTCATCTGATCATCCAGCTGTGGTTTTTTCGGAAGACAATTTTCTCAGTGCTCTGTGCCATGCCTACGATTTTCAACGTGCCAAAGACTTTCTTTATACTGTTCAGTGTATTTTATCTGGAAATCGTGCTCGTCAAACAGAAGTAAGTTAAAAATAATGAATTATGAGTGAAAATATCGTTTTAAATTTCTTAAGTACCTTTCTAAACTTAATATTTCTCTGCAGTATATCCTTGGTTAAGAAGTTGGAGAAATTCGCAAGTCGTTTCTAGCCGTTAGTTTTTTACTACATTGACTATTATGCCCAGTTTTTGAACGCTATCATCATTTTTTCAAGGTTGCACAAAGTCTTATTCGAAATTTTAACTGGGCCGATTTGGTTAAAAGATTGTCCGAACAAGCATTCCAAAACTCTTCCTCTACCCTCGTCCGGTTTCCTGATACTTTGCTAGCTCTTTTCACGTGCGTCAACAATATTGCTTCCAATATCAACGTGCGGTGAGTTAATGATATTACCACTTATTAGAGTTTGCGGCTTGCATTTTGTGTAATCATTATATTCTAGTCGCGTTTGAGTTTGGCTACTGTCGATTTAAACTTTGAGTTTGGCTACTGTCGATTTAAACTTTTGTCCCTTCACTTTTTTTCTTTAAAAAGTCCCCTTGCAGTTCAGAAATCCATATCCTACTCACGTTATTGTAAGAACTATGGTTGCTGTGGAGGCGCATTGCACGTTGACGTCCTTTTCAATTACTCTTCGCTGCACAACTACCGTTGCTGTCAAAGTGGCAGGCCCGGGATACTCTCGCCAACAGTGTTTCTTGTTGCCAAGCATAGCTGGTTTGCTTTGCTGATTCCTTTCAAAGTCATCCGTGTGGCCTACGTTCCATTAAAGTTAAATTGCATTATGCATGTATTTGTTGTCTTGCTGTACTTTTAAAAATATGTTCATCAAGTTTTATGAACGTTGTATCGGTACATTTCGGTAAAAATTGATAATGATAGCTCATTACTCAGTATAGTCACCAGTGATTTGGTATTACTTGTACCACTAAAACTTGTCTATAATGAAAATATAGGGAGAGCTTTTGTGAATACTAATTCCAAAATTGATGTGTCAGTATATCATTTTTTGAAAACCAGATTTAGCTGATGTTTGTATTACTGCATCGAGAGAATTATCTGAATGATGGTATTTGGGTCTGGAGTTATTTTAACGTGTTAAGAGTTAGAAACTTCAAGAGGTAGATCATCTTTTTTATTTTGAGGCTGTAATTGAGTTGCTGTTACTTTTTTATAACCAGGCATATTGCTAGACCGGTTGATTCAGTGACCGCTCTGAGTTGTAGAGCAGGCCGTAATAAGTTGTACGGTTAATATTTTTTTGTGTTCTTTATTTTCTCTTTCGTTTAGATCGAGCTTTCAAAACCAATTTGCAATACTAACTGCTGACGATCTGTCGAAGATCGGAAGGCTGATCAAGTGGCTCTTGGATTTTGTTCCAAATCAAGGTATAGTTTTTATCGTCTTTGCTTTTCTTGAGTTTAGATAACAGTGAACTCAAAGTAGCATGCAACAGCTAGAGATAGGTCAACTTTATTTTGTTCTACAGTAACAAAGCTTTATGACAAATCAGACTCAAAATGCATACAAGATGTATAAAGCTGTAGTTAAAGGGTAGTTACTGCACTGTGAAGATGGATTTGTAGACTTTCGTGGACTCTACGTTAGTCCAGTTCCTCCTAATCACCTTTACAGCTTATAATATACGTGAATTTAACTAGTGTTGTAGTATTTTGTCGTGTCACTGAGCGCACATCTTCAATATTAATGAGGGTAGATTACATTTGTTTGCTAAATCTGCTGCTTAGTATATGCACAAACATGAAGTATTTTCGTTACGATACTGTGGTACTTTTTGTAATTGTGATCGATTTGATGCATTTAAATATTTTAGTCGTCCTTTTCGTTATCATAGTGATCTATATTTATAATGCTGCTACTTTACCAGATAAAGTATCCAGCGATTGCGTTGAAGCATGGAAGTTTCTTTTCTTCCTTCTCAAACTGTATCTGCGCGAAAATCAGAGAAGCCATGTATCGAGGTGATATGCTGATTCATAACTGCTTTTCTGGACTACCCGCTTGCAGCATAGCTTGCGACATTAGCCTGAAGGGATTATTGCTTGAGTAATGTGCCTTCTATAAGAACTCACTGTATTATTTAAAAAAAAGCCTTTATATTTTGCCAGGTTACGAGATTAAGCATGTAACCGTCGCGGGTTAAAGCGTGAAAAGCACTATTTCTTATGCAGTTAATTTCAAATGCATATGCACTATGTGGTGGGTTGCATCCAGAATCACTTGATGTGCCCAGGGACATTAAGGTAACTGTAAATTAAGGCTAAAAGGTGTTACATTTTTATGGTCTCTTGGCTGTCCTCACCTTTCGATGTAGTGGTAGTTTAAAAGCTTGATTCATGCATGAAACAACTCGTAATCTGTTGTTTTTCATAAATTTTAGATTACTGTTGAGATCTACTTCACAAAAAGATACCTCAACGTTGCCGTCGAAGTCTACTGGAGCAGAATTCGAAAAAATGATTTTGAGCAGGTGGGTTTGTCTGGCGCATATTGGCGCTGTGAGTAGATTTGAGAGACAGTCAAATTGGCTCAATAGTGTAATGGTTCGAGTGTCGGCCTCTTAATGCAGAAGGTAGTTGGTGTAACACCTTAATCAGGTCATACTAAAGACGTTTTAAAAACAATATGCACAGCTTCAGATAACGTGAAGAAAAAGTCGGCAAGTTTTTGCTTGTTGTGCGCTTCGAAAAAGCACTAACTTAATTTCTCCACTATTGTGTGCATACCGGTGCTGGGTAATTCAGTGTGACCGATAATGAGCTCATACGCTTTATTGAATGACTGTTAATATGGTTGGCGACATCAGTGCAGTTTAAATCTTCATTTGCAAGTCCACTGGTTACGATTTGAATTTGTTTTATTTCAATCAAGGTTTTTAACTTCTGGCCACCAACTAAACTTTAGTCTATATAATTTGCCAACAACGATCTTTGTTGGCAGTGCGGACGATGGTCTAAGTAGTCAGCTTGTAGTGGCAAGTCTCCCACTCTAATGCTCAGGGCCTAACGCTTCATGCAGCATAGCCGAGCGGGAATGTCGTTTGCTTTCAAACTTACGCTTTTGGTTCAGTGTCTTGCGATTGGGATTCCTGTGTCACCCGAGTTCGTTTTTTAGTCTCCCGAATTTTTTTGTTTCTCGTGGGTTTGATGAGTTTCATTAAGTTCTTACCTTTACACTGTACAACAAGAAAAAAAAAAACTCAAAACCTCAAAGAGGCGTTTCTAAATATTTTGGGAGTGCTTAGCACTCATGAAGCCCGTTTTACGCAGTCGTCCTCCACTTTCGTAATTTTGTTTTTAAATTTTCGTGAAAATTTACGTATTCGCCATACCGCAAGTACTTACGTTGTAGCATTTTGAAGCATTAACGTGGCATTGTTGTGCTGTTGTCTTGTGTTTTTGTGCCCAAGTGGTTGCTGCAGTTGAGATTGAGTGTTCACGACATTGCTTCTTAAATCGATACCTGATTTTCTGCGGGCGGAACCATAAAATCTACTTGAACCTAATGTTTAAATAACGGCGTTCATGCATAGGCAAACATGATGGTTTTTGCTATACCTATGGTGAGTTAACTTTGAGTAAATACAAAAGAAATCTGGTCACACGAAGACTAGACTCCACAACTTATGTTGCTTAGACTGTTGTGCTCTACACAGTAAATGGTTTGCTGTAAAAAACGTATCTCTTGGATTTGCTGTACGAATGGTATGGAGAGAACAAAAAAGACATCACAAATTGTTACTTCTGGCTCACCAATACAGAAGGTTATGATCTGAAAACTAAAAAGAACATTGCATACCTATCAAAAGTTTCTGGATCCGCTACTGGGCGATGCCCTAAATGTACCAATTTTTCGTTATTAGAAATGTTATTTGGGCTAAGCTGGCGCAGCTGGCTGAACCGATATTTGCTATCCGACTGAACTGACTGCAAGCGAGGCGACTTGTTCTTCATGTTAATACATTCAGAAAGAGGCTGGATTCCTAGTTTAAAAATTAGGTGCAAGAGCAGGTGAAAATGATTAACATAAACCATCAAATCTGTTTCATTTAACAACATGCAATGAAAGAAAAATATGTGGAATGACACACTAGTAAACTTTTTATAATACAGATGTGTTGAAGACGACATAGCACTGGCTCATATGCTGATTGATTTCGGCGTCGCCGTCACCGGCAGCTGCTTTGTAAACTTTGTCAAGCAAGGACACGTGGACTTGGTGGACAGGTGAGGTTTTCAGTAGTTGTTAGTGATGCAAAGTTGCCTTTATAATGCAAGGAAAGATTTTCAAGATGTAGCGTGTTTGAAATACTCACAAAGGATTAATCACCAAATAGGTTAATGCCGCTGATTGAAGTTGCTTCATTTAAGATGGTTGGCGAAAAAAGCGATCAATAGGTTTGTCAAGGAAAATAAAAATTCTCAACCCGGTCGATACTTGAAAACGCTGCCACGCATAATGAAAGAGGGAATAGTTTTTAGGTGTTGCTGCTTGTAGACTCCCACCAACGGTTGCTTGTGGAGTTGTGGGTCATGTAGCTTGAATGGTGTCCTTGGAAATTGCAATAACGATGAAAAAAATCAACGATCAAGTAGCATATCTCCTGATTTTTCAGTAAAATACTAATGTTGTCACTCATTAAATGTCCTTGGTCCTGCAAGAATCTTCGTATCCGCTCACTTCTGTGTATGTTAAACAGTAGCTGCTTTGCAGATGTTCCGGTGATAAGGATCTGTTGTTTAGCAAGGAAGTAGGCCAGTTGCTGCAAACGCCTATTGCTGTGAGAAACTCTTCTAATCGCAACATGAGACGATGTATAAAAGTATGTGATATCTGATATACATTTTTGAAACTTTCTGATGCTTACATTACTCAGATGCCGTAGGCCGTCAATTGTTATTCATGTTACGGTTTGCACTTAATGTCTACGCTGTAAGTCTGAAGTACATCTAAAGTGTACTGGTCTGCTTACAATGAGTTTAAACTACTTTCGTCGGCAAATGGTTTGATTAACACGCAGTTCCGCTTCATTGATTGTCTGTATCGCTTTCATACAGTTTAATTAATAGTATTTTAATCGTGACAATAATGTTTAACCTCTGTAAAAATTCAATTTTACGTCTTTTTTCCCGTGATTTGCAGGCTCAGATGTGCTGACATAGTGTATGTCTACCGCTACACACTCGCTTTCAAACCAGACTTTTTTCTGGAGCAACGTAGCACTTTAAATTCTGGATGCCCATGCTGACCAATGCCAGTGGTGTATTTCTAGAATTTTGAACTGCAGACCTGTCTTTCCGAAGCTCGTTACGATACCACTACACCACGGCCACGGCATTGTTTAACCTCTTAAGTAAACCCAAAACTAGTTTTATGAAACTGTTCTATTGTTTAGCATAGGGGGTATATTCAAGTTGGTCTTGTGATTTCCGTTTTTGTAACATATGGTGGCCTTGAGTACAGCCTCTTTCCGTTGAGTCAACCCCTTCCTTCCAAAAAATCTTCAAGTTTTGAACGTGATCCTGATATGGCACCGCTTTAACGCTCTTTATTCATCATGTTATAGATTATTAAAAATCAGCGAAATACAATCGAACGACTACGTTCCGAATTAGAAAAGGAACTGCTAATGGACGATTGCGCTTCGTTTAAAGCCACCAAAAAGAAACAAAGACAGCAAGCTAAGAAACAACGAAATGCAGCCAGTGGCGACGCCAGCAAAACGACGCCGTTTGAAAAATGCGAGTCCAAGCTGAACGGCACTTTGGTGTCATTAAGTGACACAGCAATGCCGCAAAATGTTCCAGAGGACGAGTTATCAGACCCTAGTGAAAAAACGCAGTTGACAGAGAGCGAAGAGGGCAATGAAGAAAACTGTACTTTCGCTCAAGAAAAGCAAAAAAGCACTCAAAGTAAATCGAAAAAACGCAAGAAAAACAAAAAGAAAAATACTGAAACGGTCAGGAATGCTATTCCAGATGCCACAGATTTGCTTGAAGATGATAAGGTACGTATGTGGAATGACAAAAAAAAGATTTTTGCTTTTATTTGTTTGACTCTATATTTACTGATAAGAATATATAATTTTTTCACTAAATAGTTTTTAGCGGCTGGCATTGCCTAAAAGGTTATAGTTATTGCTACTTGTATAGTCATATAGTTTTTGCAGTTGCATTGAAGCTGTCAGCACCAGTATCGGCCAGGGCTTCGCTAAGACTTTAACCGTTCATCTAGTTTGCTAGGAGGTGATGTTAATGTATTGTTGTTTTAGTTCGAGCAGCTCGAGGATTTTTCGTCGAACACTTGCGAAGAAGTTGCCACAAGCGACACATGGAAAGACGTGATGCTTGAAACCTCGAGAAGACGGAGACAGAGCTCTTCATCATCCGATTGCAGCACTGGTCCCAGGAAAAGCGTTCATTTTTCGCACCCATTGGCATTTTACGAAAATGTGAAGCCGAAAGCGAGGCTGGGTCGCGTGCCAAGCAACGACGCGGTGCCTAAAGCGAGCAACTTGAAGCAGACTGTCGCTACCGAAAAATGTTTTCAGTTATCTGAAACTTACAGGACTAACGATATTGCCACTAACGGCTGTTTCAGCCATTTTGAACGCAACATACCTTGGATCCCGCGTTCGATACGCTGGGTGGCCAGGTTTGAGGACCTTTCTGAAAGCGAACTCGACTACTTGAAACAGTTCAACATTCCAGGTGCTGATTCAGAGAAAGTTTTTTTCTGTGACAAACAAAGGCACTTAAATATCGGTAGTGGGTAAGTATTATAACAAATAATGTTGCCAGTTAAAATTTGATTTTCTGTTGAAAGAAATAACTAGAACTTGTTTGACTATTGAATACTTTTGATGGAAGTTGAGTTTAGGAGATTGCGAATTGATCTTTGTGTGAGTCGATTGCCACCGACAGTTGCACCCATGCCATTGCTGTCGGCGGAAGCTGTGATTTGAACCTGAAGGTTTTACCGGTACCGCCACATGCGATTCTTCAAGCTTTAAAAGGACTTTTTTGATCGCAGTTTTGACCTCCATTTATTGCCATACGATGACGGTAGTGAGTCGTCGAAGTCAACCCCAGATTTTGAAGCATCTGCTTTTGGGGCGTAGCTATCAAAGGCAAAGTTGTATAAAGACAACATCTGTGCGCTTTCCACAATGTTGACTAATATGAACTTGCTGTGCTCAAAGTGGGATTGAACTTTAATGTAGCTTTAAAAAGAGGGGCCTTTTTCAAATTTTCATGACGAATCTGTTGGCGGTGGTATTGTGTGAAATGAGAAGAGTTGGAAATCGCTTTGGCTCATGATTTGTGAATCACGAAAATCTTTTATCAAAACTACTTTATTAAAGACGCTTATGAACGCGGCAAGCCGATTTTATCTACTCTGTGTATCTCCTTGTTAAAAACTAATAGGTGATGTAAAAAAGTAACCAAAAGGTTCATTGTTGAAAATGGCCTCACCAATTATTTCCTTCTAATTCTTCTGATTGCCTGTAATTGTCTGAATAACAACTTAATATTCAGTGGCACTAATTACCACACGGTGAGTCCTGATCTCATTATTGACACAGCTGGCCGCCGTAGTGTAGTTTTAATTATTTCAGGCTTCACAACGAAATGCCAGGAGTTTAAAACTTCATTATAACACATTATATAGTGTTTTGTCAGGAAGGGTTTTTGAAAATTTTAAATGTGGTGTTGTTCCTGTAAAAAGTCTGGTGCGAAAGCGACTTGAGTGGGGTACTAGTACTATACGCACATCGATCAAGCTTGTTTAAAGCAGAGGAAAAGCGTGTAAAATCAAGTTTCAGCATTGCTACTATGCATGATTTAGTATCTCTGCACTAATTTTAGGTTTATTAATATAGAAACCAACCACTTTAGCATACGCTATATTTGTATGCCTTTTTGTTTTCGGTCCATTTACCGACAAGCATTAGCCGTTGAGCGTTATTTCCATCAAAGCTATCAAAAATGCTTGTCGAACACTTCAGTTAACAAAGCATCTTGATGCATTTCGAGGTTTAGCATTTGAATTTCCATGCTGAATATCTAACTTGCTATTTGCTGTTTTGGATAACAGGCAACTTGTGTTTTCCGCTACAACCATGCCTAGAGTATGATATAATGTCTCATAAACTAGGTCATACGTAATTAACAGGTGGTAACTAAGCCATTGTTTTTTCTGGTAATGGTTTGAACTACAATGTTAATGGCGTTAATGTTACCTAACAGCACAAGAAAGTAAATCATCTCTTATTAACTAGTCGGCTGCAAAAGACTTAAATACGATTGAGGTCTGTACTAATGGCAATATCAGTTTGTGCTTTTATTTAAATCTGAAAAGACATTATTTGACAATTGCAATATTACAATTTCATTTTTTACAGACCTGACTTTAGCAACACTTTTCTCGGGCTTACCAGCGAAGGGAAAGAAATTGCCATCAAGAAGATAGGAAGCAAGAGATTGCCAGCTTTAAACCAAAAAGAAATCAATGCTTTACTCCAACTGCAAGACCATCATTCCATCAACAAGTACCACACTATTATTAAAGATAAAAGCCATTACTTCATTGTGAGTACTGCTGAGTGTTTTTACACAATTTTTTTACCAAGTGCATTAATACAGTTTGTGTGGCGGTTTTTTTATGACCACCAATGCAATTTGCCGTTGCTTTCGTTGCCATGACGGCATATTGGGTCTAGCCGGTCGGCCGTCTGATATCAATCAGTGAGTTTTTTTCTAAAAATGGACCGTTTTCGAACCGTTTCGATTAATTTTCATGACAGCTGTAGAGTATTCTGCAATTTCGGTGGATTTGATTTTGCCATGCCAGTAAATCGGCCCGCTCATAAAGCGGGGGTTTCGATTGCGCGAAGCCGTTACATAGACCGGCATGAGTTGACCATACAAGGCATAGTGTTGCGGCAACAAATTTTGTTTTGCATTGAGCCACTTGTTTACGTGTTGAACAGATACAAGACGTACGAGATTATTCTCTGGAACAGTTGATCCGGAAGAAATTGAAGCCGTTCCCCCTAACAGCTCCAAAAGCGTTCCAGCAGCTCGCTAAAGGTTTAGAATTTCTTCACAGCAACGCTGTATTGCACATGGCTATAAAGGTAATGAAATTGAAAACATTGATATTTTTATTGCTTTAAAGAATTGAATAGTACAATTTGCAAAGTGTTTCAGCCCGCCTTGGTAAGCTGTTTTTGCCTCATCCCTCGTTTACTTGTTCTTATTTTGAAGCCCGCTTTGAATTTTGCTTCAGGCTTGCACTCTTAGTGTTGATAGCTTGAATCATGCTGGGATCGGTAAGGACGTGTCAAAACAAAATTACTCAACCCGGCTAGTAAACAGTGCCCGACAGCGTTACTCGTCGAGTTGGAATTCAAGTGTCAATGACCCCATGACACTTAAGGTTAAGTTGTCACTACCAATTCTTGAATTTTTTTTCCAGCCGAGCAGCGGTGAAAGCGTAATATTCGGCAGAGCAGTTGGATTTGGCTCGGCACCTCAGTATGTTGCTGATTTGGCGAAAAATCGAGCCCAAGCTGAAAGTGAACGTGCGAATAGACTCAATTATGACCTTACGTACTTTAATTCTTTGTTTATACAAATATATTTACATAAATTGAGGTCACTTATACACATTATGGTGCAGTGCTAAAGTCGGGTAGGCAACGGATTTCGTTTTTCGCCTTTTCCATTGCTTTTTGTCCTTTCTCACTGCTTTTTGGCAGGCATGTGTGACCTCAACATACGTAAATGTGCACAAAGAAAAAGTACAACCTTTAAAGAAGGTTCCTTTCTGTTGTATCTCTTTGTACAGTATAGCCAAAACAAATTTTGCATTTTCAGCCTGCCAATATTTTGCTGGATGAAGGTAACAATTTACGTTTGTGCGATTATGGCATTCACCGTCGCGAATCCGGTGATAATAAGAAGAATCCTCTAGCTCCTACTATCTCCTGCATGTGCTGGATGGCGAGAGAATGTGCTCCTACAAGCGGTGCTAAAGCGAACTTCACTGCCGAATCTGACATAAAGGTATTGTTCTATGATGGCGTGTAAAAGCAATAGGCTTTAACGTTGAAATAAAAAAGTATTATAGATCAAATTGGGTCGAGGATAATAACTCAGCCACACAGGACGCAAATATATTATTCGTTGTTGCTCTTGAAAAAGTTTTTTTTAAGGCAATTTTCTTGCTTGATTGCGATACTATAGTAAAAACGCATTCTGGCAACAGTACTGATAACTCTTAATACAAATGTAAATGTGCTTCGTAACCGGATCATATAGTTATAGTTAATTGGATATATCATAGACGTCTTGTTGTGTTACAGTCTTTGGGCATGATTTTTTTCTACATACTTACTGGCGGTAGTCATCCATTTGGGAATCCAGAATCTTCTCCGCGGGAATGTATAAAGAACATCAGCAAAGGAACGTAAGTTACAACACAACTGCTATCACCTTAAACAGTGTGTCGCGAGATTGGAATTGCGCTGTTGATTTCGTAACATGTTGCAAGAGGCTTTTGAATGCCCTGCTGCGCACCAGTAACTTTACGCTTGTTGAAAGTAATGCCGCCATCTACAATTTGCATTCGTGAAGGGTTCAGAACAACTGCCGTTCACCCAAAGCCTGATTTTGCGTGGATTTACTGTGTGAACGTGGATCGAATAATTTTTTTCACGCCGTGCTTTGGCCCTAAGAGAAGGGCTGCCGTGGTGTGGCAAAGCCTAACAACTACATGTCCGATTTCGTAAACAACCTTTAGTGTTTTTTCGTTTATGTGAAGCTACTGATGAGTAAACGCGAAGAAATCATTATTGTTCGTACAGTTAACAGCTTCAAGGCAAAACTGAAAAAAATTTGGTTCAGTTGTTACCTTGCGGAACAAACAATAAACAACAAAGTCAATGTTCTCAAAGACATGTTTTTTGTAGTTGTTAGGTTTTGCCATATCACGGCCAGGGCTTGGCATCATTCGTCTTAACGTCAACACTCGACTGCAATTCAAGGGGCACTATAATGGTATCCTTTCCAGTTCTGGCTTTGAGTCAGGGGATTGGAGCCTAATTTACAGCCAGCTATACAAAACTTTCGTGCTGGATCCAGCACTCAAGTCGTGGAAAAACTGACTTTCAGTACTAAGGCCCTTACAAAAGTAGTTTTATCTTTTCCATAGCAGCAGCTATGCAAATTTTTGTACGCTTCTTCTTGTTCGATTGATATTTCTAAAAACGTTATGTTTTTGTAGCTTCAGCCTTTCACCGCTGACAGACGCTCTAGCGTACGACTTGATTAAGAACATGATTTTGAAGGAACCAGGAAAGCGCTTTAAAATGACCGAGGTTTGTATAAATTTGCCATGTATAGCTTTTATGTCCGGCTCTTAACACTAAAAGGAAGTGTGGAAGGTGCATTGCAACATCTTGTTTGACTGTTCGTTTTAATTCTCACAGTAGCTCTTAGTGTTTTAACGCCTCTGCGAAAGCCTTTGCGATGTGTTACAATCCCATGGTCGTGACATTACTAAACCTTAATAAATACATGTGGCATGATTTTACAGTTTTCTTTGTATGTGTAAGGTCAACAACTGCACCATGCAGCTGAAAGTAACATGCTTTAGTGAAATGACGGTAAAGGCTGTTAGCCATGTTATTCTCAGTGTCAGTTGAAGATCTTTTACATCACACCATGGATTTTGCCCGAGAAACGCTAAACCGCTTGTGAACTCTTCGCGTTTTATGTTACGTTTAGTTTTTTTTGTGGATGACTAAAGGTAACGCCTTTACAGATTCTGTCCCATCCTTACCTTTGGAGTGATGAAGATAAAGACGCCTACTTTACCTTACTTGTTGAAACAGCTTTAGTCCAAGCACAGGAAAATGGCAAAAGCATTATTAAACTTTTGGAACCCTTTCAAAAGGTACACTTTTAATCATTTTCATTTGTGCAAAGTTTCCACCTTAACTCTGCGGTGTTATATCAAACTGTATTTTGCTTTACGTGGATAATCTCGATATCAATTTGACGATGTTTATTGTTTACCCAACGCCGTAGAATTAAAGCTTAGTGTGAAATCAACATCATCAGCAGACAGAAAAAGGAAAAAATAACATGCTCGTCGAATGAGGGTGAAAGCGGCGCGTTATTTCGAGCAGTCACAGCTATACGAACCTTCGAAACACTTCGAACCCACTCACTGCTGTTAGTCCCACCATCAAGGCTGACAGGCACTGACGTATTTTGTAGGCACTTATGTATTCTTCAGCGGCTGCTTGCGGCACTCAGAACGAGCAGCTTCACTATTCTAACATGGTGAAGCGTGAGGGGTATAGTCGTTTCGATAAATCCACATGATTGTTTCATTCATCACCGCAGAAATTTCATTGTTTATGTTTGCAGGAGTTGATGGTGACTTACGTAAGACGAGAACTTCTAGTGGAGGTTCACGACAAATTTTCTTCGCTTGAGGCACTCCTTACTTTCCTGAGCAACTGTATGAACGATTCCGACTTCTTGTAAGTCTTAGTAAAGTGAACGAGAGAGTTATCGGTTAACAGTCAGAATGGACATCAATGAGCAAACCTGTTTTGATGGTATGGTAGGCTTGGGGGAGCATTAGTCTGTGTTGTGTATCTACTTTTGCGTTTGGAGTCAGTAGGAGTAGGAGTCAGTAGGAGCTGTCCTACTCCTACTGTCAATCACGGTTTTTATCTATTTTTTTATATATTTATCTATTTCAATGTTAACAGCGGGCGGCGGTAATTTTTGCTGTTCAATTGACTCTACGTCATATCGAAAAGTTATGAGTTAATAGGTTAATATCTGCATTTGCGCTGAGTCTTTGTAAACTTGAACGACAGTTCACCTCTTGGTTGCTGGATCCTGTGGCGGGAATGTACTTTGTCAGCAGTGTTGGCTGCTTTGAAGTGGTTGTGCACACAAATTGTTTGTATATCTGTGCAAGTGCTAACATATAGCAAACATTATTTTGCGCAGCAAACGACATTCAAAATCTAGTGTGGCCGCCACAATGTCAGCCGTTCGATATTTGCAAATGTGTTTCCCTGGATTACTGATTCGAGGTCATAAGGTCGTGACCTGGGATGACCTTGAGAACACGTCACTAAAATGTGACGTTTTTAAAAGATATCGCTCGAAACCCGTTGTTGACGAAGATATACCATCAGATTTTGGTGAGCACTGCCGTTTAGTATATAATGAAGAGATTAACTCAACAGAACACAGAGATAAGCGGTGTTACATGATACTGTTATGACGTCTATCATAGAGCACGCACTGCTTAGTGCTTGGTTGACCATATCAGCATTGTATCTTAAGTGAAAAATGGTTAGCGTTTTGCATTTAGTTATGTTTGTATTGTGAAGCTCGTATGTTTGTGGCATGTGCTGGCCACTGGCTTTTACCAGGCATTTTGCGAATGCTTCTTTGACCTGACGCTGTACTAAACGAGTTTGCTTTTGTGTTATGCATTTAGCGGTGCCAATAGCTTTTTTCGATGCGTAATTTTTGCCAAAAGACGTCAGCTTTGCGATATTTGGTGACGGAATGATAACGAAAAGTTCAAGTCGACTTTAAGTTTCAAGCTTTTAGTTGTGTTTTAGAACACGATGTGTTTTAGAAGACGATGTGTTTAGTAACACGATGTGTGTTTCAGAACAAGAAGACACGCTTGTGAAATCGATCTTGGGTTGTTGCGAGAAAAATCAAAATGATTTTTCAACAGCATCAGTTGAACGCCGACCTGGTACGTTCCAGACTGAGCTCGATGATGCGGAAAAACTTGTCCCTGAAGCAGACGATCTCGATCTAAACGGATTAAAGAAAAATGATCCGCTTTGGCAGGATCCTTTTCCAAACGAAATTACCAAAACACAGAAGCCTTTATACAGTTTCGCACCTGAAGGTGCCGAAAAAACAGTAGCAAAAGAATGGAAGAATAAGAACCTGTGTTTGATGCCCGAGCAAGCGCCGGTCGGTACTGCAGCAATTGAAGACAAAACGCCATCTCCAACCAACTTTGCAGAAGATATTTTATTTGGTTTCGGTTTGGAACCTTTCGCAAAAGCCGTAAGTAACAATTATCTAGTCGCGTAACACGAGAGAACGTATAGTACAGGCGCTCGACATGAATGCATTCACTCTTGAGTCGGTTTTTGCTCTTTTTTTTTTATGGAAACTGATCAGAAGTGCAGGAAGTTATCACAAAACTGTTTCAAAACCAGAACGAAAGCTATGCGGTTAGAATGAATTGTTTTAAGACTGGTATTTGTTGCAGTATGGCTTGGCTTCGAGCCAAATTTAAAGAAGCTATTGAAATTAATTTTATCAAAATACCATCAGCTAGCCCAGAGGTTCTCAATCAGAAGGCACTTGGCTCCCCAAGGAAGAAATTATTTTTTAGGGGAGAAAATTTGTTCTAGGGAAGCATTGGGGAGAAGAAATTTTGCTGCGCAATTTGCGTGAGCGCTTGGGTCAAAACATCAATCAAAAACAAAAAAGCTCTTGACGTTCGTTTTGGGACGATAAATCTGCAATAAATGCATATTCGCCTTCTCGATCTCCACAAAAAAAATGTTCTCATCTAAAAATTTGTAGGAAAGAATTTATTAAATCTGACGTCTGTAAGGAAGGAACCCAGAAAAAAGGTTGAGAATTACAGAGCTAGCCGAAATCTGGCTGTAAGTTAGAATATATAACGTCATGCCCTAAAACTTTGGGCCCGCAAAATTGAGGCAATGCTTAAGTTTAATGTTTACAAACTACGCAATCAGATTTCAAAAAGTTAATGTCTTTTTTAAAAAATACAAGTTTACAAGTACTCGAGCACTTTGTATAGTTTGAGACTTTCGCAGTATAACAGGCTATACTAGTTGGTTTATGCCTTTTTTTTAAGCACCGTATTGACTTCATTTTTGTAGAGGGAAAATAATTGTCAATCTTCAAATCACGTTATGGCCAAGTCATGTGACCCGGTTTTGCACGCGACTTCTCCTGACGACTGGATCGAGGTAGGGTCGCCTTTGAGGTCCGTTTTTTCTCCTTCTGCTCCGATTGATTATCAGAAAAATTCCGCTGGAGCTCTTTCGGATGATAATAGCTCCGGTAGCTCTTCCAGCGCATGCTCAGTGGATGGATGTTACGATTTTGACGGATACGTTCAAAATTGGATTGGAAGCCCTGAAGTGGAGTTGAAAAAGCCGGATTTTTCAAGTCATTCAAGCCATGTTTTTGTGGCCTACACCGACTTGGATGAACTCGACTAGAAACTTGGCATTTGTGTGCACTTGTCACTTACATTACTTTTTCATCTGTTTTGGAGTTGGATGCGGTGTATATGTAGCCCACTAACTTCTTTGCTTTTGCATCTCAATGTACTTATAAGCTTTTTGGTTTTAACTTCCTTATCCGAGGAATACCGTTGAGGCATTTGGTAGATTTTAATTAGTTAAGCAGCAAAGTTTTTTTTTTACTTTTTTGCTCGCAACGTTTTTTAGCTTATATTATACAAGCTGTAATCTTTGCATTATTAACCTTGAAAAATGGGTGATCAATCTTATCGCGGTTGCCATATCACTATGTATTGTGACTTGTGCAAATTTATGATTTTGTGTGCTGTGAATGTTTTGTCTGTCTGGTTTCTAATTTCTCCCAAGATCGTTACATCTGTTCCGCTTTCAAAGTTTTGTCAATTGATCTTTTCTCTACTACCCAATCCGCATCGTAGAACGTTTCTAAATAACTTATCGAGTACGTTTAAAATGATTTTGAAGCCCTAGAACGTTCCAATTGTCTTGATATTAAAGCATCTTTAATGACCACAATTAATCTGGCGATTGTTTTGTCATAACCGTTGCCTGAAGGGCAGAAGTTGCGCGCAGCAAAGCTCAATTACTTTCATTCCTTGACGACCTTTTCTTACTAGGCTGGAGATAGCTTTTGATCCATTGTGATCTGGGCAAACCGAGCGTAGCAGAAAATCGTGATCAGCAAATGCACTCGCTAGCGTTTGGTGGTATTCCATCTGCGAGCTCACAATAAAGCAAAGTACGGGTGATTTGAGTGTGTGAATGATATTAAAGAAAAATTCCTCATTTGTATTTACTTCAAAAACGCCTATTTTTGTCAAAAATTAACATCTTCACAAGGTGAATAATTAATGCCTTCTCCCTTTTAAAAATCCTTTGCGCGCCAGTGGCGTATTTAAAAGAAGGAGTTAAAGAAAGATGCCCTCCCCCAAACAATGTGGACAAAAGTAAAACTGTACAAATAACCACTTTCGAAAAGTTGATCTTAAAAAAAGATCTTCAAGTTGACAAAATGCAAAATTTCTGGTGAATTATTGCTTACCCCACCAATGCTTGGTACGTCTTAAGTAGCAGTTCACCCATCTGATATTTGCCACGTCCAACTTTTTTCTAGCAAACTCGGCTCTATTCCGGCTGCAATTAGTGCTATGCATGTATATTAGTGTGGTGTGTAGTTATGTTGTTTTGCCGTCATTTTTGTTCCTGAGGTGAAGTTTCGTTGCACGTTTTAGTTCCGCTAAATTGTTTTACTGTAATTCGCTTAAAAGTAAGCTAAGTCAAAAAACTCTACATAGTGCTGTTATGTTTATGTGCTTTTAGGAACCTTTAGCGCATTTTGGAATTTGCAAATGAAATTTTAATACAATTACTGCTGTGTTTCTTGGTCTATTTTCACACTAGCTGTTCAATAAACAGACTAATTCTTTTGTGCGAGTTTGTAAAGCTACCATTTCGCGAACCAGGTTTACTGAGCAATTGCCAGTATAACTGTGTGTGGTTATAAATAGGCATAGTAGAAGCATAGCAAACATAGTATCGGTACAAAGATAGTAGGAGAGATGTACGACCGAAAACCAATTGCACCAACATAAAGAAGCCTCACCTCTTTCCTTTAAAAAAAAAAATCAATTTTATGAGTTTTGATTTAAGCATTGAGGGGGTGCAATGAGATTTCACATTAAAAGCTCAAGTTATCGTCACTATGCCTATTTATAACTACCGGTATAACTGTTGTCTTGAATGCGATGCAAAAAATCGACGGTTTATGGAGTTGGAAACTGCTGCATGAAAACAACTGTTTAGTAGTAGTAGTAGTAGTTATTCAGTTTTTATCCGGTGTTTTCCCCTTAGCAGAGATGGCAGGATTTACCCCAGGAAAGTGACAACAAATGTTGCAAGAGTATTTTGAAGACAATAAAGTAAATGCCATGCCGTAGTAATAGTAGTTATTCAGTTTTTATCCGGTGTTGGCCCCTTAGCAGAGATTGCCAGATTCACCCTATTACTTGCACTTTGCTCGATTCAGGGCATCCTCCTTCAAACCAATCTCTGCCTCCTCCACCACTTGCTTCTTCCAGGTCGTCCTCACTTTCTCTTGCCACTCACTTCAAGATCCAGAGCAACCCTCAAAGCACTATCATCCTCCCTTTTCAGCACATGTCCTTCCCATCTAATTCCATTCGCTGTTGCTGACCGGTCTACAGTTTCCTTCAACTCCAACACGTCCATCTGTTCTTCAGTCGTCTTTCTGTCAACAACTTTCTGATCGTACATGGCTCTCATCATAGCTCTCTCCGTTCTCCTTAACATTGCTTTTTTATTTTATACAAGTATTGCTAATCTCACGCAACAACGATAAACTTCACCTTTCGTCCTTAGAGGAAACATTTTATTCAAACTATTGTTCGTTTTCGCCTCTCTAGTACTATTTCAACAATTTTCATGGCATGTTCTGGCAGTTTCATTCCTCTGTATGATCCACAGCTAATCACATCACTCTTTCCTTTAAAGAAAGGTACAATCACACTTGTTTTCCACTCATCAGGCATTCCTCTACCATCCAATACACGCTGACACAGTTCCATCATCACTTTAACCCCGTTTTCACCACTTGCAACTATCATCTCCATACTTACTTCAGATGGTCCAGTTGCCTACCCTGATTTCATCTTTTGCATTGCTTCCACAATTTTATTACGAGACACTTTTTCCACTGGTCCTTCCGCTACATCAGTTTCCACCATGTGGTCCCATTCGTTTTCTTCATTCATGATCTTTTCAATGCGTTCCTTCCAAATTTTTGCCCTATCTACTTCAATAAAACCCAATCATCCACCTCTTCCTCTTAAGCACTTTCCTACTTCCACATCCTTCCTTTCCTTTTTCATTGTTCTAAGGAGTAGAAAACACTATTAGAATTCTGATATAAATGGTTCAACTCCTGATTAGTTACTACTCATAGCTCTAGCAGCAATTTTTCTCGTTTGATTTCTTATATGTTTGTATTGAGTCTTATTTTTTTCTGATGGAAACCTGCACAGCTCTTTAAATGCCGCCTTCTTTCTTGCTATGGTATCCTTGACCTTTTCATTCCACCACCAGATGTCTCGTCGATCTCTCCTAGACTTCTTCTTTCCTCTCACTTCATCGCATGCCTTTAGAACACCATCCTTGAAAGTTTTTCACAATTCAGGCGCATCTGTGCTAACCGGTTCTTTTACTCTTTTTACTCTTGTTCGGTTTTCATTCAACTTCTAAATCTTTCTTCTTATGACCCGTTGCTTTCTCACACCCTTTTTTAGAACCTTTTTGTGCAGATCTACGACCACCAGCATGTGCTGAAGTTCCCATGGAATCACTTTCACATCCCTTATGCACTTTCGGTATTTTTCTCCCACAAGCACAAAATTAATTTCTGTTTCACATCCATTAGCACTAAAAGTGATTTTTCTTTTGTAGTCATTGTCACGTAGCCACTGTAAACATACAGCTTGCCAAAATTTTTATTAGCACAAAACTGGACTTCAACTTAAGTCGTCATCGTTGAATGTGATTATTCAGAAAAATACGAGCTACTTAACCCATGTTTCCTAAGCATCCATAAAAAGTAGTTTGCATTTGGTCTCCGTTTAGTAGTTTGTGATTACAGGTAATGAGAACACCTGAAATGAAGTTGTTTTCCCAGCGAATTATCAACAATCATTACTTTTCATCTGGTCGGTATAAACGATATACATTAGTTAAATTCCACTCTCAACGTTGTTTTAAGCATTAAAAATTGTAAAATCAAGAACAGCTGACCGCTAGCTAGGATAAATTACGTCAAACGGGGTAAAATAACAATCGTGGGTAAAGTAAAAGGCACTCGGGCACAAAATTCCATATCAAAAGGTTGATTTCTCAAAAAAGTACAAAAATATTGATTTCAACAAACGATGTCCGAAATATTACCAAAAAAGCAACTGCGTCTCGCTAACAAGCCAAGCAATTTTCACCGCGCATCAGAGAGTTCAGACCCTGGTATTGTTCTTGATGTAATTTTGCTGCTTTGGAAAGACACTTTACGGCAATTCCTCCTGCTTAGGCCTAGTTCCACTGCTCGCAATAGAAGTATACTGTACCAGTATTACCAGTCACTTAGCGATGGGTTTGAATTCAACGTTTTCCTAGCAAAACCGTCAAAGGTTTTCCTGTAATCGGAAGATAAAAATACATAACAACAAATAAAGCAAACAAAAGTTTACCGACCACTGTTCTTGTGGACCTAGAAGCAAGCTTAGATGTAAATCTGATCATGATTTTCATGATTCTGTAAGATTGATTGACATGTAGCGCGGTGTTGTAGAAATTACTTCAAGTCTGGCGATCATACGGCCAGCGAGCCGCGTTCGGCTAGCAATAACCTTTGTTATGGTTTGCCAGGCTCTCAACGCAAGTCAACCTCAAAAAAAGTAAATCTCCAAAAAGAAGGATATTAAGTGAAAAAAAAGAAAAAGTCTTTAAGAGAGTTGATCTCTAAAAAACAAGGATACAGGTATTCATATTTTCTTCGAGACCAAACGCTCAAAAACCTCGGGATGCAGCCCGAGAGAATAATATTTTCCTAATGTGGTCCTCTCACTGTTTAGTTGCGCAGGCCTGATTTAGATCATTCGTTTCACAAACAACAACCCTATTACTTGATCGCATAATTAAATCTTCCGGTTACGGAAAGACCTTTTCGGTTGTGCATAGAACATCTTGTTTTTAGACCCACTTCGGAATTATCAATACGGTTGGCACTGAGCATTTCTGTTTTAGACTTGCGACCATGCAGGGGAAATTGCCTGAACTTTCCCAGTAACACAAAGACGTTGTCATTGGGAGGTTAAAAATTGCGATCGTTGTCTCCATGAGCAGACCCACTCCATCGAATTTTCTGGTTAAGGCACACCAAAAACTTCAAAAACAATATTCACAGACCTCCTGTTTGGTGCTCAAAAGTATACTTGGTGAAATATAAAACTGAGTTTACAACATTTTAAATGAAAAGGAAGTGTAATAAATCTCAATGGCCTGAGCATGTAAACCTTGTTAACGTCGTCGTCGTCGTATGGCAAGGTATCTATGATCCAGGTCAGACACAAGAAAAGGATAGGGACCGAGGGTTTATCCTTTTTCCACCCCAGCTTGCTGTGTTGTCAAGATCATATGCTGGCAGTGACGGAGTTGAGCCAGCACCTTGTTTCGTCATCCAAAACTATCAGACCCATTATTCTTCGAGACGCCCGATGTATGGGACATGTTAAAATAATATGGTCAGCACTTTGTTCACAAGCGCCACACTCGCATTTCGCTAAAGAAGCGAGGCCCCATTTGTGCATAGACGAACCTGAACACTTTAAGCCAGTACGCAGGCGATTGAATTTGACCCAAGCTGTTCTGATCAAACTCATTCCAATAGGCCTTGTGCTCACCCTAGGAATGTAAACACGGACCGCTGACATTCTCTTGGAGTACTCTGTATCCCATGTCAAGTTCGTCCATTGGGCAGCGCGGATGTCCTACTCAGATAAGTTGTGCAATAGTTTCAGCGCGGCAGGAACAAACGGGTTTCTAGATTTCAGTCTTTCCTTGCTAGCAGCCTGCGACTCAGCCAGCTGGCTATGCAGAATATGGCCAGAGTCCAAAGAACTGCGTTTAGCCAAGTAGAGTGACGCTTCTTGGCGGAGAAGTTCAGCTGGCTGGATGCCTGAGAGAACTGGAAGGTTGTCCGTTGGAGTGGGACGTAGGCATCCAGTGACAATGCGCAAAGCGTCATTAAGAACGCTGTCAATGAGGCCAGTATGCGCGCTGCGACACCAAGCTGGTGCACAGTGCTCAGTAGTCGAGTAGATCAGGGACAAGGCAGCTGTGCGCAATGTTTTTGGCACCAGCGCCCAATCCTGAACCCGAAAGTCGCCTCGGCAGGGAAACGCCAGTGGATAGTTTTTGCGCAATACCTCAAGGTGATGATACGTGCGCGCTCTGTCCACTTCACAAGATAGGTCGGCACTGGGGAAAATGGTAAGATTTTACCATTATTCTTAACTTTTAGCTCACGCTTAGCCTCTCGATGGTGGAGATGAAAAGCTATCGTCACCGTTTTGGCATGGCTGAGCTTTAGCCGCCAAGTCTGGAGATATGCAGAAAGTGTAGTCATGGCTTCGCTCAAAGTTCTTTCCAACACCTTCTAATCTCCAGATGAATAAAGTATGGCCAAGTCGTCAGCGTAGACATATTTCTTGGAGGTTATGGAAGGCAGATAGTATATGCATATGTTGAAAAGAAGAGGAGCCCAGACTGATCCCTGTGGGCATCGTTTTTCAGACGTCGGAGCCTGCTTGGCTTGCTGTCACCAGTGGTGAGGGTGAAGCTTCTGTTCCGAAAAAGTTCCATGATCATCCGGACCATATGCTTGACCGGCAGAAGTCTCAGCAGCTTGCAGGTGAGACCACGGTGCCAGACAGTGTCATGAGCAGCTTTCAGATTGATAAACACGGCACCAGCCTTCTTTTTGCCTCAAAAGAATCCTCAATGTTTTGCATAAGAAAACGACCTGATCTGCGGTAGATTTTCCGCGTCGAAATCCAGCCTGTTCCTTTGGGAGCAATGGATCGACTATTGGTTTGACGCGATTGTAGATCAGTTGTTCAAGGATCTTGTAAGGGACGCAGAGCAGAGAGATGGGGCGGTAGCTCTGTGGGTCCTTTACAGGTTTTGAGGGCTTAGGGATCGCGACTACTAGTGCCCTTCTCCAGACTTTTGGAATTTTGAGTTAGTGCAAATAGGAAGAATGAAAGCCACGAAACCAGAACTTTAAGCTGAGACCAGCGTGGATTAAAAGCTCCGGACAAATAGAGTCAGGGCCCTAAGCTTTCCTGGTTTTAAGTGGTGGAGGGAAGCAGCTAATTCTTGGGAGAAAAATCTCCGGAGATATTTACTGCATCTGGGGCAGTATCCCTCGAATAGCCAGACAATTCCTGCATAGCGAATTGAGAAATCTCTCGATTTGCACCCTCGTATTTCCCGTTTTTTACCAGCTGACTAGCAATAGCATTTGACATTGACGAGGGAATTGTAGTGACCTACCAGTAACATTGTTTAACGTTCTGCATGCTACCCGGCTAGAGTGTGATGTTCTGGACAAAGTCAATGTTCTGGATAGCCTCAGACCATCGATCCCTCGGTTTCCTGTCAAGCTGGCAAGGTATACGATTTTTTCGTCGGCCACGTTGGATGCACATTTTCGCCGCAGCGCTCATGGCGTTACAAAAACACTACATGCCTGATCCATATCCGGTAAATCAGGTGGCGGCAAAGTCCTGGCAAGTTTGTTTGTAAGAGTACTATAGTGGCTCCACGTGGCCATGCGGGAGTTCCATCGCTTTATAGGCTTGCTTGATACTGGAAGAGCAAACCTGGGTGGAGTAATATGCGAGGGTCGATTTTGAGACCTTGGAAACTTTTCTAAGACATGTCTGTCAGGTGAACGACTGTCCGAATCGATAACAACGAATGCAAGATCTAGGTTGGTAGTTGTATTCCAGTGGCCAGAGTGGAAGCTGGCGGCATCCTTTGTGTTATGCAGTAGAGCAAGATTGTTGGTACTAGCCAGCCAACCAGGCATTCTCCATCTGCACTGTTGGCATCATAACCCTAATCAACATGCTGGCAATTAAAGTCGCCAGCGTCGAGACGGGGATGGGGAATACTGGGAGGTCGGATATTTGCAAACCAACCGGTGGAGGTTTTTAAACGTTGACTATCTTATATCTATCAACGTCGACACACAGCCACTCAGTTTTCGATGTAGGTGGAGATTGGTTGAAAAAGGTTCACTTCGGTCGTTCATGGACAAACGTAGCAAGGCCATTCTTCCTGCTTAAGAATAGGCTTACCATACGTCCCGTTTTTTCAGGCCTTGTCCCGGTCAGTCAATCGAAAGTCCCGGTTTTGTATTCAGTTAGCCAGCATAGCTTGACCTATGGTATTTAGCCGATAGGTTAAATAATTAAACGTTTGTCTCCGTAAGCAAAGTCATTTTGAAAATTAACTCTAGCTCGATGACGACTTGGGCCGGAAGAGACACAAAAGTGGCAGAAAAGCAGGTGATGGCCTTTTTTCTTTTGGAGGACACCTCCATTTAGGGTAAAATTTATCTCTTTTCATGGGATATCAATAAATGCCTTGTTAGCTATAGCAAAACCCTCTGATCAGGCCTGTTCTGGAGCGTCCCGTTTTTCAATCACCAAAATATGGTAAGCCTACTTAAGGAGAACCCAGCTACTTGGTTGTCCGGTAGAACTAACCTCTCTACAGACGTGCAGTAGGTATCCTGGAGTAGGATGACGAGTGTCTCACGCTGTGCAGCAAGATGGTGCAGAACGCTCATCTTGCTTGCAGTAAGGCCTTCGATGTTCAGCTGAATGATGGCAGGCCTTCGTAACTTTTTGGCGATGCGTTTTGATGCATCGCCCCGCCCTGAAAAGGACGTTTGCCACTTACAAGGCCTTCCCAGAACATCGGTAACAGTAGAGACTCTCTCATTAGGGCAGATTTGGTTTCGGTCTGTCACACGAGTTCGGAGAACAGGCGTACTCACGGACTACGCTACGAGAAAGCATCTGCAGTCCAGTTCAACCCTGTCAACGTTATCTTAATAACTGCAAGATGGTATAAAAGCCAATATGATAAGAGCAAATTTACTGTTTTAACGAAATATCAAAATTAGATCACCCTGTTTTTCCTGACAAGCTACCATCTTGGTAGGACTGCAGTATTCCTTATAAAATTCATTATAATAAAGCAAAACTGTTAAGTTTTTACCAACCACTTACAGCGCTGTTAAGCAACCATTTGAAATGTTGTTATGGTTACATTCACAGCAATCATACCGTCCAGAAACTCTTGTCTTTAAAGTTTGAATTTGCTTAACGCATGTTAGTCTTTTTAGCAATCGAAAAATTCCTTTTTGACATTTATTTTTTTAACCAAAAAATGTAATATTCTGATTAAATTTGTTTTGAAATATCTTCATTATTTAGCAAACTGCAGACAGTGACACTGTTTCGACCTATCAGGTCTCTTCAGTGCAGTTGGTGACCAATAAGAAGCTAGAGGCTTTTAATAAAGCATAGCTTAGACCGTCACACTTGTGGGACCAAATACTAGGTCCACTGTAAATTAAAAGCGCTACTCATGTTGTAGGCTAAGCCACAAACATTAGCTACAACTTAGGAGCTCAAAATTTAGCCTACTGCAGTCAGTCCAGCACTGAATTATAATTAAAAATGTTTTTTGAGCATAATACTTAGTAGTGCACTTTGCTTTGATCTGTCAGGTCTCATCAGTGTAGTTGGTTACTGACATTTTTTGTTTTTACAATTATGTAGGGTTTCTACTACAGAATGTAATTTAAAAAAAATTGTATCGTTTCCAATTATATGTTTTCGTAGAAAGGTTATGATAGTACTTGCGCTGCTGTGGATGAGGGGTGTCGCAAACTGATCATCAAAGATTGAAAATCCATTGTTAAAAATGTTGCTATACAGTTAAGGCAGTGGTGTGGACTGCTGTTTAATCAGGTCACGGTACTGTTTTGCTAATCTAAAACAGAATAGGTCAGCTCCGTTGGCATTTTGTGTTATATATAAGAATAAAACTGCAGCACAGAAAACCTTAATCTATCTATATATAGATATATGATAGATTAAGGTTTTCTGTGTGGCAGTTTTATTCTCTGCAGATCCCAACTTGTGGGACAGTGATAGAGGTGCAAAGTATAAAACAACTGCACTCCTATTAACTTTTAACGTTCCATTCCACTTGAATATCATGATACTTTTAATGAATTTACTATTTGTTAAAATCTACAAAGTAAAGTAGCCATTGAAAAATATTTGTTTTTCAAGACATAACTGCATTGTTTGATTGCATGGGCATTGGATTGTTGGTGATTGGCTATAAAATACCCTCAGCAGGAGTAGTCAATGAATGTAAAAAAGTTCAGGGTTGATAAGAACCTGTGTCATTGTCTAAACTCACAATTAAAAAATATTTTTGCAGATTTGACTTGTAGATTATGCACTGAAGAATATAGTTTATTGTTTAATTTGATTTTTTTTACCAATATGCCGAGCCCACAGAAGTTTGCACAGGCATCTGGCGATCAAGTTGCAACAAAAAATATCAGCAATCTAAGTGTTGATATTTTCAACAAGTTTGAAAGTAAGGTCGTTGCACCTAGAAATCCAAAATTAATCCGAGCTACAGAATTGCCAAAATCTAGAGTAAGCTGTGTGCAGTATACCGTGTAACTTATTTTATGCTGTTGTAACCAACTCAAACAGATTTATTTACAAGTTATATTTGCATTTTAATTTTTTTGTCTGTGTGAAGTTTCTCTAAGCTTATTTAGCAGTTTTTCTTTTGTGTATAGATATACTGTCTTGATAGTTACTTCAGCACCAGCACAGTGGTGTTATGATAATTGTTTTCGCTTTGCCATTGGTATACCTATTTTCAGTTCTCTATTACAGTCATACTAAATACTTAGACAGTGGTATTCACAAATCTGATGGTCAATGCTCAATAATAGGAGTAATGGGAAGGGTCAAATGTGAAACTGTGCTCACTCGTTCATGATTGAAAAAAGTGGAATGAGTCTCAATAGCTTGAGCATGTAACTCGGGACAACACAACAAGTTTCTGCAACACAGATACAAACATTCCTATAAGTTTCCAAGAATTACAACAGTTGTGTGGTGGTACAAAATTTCAAAGTAGTTTTGAATAAAGCTGTAGAGAATGAATTCATTGCTTTCTATTTCATTTACTTGAAAATCAGGGCTGTGCCACCATCTGCCAAGACAGTCAATTTTTCAGTGTTGGCAACAGCAAGAGCGTCCTTCCATTCAGCCACTTGCTAAGCAACTCCATCAAAAACAAACAACCCAAACTATGCCACCAAAAGAATTTGTCTATACACTGCTGTTGGTCCACTAGCAACTTGGATTTTGGACACTAGCAAAACTCAACGATTTTGATTGTCCTGCCGATAAGAAATAGCGATGCTTTTTCTTCTCTGCTTCATTCTGCTGATAACTTGTGATGTGAGTCGGCAAAAAACGTGTATGTTTTTACTCCTTTCTTAAAAGAGTGTGATAGAAACATCCTCTAAAGCTTTATACAAAGCTATCTTGAAATTTCAATTATAAACAATATTTGTATTTTTAGATCTCTCCATCAATGTACATGCACTTAATGAGTCTAGACACTGATGAAAAACTTGCAAAAACCAGAGACATGCGTTTGCCTCGCATTACTGAGCTGCTTGATATGTCCGAAACTACTCATCAAAAAGTATTTTTATTCAAATAATTTAATTGTCTTTTCATCAAATGATCTGAATCTAAACTTTTATCTTTTCATCATTTTTTTAATGTTGTTATATTTGGTTGCTTGATGAATAAATGTTTTTTGACTTTGTCTAAAATTCAGCTAATATTTTAGATAGCAGGATTGTATTGTACATAAAAAGTTAAACAAAGCATCAGCACACAACACTTTGGATCTACTATGCAGATTGCAAAAGGGTTTAGGTTGAAGAAGGTGCAGTCTTCATGAGCTGTTGTATTAGTAAATCAAACAACAAGTCCTCTCTTTCACAAATCATAAACCAAATTACAGTTTTTTTGTTTTTTATTAAGTATATTCGAGTTCTGATATGTCCTAGTTTTAAATCAAATCAACTACATATACTACTTGTTCACTTGACTGGGTACCAGACGACAAAAATCTATTTTTGGCATAAGGCTTGCCAAGGCATACGTTTTACTTGTGCATCAAGTGGTGGTGATTTAGCATCTCAAAAAAAAATCAACAACTGCAATGTGCTGTAGTTTTTCAAGATAATTATGCTGTTGATTTGAGACTTTGTAAATATGGGCTTGAAAAATTTCAGTAAAGCTCTAGTTTGTGCCATAGCTTTCGCATGTTTTGTCTAATGATCAAGAGTTCAAAGATTGCTTATTTCAAATTTTTCATTTCGATAAAGTCAAGAATATTCAAGGTCTTTTGTAGGGTGTTGGTTTAATATGCTCTGCATTGTTTTCCTCATCACCTTAACAGAATTGAATTTAATCTATACAAATTTTATTTACAGGTATCCTATGTTGATATCGAGCAAGCCATGTTTCAGCCGTTTCCTTCCGAAATTTATTTTCAATCCTTTGAACCGTTTCAGACTTACGAGGTCCCTCTGCTTCTTCGGAACAATGATAAAGTACTGTTTATTTGGACTTAAATGCACCATTTCTTTAAAAAAATGCAAATATAAAGCAAAATTTTTTATTTAGGTCCCAAGACTCGTTAAAGTAATTCAGGAAGATTCTCCATACTTCAAAATAATAAGTCCAGATGATGTGAGCCACAAGGTAAGTATTATTTTTATGTTGGAGCATTTTGATTTTTTAGACATTTTGAGGGTGTGAGGATGTTTTGAACATTGCAGCTTGAGAACAAAGGACAAGTGGAAATAGGATCGCTATTAGAAGGCAGCTTTCATGACCTCATATGTTTGGGAATGTCAATCAATCAGTCGTTTGTATTTTATTTTTGCCCAAATCAGCATACATAAAAATAAATTTGACAGCAGTGGACAAAAAAAGGAGACGATGGCAAAACGATATACGTTAATACATGCACATGAAAAGAATTTTCTTTAAATTTGAAGATAGTGGCATGGCCATCGCACCTAATTGCTGTCTAATCAGCCTATAGCAGGCATCATGCCAAAGCGAATTAATCACAGATTGGTCAGAAAAGACTAGCGCATGTAAGATGTTTTTTATTCAAGTTAGATGCAACTGCTGATTTGAAGCTTATGACAGGAGTAAGCTCGTTTCGCAATTTCCTTTAGTTTTTCATTTTTGTTTTTGATAAGTTGAAAAGTTATGTCATTATATCTGTTTTATTGATTATAAGCTGCCCAGCTATTTAGCACTCATAATGAAAACGCACTTCACAACAATTTTCTCTATTTGTTTGCATTTTTTTTGGTAAAAAATGCTCTGTACCATCACAAATTACGACTCCGACGCGATCTTAAGTTGCTGAATGTGTAAATATAAATTTTTTCTGGTGACCAAAGGTGAAAATATGTTTCTAACTAGCGACTGCATATAACTCTTGATTCTCTAGGTTGCTCCTGGCATGGCATCAGTGTTCCGAATCCAGTTTACACCTGAAGACAAAAAGGATTATCAACACGAGTTGATATGCATGACTGAACGCGAAAAGTTTATTGTTCCAGTTCACGGCATTGGTGCCAGAGCTATTTTAGATTTTCCTGATGAAGTAAACTTCGGGCAGTGCCCAGTCAAACATGCCGCTAGCAAAGTTTTGTTTGTCCGCAACATAGGAAATTTGGATTCAAAATGCTCATTTTCAATTGAAAAGTAAGTTCTTTAAAAACCTTAACTGTATTTGCTCTTTTCAAATTTTAAATTGATGTTTGAACTAAATTTAGTTAATGCAGAATTAGTTTCAATTGGTTTAGTAGAAAATAGGTTTGAGATATACAGCCTATTATTAGAGTGCATTTTGCAGCACCTCACTATTCGTTTGTTCCAGTATTGCGTTGGTTTGCTAACAAATTTTGTGGTGGGGTGCGAGAAAGAGAGTTTGTTGTTTTGCTTTTGCAAATTTCAAACATTCGCAAAAAAAATATGCAACGCAAAGTTGATAGTATTCAGCTTTTACCAGGTCGCTTTGCAACTGCTGAATAACTTTTTGCGTCAAACGCTAACGGTAAATTTGAGTACTTCTGTGAATTTGAAGTTATCGTATGCTTTCCATCGCCCAAATCTGTTACGCTCGTAGGATAACCCCACTGTTTATCTTATTAGTTACTAACCGGCTCTGCTAGCATCGTGTGTAGAGCCCTCCATCAGTAACATCGGGGTTAGGAATTAGATTGTCAGTAAGGCCGGGGTTAGGTTCAGCCAGTTGAACAGGCTACACCCTAAGTGTAGTTACGAAAATAGCAATAATAAGTTGATGTTTTTTTTGCACATCCAATTATCGATCCAAAGTCAAGTGTATTTCAAAAAGTGATCCAGTCGAAAACATTATGGGAAGAATAGGCATAGTCCTTGTTGCCATAATTTCAATCTCTCTATTTCTTTAAACGAGCAGCCAATGGAGACAAGATTTAAGTTAAATCGAGGGGATGGCGGCACTAAAGAAGTAATTGTTTTCAAAAATAGAAAAATGAGGCATTAAGTAGTTGGCTTATTTCACGACTTGCTGCACTCTTTTCGTAATTAAATTCGTGACTTTAAGGACGTGGCTACACCTTAAGTCTGTGTGCTCTGTTCCATTGCTTACATATAACCAGGAAAGCAAAGGGGTCCTTGTGTGTTCTTTAGTGTTTAACTCTGACCCCGGTAGGCCCATTCAGTTATTAGCGATCAAAATAGCAGAGATGTGTTTCATACGATGCGATTTTACACTTTTGATTTCCCCTTAGACTTTCTCTAGTCGCTGGTGGCTAAGCTTTATGCTTTCTGTTCCCTGCTTAGGCACTCATAGGAGAATTAAAAAGAACATTGCCCTTCTTCCAAATTTGTAGATGTGATCCCGATAGCTCTGTGATGCTATTATCAAGCAAAATAGCAAAAAGATTTCTCCTAAATATGGTCCGATTTTATCCCTGCAGGGCCAGCTGTCAGCAATGTCCAGATAAAAGTATTAGTTCGCGGAGCTGCGCCGAGTTTACTGCACAAACATTTGTGAAAACAGTAACCAATAGTTGTTATAAATGGAGGCTGTAATTCCTATACCAATAATGATTGTTCTCTTTCTTCATCGATTAGGACTTTGATAGTCACAAGCACGTTATGATTTCACAAACTATTATTTGTTCTTTCCACAAAGTAGAGGAGGGAACAAAGTCAAAAATGATTGTGACACCAAAATGATGGTCGATTTACAGTCACAGAAATAATGTATTATGTGTTTGGCCTACTTGCACGACTTGATGCGTCCCTTTTTGTGGGTATGTACGTAATGTTAATTTCTTCGGCTGTGCTCTTTGCCCTTGTTCCAGCACAGCAAGAAAAGGGCCCACGCTTCCCCCCAAAGTCATGCACTCTATCCCAGTATGTCTATTAAGCTATTTTCAGGCAAAAATGTTCCCTCTATATCCAATTTTACACATTTATCGGTATACTGTTTTTATATTTTTCTCAAACTTGCAATTTTATTACATTTACTTTGCCCCTAATCTCCACCTCGCTACTTTTAAATCAAGATTACTTGTGCTTACAAACAACCGATCAATTACGGATATTCATCCATTCCTTTCACCAAGCGCAGAGAGGGAAACTAATTTAAAATTGCTTGTGTGAGCCAATGTGCCTCAAATGTTAGTCTAACTTTAAAGTATTCTTATCAGCAAAAAGCGAATCGTTTAGCAGATAATTAGCTCCAGTTAAAACTGAGCTAAGGTTATAAACTTTAAAAGATTAAAAATACAATTTTTTTCACAGCTAAATCATCATAAAAAACAGGTAAAAACCTGGCTGCTGCCACCATTCATTTAAACGGCAGTTGCTACGAAATTGATATTAGATCAAAAATATTATGGTATCTGAACACATGATTTCTTTTCAACAATATTTGGGATCGAAAATATCGCGTTTGTTTATGGGTCCGGGTAGCTCACCGCAGGAGCTCACATCAAAACTTTCACGTTTGTACGTCCGCTAGTTTCGGACGAGTTAAGGCGTACGTACAGACAGAATTCTCCCTTATAGTATAGGCTAAATTAAAATCTTGCTTCAGGCCATTCAAGATTATTGTTGAAAGCGGAGTGCTTCCAGTCGGAGGAAGCACTCAAGTTACTCTTGAATTTAAGCCAATGAATGTTGGAGATCATCATAAAGACTTGGTCATTAAATATAGCACAGGTATGAATTGCAGCTTTTAAATTGTGACGAGCATGTGGTGTTAATATTTACTAAATAAGTAGTCCTAAGTTGTGTGCGTAGTGGACATTTGTGATGTTATGTATGCATGTACCTCATGGCGTAGTGGACATTTTTTATATGTATGTATATATGTACAGCAAACACCTACTCTTTCGTTTTACTTTATGGTTAGTGCGTGCGCTTTGGTACCGGTAACTTAAGGTTTAATTTCCTTGTCAAGTCATACCAACGACTTTAAAAATGGTATGGACTGCATTTTTTCTTGGCGTCCGGCAGAAAAAGGATACAGTGGACAAAGCCAGCAAGTTCAACTGCTATGCCATTGGGAAAGACGCTTAACGGGATGCCTCCATCTTTGTGTGGCATTCAGTTGGCGGGTCGAGCAGTTTGCCTAACGCGGTGGCCCAGTTAAGGCTGGTTTCCATTAGGCGAAACCAGCATTTAATCGAAAGACTAGAAAGTAGAACTCGTGAATGAATCAGACTTAATTCGTGGTTGGAGAAACTTAGAAATTGCGCAATTTTTTTGCTTCCATTGTGCTGAGTGGAAATTTTATGACTGATTGAAGTCAAGAAATAAGTCGAGCAATTATTTTTCAGGTGAAGAAGTGAGTGTAGCACTGTACGGTGCTGCGGTGGATGCGAACGTGCGATTGGACAAGTCCATGTTGCGTATTGACAACACTTACGTTTTAATGGCCAATCAGAGAACAGTAACTATCCACAATCGCAGCGACGTGTTAGTTCATTATAAATGGTCACCGTATGCGACTCAAATGGAAGAAGACATGCAAAAAGAAAGGTACGTCATCGGTGTTCCTCTTATTACTGCATTGTTGGTTTAGAGGGACGCGATTGCAGATATTGCATCTGTTACTCTTTGGATGAGATTGGTTTTCGTTTCACACTCATTCTGTACACTTGCTCTAAAGTATTTTGTTGAAAATACTTTGCTACAGTTTAACCATTTTGGCCGAAATCATAGAAGCAAAACTATTTAGGGTACTTTGTGCTTTGTTAAGAACCACAAATAAAGTATTTGTTGTCATTATAATTCACCATGTAGAGCCGGTAGTGCACTCGGTCATTAGTTATTGCACCGAATATGGGATTTTAACTCATGACGTAGATGCTCTGATGTAACTATTGATCGAGACAGTGCTGTCAGTGTCAGCATTCAGTATCTGTCATACTCCCTGTATTGTTGTGTGGTGTACGGAAGCCTACCTATACAGACAAGTTGATACATATTACAGCAATCATTTTGCCAATGTAAAGCTTTATGAACTTCTCAAAATCGCAGTGGTAGCAGCACCAAATATTCTGGTTTAACATTAGTTGGTAAATGTTGGTTATGAATTTGTGGAATGCTGTAGTTTTTGAAGATATGCTCTTTACTGAATCTGCATAGCGACCTTTTTAACGTAATTTTGTTTAGATTTTGCGCTGAACTTGACAATGAAGAAAGTCAAGAAAAAGAAAGATTTTTGAACGAATGCATACAAGATCCAACATTGAGGGATCGTTTGTCAATATTGACAAGGACATTTGCGAACAGGAAGAACGTGATCAACGAAGACCCACTTCTATTCACAGATGATGTTTTTAAAATCTACCCCGCGGTAAGCAGTTGCTTTTAACACATGCCTTGCATGGGGTTGCAAATAGAACCGAGGTTTATTTCCTATAACTGTTAATCTTGCTCTTACTCAAGTGCAGTCATGTAAATTGCAAATGTAAATTAGCATCAGTCAAAACAAACTTTAAATGAAATTCGAACTCGCGATCCACATCAGGTATCCTTGTGTGAGCATAGGTTACTTGTAGCGAGACTTTGCAACCTGAAAGATATTAAGCCATTAAAGTAATTTTCATTTTAATAATTACTACGCTTCAAAAATACACCTATGAAGTTACGAATGACTTGGATGGGAAGCAGATCTCATGTAATCAATAGCGAGATACGTATTCAATGCTTTTTGAAAATGGCGCTTACGACTTGCTGCGATCTGTGCATTTGAAAAGTTCAAAGCGCTTTACAATGCGTTGCAGCTACTTTGAATGTCTGCTTAACTGTTTTATAGGAAGGGGACATTTGGCCGAATTCGACTGCTGAAGCCACTGTCGTATTTAAGCCCTCTGAAGTGAAAGCCTATCAGCAAACTATCTTCTGCGACATCACCGGGAGGGAGAGTCGATTGCCCCTGAAAGTTAGAGGCGATGGAAGAGGACCCAAACTTGCTTTTTCGTTTGATTCAATCGATGTTGGTAAAGTGTTTGCAAGCTCAGTCCATACATACGAGGTGAGTTACATGCTACATCCTGTAAAGCATAGGTTCTTAAAGTGCTCGGTACGGAGCCCCAGGGCTCTGCGGGAGAAGCATAGGGGCTTCGTGAGTCATTTTTTTATTGATTAAAATTTTTTATGTGTTTGGTGTTTTACAATTTTTCTATTCTTTATGCATATTTACGTAAAATTTTCTTTGTTAAACACGAATTTGAAACATTTTTAAGTACAAAACGGCAAATGCATCCCAGTCTTTACAAAACGATTAATAAATGGTGATGTTATTTTTTTTACTTCAATGTAATTTTTTTTGTGGGCTCCTCGATCAATGTTCGACCGCTTCAAGGGCCCCAAAGCATCAAAAGTTTTGGAAACCCTGCTGTAAAGCATTACATGTTTTAATTACATAAATTTGAAGCTGCGCGTGAGCATTACTGCACATATGAATAATCGAGATCAAACGACTGCTGTTATTGTTATCACCCTAGCCTTTCCGCCGGATGGGGTATGTCAGGATTCCATAGAGCCCAAAAAACTGCGGAGCTTCCCACGATGTAGACTATAAGTTGGCTCATACGCACCAAGGCGCACGTTGGGTTAAATATATTATTTTTGCTAGTGTTCTTAAGACAAGAAACTAACACAATGTTTATTTTATTCTGTTTTGTCATCGTTAACTCCGATTCTGAGCGAGTCGCTGTGCTTGTAATGCCAACAAGAATATTTGTAATGCTACTTTTGATTGTCATGAAGAGTGTGTGGTCCTCATACAGAGTGTATTTGAAAAAATCAAAGAGATGGTTTACGTTTCCGAGAAGCGGCGCGGAAACGGAAGATGCGGAAGGTTCAACGAGAAAAACGAACATTCATTCCACATCTGCCGGGTCAGTGTTTTGTATTTATCTGCCCTAAACATTATCTTTTTTTAGGTTGTTCTCATCAACAGTGGTGATATTGACGCCATTTTTAGTCTCGTACCCGATAATTCGACGGATTCGAGATTCTATGACTTTCGGTTTGATCCCGTTGAAGGCATTGTCCTTCCAGGGGGACACCAGTCCATGGAAATCATGTTCCGTTCGGAGACTATCGGAAAGTTTTCTCAGGATTTCCGCTTTGCCATTGATGGTTCACCAGAGGAATTAAGCTTAACCATCAAGTAGGTAGAAAGTATGCACGTTCAATTACGAAATCAAACTCTGTCGTTGAGTTATGCGCTGCTTTTTATGAGTTGAGTTTTATGTTTTTTTCTTTTCGTCAGGGAAAACTTTTGCATTTAGAGCCGTTTTCAAGTTACTGGGCTGGTGCACTGTATTTCTATCACAACCACTACAATCAAACAGAAAATATTATCACAAAGTCTCCTTTCCAAGAGCACAACAATGCAGAAACCACGTGATGACCAAGCTCATGATTTAGTACCAACACCTACCCTGCAGAGCTACACAGCTCAGAGTCTCATTTCAAATGTTGTTATTAATATGATTTGTTGCGCGTGGCAAGCACGCTAGCTTCTGGGAAAGGTACTTTAGCCTTGTCTGACCTAGAAGTTGTGACACTCTTCACTTTTTGACTATAGAAATTCATATTTGTTTTTTTTACGTCAAGCTGAATATTGACTGGGCTAGTTGTTTGAAGTTTACACTTTTCTTTTTGTGCGCAGAGGCAATGTCATTGGACCGACTTTCAATTTCGATATTCCTCGACTTCGTTTTGGAACTGTGTCATATGGTTTCAACCACACTAAGATCTGCTCCTTGATCAACACATCACTCGTGCCAATGACTTTTTTTCTTCGAATACCAAGTAAACAACGGGTGCTAAAATATTCTAATGCCAGCAAATATTTGGAAACACTCTTTGTTTAGAAATATTCTGATGCAAAAGCATATGCTTTGTAATGGAAGTACTCAAAATCACATTCAATCTTGTATATATTGACCCTAAGATGAACTGCCGACTGCTGATTTGCTGTACGTCTACTATTAGCTACCCGCTTCCGCATCAGACTTCGTCGAAAACAAGCCAGCTTTAAAATTTTTGACAACTGCTGAAAGCGCTTGCTATTGGTTTGAATCTTGTTGCTCGAACACATGTTTTAAACTCCAAGTCACTTCCACACCGGTGTTAAAAAGTCATTGTTTTGAAACCAAAATTGTGCATATTTGTACGCTTTTATGTAAATAGGATTTGTTTCCGCTAGGACATTCCTCTTGTGATTGAGTAAGTGTTGCACAGTTTTCTTGTTTCAAATTACCTCTATAGCTGAATGTGATGCAGGAAGTTATGAATGCCGTTTCTAGAGTCTTTGGTATTGCTCGATAGGGGAAAGGAACCCATGTGAGACATTGCGAGACGTGCTCTTCAACCGACACTGTTCCGTTCTTTCATCGCTTTTTTTTGCAGGCGACGGGAATGGTGAGCCAAGTCTTTCAAGTTTGAGTGATTTGGCTGATGGCCTGCTCAGTGAAATAGGCGGCCTAAAGCCGATAGCGTCACCTCATGAATTTGACATTACACCAGCTCAGGTAGGATTTTAAATTGTACCAACATCTTCTTATCAGCTTTTTGTCTTTAAAAAAATCCGGGAAGGGAGGAGTGCAGCAGTTCTAGGAGATTGCTGAAAACGAATTGACCTTGAGCAACAAGTGCCAACTCAACGAGTTTTTATTTCAGTCGTTGGTTAAGAGAAGTTGATCTCATCCATCTAGTTGTTGAGTGGCCAAGTGGTTTTTGCAGTTGGTTTGGCCAAATGAATTTGGCGAATTTTTCTTGGAGGCATTGCGATTACGCGGTTAAACCAAAGCAATTGAGGTTTTTGTTTGACAAAGCATGTAACTTTGCGGCATCAAGCGATAGACCTTGAACTGCTTTTTTACTTTCGCTGTTTCGAAATGTATAACTGATGTTTTAGGGAACAATTCAACCTCAAAGTGAAGTGAAGATTCACGTGACACTGTGCTCAAACACCGTGAAGAAGTACGACTACAACATGGTAGTCGACGTGAAAGGAGTTGGCCGAGAGTTGCTATCGCTTCCCATATCAGCGAAATGCATTGTTCCAGAGATTCAGGTATTTTGCATTGCTGGTAACACTTTGGACAGCGCCAGTATTCACTCGGATTTGTTCCCGAAAGTGATTTTAACAAAAAGCCGATTTAAGTGTCACATAGAAAGTTGTTTCTGACAGCTTTGTCTGTACTCACTGCGTTTCTAATCAAAGTCTCAATAAAAACGATTAGGTTTTGGTTTCGAAGTGTCCACGTTGACTTATATTTAGTTTACTGTCTCAAATCGGTTGCATGTAAACGCTGTCACTGAATTACGGTTTCCCTTTCTTCGGGAAGAATTCTAAGTATTGTCTTTAAACTCCACGTTCCCTTCAGGTTTTGACGCCAGTTCTAGATTTTAAGCGTTGCTTCCTCAACTTCCCATATCAGCAGAAAGTGAAATTATCTAACGACACCGATTTGATGGCGAAATATGAGCTCATGCCGCAGGTATGTTACCGGTAGCAAGATGTTGCTCAATCAGTGCAAAGGCAGTGTGTTAATAATCAACTTATGGGGACGCCAGTGCTTTTTAAGACGAACGAAAAACCGAAGCGGTTTTTCAAATTTCTGCAACGATTTCTCAAAGTAATGGAAGCAAAAAACTTATGCATCAGTTTGTGTTCTTATTTGATTTGTTTAAAACTCTTTCTTTACCTCTTTATCTGTTGGCTGCTACTTTGGAGCAACCCTAACAAGCTATCACCGCTGTTTCAGAATGGCAGCTTTGATTATTCGTACTTGCAGTTCGTACTTACATTATACTTAAAAGATTTTAAATATTTTACCAATTAAGCTAAATTAGTTGCAATCTTTTTGGAACTTTTTTGAGATCATAGTCTGTCCTTGAAACAACCGTGGTGGACGCTATTTATTAAGAATTCAGTGTAATGCGATAGGACTTGCTAATTGTAGATATACACCGCATTAACGACATTCTGTAAATTGAAGATCAAAGAGCAAAAGCAAATGACGGTGTGTCGCAGCCATCTCGGATGCTGTACTAATGTTCTTTAGGTGCGAGACGAAATGTCATCTATCGTCTACGGCAGTGCGATGCCCAAAGGCCTCATCGAACCTCACGGTACAGTGGAAGTCCCGATTCTGATCCAAGTAACAGAACTTGAAGAGCAAGAAGTTACGGCCTATTTTTCTATATTTGGAAATACAGCATATAAATTGGTATGTTTATTGAACATTTTAAGATACATTGTCACAGCGTTTGATTTTTCTTATGCTCAGGTTTGCTTTGGTAAAAAAACTGCTACAACTTTTCGCATTAGTTTTATGTTGAACTCATAAAAAAAAGAACGGAAGAAAAACAAAAGCTGTTGTACTTGTACCACCACACAGTGAACACGAAATAGACTTAGATCCAGCTTGGCTTGAATGTTCTGTTTTGTTTATTTGGCTTAGTATGGGATAGAGTGTAGTACACCGTCGTCTTTTTGAGGTGAAAAGTATTTTTCCATAACCAAACTACAATTGTACATGCTCTATGAAGGGAATATTTTGGCAGTATGTGTGTGTGTGCGCGCGCGAGCGTCATATATGAAAGCTCCGAATGATCCGCCTGACCTCCTGGCTGTGGATCACGACACCAAAATGACTTTACAACCTTTGCTTTGCTGCTAGAAGAAGAGTTATTTTTTTCAGTTGAAGAAATTGCAGAATACTTGTTCTTCGTTGAAGTATCGCTTCCAAACGCAAGCGTCTTTGCCAATTTTGAATAAGCTCTTTTAAACATCAACTTTAATAAACTAGCATGGTAAAATCTGTGCAACTTGTCTTTTCAGCATTTTCGAATTACCGCCATTGGTGAAGGACCTGTTGTACACATAACTCCTACCGCTGTTAACTGGGGTCAGATTGAGGTGCTCTCACCCAATTCAAGGATCATCACTTTGTCTAACGAATCGCTTGTACCGGCCGACTTCGTTGCTCAAATGGTGAGAGAATGTATCCGGGAGGAAAGCTTGAGTGAAAGATGGGGAGATATCTTCTGAAGCAAGATTAATCACTTTTTAGCCTTGAAGATGGAAACCTCCAGCTACCCCGTTGCATTGTATTTTGATTATCAAAACGTTTCATTTAATCGTTTTAATAATTGAGTTGTCTGTGTCCTTAAATCGTGTCTTGGCAATGAACGATGTAGATTTGTAGATACTGTCGGACACAATCGAGGAGATTATCACAACCGTACAGTTCACTGCTTCGATGGTGTAGTGGTTAGAGCTTCCGCTTCGAATGTTGTAGGTCATTGGTTGAAGCCTCACCGTGGCCGTGCCGAAATGTAAAACTAGCATGCACGGCTTCTCTTCTTGGCACTTAGCCCAAAAGAGATAGTGCGACGAAAAAAGCATAGCGAGCTTGGCTCTTCAAAAAAGGCTTGAATTGGAATTTTTTTTCCTTTTCACGTGACAGATCCGAACAGACTACGCGTTGTGATTCCCCAGTCTTACCAAAGACCTGCAAGCAGAGCATAAGCTCATACGCATGAATGAAATTGTGCAATGGGTTGTCGGTTGCACGGCCTGTGTAATATGTCTTTATTTATACTTTATTGTAGATGCGTCCCGACTCGGTTTGGAGCCTGGAACCGGAACGTGGAACCGTTCCTCCTGAGTCAGTCGTTGAAATTGTTGTCACTGCTCTATTTGATGATTGCATAAAGTTAGTTTAATCTCTTTGTTTAAGCGTTCGTCTTCACAAATTGAGTTGAAGTGCTAGGCACATCAGATGACCTTGAATGAATTCTAAACTTCAGATTGCATTCTTTCGGGTGCACAGCAGAGCCAGATGCAAAAGCAATAGACCAGTGCAGACATACAGTAAACCACATTAGCAATTTCTAACTTCATTTTGACGGCTGACATGCACTACAGCAGCACCTCCTGACTTCAAGAGCGATAGCTTTAGATAGTTGGATTTTGCATCATTCGATGCATTATACATGTACAATGGCTCCTATGAGCTTATCACCTTAGGCGAACTTCATTTGTACCCTGATGCCCGACCTAGATAATAGCTACATACCTGTTTTTAGGTTTCTAGACAAGCTTACTGTCAGCGTTGTCAAGGGTCCTATTGTTACGATTCCAGTCCAGGGTAAAGGTCACGGGACGACTGTTACTGTGGAGCCCTCATTGGTGCCATCAATTAGCCTTGGGCCTCATTTTGCGAAAACGAAATGCATTCGGAAATTCAAGCTAACTAACTCCGGCAGACGTCATCAAGCCTTGACTTGGTCCAACGAAGGTTACACTAAAAAAAAAGCAATCAAGCCAACGTCTCAATCAAAGAACAACAAAAACAAGGTGTGTTGTGCTTCAGTGAATATCAATAGGTAATAAAAAGAAATATAAAAAAATAAGTAAAAGCTTTTTCCAGTAGCGGATCGGCAATACGACTATTTTTTTCGTGACATCCTTGATTTTGACCAATGGATATTTCTGCTGATGAATACGGCGAAAAATCAGGCTCCCCGTTCTTCACCGGATCAGAATAGTGAAGCTATTCACCCAGCGCGTCGTGAGAGCCGACTTTTAGCTCCTCACCTACGGAAGTCTGCCTCGTTAACGATGGAGCTACGTGTCTGCGATTTGTTTTCTTGAATGGTTTGAAATGCACTGGCGCTTTCTGCTTGCTTGATCCGAGTGAATCAGTGTACCCCTCCTCTTCCTCGGGATAGAGGTACGGAACGAAAGGCGATTCAAGTCACACCTTCAACCTGATTAGAATTAAGTCCATTTCGAACCAGTCATGAATGCAAATTGCAAACTGCTAGCCTCATCACTGACAAGGAAGACTGCCCTTGTTGGATCCGAAAAATCGCCTCTTACGACTTGCTGGGCGAACAGCTTCATTATTCTAACCGGATAAAGCACGGGTAGCTGGCTTGATCTTGATTAGGTGTGCCGTTACTACATGGACAACCGCTTCACGCTATGTTTCTCTCCCAATGGAGAGAAGGGGTAAATATATCAACAATTGAATCAAACAAAGCTATCACGAAAACAAACATACACCAAGTTGAAGGCAATTGAGTTTGTTCATGTGCATAGAGGTGAAACAGAGTAACTTCTTTGGATTACCTGGTCACAGCAGAGCCAACCAACAACCGCCACCTACAAGCAAGAAGTAGTCTGTAATCTTTCGGCTGCAAAGGGACGAACTCAAATCTCTGCTACCATTGTCTTATAAGACAAATGTCTTTCACTGCTGCTAACTTATCCAACACCAAAGCGATTCTAACTTGGATAAATTTTTACTTTGCATTCACTTATTTTATCGCCAGTTCGTTTAGGCGAATGCATTGCAAGCATCTGAGCCAGTGTTCAGCGTGTTTCCACCTCGTCTATCACTTGATCCGAAACAATCTGCATGGTTGACGCTCGAAGGATATTCAGCGACGTATGTCATGTGCTAAGTCATGTAACTTTGTTATGATTAAGTTGGTCCGTTCACCGTTTCTAATACTGATAATGCAGCACATTTATATTTCAACCACTACAATCAAGCAGGTAATATTATCTCAACGTGGTCTTCCCGAGTGTGCAACAACGCGTGAACCAGTCGGGTATTGAATTCAAAATCCCACAGTTGCAAGTCGGCACTTTCTGCGACTTTGGACTTGATAACTGCTATCGTTTACAGGCCCAAGCAAGTTAGTGAGACACTGGTTTGCCATGCTATCATTGGTAAAGACAGAGGCAAAGAAAAAATCATTTCCTCCATCATAAGAGCTGACTTCATCTCCCCCGTGGTGGAGCTTTCTACCAACCGAATGGACTTCCGGGTGGACAAAGAACCTAATGACGTCACAGCTTTAACTCCACAAAACCGGACCTTCACAATGCGGAATGTCTCCTCTCTTCCGCTATCGTGCGTTCTCCGAGTCCAGTATCCGTTTCAGGTAACACAAACGTTATGTATTTGCCGTCAAGTAAAGTAGTTAGGTATTTATTATTGAAGTAAGAGCCTGTGATAGTAAAGCTTCGGCTAACCAAGGGTCAGCAGAGAGTTGTGCTTGTTGAGCCACTTAGTAGAAGCCCAAAGCTTTCTCAACACACCATCAGCATTAAGTTAATTTGCTTCGCTTTAAAATAAATGGTTTTACTGATACTGTCTTTTGAATGAATGGTAAAGCTTCGCAATGTTTTTCAGCTTCTGGGGTTCTATGGAAGTCCTCAGTCGACGCTGGAAGTGACGTTGACGTTGAAGCAAGAACTGGAGGTCACTGTTCGATTCGACCCTGCTTTTAAAGATGACCTCGACTCCAGAGTAGCAGAAGGGGAAGTGCGCATTTCATACCAAGAACATCCTCACATTGATTCAGTCAGCTTAAGGGGGGAGGTAAACTGATTTTGTTCGGTCCTTACTGTTAGTGTTTTATACTTCAGAGCAAGTGGTTAAGGGTTCAGATCTTACGTGATTGTATTTGCTACGAAAAGCATCTGAAAGTTTAAAACCTGGTTATTCATAGTCTGATGCAAAAGAAAGTTAGGCACGCATTACATCATTTACGTCTGATCTCGTCCAATAAAAGAAATGTCATAGTACAACCTAGCTTTCACTAATTCAATTGTATTTTCTAGTACTTTTTTATCCAACAAACCCCGTTTCATAAACCTTTCCTTTATTTATATTTTTATTTTTAGGTCAATTTTCCTAATTTGGAATTCAACAAAGTTGACATCGATTTCGGCTGCATTCTAAACGACACTGAAGTCGCCCGTTTCTTGGATATCACAAACACCAGTCCGTTGCCTGTCTCTTACCGCTGGTCTTTCTTGGTTACCGAGGGAGAGCAAAATATAAGGTGTTTTTTCATACTAAAACCTTTCAGCTTCTTGGGCAAATTGCATGTATATTTAAATTCACGTTTTGGTGATCACAAATCTAAATGTATATCATGTTACCAAAACTTGCCTACAATCGCCTCTGACGACATACTAAGTGCGCACTACGAAGTATTGAAGAATTAGATATAACGCTAGGCATGCTCATTTAGTAACTGCTGGTAGTATTAGCTAAATAAACTTGCAATATGGTGCCTTTTTCACTTAGTAAATTTTTTTAGGGTTGTATTTGTCAAAATTCTATTTCAGTAAAATTTTGGTTTCGTTTCAGATACATTGGGGAACCAATGCAATCCGAATCGGAACCTGAAGCTGAACCGGAACCGCAGCCACGTCCCAAAAGTGCATCTCCAGTTTCCAACGTTCAGGAGGAAGTTACGATTCCGGTGAAGGAAGAAGAGGTTCCTGCTGAGTCGCTGGAATCACCGAAGGAAGTCACCTCAGAGCAGCCTCCGGCTTCTACCGTTGGGACCGAGGTCTCCCATCCCATCCACAAGGACACGATTGCCGAACTTCCGGAGGAGGAAGAGAAGGAGGAAAAGAGCATGGCTGAGATGGCCGAAAGTGTAACAAAGCCCGAAGTTGCGTTTGAACCTTTCTCTAGTGACCAGGTAACAAACTGACGCTTGAATTTTTAGTATGCAACGAACCTGGCGATGTGAATCACATATGCTAAGTAATATCAAGAAATTGAAATATTGTAGCCTATGGTTTTTATATGCAAAGTTATGAGTAGAAACTTCTTGCAAAGGGTGTGGCGTTGATTACTAAAATGCTTTGCTGAGTGGTTGTTTTGTTCTAAAACTACTTTTGACGTAGAAGATGCATTGGTTAAGTTTTCGATCACGATTTACATGGACAATAAGTTTAAATTCGACCAAGTCTGATTGAACCATTAATAAAAGCCAGCCATCTTTTGATTATTGCGTGTTTGCTGCTGTTTTTTTTTGGTAATTGTGCAGAAGATTTTCTGACAAAGTAATGGTAGAAGCAGTGATTGAATTAGCCCATTTAGCGATACGCCCAGTTATATGGAAGTAGAGTGATCACCATTACTGTATTCTTATCACATATTGCTGCATCAGGAAAAACAATAATTGAATCTAAGTCTAGATCTCAAACTTCCAACCTGATGAAAACATATCTGGGAATAGGACTTGTAACCATAGTTACAGCAACCAGTTGAACAAGGGTCACTGGCTCATGGGTATTGAGTACGACATTACCGTTGGCACCTTCTCACATATGTATAGGCTTATCGCTTGATAGGCTGAATCAGCAACTGCTTGTGGCCTAAACCATTGCACAATGTACTGATAGCAACCATCCAGGGGTATGCTGTTAGATATGTTTCTACAGGAGGAACGGGGGGGTCTTCCGATCAGCATTGATTTTGCCAAGACGTCTCGGGATTCGGAGGATGAGGAGAGAGCGATAGAAAAGGAGCACTACAGACCGGACAGTCGTCTATCTTCCAGACATCAGCCCTCACATCCCATTCACACTCGCCTTAATGAACTTCCACTTCTGCCGTGGTTAGACCCAGGAACGACCCACGTTCCTCACGGTGTAGAAGAGGTAATGTTGAATGAAATGGAATAGTATGCTCTTTTGTCAGAAGCTTATTGTACTTCTCACATCAGTAGTGGCATGCCGTCAAATGGGAAGAGTTGAGGTGAACAGCTCTACATTTCCCGTTTGAAGCGATACCGTCACTAATGAGAGCGTTACAAATAGCTTCTGGCAAAAGCGCTTTTTTCAAAGCGATGATAAAGTTATGTGGCACCAACTGATCGTAGAAAGGCGCAAGTTAACTCAAACCTTCAACTTCAGGCCTTCAGAGCACTTTTTTGTGCGTTTAAAACTTTAGTACGTGCCATGTAATTCAGAGAATCCTGAAGAATGTGCAATTGTACATGGTTTCGTACTAATCAAAGGTTAAGCAAAAACAAGCGGTTAGAGGCAAACATTCGACGCACTAGAAATGTGAATACGACGTCAAACACCGTTACTCTTACCCCCACTTGCGGTGAGCTGATTCAATTTCGGGGTGTTTTCATGCGGCATCGCGGAGCAAAACCGTTGTTTGTTTTGAACGTCAGGTTTCGGGTCAGAACTTATGATTGTACCAGCCGCAATGACGTGTAAGTGTGGGTGCTGATTCGATCTGATGGGCGTTTCATGATCTTCCAAACTCTTCATTTGAATTGTCGTTGATGAGTCAAAGCAGTTTGTGTTATATATTCAGGTATTTGACATCCTTCCTTTGTACGGATCGTTGGAACCTGGAGAAACTCAGCGCGTCACATTTACTTATTATGGTCATGCCGACGTCAGCTGTAACGCAAAGTAAGATGTGATGCTTGTGTTATAGCTTTGAAGCACCAAGAAAAATTACTGCTTGGAACCTGAATCGTGATCTCTTTTATCGGTATCTGTAAGGTTGTCGCCTGACAGGCTGCTTGGGTGATTTCTCGTGGCTAAAGGCTCTAGTTAACACTGTAAATGTTGACGTCTATTACGGGTTGACAAATATTTGTTGCTGTTTTTTCTAAAATATCCAGATATACAGCTCAAATCAGTTCAAGATAAGGCAAGGGATAAATTGGCAGTGCATTTTGAAGCAGTCACAAATACAAATTGCTGACTGGTAGTCTTGTTACCAACAAAGCAGTCTGTCACTGACCAATACCGTGCTCTAAAAATATTTCCTACGACTTGCTGAGTGACCGGCTTCATTCCCGGCCAAGCACGATATGCTGACAAACATTGTTCTCACATCGAGTCGACACAACTGCTTGCCATGCATCGACACTGGGTCGCCCTGCTGAGTTCATTTCCAAATTGCTTTTAGTTAAAAAAATGCTAAATTTTTACTTCAATAAAAACTAGCATTTGGTATCATGCAAATTTTGTGCAATGATCTACAGCGTTTATGTCAAGCCTGATGAGAAAATAGGAAGGTAGTGATAGACGTGTGTCGCGTGAGTAAGGTCAGTCCCTTCCAGTGCAAAGAAAATTGACCTGACGTTGCTATTTTAGAGCTATTTGTGATATACGAGGAGGACCCAAGTATGAAGTAAAACTGCAAGGAGAGGCATCTTTAATCGAGTACCGCTTCAACAAGGCTGTTGTTAATTACGGCAAGCAGGTATTCAGTTGATGGTTAAAAAAATATTTTATCATTTGGTGAATTGCATGTTATAAGTCTACTGAGACTCGTTTGCATTAGCCTGTTGTTAGAGCGTAGATTGCAGCTGTTTGTTTTATTATGACAACTTACGCGATGACATGTGGAGGCGTTCAGTGCTTGCTCCGCTGGAGATTCTGGTTACGCTTGAATATCATGCCAGCAAAAGTGAGCTTAAAAGTTTTAATACCGAAGTTAAAGGATATGTAATATGGTAGAAATAGAAATGGACTGGGATTCCGCAGCCTTTTCAGAGGCCAACGATTTCTTTCTGCCTCAGTTTTGGGACATGCAGACCTTTTCTCGTATACTTTGTTTTCCACCAGGTCAACCTTAAGTAAAATATAAAATCGTAATCCTGTGGTAAACAGCAGCACAGTGAATACACGGATGCTGAGGTCCGCCTGGTAACTTCAAAACAGGAACCGATGCTGCAAACAGCTTTGGTCAAATTAGCTATTTAAATGCAATATCACGGTATTGATCTTGGTCTTTCATACACTTTCAGTCTTACAATTGGTCTTTCATACTCTTTCAGTCTTACAATTGGTCTTTCATACACTTTCAGTCTTACAATTGGTCTTTCATACTCTTTCAGTCTTACAATTGGTCTTTCATACTCTTTCAGTCTTACAATTGGTCTTTCATACTCTTTCAGTCTTACAATTGGTCTTTCATACACTTTCAGTCTTACAATTGGTCTTTCATACTCTTTCAGTCTTACAATTGGTCTTTCATACTCTTTCAGTCTTACAATTGGTCTTTCATACTCTTTCAGTCTTACAATTGGTCTTTCATACTCTTTCAGTCTTTCGATTGGTCTTTCATACACTTTCAGTCTTACAATTGGTCTTTCATACTCTTTCAGTCTTACAATTGGTCTTTCATACTCTTTCAGTCTTACAATTGGTCTTTCATACTCTTTCAGTCTTACAATTGGTCTTTCATACACTTTCAGTCTTTCGATTGGTCTTTCATACTCTTTCAGTCTTACAATTGGTCTTTCATACTCTTTCAGTCTTACAATTGGTCTTTCATACTCTTTCAGTCTTACAATTGGTCTTTCATACACTTTCAGTCTTACAATTGGTCTTTCATACTCTTTCAGTCTTTCGATTGGTCTTTCATACTCTTTCAGTCTTACAATTGGTCTTTCATACTCTTTCAGTCTTACAATTGGTCTTTCATACTCTTTCAGTCTTACAATTGGTCTTTCATACACTTTCAGTCTTACAATTGGTCTTTCATACTCTTTCAGTCTTACAATTGGTCTTTCATACTCTTTCAGTCTTACAATTGGTCTTTCATACTCTTTCAGTCTTACAATTGGTCTTTCATACTCTTTCAGTCTTACAATTGGTCTTTCATACTTTTTCAGTCTTTCGATTGGTCTTTCATACTCTTTCAGTCTTTCGATTGGTCTTTCATACACTTTCAGTCTTACAATTGGTCTTTCATACACTTTCAGTCTTACAATTGGTCTTTCATACACTTTCAGTCTTACGATTGGTCTTTCATACACTTTCAGTCTTACAATTGGTCTTTCATACTCTTTCAGTCTTACAATTGGTCTTTCATACTCTTTCAGTCTTACAATTGGTCTTTCATACTCTTTCAGTCTTTCGATTGGTCTTTCATACTCTCTTTCATACTCTTTCAGTATGCTTGAAGATTAAGCGACGAGCACCCGCTGTAACTTTGTGGTAGTAGTTTCTGGAGTTGGAACGAAAAGCTTGGAGCTCCAAACACTTTGGTTTTTGTCAGTAAGAAGATGCATAGCTTGTAGTGCAGTGTTGCTCCGGTAAAAAATCTGGAACAAAAGCGAGTGGATAATGAACCAGCAATGCTGGTCCAGCAGGTCCGAGTCCATAAAAGCGGGAAAATGAACGTGAAATCGAGCTTTTATAAGCCTCAAGATTTTTCGTCGCAAAATTCCTTTTTACTGGTACAACTACAATATCTCGGATGCTAGTTTTGCAGTAAATGCAGTCTTGCGTGACAATAGATCGACACGAAATGTAAAAGTTTAAGTTCGGTTTAAACTTTGTTTGCAGATGTTCGACCAAATCGCTGTCGGCGAGATAGTGCTGGAGAATCCCGGTCGGGTTGGCTTTGATTTCACTGGTATTAGTGGCCTTGGGACCGATGCATCGGTTCCAGGAGTTCCTGTTCTTCTACCCAGCTCTGGTCATGTAAAGGCGTTCAGCAAAGTCAGACTTTGCATCCAGTACTTACCCGGTATACCAGAAAAGTTCCACAAATCTTTTGAAGTAAGCTTATAGCAGTTACTGCTTTTATAATTTCAACTCATACATTATTATAAATTAAAGTGTTTTGACTAAAGTGATTGAATTCTGGACTATTAAGCATCAATGCCTTCTTTAGTTGAGGTGTGAGTATTTAAGTTGTCTTTTCGGCAAACTTGTTCAAAAACGATCTAAACTTCAATGAGTATGCGCTGCAATCCATTCCTTATTACGCACAACTAACCGATGGGTTGAGGCCCGGTTTATGACCGAAATGGTCACATGGTTGCTTGTTCGAACCTCACGATGGCTACCTTGTCGTGCACTAGGGAAACCACTTTACGGTGGTTTCCTCTACTTGTTTGCACTGCCTGAGGTTGAAATGTGCTGTTAAAGACCAATAGCACTGGTAACTCCTAAACGGTTTCAATCACAAAATACTCTACAAAGCTTTAGTTTTATTCGTTGCGCGCTCATTGTCAATGTTGTGCAGGTGGGTTATACCACAAAAGAGCTGGTCACAAAAAAGGTGGTGCAAAAATACCCAAAAATAGCTAGCCGCCAAAAAATTTAGTTCCACAAGAGTAGTGCTACAAAATAGCTATCCATGCTCTAACCCCAACCCTAACTTTGTGGCCCCAACTCTTTTAAAACTAGTTCTTTTGTGGCCTAGCTGTTTCATGACTAGCTCTTATGTAGAGACACGGTGCAGGTGTTTATGACGTTCGTATTCTCAGATTCAAATCGCTCATTTTGAACCGACTATCGTCAACGTACTGGGCGAAGGTGTTTTTCCTCGTCTTTCGCTTGATTTACCACGACTTACTGAAGAGGACGATTACTACAAGACCTTGTTGAAGGACGCCCGGGAGAATTTGGAGCACGAAACAGTCAAACAAGACCATCACAGCATCGTTTCTACTCCTCAGAAACGCAGCAAGGATGAGGATGACAATGTCTTCCACGGGATGGAGGTTAGTTTCCGGCGTGTTGATAAGATTGCAATTTCTCTTTTGCGAATGAAGGTGGTTTGTTAAAGTGCATATAATTCCGTCTTGAAATTACCCCAGGAAGAAACAGTACAATTCAAACCAGCCAAATTAATCGGATTGCGCTGCTACTGCAACCTGTCACTAATAGTGATTACAGGCACTTGCTGTCCACTTACCGAGTAGCAGTGGTTTTCAAAATATTTTAACTGTAGACCCCCTTTGCTTGTTTGAAATAATAAAAGACCCCCTTTAGATTGTCTCTTTGTTCATGGTGATGACTTTTCCAGAGAGCAGCTTGCGGTTGTGTTTTAAAGTCAGCATGCTACTCAAAAACTGGAAGTTGTTGCGGGCCCCTTGAAAATTTGCATAAATATTGGACCAGCTTCAAAATGCTTGTTCATTGCTATGTGTAGGTTTTGAGTTGATAGCTTATAATGTAGCGGAATTGTCGATCCCACTCTTTCGCTTTGTATTCAAATACGACTTGCACGGACAGAATTAGTTTGTCTTTGCAGGTATAGCCGAAGCTTCGTCAATTTCTTTTGATTTTGCATTTTTTTAAGTTGAATGTTGCATTTCTTGCGGTGCACTAATTTGTTATTGCTTGCAATCGTACGATTTTTTAGAATGTTCCCTCGGATCTTGAAATACAAATGGAAGTAGAGCGGCTGATATTACGCGATTTTGCATCTGAGAATCAGCACGTGTTTTCCAACGAATCTACGTCTGGCTACAAAGGAAAGAAAAAAAAGAAATTTCCAAGGTAAACCCTATGGTCCCAAACGTGGTAATAAACTTTCATCGGCTTTGTGTTAATTTTAGTTGAAACATCGATTTCACTAATTAACTTAAACCGTTCTGTGTTCATCTGTAGCAACAAACAATTGCCCATTGTACGAGCTGTTTAAAGCATTCTGACCATCAGTTCCATGCTTGCTTAGCGCTCCTTCCGCTATTCTGGGCGTTTGGAAAAAAACGGTGCAATCGCCGCATCTGAAAAGGAGGCTGTGTGGTTTGGTGGGTTGGGGCTCCGTTACATGACCGCAATGATCGCTTGGCTCTCAGCTCAAATTTCACGATGACCTCGAGAAAGGCTTTTTGGGAGATTTTGTCTGCTTGAGGAACTACTACAAGCAGTAAATTTATGGAAAAGTAATACCGTCTATTTCGATCGCAATCTTGAACCTTATAATTCCGAAGCAGCTTTGGATGATTGTCGCTGTTCTGCAAATCTGGAAGATGAAGTGGCTGTAAAAAAATTGCAAAGGGCTTCAGCTTTTCATGGAAGAAAAAAGCGATAAATGTTTTTTTCCTCAAATTACAGGAAAAACTTTACTGGTTGTTTGAGGAACAACCTACGTTGAGGTTCTTTTGGAGTAATCAGTGTTGAATGCTCACAGTGTATTTCTGCCACCAACACAGCAACTAATTTGTTAAATTGCTGTGAAAAAGCTATGCTTGCTTTTTAACAGTTGGCAGAAGGCCAAACACATTTTATTTTTTCGCAGAGTTCGCTTGACCGATTACATGCTTGATTTTGGTCACGTAATATTGGGAAACGTCCGTTCTCACATTGTAAGGGCCACTAACACGTCTCATTTCCCTGTTTCTTTCTTCACTGATCGCACCGCATTGCAACATTCAGGTACGATGGAAAAATGCGGTCATGAAATTCGGCGATTCAATGCTAATTTGTCGTTGATGTCGCAGGTTTTCTCGTCGAGCTCGATCGTGTCAAGCAGTTGCCCGGATATCCAGATCATGAAACAGTTGATTTCAAAGTTACATTTGACCCACGTGGGGCTAATCTGCCTGTCGGGGCTGTGGAAGCAATGGTTCCGATTAACGTAAGCTCATGATTTGTTGATGCTTTACGGAGATGGGCTAAAGCGACTTGTGGGCGATTGATGAGTCTTTTTGCTATTTTCATGTGTTCGAAAGTTGTTTAGAATTTTGTTTGCACTTGTAAATGTTTTGGTTGATTTAGAACTAATCGTTTATTGCCTGTTTTACTGTAGTTTTAGAACCGGTTGTTTGAAGTGGACGCTCAATGTGCGAGCAATGTCTCTCTTTATGCTACCTTGTCTAAAAAAGTTATGGTGCAGTAACTGCTTTTTAAATAACATGAAGCACCGTCATAAGATAAAACACATAATCCATTCACTAAAGATATTTTTTCTTCATGGTAGCGTTGGAATCACGCTTTTACCCTCATTTTGTTTCAAGTTGCATAGAAAAAAACTCGAAGAATTGCATCAAATTTTGCCCTATCTTTGATTTGGATCTAGATGTTGCTGTCTTTTGTATAAGAGAGCGTGAACTGCATAGTCACTCCTGGGATCCAGCATCCAGAATCCGTAGGCTCCGCGTTTCTCTGACAGCTTACTAGAGAAAACGCTTTTGTATTTTGCGCTTTTTGATTTTTTAAAAAGTTATTTAAATGTTTCAAATTTGTTTTCTCATCATAATCAGCATTTGCTAAAGAACAATTATACTTCCAGATTGTGTCCGGTCCGCAAATTTGCATTCGCCTTCGGGCCTACGTTGCTGTCCCTGACCTTGTGGTCAGTTCGGATTCAATCGACTTCGAAGCGGTCCAGTGCGGCCAGTGCAAGGTGGTCACCATCCAGCTTTACAACGAGCAAAACGTCAAGTGCGAGTGGGCGGCTGTTAGTTCGGAATCGTCACCAACACTGGTCAGTTGTTGGAAACAGCAGTTTCAAATTTATACCTTCTGTTATGCTGCGATTATGCATTAGTTATTCACTGGCCGAAAACTCAAAGTTTGCAGTGGATAAGTTGCCAGTACTGCTGGCACAGTGTATTTTTATTGTAAGAAGTGCAACCAAGCTGGAAAAATACGGTGAAGCGCATTCTAAGAAGTCACCTACTACTGCTTTTTGATTGCTATGCTTTCATCTTATTGCACTCAGCTGTAGCTGACCATAAATTTACTTGCTCTGCTTTTGGTAAATGATTGGTTAACGTTTGTCAGATTTTAGTATTTTGCACTTGTTTAGTGATGGCTGGCTTCGGTTCGGCGTAGATTTCAGGCATAGCATGAAAAATTCTTTGTTTCGCTCCGCGCATAATACTAAATAGAGAAACGAAGAATTTTTCCCGCCACGCCCGCAATCTACGCCCAATGGAAACCAGCCTTTAGACAAAACTAGTAGCTTCCTAGAGATACCAAAGAAAACCAAAAAGCTACACGATTTGTCTTGGAAATAACTTTTTGCGGACAAAAGGTTTTGTAGTCGCTTTGACGATGTAGCTCTGCTGTCATAGAGTTTTTTAGCGCATTTTAATGGCAATGGTTGTTTATCATTAGAACATTTTTTAATCATGATGAGTGGATTTGGTTTCCTATTTTGTTCTCAACATTGCTGCTGTTGCTGAGCGTCAAAAGATGTACGAATGGCATTTCTAAAGCTTTTGGTATGACTCTACTAGAGAGTGTTCCTCTGCAGTAAATTTGAATAAGATATTGCTTACCCCTGACGAACCTTTAGGCAAAACAATTTGCGCGAAAAACGTCGACACGTTGGTTAATGGCAGTTGGCTTTGCATTTAGTTCGAGAAACACTTGCCGATGCATTTGCGTCGCAAGCAACGTCACGTGAACAAGCCAAAGCCGCTTCATTTTGAAATGATGCCATCGCAAGGTTATCTTGCACCTGGACAAAGAATGAACGTGCAGATCAAATTTATGCCCACTGAATCAGTAAGTTGTTACATGTTACTGTTCCCATAGAGTATGATCACTTTAAACCGACAGTACACGTGGGAGCAATAGCGATTCACTTGACAAAGGCCCAACAGTGGATCTGGGGCATGCATCCTTTCCGACAATTTTGCTTACTTTTTGTAGAAGAGGGCTTATAAAATTTTGTTTAATGGACGCCAAGGCCAATTGCCCCATCTCTGTGCCTCTGAATTCCTTTCGTAACGAAGCATTTTCGTTCCAGCGATATTACACTCACCGATTGATTCTCCACATCGCTCAATCTACCTGCCGGGTGATGATAGCTGTAAGAGGCGAGGGTCAGGAACCAAGGTTGGATTTTGAGCCAAATCTGGTCGAATTTGGTCCTATTTTGCCGCATGGTGTTGGGGACGAAGTTGACGTCATAGTCCGCAATCCCTGTCCATTTGCATTAGAATTTTATTCACTGGATTTCGACAAACAGTATCTGCTTGAAGAAAAGGTGAGGACTGTGATAGGTTTTGCCGTGTAAATATGCTTTCAGTCAGTAGCTCTGATTAAAGAATGAGGCGTCCAGTTGAGCTTTATTTAATGAAAGTTTGACACTTAATTCTCCGCATTCTCCGACAGATAAATTCATTCAACCTTCATTTAAGAACACGTATCTATCTAACTGTCTGTCTATCCATCTCAGGCTTATTAAAATCAGCTATATCCGTCATACTAAACCAAGCTTTGAAGTGTATTTGTCATGTTTGCCCGGGAAACTTCTCTCCAAGGCTAAATATGTACACTTAAATTTAAGCTAAATGCGTTGAATCTATCAAAGAATTAAAGATTTCGAACTTCTATGAAATAAATCTGGGCTAGACACTTTATTCTTTGCTCAACACATTTTTTGTGTTGGCGTTGTGTAAAGTTATCTAAAAGAGTCGTAATTATGCGTCGTCATATTTCATCATCTTTTTTGTCTTTTTCTACATGTCTAGACGTCTTTTTGTCTTGATTGTTCCACTATATTAATCTTTGATGTGCTATTGCTTGTTGGCGAAGAATAAAGTAAAGAGTGAATTTAAGTGATTTTGAACTAGATAAGTGCTTTTCAAAAAAGTTCATCTTGGAAGAGTTATACTTGACTAGCATGGTAACTGCACTCATAAGCTTGTTGTTTTTTACAAGTCGAAAAGATAGATCGGATGAAAAAAATGTCGAAGCCACCGAACTTTGACTGACGTAATTAGCTCCGATTCTAATTGTGCTGTGGAATCTTAATGTTTTACAGTTACTGTTAGTTATTCAAAAGTTATTCCCCTAAATTTATTTCGCTGCTTATGGGCAGGGCCAGCTGGTTGTCATGGCTACCAGAGTGACCGCAATATTTTGGAATATAAATCCTAGTTGTGACGCCCATTGCCGGTAAGTGGTGCCGTGATAAAGGAAGGATACTTATCATGAACCTCTCGATTCTTGCGTTAGTTGAGGTAAATCAAGGTTTTTTGGTTTAATTATCATCATCATGGAATTTTAGATCTTGCGGATGATGCGCGGATATGATGAGATCGGGAACCTCCTTCTTCCTCCAAGGCTTGCCGGTGAAGAGTTGCCTCCGGAGCTTCTCCAATATTATCAGGAGCAGGAAGAGAAAATGCAAGAAGCAAAAGCTAAAGCAAAATTGGAAGCAGAGGAAGCAGCGAAAATGGAAGGTTAGCTGTTGTACGGTAGATCACCTCACCTGTTCGCAAAGCGATGACTGGGAAGCAAAGCACTGACTGTTTAATGGCAACTCTTTTGCGTTATTTGTCACTTTTTCAAAAGTTAACGTGTTTTTAACTCCTTTGGAAGTCTTACTTCTATTGCTGCAAGGACTAACATATTAAAGCGTCAATACGTAAAGAAAAGTTTTTCTACTTAATATTACATTACATATTGTGCATGCTGTTAGAATACTACAGCTTGGAAACTAATGAAAACCTATCTATATGTGCACAATAACAACAATATATGATCATAGGTAGAAAATTTTCTTTTACAGAATGACTTTTAATGATATTAAAAGTTATTTTGTAAAAGAATATTATTCCTTTACAGAATAACTTTTCTTTTACAGAATTTTTCCTTTTTTTCCTTTATAGAATAAACTGTTAATGATATTTTTTGCAGCCTTTAACGATATGTGATGAGGTTAATGTATGTATGTTAGTTTTGACGTCGGTCGAAGGTGAGAGTGCCGAGGACAGTCCGAATCTAGAAGTAGATGATGAAAATCTAGGTGCCGAATCGAATGTCGTCGAAGACACTACTGAAAATCTTAGCGTGAAACCAGTAAGCTCTTGTTCGATTGAAGCTGGCGGATCTTTGTAAAACTAAGTGAAACGATAGGTCGAAGACCAACCTAAAAAAAATAACCTAAAGTGCATTACATTCTAAATCTTAATTTTTGGCATATTTGACAACCACAAGCAATGATACCGCTTAGTAACTTTAATCACAATACCAAGTGTAAGCAACCATCTCACATACGTTTGATCGATGCTTACAACTTGGTGGAAACGTTTTTTGGCCTAACTTGACGCGCAAGCGTAGAAGAGAAGTGTAAAAAACCTCTAATATTTGTGGTTCCATGTCGCCAGTGACTAGGGATAGGGGGATACGATGCGCCCTAGATGACACTTTTTCGACATTTTTATATTTTTGAGAAAACGCTTCTAAATTTGAAATTTTCAAAGTCGACTCGGGTGTAACTTTTTATTTTTGGGGTTTCACAAACTGTAACCCCTGGGCAATGGTCTTGGGTGTCCCAACTGTAGTGATGCCACCACGTATAGCAGTAATTTTTTTGCCATTTGAGTGCATTTTGAAAACGATCTCAGTCAATGATGTCAACAAGGCGCAGACAAAGAACAGCCTGTAGCAGTACGAAATCTATGTTGTTTTTTTTTGTAGCCTCAGAACGACGCCGTCTCCCGTGAATCGAGTAGGAGGCGGAGCGAGTCAGATGACAATGCGAAGACCGCTCAAGAACAAGGTAGAGACTACATTTCCAAAACATGAACTTTCTGTACATGCGACAATGTTTCTCGAAATCTTTGAAAAGCTAAAATGCGTATCGGGTATCTACAATTTTACCCTTTGAAACGTCGCTCCACTCAATAAAACGTTGGTTTGCTACCGCAAGACTGTGTGTTCAATACTCGAAAGGTTGTTGCATTCTAACAATCAATACATCAATTCTTCTTAATTGCAGATGTAGTATTTGTCATAAGCATGCACTGTGCCAGCAGTGATGGTAGCTTTAAAGCGGGTCTGAACCCGAAGTTGTTCTATGTAAGGTCGTAACGGAGTTCCTGCGATCAAAGGATATGACATGCATTGCCCTATCTTAATTGTATTTACATTGCAGCTGAAAGTGTCGGTGGAGTTGGCGACCTTGAAATTACTCCTGTTTCTGCCGCTATTGCCAGGCATCTAGGGATTGATTTGACCCCCGAAGGAAGGGCTGCTAGAAACAGGCGTGGAATTGTCATCATAGTTCATGGACCTCCTAATTCAGGTAACAATAGCTGATTACGTTTAGAGGTCAATTTGTAGAGCGTCAAAGTGTGAAACTTGGATTTTTCTTGGTTTGTAGTTATGATTTATATAGCCATCTGGTAATTACATGCATTAGTCTTGCGAACGTGGGCAGTGCCAGAAACTGAGGAAGCTGTTGAAGGTTTAAAGTAGTCTGAAAGTAAATTGTTTAATTCAATTAAATATTTTACAATACTAAGCTGCAGTATAGCAGTTGTTAAATTCGTTTATATCAAAATACATTAACTTAGGTTGTCAAACGTCTAGTATATATCAGTACGGTTTGTTACGTGTAAGTTTTTTTCTTTACATTTGTACATAACCGATTAAAATCTTAAACTGATATTGTTTTTGTTCACGATTTAGGCAAAACCAACACTGCTGTATTGCTTGCCAAGACTTATGGAACTGCCCGACATACGGTAGACGGTATCGTAATGGAAGCAATATCGAACGGCAATACCAAGGTAAGTGGAGATGATACAAGCTCTTGGCCTATGGTCGTAGATGACTATTGTTGCAGAATGACTAATGACAATTCAATAATTTTTAACAGCCATGGGCTATCTACATTATACACGCCCTTTCTTATTGGCTTTATTTTTGTTATCTGTTTTAAATGCACTTAGTCCATTTTAGTTGCGACTTATTTCTAGGCTACTTAAGAGTTATTGTTACCAAGCAAACTCACTTGCTTGTGATTACTACCCTCAGCCATGCGAAAGTTGGACATTTTAAAGAAAGATACTTTCAACATAGTATCAAAGCATTGAAAAAATGTTCACTAGCAGAAACGCGAAAACACAAGCTTGGTTACATATCAAAAATGCAGAAAAAGGCTACAGAAAGAACACAAGTTTAAATACTGGCCACGGAAATAACACAAGTTCAAATACTATCAACGTGACTATTTAAATATCGGGCATTGTTTCATTTAAGTGTTGTTTAAAATATTTAAATATTGGACATTGTCACCATTTAAATATTGATTCATCACGTGGTGATAGCTCTGGGATTAGGCAGAAACCACTCGAGCGGGAACCAGTGATAAGATCACTGTGTTTATTGATCCTTTTATTGTATCTTGATGTAGGCTGGACTCAAGGCAAGAGAACTTTGTGCAGCTGCTGCCAAAGGAATGAAGGAAGACGACGGTGAAGCAGGAGCAGCGAATCCCGGAGGACTGAGTGTGGAGGCAGTCACAGCTCATGCAGGCCAAGCCCCTGCTGGTCTGTCCTGCTTACAATTATCCTTGCCACTTAGTATCTGTTGTACATTTTATTCTTCGGTCACGAGAAAATTCTTACAGTTGCACTTAGAACAACGCTGCGTTGCGACTCGCTTCAGAGCCGGCAATGCCGCCGGCACAACGTGTTTCTACCGAAGGCTTTGCAACCGAGCAGGGAATTGCCACAAAGTACTTTTCCCAGGAGCACAGCTGCTCATGAATGTGGAATTAAACCGTAGCATGCTGTGCCTTTATGATGGCAGGTTGTAACATTTATTGCCGTTATTCCATCATAAATTGTAATTCTAACGAGTCAACATCATTGATCTTTGCACCCATATCTCTCCCTGCTGGATTGATGCGATTACAGGCCAGCGCGGCAATCGCTCTCCTGTTAGGTTGCTTCAACATTTTAGCTGATAAAACTTTACGCTGTGTTTACTGTCGAGTGCAAAATGCATTTAATTTATTTAAAACCTAAGCAATTTACAATGCATGCTATTCGATTGTAATCAGTTTATTGCCTGTAAAGTGCAAAAGCCTTACGCACCTCATCTTTTTTATTCTTATCTCCATTATTACCAGGCAAGAATCGATGACAGACTAGATACAATCGTTACATCTATACAATATTAGATGAGCAAAGACGTTTACCCAATAAATAAAGATGGAATTTTAGAAAGATATACATTCATTTAACTATAGGATTTAGTAAAGCTAATGACTTTCATACAGTTCCCTGAAAGTTTTGAAGTAGCATATTTAAAACTATCTCTTAATTTAATGAATTTTACAGCTGAAAATAAAGCGGGATCGATTGTATCGACCAAGAAAACCAGTGTGTTGAGCAAACAAGCTCACAGTGTCGGAAGCAAGGGTGGAGGTCATCCTCCTGCTTCAGAGCACACTGGATCCCAGGTATGTCCAGTTCGCGTGAATTTTTGAATGGAATTGCTTTATTTGAATTGGGACCAGCAAGCTTCGGTGTCATCAACTAAAGATTTAGTTTTCTTTGTACGCGTTTGCTTAACTTCTGATAAACATTGAGCCTTATTTACTGAAGACTCCTTCAGGTTTATTGTTACATGTGAGAATCGAAGTGGCGCCTGATTAAATTTTTTGTACGTTGTAAAGCAGGCAAAATTTTATTTTCATTAATTTTTTAACTAGAAAAACAGCTTCAAAAATCTTTTTGTGTAACATACGTTTTGGTTAATGTCCCTTAGACCATTTAGTCATATCAAAAAAGTGATTTTAATATTTTTGTTTACTTCTTTCAGGTTCCCAGCAGCCCTCCTCCCATCGATGGCCCGGTCTGCCGTCGGCTCAGTGTGTCTGCATCTGTAGCTGGAGAACAAGGCTTGTTTAGTTGCGTGCTTCCGGAAGAGCTGCTAGTTGAGATACTGAGTGAAAGACTGCAGGTACTCTACCGTTGTGTGCTTAAAACACAACACTTGGTAAATGGTAAAAATATCGTATAAGCAAGATCCAGTGGTGCATTGTTCCAGGCTTCACAATACGTGTTGGTGCTTAGAGTGAAAATCTGTCATAATTTGCTTTCGACCTTCGCCAGAAAAGGCATCCGGTGTGTAAAGGTCCTTTGCTGGTATAAGTCTAGCACAAAATCAGGTAGTTTCTGGTGTACTTGTCTTTATTGGAAACGTTTGAACTGGTTGTAAGTGTGGTAAATTAAATTGTCAATCTGTCTGGTTCCTGGCTAACCATAATAAGGTCAGATCTTTATTGTCAAATAGTTCGAAATAAATGATTTTTTATGTGTTAGGCCATGGTGCTTACGTTTTTTTTATTTTTCAGTTGAATGATTGCCACCAAGGTGTCGTATTTGATAGCCTGGAAACTCTCTTTAGCACGAATTACCAATCTACCCTACTAGCTGTACTGAAAGCGATCAACAACAGGAAACACATTTACTTTGTCTCTCAGAAACTAGATTACGGTCTACTAAAAGCAAGGCAAAAAGCGAAAGAAGAAGAAAAGGGTAGATTGTAGATATTGCTACTTTTAACTACTGTATCCTTTGTGAGGGCTGTTTGTTGTAAGGGTCAGTGCTCCCACTGAGAATTTTTAAGAAACCCCAGACAAGGATGGAAAACCCCAAGTAAGAAATTATGCGACTTAAGTACGAGTGCAGCTGCTGAACTTTCTAGGAGTGCAATTGTTCAAAAAATAGCTCATCAAAGCTGCTGTTCATCTAGAGTACAGATGAATCAATGACAAATAGCTCAAAAAAAGTAAGTCTCAAGACATTTAATAATCAAATAAAACTTCTTCTTTGGCACTTTGAGAGTGCGTAGCACTTTCGTGTTTAAAGCTTTTAAGCCTTAGTACCTCTTTCTTACTGTACCATCTTCTACTTCATTGATAAGTTTTTAATTTGGTTTCCAGGTGCAGCATGTTTGATTTTTTTCTGGTGACGGACTGCTTTGCTTTCCTGCTTACAACATTTGCAAAAACTAAAATCTTTATTGTGGCTGTCCTGTTGTAACCAATCTTTGAGATGTGGATCTTTTGACCATCGTAATTCAAACAAATTGCTGTGTGTCTAAATAACTGCCTTGTGTACCTCTTCATCTTTATCTTTGAAGATTGAATGATGCTTTTATCACTTGAGCTCATTGCGGCTTGCTAAGATTTAAACTTTCGTTGTGCTAATTTGAGAATTACTTATTTTAGAGACTAACGTAATGGAGACACACTTAACTTCAATAAAAACACATATTTCATTTTGGTATGTAGGTTTACTTAATATATAAGTCCTACCTTAAATCAGACTATATTCTACAGCAGGGGTGTCAAACTCGCGGCCCTCGGAGCCTTTCAATGCGGCCCGCGGGACAATTCTAAAATTGTTAATGAATTTCACTTCGTGCCACAGAACTCGATTTCTGATCAACGATGCCTGAAGAAGGGCGATGGTGTGGAGAGGCCGGAGAGGAAATGACCTTTTTTATTCGGAGATCGACCTCGCTGCGAGCTGCATGACAGAGACCGCTGCCCGGAGAAGTGGCGATTTTCAAATCGAAAAACATCATGCGGCCCTCGGCACGATTGCCAACCTGCATTGTGGCTCCCAGAAGCCAACGAGTTTGACACCCCTGTTCTACAGCATCTAAAAAACCCCAGATCTTCAATTAGAACCCAATAAAGACATTAAAAACTTAAAAACCCCAGATCTTTAATAGAAAAACCCAATAAAAACCCTAGATCAGGGGGAAAAACCCCAGGTTTGGGAGCCCTGGTCAGGGTGCATGAAGAAAAATTTAAGACGGAATCAATTTAGATTACGCAAAGTCATGTTGATTAGTCTTTTCTTTTCCTTGTGATTGTGGCACGTGCTTGAAACGTATTCCGGTCCATACCGCACATCAGATCGAGATCAAGCATGGGAATGTGGCTGTACATTTTAATGCAGTCAAGAATAAAGATTACCGACTGGTTGCCCCTCCATAAGCAAAGCAAACTGACATTGTTGGGTTGTCAAAAGTCGTCTTTTACGACTTGCCTCAGATATCGATTTTGTGTTTATTTTAAATTTAATCTTTAGATATCTTGGCTCATTTTATTGTCGATTACAAAAATATTGGATTAACCAAAAGCAATATACTGAAAAAATAGTCGATAAATGCAAGTTTTTAGGAATATTTTTACTTTCATACATAATGGAATTTCTTTAAAACAGTCAAAATTTGGCCAGATGCCAATGCATTACTTTTACTTTTCAAGCGACTACAGTTCTCAATGAAATCAACATAGGCTTACAGCTGACTAAGAACTAAAATATTACCAGTGAAAGAATAATGTGCAAAGAAATGTTTCTTTTCAGCTAAGCTGTTCCTGGAGCAAGAAGAGCAAAAGAAGATGAGACTTGATTCGTTGGACGAGGATGATTACGATGCTCTGTCGGAGCAAGAAAAAGAGGAGTTGGAGAAGAGAATTCTTGCAAAGAGAAAGGAAAGGATTAAGAGGTGAGTGAAGTAGACCGGGTCTGACGTTTGATCAAGCAACCTAAGGTCATTAAGCTGGTAAGAAAGCTTTTCGTGATTCAAGTAACGGTATCTTGTTAAATTGAAAAGGGCAGAACTGGCGCTTTGTTTACTGCTGCGTCTCTTGCAATCACTGTTTTTGACGTTTGATATCTTCCACTTCTGTTGTGGAAGTCGTATGATTTAGCTGCGAAAAACGCCAACATCTCACATTGCCCAAGCTACGACCCTATCTTTTATAGCGTTTTTCTGCTTTTCAGAGAAAATGAAGAAAAGCACGAGCGAGAGCGCTTGGAGAGAGAAAGGCTAGAGCAAGAAGAAAAAAGAGCAGAAGAAGAGAATGCAAAGAAAAAAAAGAAAAAAGGAGCCAGAGAAGAGACCGGAAAGCGTAGTGTATCGGGTAATTGTAATATGACTAAAAAGCTAGTAGCTACGACTTCAGCCTTATTGTACGTTTACATTTTGTTTTAACTAATCATAGCGTGTTGTGGGCATGTGTGTTTATGTTGCTTTATTGTAGTTTTACCTTGCAGCCAAACAAGATCCCAACGCTCCTCCACAGCCAGCAACAGGGAAAGACAAGATAAAGGCGAATGTTTCCACCACAAACGTCACTCATGCATCATCACATGATGGTTTGGATAAAGGAAGACCGGATTCAAGGATAACTGATCGATCGGAATCGGACGACATGAAAAAGTAAGAATCTATTCGTTTTGAAGAGCGTGCTGGCAGCAAATTGTATTTGCGAGCATATTGATAACACACATTCAGGAGAATTAACCCAGCAAGTTGGAACAAAAAATCAGCTTTTATCTGCCGCCAACGCTTTTAATATGATGTGCAGTGACAAGCTAAGCGACTGGCATATGCGTGACGTTCTTAGAGAGGTCTGTATGGTTGTTTAACGATGATTTATAAAGGGGGAAGAAGAAGCATCGGCCTGTGTCGGATGATGATCATAAGGAGAAGATTGTGGAGGAGCCGCATGATGAGATCTCAGATGCGGAGCATCTCCTTACCCAAAAGTACAAGAACTTTGACAAAACACTGCGGGATATTTCCTACATCCTTCAATACTGGGACAGAACCCAGCTTGTCGTTTCCAAGCCTATGACTCCTGATCTGGGCATTCCATCTTTTGGAGATGATGAGAGCCTTGGTAAGTAGAAATATAACCAAAAAATACCTTTTGCTTTTTTTTGTCTGACTTTTTGCGATCAAATTGGTTTGAATACTGTTTCAAAAGGCCCCACAGTTGTCTTGCTGCCAGCTGCAAATCAGTTGCGCTCAAGGTCGGGTAAATATTAAGACACATATTGATAAAGTATTTAGTTTATGGCGGTGATACTTTAAATTTTGTTTATTATTTTGTCGATTTTTGTTTTTTATCCAGCTGCTAGCTTGCGTGACAAGCCTCCTCCTTCTGGTAAAAAAGGAAACAAAAAAGAGAAGGAAAAAGAAAGATTAGAGCGTGAACGCTTGGAAAGAGAAAGGCTGGAGAGAGAACGACTTGAAAGAGAAAGAATTGAAAGGGAAAAAGCCGGAAAAGTGAGTTTTGTTTTAGAGTAAAAAACGCAAAAAATGTTGATTGTATTTGTTTCTGGATAGCAGGTAGACGAGTTTGATTGTTGAGCTTTGCAGTTAATTTTCCGCTGTTCATAAAAATGTAGAAACAAAAATGATCTATCGTCTTACTAGCTTACTAGACTGAAAACAGATAACTGGAGAAACATTTTACACACCCATTGCGGTCAAAATAATTTTTGCTGGAGATAATTTGCGAGGTCTTTATTATTCGAAATGTTTTAAGGGCGCAGATGGTGAAGACACTGGAGTACCTCATATTCAACTGGATGCAAATGACCCAGAAAATCCCTGCTACAAGCTCGTTTTGCAACAGGAAGAATTACCTTCGGTGGATGTTGTGAGTTTTTCCAAACTTCTTGACTCGCTGTCTTAGGCACGTTGCATGCAGTCATCTCTTGCTGAAATCAAAATGTAATGCATAGTCAGACATACACTTTATCAGCAACAGTTTGTCCCGTACTGCAGAAAAAATTAATTGGTAAGCGACATTGCTGCGGTCGCGTGTGGCTAGTTTTAAATCACAGTAAAACGTCAATTTGATTATTTTTAAAGAAAAATCTTAAGTTTTTTGCCTGTTTTAAGGCTTTTTTCGCGCTTCAATTAAGCTCACTAGAATTTAGTTTAAACCGTGACTATCGTTAAATATGATATGCACTACAAGCCCTAGTTTCAAAATGTTGGATGTTGTAAGAGCCAAAGGTAAATGCAATTACCAATTCTCTTGATGCGTGATATGATTGGTTTGTTTAGGTTTTGGATGGGTTAGGTCTGGGACCAAACGGACCGCCAATACCTCCTGCAGCTCTGTTTTCAGTCATGCCTTATCCTGTAAAGCGGAGGGCTCCTCTGGAAGATCCTGCACATCATTATGAATTTATTGCTACTTCTCCCGATGATCCCAATGCTGCCTCCGAAGATCAGGCCAAAGAACAAGAAAGTCAACCGGACGAATCTAGTCCTGCCGACCCCTCCAGGTAAAGTTACTCTGGTGATATTGTTGCCTAGGTGTCATTTCTTTAGATGAATCTCTTTTTTTTAAGTTGGTTCCATTTGAAAATGTAAAATTTAGTTACTGTAATCATAAACTACTAAACCAATGATGGCTAAACATTTTTCTAACTAGTGCAATGTCGCTTTTGTGTTATAATTTTTTTTTGGATGTGTATCGTCCTGTTTTTCTTACGAGTTGGCGTTTTTGTGATACATCTCTGCAATGCTTTTGCAACTGCCAATGCCTAGAAGTGTTGCAACACGACAATCTAACACTCCTTTGATACCCACCGGCGTCTGCGTTTTGTGTTTGAAATTCAATCGTTTTTTTACTGTAAATCACGGCTACAACAAGATTGATTTTTGCAGAGCTGAATCAAAGAAAGACGAACATCTTACTGTGTCCAGTAAAGAGAAAAAGAAGAGGTCGGAGACTGCCAAGACCGGCAGGCGGTCGTCTCCTAAGCGGAGCCGGAGAGAGTCGAGCGACGGAGCCAAGTCTCCTCCTCCACCGGTTACTCCGGCATCAGAAATCGACCAGTCAAGCATTGCTGGCGAATCAGTACAAGAATTCAAACAATTGAAGCTCACACACTTTAGGTTGAGTTGTTGAATTGTTACTAAAATTTAAAGCAGTTGCTCTCGACCGATGGGTCACAGCAGGAAGGTCGGATGGGACACGGCTTCATTGCTAATTATTTAAGACAGTGTTCTCCGCAGTGGGCAAAAATACGAAAATGTAAACTTTGAAAAAGTCTTCAATGGATGAGTTTGTTGTGTTCGTGAAGAAGCCACTTTACGGCAGATTTCTTTGCTTCGTGCACTAATGGAAACAGGCACTGTAGTGGAATTTCTGGAGGCTCCAAGCAAATCTGAACACTATATTGGCTTTCGATTGTTGTTCTTGTTCTCTTCTTCCAACCCATTTGAATATGATTGTGTTCTGTTTTTTATTTATTTCTGGACAAAGTTTAAGATTTGTTTTTATAAATCCGGTTTTGTTTTGATTAACGGAATAGGCCAGATTTTCTTTATGTTTCAAGCGATTTTTAAAATCACCGTTACGTCACTCCGCCCGATTAATGGCCTTTTTTTTTAATCCGATCTTTTTAATCTCTTTTATTTTCTTTCTCCACTTAACGCTCTTCTCAGCACATCATCTCTAGCCCTCCTCGGTAGACACCATATCTTTGCTCTCCAATCACTTTTACAAGTCTATTCACAGTTTCTTTCAACAATATCTTTTCCGCAGGTGGGTCGTTCCTCCTTATTCTGAAGCGGTCGTTCGCATTCAGTTCACATCTGATGAACTCGGCCAATTTGACCAGACTTTGAATTTTGAAATCACTGGGACGAGAAGACGATATCAATTGTTCTGTCGTGGAGTTTGCTCCTTCCCGACCATAAGTCGCGAGCCTCGCATTGTTTTTCCGCATCGTCGCAAAGCTAAAGTGACTCCTGAGGACCTGGTTTCCAAGAAATATTTGATTCAAGAAGAAGTGTTTGAGTTCGGCCCCTTGCTTTGCGGAAAGACAAGAGAAAGGTAAATTGTATTCAACTTTAAAAATCAATCTGCAGCCTCTGTGATCAGAAGTAAAATGTGGATGAATTATTTTAATTTGTACCGTTTTCGGTTTACCTCCGAGTTCTTTTTCAGAGTATAAAACAAACATTTAAATTTATGTTATTCTAACGAGAGCAATGTGTAGCGATCTAAAAATTATTATATTTTTGCCTAAACCAGCGAGCAAAGGAAGGTAGTCAAGAGCAGGCGGCAAAAGAAAATGATGACAATACAATATACTCCGCAGTCTAACTTTTCTAAAAAAAAATTTGCTGAGGTGACAGCAAGCACAACATAAACTAGGCAATACGTAAAAACAAAATTTCTTCGTAAAAAGTAATCTCGTTTCCAGCTAGTTTTATATGCATGACTTTGTTTTACATATCGCCCAGTTCAGTGGTTCTCAAACTGTGGTGCGCGAGAGCTTTTTAAGTAGTACCCAAAGATATCGGCCGACAGTATTTACAATGCCTAGTGACCATGATGTGACAACTTCAGCTGTGCATTTTGTTTTTAAATTAATCAGCACCAATGACACCTTGGTATTATTACGTCACAAATACACAATACAGAAAGCAAATGCGTTTTCTGTGTGTTTGTCAGATTAATAGTGCCTAACGGAAGGTTAAAGCAAATTTATCAGTAAGTTAGCAAGATAATTTTTAGCCATGTGCAAACGAAAGTTCAATCCAAAATATATTGAATATGGTTTCATTGCTATCGATCACGGAGGAGAATGTTTGCCATAGTTTGGGCTTTGCATGAAAACACTTTCTAATGCAGCCATGAAGCCCAGCTTAAAACGGCACCTTGAATCGAGCCATGCGGAAAAAAGAACAAAGATCAAAGTTATTTTGAGCGGCTAGGAGAACGAGAAAGGAAAGCGCCTAGACAAGACAGGCCAATTTCACCAAAAGAAGGTTCGAGTAGTAAAAGCATCATATGAAGTCTCTCTTCTGGTTGCTCAGAACATAAAAGCTCACACAATCGCAAAGTCCCTTGTTTTTCCAGCAGCAAAGACACTAGTTAGGAACCTGACTGGAGACGAGGCAGCGGCTAAATTGGATAGTATATTCCTTTCCAATGACACTGTAAACGCCGTATTCAAGAAATGTCTGGTGATATTGCTGAACAAGTAATCGCTGGAGTAAAAGACGCAAAGTTCGGGTTTGCCATTCAAATCGATGAGTGGACAGATGTCGCCAAGTGTAGCCAATGGCTCGTTTATGTCCACTTCAAGACACAGCAAAAGCAAAACAGAAGGAATTCTCTCCCATAGATTTCTGGCTAATCATTGGTTCCACTTATCCGACGTTGGCCGGAAATGCTGTTCGTCAACTACTGGTTTTCCCTTCTACATGGGAATGTGAGCAAGGGTTCTCGGCCTTAATGGCCATTAAATCCAAAAGCCGAAACCTAACTGAGCCTGGACATGATTTCAAATGCGCTCTTGGTAAGGTTATGCCCCGAATAGACCAGCTCAGGGCTGCCAACTTTTACTACCAAGAATAATCTAAAATTGGGGCTAAATAAATCTAAAATAATCTAAAATATAAAAAAACACGATCTAAAACAAATAAGGTAAAATTGAGTTTTTATTAAGTTTTAAATATAAGGTAAAATTGAGTTTTATGTATAAAAAAACACAATCTGAAACAAATAAGGTAAAATTGAGTTTTTATTTTCATTTTACTATCATAATCTTTACAAACAAAACAGCTTATCGAAGTTTTCTTCATCATTTTGACATGATTGACTGTTGTCACTAGATGTTGAGGCTTCTTGGTTGACATCACGAAATTGATATGCAGCAAGGGTTCCAATTTCTTTTAATACATGGAATGGTAAATCATAAGTCGAACAACACTTTTCCACTCTAATTTACTCCATTGTTAATGCCAGTCATAACGCTTGCATTATCTGTGTCAATTGGTATAAGATTAATTAATTTAAGATTCTTTGCCCTTAACAAATTTTCAATTGCCAAAACAATGTGCTCAGCATCACATTCTTCAATCTCAACCAACCCAAGATAACTTGATACAATCTTTTTAAGAATATTACTGTAATAGACTATTGATATGCCAAGTAATTTTAATACACTAATGTCATTGGATTCATCAATGAAAGCTGAATTTATTTTTACCAATGTCATTCAACCAATCAGCTTCAAAGTGACTGCACAATGCATTTTTTATTATATTAGTGCATTTTGTTCGATGCATTTTCGTATTTGTAATCATTTTACTGTCACGCACTTTATTTTTGAACATGTCTACCAGATAAATGCAATTAGTAATAGCTGAGTGACAACACAAAAACTGCAATATTACCTTCTAACAGAGAAGTTTTGTCACATTCTGTTTTTACAAATGAATCTAAAGTTCTGTTTTTGAATGGGCATGCAGACATGTGCTTTTTAGTCTGCTTGTATTGCTTCAAATCTTGATATTTAGCTTTAATATCACAATTACAAAATTTACAGAATGCTTTAGAAATATCACCAACTACTGCTGATATCCAATCTTTAAAAAGTTCATCTTGCATCTATTCTTTTCGGAATTTTTGCTGATATGTTTTTGGTGGCTTGTACTTGGACATTCTAAGGGTTAATAATGTTACAGTATATTTAAACAATTTTATCAAATGAAATAAATATGCAATATTTCTTTAACAAACTGAACCAAGACCACAAAGCACTAGCGATAGAATGAAATTTGTCACTGTTTTCCTCTTTTAATTGTACAAGTAGCGAATAATCTAAAAATATCTAGCTAACATTCTAAAATAATCTAAAATATAATCCATAATCTAAACAACAAATTTTTAAATCTAAATCATCCAAAAATAATCTTAATCTAGATTTAAATAATCCAAGTTGGCAGCTCTGGACCAGCTTGTGCAGAAGAAACAGTTGCATCTAGCGCATTAAATTGTGTTGTTTGTCAGGTATTGGTGTTATGGTATAATAAATACTTGTAGATTTGAGTAAAAAAAGTTATTCCGGAGCCAGTTGGTACGCAGTGCAGTAAAAAACAAATGGGTGGTACGCAATCGGAAAAAGTTTTAAAAACACTGGCCTACTTTATGTTGCATTTTACCATCTAAAAATGGATGGAATCATTTTTAGATGAATTCATTTTTAGACTGCCTACTCGAACTGTAGTGCTGGTAAACTTCATGAAACTATCTTATCATAAGAGATAATTATGACGTCATAGATATTACATATTGTACAGAAAAGCTGACACAAAACATGATCACGAAAGAAAACAGAAAAAGCCTCTTCAATCAAGTGGCAAAGCAGAACATTATTTGGGACAACTATTCTGCAGGGAGTCCTTGAAGTCCAACTCCACTTTCTCGTAGTAAGGACTGGGAAACGCTGGGAAAACTTCCCAGTAGGCTAACGGAGCTCTGGCACTAGCAATGGCCTGTGCTAGTCAAATCATGGCTCAACATATCTCATGAAAAATGACATATTCGGCAGGGGATCAAATTAAAAACGTGTCTCATTTGTGGTCTGTAGCATACCTCTAGGAATCCAGTTTGAGAACCACTGCTTTAAGACATTTGCATGGAATTAATAAAATAGCTTAAAAATGCTTTGCAGGGGAAGCGTGAGCTTGGCATTCACAATTGTAATGTGAAACAACTTTCCTTTTCGTATTGTTGCTAGTGTGTGGCACGAAACTAATCAATGCTTTTTCTTCCAGGTACAAGGATGGCAGGTACCCAGAGAATATGGAAAAGATCACAATCATGAACACTTCGCCATTAACTGGCTACATTAGCTTTTGCTTCCAGCATGACAGCAATGCCAGCTGTTTCCTCCTTGACCCTCCAAATATGATTCTCGAACCGAATGAATCAAAAGTAAATAGATTTCTTTTTCAATTGCCTACTGCTGAATATATCTTAGCTGGCAGGCCAAGGCAAGATCACTTTATAGTCTTGCATTAGAATTTGGCTAAAGTTACTAGTACTAATATCTAGAACTAAACTCTAGTTTAAGGCTTTGTGCAGATATGTAATACTTTATATCATTACACTCACTTCAGGCTAATTTTTGGAAAAAATGTGCCTCTTGAACTTATATCATTTCGACCACCATGTAACCTCTGAATCTTCTTGCTGTTTACAAAGTGGTTTTTGTCGTACAATTTTAAATTGAGCTCTTTAGTAAAAGCTAGAATACTAGTAGGAAACTCAGTGTTATGATTATTTCACAAATTTGCGATAAACACACCGATTCTTTACCATACAAGTCAACAAATAAAAAAAGTGGGTGATTTACCGGTAACAGATTAGCTTCAACACGCGCTGCACTTGTAGATGTTTCATGAACAGCTACTTTGCTGACAGATCCATTTAGAAACATGTTAAACAATTTTTTCAACATTTCAGTTACTGTCAATATGGGCTTATCCAAAGACATCTGGTCGATTCAGCGACACCTTGGTGTGCTGTGTGCGAGAAAATCCTGAACCGATCTGCTTTAACGTGGCTTGCTACGGCGTTCGTCCTGAAATTGAATTGGACAAGAAACAAGTCCACTTTGAAAAAGTAGGTGGCCATTTTTTCCAGCTGGTACTATAAATATCAATGTAATCTATGTGCAAAGTACGCAGTACTGATACAAATCTAACAACTTGTTATTTGACTTAACATTTTTATCAAGCAGCCACAACCTTACTGTTAGCAGTTATTCGAAGAACATTTTTTGTTCAAACTCGCTTTAAAGTTGTCAGTGAAAAGTTTCTTGTTTTTGATCAAACTTATGCTTGCGTTTGTTTTTTAAAAATTTAGCTCATACTGCTTTATGCTTCTACGATAGAAAATTTCTGCAATTTAAAGTCGACGATTTGAAGTCAGTCAAAGATATAACTAATTTTAACCCTAACCATTACCGATATGAGTTGGTGAAAAATGATGCCTTCAACTCTCGCGACAACCATTTTATTTATCTTTTTAACACAGGCTTGCCACATTTTTATCAGCATTACAAGGTTGCAATTATTTTTTCATTTTGTATGTTCTAGGTACTTCTTCATCGTAAAGACTTCCGCACTCTTTATCTTCGTAACAGCACAATGCTGTCAGTTGCCTGGCATATTTCTGGTATGGAAAATATGGGAGATGACTTTTCCCTGAATCAGGAATGTGGAATCATTGAACCTCGATGTGAATTTGCTCTCCAAATCAATTTCAGAGCTACTAAAGCCGCGAACATTAAGAAAGCAATTCGACTTGAGGTAAACAACGATTTTTGTGCTAATACCAATGCTTAAGATAAAAGCGCCGCATTTATTAATTACAGCATTGCAGCAAGTGGGCATTTGTGAACAGCAAAAAATGCTTTCCTGCAAGCACAAGCTAAAAACGGTAACATAACAAAAACCAAAATGCAGTAGTCACCACGCCGCACACCTACAACCTGATGGTGCCAAGCAGTGGCCTTTTCTTTGTTGCTAACATAGCTGCAACTTTAGATGACTTGAAAAGTTACTTGATGCACATATTATGCGGCTTAAACTGCACAGATTAAATGAAGGCAGCTGAAGTAAGAGTAAGTTGGTATCAATGATGCACTGTATCATCGTTCAATCTAAAGTAAAGTTTAAATGTAGACATGTAGTTATCTCAGTACCGCCATTTTTTAGAAACTTTTTTAACAGGTTTCTGACGTTACCAATATCATGGGTCTGGTTCAAACCGAGAACATTCAAATCACGGCTGAGGCGTATGACGTTGCTCTTGACATGAGCTTCCCCAAGGGGGCAGATGGTGGCCTGGATTTCGGGAATCTTCGTGTGCAGGATGAAACAAAACAAAGCTGCTCGCTAAAGAACAAAGGAAGATATGAAATCGGTTTCAAGTAAACAGATGTGACTTTACTTTATGAACTGCTGGTCATCTGAAAATTGTCAATTTCATGTTCCATCAATTTATCTGTAAGCCTAAAAAGTCCATCAGTGTTGTTGCAACGAATGTATACCATATATCACCTGATCTTGCGTTAACCTTGATCCAGCCCGTGAGCTGCTTGCCTTTATGAGCGCTATGTAAAATTGAAGACTCCCACAGCGTATTTGTCAGCTAAGTTGGAGCTACACATTCGACTAGTTATAGCTAGACAACTAAACACATGACAAATGCCTCATGTTTGTTTGATTGTCTTTCCAGCTTTACATTCGAACGCAACGCACCGAACTGTCCGCCCATAGACAGTCTATTCAGCGTGTTGCCTCAAAAGGGCACACTCATCCCTAACGACCGCCCCACTCAGGTGAGTGCTGTGGAGGAGAAATGCTACGCTTTTTTCTGCTAAATAAACTACTTAAACCACCGACCAGTAAACGAGGGATCTCTAGCCTCATACTGTAAAAAGTAGAGGAATACATGGGTACTGCAAGAAGGTCCTTTACTAGAACTGAATATACTGATTACTTAATTGAGTAGATGATCACGTATGTGTTTACTGCGATATTGATGAACTGTTTTTGATTAACGGCACTATGTCAGCAACTTGCGCGCTGCTTCTTGGAGCTCAAGTGACTCTAGGTCATGACTTGGAAAGCCTTTTTCGATATTATCTCAAAATCATTTCAAGAACAATGCAATCACCCGACAAATATTCAAGCTCCGAGTTTATGTTAGTTTATGTGAGTTTATTTACTAAGTAGTATTTGCGTTTTATTAACTCGGTTCTTAATTTAAGTGTTTAATGTTTTCCCAGGTTCAAGTCATCTTCCGGTCTCAGGCGGAAGTATCGATTCGTGATCTTCCCTTGCTTAAATGCCAAGTCATTGAGCCTTCAATTGGAGATGGAAAAGAAGTGATTGCCTCCATCCCAATTCGTCTGTCTGTACGTCTTCAATTAACAAGTGTGAAACTAGACGTTGATGAATGGGACGGGGTTCAATTCAAAGTCGAACCTTGCCAAACTCCAGTAGTTTTAACGCCACTTTGATGATGGTACCCCACTTTTTAAAAAGTGCATTACACGTAACGTAACAGTGTGCTCATTGTAGCCCTTCTCATTTGAAGCGATAGCGTCTCTGAGCATCACGAAAAGCTTTTTGCGAAACAGCTTCTTCAAAATTAACATAAAAGTCTTGCAGATCATGGTGATCAAGTGATACAGAATTTGTGCCACTTCTTAGTTAAATACAGTTGCTCAAAACTGTGGAATGAAACTGCAATTACGGTAGAATGAATCAAGCAGTGATGAATAACGAAGACCGTTTGCGCGCTTAATCACGCAAATGAAAGCATTTTTCTGTTTTTTTTCTGAAAACAAACTTGCCCTTGCATGTTACCAGACCGCTACTTATGTTGTAAGCTTGACTTGTCATTTATCTCAACTCTTCACTTCACAGGTGAGAAGCGTGTTCAGCAAGTACACCATTTTTCCAAAAGCTGATATTAACTTCGGACCGATGGTCCTGAACACAAAGAAGTCAAGGAACTTTACCATTGAAAATAAAGGAGAGTTTGATTTTAAGGTGGGTATGCGTGATCGCTCAACACAAGGTTGCTTATGATGAATGCAATGCCATTTGAATGATTACACTCACTGTAAAAGTAGTTCATCTCAATGAGAGTGCACTTACAATGTATGGAATTTGAGAGCAACGTAAGTGCACTCATGTACAGTTCACTCATGATAATAATAAGTGACCTAATTTATTGACGTATAACATAATCAAGATTTCCTTTTATTGTAGTATTCGATTGCGAAGATGATAAGGGAAGCACCTCACGTTCGTCCTAGACCAATGGTATTGGGTGGGAAACGAACTAAATCAAGAGACGGATCAAGTTCGAGTCGATCAGCAGGTTAGTGGTTGATCTAGTTCATATTTTAAAGCGACATTTCAAGGACGTCCAACCTGCGACTTGATGTTTACCTGTGGCCCGTTGCGTTGTCTAATTGTACTCAAAAGCTAGCTTGAAAGTACTAACTGGTTGCAACTACAAACCGAAAAGAAGGCGAAGACTTTTTTTTGCTCGGTTTTTGGAAGCAACATTTTTACTGATATGCACCTCAAGACCATTTTTTTGATGATTGTTTTTTTTGCCGACGCCATTGCTTTCGCGCGCTTGTACAAAAAATTCGCACAAAAAGGTTTTTATTCAAGTGCTTTTGTGGCCCGGTAAAATACTTATATTTGTAATTTGGCTCATAGGCGAAAAGTTTCACGTCCCTGCACTAGTTCATTGCTGCTGACTTATGTTTTTGAATTAATGAAAAGAGTTGGTCTTGGCATAAGCTTGACTAATACGATGATTCAGTCTTGATAGAGTGCAAGAAGCTTATTTTTGCCTTAACAACACAAACGACAAGCAACATAAACATAAATCATGCTGTATGCTAACAAACTAGTCAGAGTTGGGTTTGATGGTGCACCAAAAGTATGATGTGCGCAGCCCTAAGATAGGTTGCCTTTGATATTATTTATTTATGGGTTAACAAAGAGAGGAAGATACAATTTTTAAAATCCGGTTTTGCGGTTTTGTCTCCGTTTACGAAAATGGCCGAATTCACCTTATGTTCCAAGCAATGCCATATACAGCTCTACGCACTCTTCTCGGTCGATGGCATCTTTCTTTTTTAATTCAATCCCTTCTTTCACCTGTCTTCTACATGTCATCTTCACTCGCCCTTGCTTTCTTTTTCCAACCACTTCGAAATCTATCACTCTTCTTAACACACAGGAACTTCATTTGTACCTAACAAAACAAATTCTTAAACTGGGCGTTTTCAACGTCAAGTTCCTGTACGTTGTTCGAGTGTTTTCGCTTGTGTCACTGAAAACGCTTCTTGATATTTCATTGAAATTCCTCGTAATAATATCAGCTTCAAAATTACTGAAGAGAGTAAGATACAAACCTGTGTCCGTGCATACTATTATTTTTAAATTGCATTGTGTAGTGCTTATTATAGTTTTTGCCTACGTGTCTTTGTCCTTTTGAAGAAAGCCTTTAGGGTAAGTACAAAACATTTACGAATCTGCTTCAAAGTTTCAGTACCGCAGGCAAATGCGGTTTGCCGCAAAAGCTTTTTTCAAGCGACAACTACACGGACACGATAGCAAAGTTTAAAATATTTCTACGTTGTCACCATCTTGTTTTCTGTGCAGCTCGGGTGGGCCGAGCAGCATCGTTGAGGCAAGAGGCTGGATCAAACCAAACGCGGCTTTCAGTCGGCTGTTTCACCGTCTTTCCGGGCTTCGGCACTATCTTACCGGGCGGAGTTCAAAACGTCACGGTTGATTGCGTATCGGAGTCAATTGAAAAGACGGAAGAGGTGAATATGAAATACTCAATAGCGTTGAAAGGGGATTTAAGGGTTTACGTTGGCATTTTCAGCCAGAATCAGTTTAGAGGCGGGGGTTTGCGTTTTTTCCCCCTTGCCAAAAAAAAACAGAGCGCATAACTCGATTTCACGAAGTTGAGCTTCAAAAAAAATTAAGTTCTTCATCTTGAGAAAAGAAGGTGATCTTCAAAAAAAGGCGTGACGCTCGAAAAAATCTTCACTTGGCCTAGGGCAATGCTATCGATATGAAGAAGTTTTTCTCAAAGTAAAGGCACAACAAATTTCCCCACTGTAGTAACGAGCCCTGTTCAGCCTTCCAAAGGCTCAGGAATACTTGATTAGGTCGATTGCGAACAGTATATAGTGTTAATGGTTAAGCTTCTTTAAAACTAGGCCTAGTTTGCACCTTAGAAGAATACAGGCATTTCCGGTTGGAGAAACTCCTCAAAAGGTCCGAGTGACATTTGTTAAGAAGAAAGACTTTTAGCACAGAGTCCAGACGTAATATTTTTACTACTTTTTGAAAAGTCCTAGAGTAGTTACATTTACTTCATTTGTAGTAGATCTATTGTTTCCCTCTTCATTATCTGCCACTGCCGCCAGCTTTTAGCCTGTTGTTGTACTGGTGCTCACATTTTATACCACTGTCGATTAAATGTTAAGCAATAATTTTCAGTTTTTGTGCATTGACGTCACTGATCGAGACCCAGACGATGCACCTTCAGGTATTCCGTACCGTCTCCTTGCTGAGGGCTGTCTACCAAACATCAACACTTCTGATTTTGTTTCTATATTCGAAGAGCACAGAGTTTGCAAGAACCTAAACGAATACTTGCAAGATGCGAAGGTTAGTGATATCTTTGTTGCAGGTTTAAAAGCCCTCTTGTTAAACGTGGTATAACGAAAGTGCATGTGATTAGTGGTATACATACATCGCATCAGTAGTTTTTAACACTCTGTGATACGTGAGGGAATGTTCCAAAGCATTGCTTAGCACTGCATATAACTTTTATCTCGGTTGTTTTCGGTTCGGCCATATCAGAGACTTCATAATGCTGTTTACACCTCTCTTACAGTTTGTGAAAAAATAACGACTTAGTGAATTTTTACCCTCGTGCTGATAGTGCCAGTTGTGATTAATTTTTCTCCTTTTTCTGCAGCAAACTCTCGAAGTAACTGGTGTTTTCGGCGAGGACGACAATAGATTTATGTTTTGCAATGTCATTGTTGGAAAGAAAGCAACAGCTAGATTCAAAATTTCAAATTCAAACAAGGTAAAAAGAAACAACAACAAACAAGATGTTCAAATTATTGTGTATTTTACTTTGAATGAAGTGGTTTACAATTTTTTAGGTTAAGTAAACAAGGTTTCATGTCAAAAATATCAGTAGGAAATCAGATTTTTGGTGGCTATATCAAATTTTATCCTAAGTTTTTTGTTCAAGGTGGCTGTCGACGTTACGTTTACAGTGAAGCCGGTTTCAAACAAAGTCTCGGCTAGAATTCATGATATATTTGATATTGAGACATCGAAAGCGCAGATCCAACCTCACGGTCACGTCTATGCTACTGTGGTCTTCAGTCCGCCTGCTATGAACACATACATGTGCTACTTCGAAGTAAGCTTTGTTTTACAGTAACGCTGTTTGCAGCAGAGGCTAGTGCTATAAAGTGCTCATGAATATTGTTAGTTCTGTGCTTGCAAGATTTCTATAATCTGGCTTCACTGGAGAAGGCGTTTTACGGAATCTCTTTTGTACGAAAAGATCACTCGTCGTGGGAATACATAGCGGCGGGTATTTCGAAAAAGGTCTGCATTCAAGTTGTGACATGTATGAAAGGAAAGGATTTTCCACTTCTATAAAATTCAAATTTATAACTTATGACGTCGCGCACTTTCGATGAAATTATTACTATTTAAATGCAGATAACTTTGACTGTATTTCACTATGAAACTATTGAAATAGCTTTTTCATTGTATTGATGTGTCTTAAGCGTACAATTAGATGCCTCACATATTTTAGAAAAAAAATGTTTGTAAGAAACCATTTAGTTGGAAGCTTTTACTATGGCTTAATTAGCATTACTGCAAATGCAGTAGTTTGCCCGTAGAGGATTTTCCTCTAACCTGAAGATATTGGACAAAAAAATTAATTCAAGATCAAGTTAATGGCTTTACCGTTAAGTGCATCGGTTAACGATTGTAACTTGAGATCACGAGGTGTTCGGGAGAACTCTAGTCCCTCTGACCTCCAAAGAAGTTGGAAGATGTGCGGATGGTCCAACATTAGGTTTGATCATATCTTTTCCGATTTAGGCGTCTGTGGACGGCATTCCATCAACTATCGCCAAAAATCGAAGCTTGTTTTTCGAAGTTGCTGGTGACGGTAACTTGCCGCGTGTTACAGTGGCGGAGCCAACAGTGCGGAACCGGAGCGGAAATCCAGTCCTAATGTATCAACGCTTGCTTTTAAACCGCGAGGAAACTTTGTCTCTGGTCCTGAAAAATGAGGGAACATTTCCAAGCAAGGTAATGCACGAAGATTGTTGTTAAATGCTGTTGTTTGTCTGAGCAAGAAAAGATAAAGTCGAATGGGATTAGCCTTATCTTCTGCTTTGGCATCAAGCTTCTGAGTTAACGAGCTTGAACATTTTAATGGTTTTTAAACAAACAGTTATGACATTTGTGCGTGATAAAAAGCCCAAACTCCTAGCAAAGAAACCCGGACTTTTCTAAAACCCAGTGCTTTTTAAGTATGTTGAAATAATATTTCGCAGGTCAACATCATACTAGAGCAACAGGACGAGGCAGATGCTGAAGGTGACGTTGCATTTGTTGGGGTCAAATACTCGGCGCATGTCGCTAACAAGGTATTCCAACTCATTCCAAGCCGAGAAACAAAAGAAAACACGCTCCTAACCATCCCTCAATTAACAAGTAATTTTGATAAAATTTTTAGCTGTTGTATATTTCTTTGTAGTCTATAGGATACAATAGCAATCGTGTCCATTAGAATAGCAGAGCTCCTCACCTCTGTCATCGCAGGACGATTATTGGGCACCCACCAACGACTGTATGCCTTGGTGATGGTGCTGCCATTCTGCATATTTGAACGATTTGAAATGACTACGGTTTTCCTCAATCCAATCGTCATGTTTCTTGTTGCGTGATTGAACTTGTAGTGTGAAGCTTTGATATCGTGTTTCGTAGTGTGCCTCTATCCAAGGGAAAAAGAAGCGCGGCTGTCAGTCGCGACCCCTGATCTCAGCTGATACCCGCGTTGTCGCGTATTCGCCAAAGCGATTTACGACAGCGTTCCGGAGTGATTGAGCTGCTTGTGATAGAAATACTGCTGCGACAGCAGTATTGGCTGCTCTGAGCACAAGTTTACACTAAAAGATCTACACAATAAGTTTTCTTCTCCAATAACTTTTCAAAATCTCAACTTGAAGCTAGATATACTGGCTTGCTTTTGTATTTCTCACTAATAATCGCCATTAGCAGATTTATTTTTATCGCAGACGGTATACCGTATACTGCTAGCGTTGTGTTGGCTCCAGACGAAAAATCATCGTTTGATGTTGTGTTTAAACCAATCGCGTCGAAGACTTACAGGGGACAGATCCGTATTAGTGTGATCGACAACCAGTTCGAAGAACATAAAATACAGTTACATGGAAGTGGCTTTCAGGTAACAGCTTTGACATATTCACCTCCGTGGTGTAGCGGTAATTGTTCAGGACTTTAAAACAAAAGGTCTGTGGTACAAAACTCCAGAAAAGCTTATTGGTATTTGTCAGAAAGGGCATCCGTAATTTGAAGTGCTGCAATGCTCCAGCAAAAAGTCTGATACGAAAGCGAATGTGAATCACCACGCCCAAGCCTGCGAGAAGGTGGAAAAACACCTCGTAAAATCGAATTTTTATTCACAAAATTACGACATGTGTTGTGGGTAATACCTATTTGAATCTTGTTTTACGTTATAATAACCATTTTCGCATGCATTTGTTTTGGAGATGACGCTTAAAGGACATTTCTTGCTATATATACAGCTTCATCCTACCCGCATGATCCTAAGGCAGTGGTTCCTCCTTTGTGTCTTGTCGCTTTAAAACAACTGACACTAGGTTGACGTTAATATTCTGCTACTGTTGTAAACACTCTTTTTAGAGTGTTTTCGCTTTTTTTTTTTTTCATGACTTTTTTTTTTAACTCGACTGAAGATTATGTGACCTTTTGTAATCTTACATTTTTGAAACATGTGACCTTTTATCATCTTTTTATGTAGGACGATGTGACCGTTGATAACCTCCACTCTGATGGTGATATGGCCACCCTTGCTGGAGAGGATGGTGTTTTGGATGTTGACGTAATCAGCCAGCAGTTTGCTTCCGACACCACCGCTACAGGGACCACTAGCATTAGCGAGGCTCTCATTTTTGGGGATTGTGAAGTCGGGGTCCCTTCCACTCGCACTTTCTCTCTCACCAATCACACCACTGCTGACGTGATGAAGTTTGCTTTTGAAGACAATCCCAACGTAAAGTTTGTGCCGGCATTGGGCCATCTGCAACCAGGCAAGTAGATTGAAAGTATAGATTTTGGAACGAAGCATTCAAAACTTTGTATAAAGCAAATGAAAGACTTTAAAACCGATTAGACTATAAGACCGGCGCGATGGCGTAGTGGTTAGAGCGTCCGCTTCGCAGTCGGTATACCTGGGGTTCATTCCCTAAGTCGAGTCGTACCAGAAGACGTCAAAAAATGGTATTCAAAGCTTTCCTGCTTGGCGCTCAGCATGAAAAAAGGACTAGTGTAGAGAACAAGCCGGCAAGTTTGCTTGTTGTGTCCTTAGCAAGGTACTTAACGGGACGCCTCCACTTTTATGTGGCAGACAGGTGGCCTACCCGTACTTCACTGGGTTACAATTGTGAAGTTGCTAACCCAGCATGTCGTAAAAGACGACTCTTAGGTACCCACCAATGACAGTCCGCCTTGTCGGTGGTGGGGCTACCAGTCACTCATGACTGGTTCGAACTGGGCTGCCATCTTTCCCATAGCCTAATTTCAATTAGGTTGACGGCATGAACCTGAATTGTTGTTCGTGTCGTACCTCCATCCCGAGGAATAGGAGGGGTAATCACAACAACAACAAGTAGACTATAATGACATCGCCTTTTAATAACTTCAGGAAACCTCAGTAGCGTACAATGTTGATAATATACAGTGATACTAGTAAGACTCGCGTCCAGTTTTTGTAGTTAACATGCCATGCTGCTTTTCAATAAAGTTCTTTTGTCAAGGCGCGTCAAAAGAAATAGCAGCTACATTTAAGTGCGACCAACCTGCTGACATCAACAAAGTACCGGTGAAATGCAACCTTGTCAAGATCCAGTTTTCTGCACCGATCGACATGGTGAGTTCACAGTTTTTCAATGAACTTTTTCACATTGATTTCTGCACATGAGCTACAAGACAGGTCAAAGGTATTACATATTACTATATTACATCTAGACTATCACCGAGTTGAAAGATTAAACTTTTTGGCGTGCTACTTTAGCGTCGAAAATGGCACCTGTTGAGGCCCGAAACTTCCGAGCATTGCGACAAGCTGTTTTGGCTACTTGTTGCAGTAATATTAAATTGTTTGCAAAAAGATTAACTTATTTGTTGTAATGTAAACAAGTGAATTGATGGAATTTATTGGTGTGTTTTGAGAGCAGCTTAAGCTGTTACACAGCTAGAAAAGTAGATCGTTTTTTAAAACTAGACTTCTGCCTAGTTGTGATTATCCGATCCTTTTTTCGGAATTGGGGCATGGCTGAAAAACCACGAAGCCCAAAGTCGAAGACAGTGTGGTGCAAAGTTTATAACAGAGCTGGATGGCACAAAATTGAGTGGCGTCCTAAAGTACTTGGTCACGGGCAATGCACGAAGGATTTTTCCATTTTGGCGCTCAATGAAGAATTGTAGCGATTTTTATCCTTGCCGTTAAACTAGCATCAAGATGGAATACTGGCTGTATTGACATGTAAACTTTGTAATGGTCTGTTATTTATTTATTAAGTGCTACAAACTGTGGAGCATTCCTATGAGAATAGAACCCATGACATCCTGATCGTCGTCTTGATATTCTTTCGGATGAGCTACGCAATGGCAAAACAAAAGTGGAAGATGATTAAAAAGCCACTTCGCTAAAACTGTCGCATCAGCTCAAATTTTAGGATTGATTTAGTTTTCCGCTTTTGTCTTTCCAGGTTGCGGACTGGGACGACCGGATGAGAACGGTGAAGTGGACGGATGCGGCAGATCCTGCGAAAACTTGTTACCGCCCAGCAAAGAAGAAGGTAACGCTCTTAATTCAAATTATTCCTGACACGTGAAAAGTCTTAAGGCATACCTCAAAAAAGCATTTGAAATTGAAAACCTTGTTGTCTGATAATAATAGCAGTCAAATGTCATTTTGTTTTCAGGTCGTGGAATCGGAACCTGAACCAGAACATGCAGTTGTTGAAGATACCAACCGACAGCTAGAGCTGCTCGTATCAGCGCTTGTTGAATACGCAAAGTACGAATGCGAAACTTCTAGCATCAACTTCAAAGACACTCTCATGTTTCAAAGTCGCGTTTATAAGTAAGCAATCTTTCAGAAAATTTTATAATGTTACACGACTAGGCGACTTTTATGCATTGAAGCGTTATATGAAGATTTATGTAAAGTCCTTTTTTGTTTTTCCTGCTGTTTTTACCCAGATGCAGTCGAAAACTGATTCAAAAGTGAATTTTGTGCGAACGCACGAAAAAGCGCCGACATTGTTTCAAGGGGTGACGTAATATGCGTCATTGAAGTCATGCATGAATCGAATCTTGAACACAGAACCTGTAGTCATGAGCTCAAGTTACCGTTGGCACACTGGTTGCAGTTTGTGATAAAATCCCACTGTGCTAGCAGCACTGGCAACTTCAAACGCCTATCATAGGTTGTATTATCTACTTGAAACTGGAAAGGTTATTTTTTCGTGACCTGAAGATAAAGATGTAACCAACTAACTGGTGTGTGACATGTATTTAGCTTTGAAATGAAGAATGAAGGCAAAGTAATGCTTAAGTATAACTGGCAAACGATCAACGAAGAACCATCACCGAAAGCTAGCATGGAGTTCGACATTAGACCATCTTCTGCAACCCATTCAGCAAGGTAGAGCTAACTAGTAGTAATGGTATACAAAGATAGATATTTTTATGAAGGTTAGATTTTCGATTGCATAATGTGGTGACTTGTACTTTCCATGAAGTAATGCGACTGACTGAACGACTTCAGTACACTTTCTGATGGGAAACCTGTGCGTTATGGATTTCAGTCCAGCCTCTGATCCTTTCCTGGCATATACTCATGCTACGTACCTCATTACCACGTGGCTTTACTAGTGTCCCATGTTTATAGGAGTGTTGGATTGCCATCCACGATCCGTTCTCTGGTGGAGGACTCTGGAATTCCGTTTACAATTGTTCCTTGTGAAGGGAAAATTACTCCTGGATCAAAAGAGACATTCACAGTCCGATTTTCACCAAGCGAAGTGACAGAATACAAATCGAGACTACTCTGCAAGTAGGAAACACTGGTGGCTGTAGCATCCTCCTTAAAATATGAAACTTTGTAGTATAGCAGGGTTGCATTTTACTTCAAAAAACCGTCTGCCGTTGCTATGTTATTTTCGTATTTTTGTATAATGCTGATACAGCATACCGCCTGCATCTGGCTTTGGTTAGGGAGCGAGTTTTTAAATTTTAATTAATGGGAGATTCCGGATCCTTTTCTGATTTAAATTCGATTTCTCACCAATTCCGAATACTTTTCTGACCTATGCTGGCGCTGTGAACTATATGCTCTGAACTCCTGATCTATTTCACCGTGCTGCGCAATTAGACGTAATAAAGAATAGTAGTAATGATAAATTTCGAAAGTTTGTCTTGTCAAAAACTTTCAGTAAGGTCTCTAACGGCCAGAGTTAGCTAGGCTGGAACAAAAAGCTTGCTCTGGATAAGCGTGTTTTGACTTTAAGCTCTCCCCCATCCCACTTGACGCGGTACAGTCACTGATGAGTGTGCTACGATAAGCTTTTATCAAGCACTTTTTAAATCCCTTTAAAATTTTGTGCCATCAGTAAACCAACATGTAATTCCAGCATTTCTAATCTCGAGCCTGAGCAACAGGGACCGGCGATTCCGCTCAAAGGAAGAAGCCTGATGCCTTATTGCCATTTTGAACTGGAGGCTTCAGATTACATTTCCAGCTCCCGTCGGAATCCGGATCTACCCGGTCCAGGAGGAGCTCCTCCAGGAGCAACGCTGGATCCCAACACCAGAGTGATTGAATTTAAATCAACTGGAGTGGATGTTAGAAACCACAAGTAAGTGCGTAAATATTACCTCTCGTACATTTCACCATCCAAGATTCCACAGTCCATTTTTTTGTGCAGTTCATGAGTAGTTTGCATTTCAAAATATACGTTTTGTTGAATATCGCATCAAAAGCTTTAAATTTTGCTGTCCTGAATTTACAGTTTCATGTTATATCTACCTTGACTAGAACTTTTTCTGCTGTAAATAAAGTTCTTTACGTTTGATTTACAACACGCATTGATAAATTTTATTATGATAGATATTTTCGGCCCAGGTTTTTGCCAAAGCTGCTATTTCCAAAGCTATTTCAATTTCAGTATCACCAACAACATTAATTATGTGTTGTAGAAAATTCTGGATAATGAACCCTACATCAGTCAGTTATAACTTTCGATGGATTTGTCTGGATGTTGCGGATGCGAGAGTTCAGCCTAGGTTCACATGTCACGTCCAAGAAGGTCAACTGTGCAGTGGAAAGAAATCGCAGGTGCTTTGTTAAGTCAACGAGTGAATATCTTTTGATGCATCTGTACTAACAGCTACAGGCCTTATAATGCAACTTATTCGAGAAAGTGCTAAATTGTCGAACGCTAAATTATTTGAAAGATGCAAATATTCTTTCTAAACGTAATTTCAGTAAGCCTACTACCTATTCTACGTCAGTCAAGTGCTCGTGTTATTGGAACACCATACAATGCGTTTCACTAGATGAGTAAGCATTCATGGCTGTGTTGAAGTGGCTGTGATTTGTTATGAACGGGTGATCAACTGCCTTGACCTCCAGGAAGTAGTTCACATTTTTATTCGGTTCAGTTTACCAAAGCGTTTGAGGATGGATGGATGGAGGCCGTTTTTTCTTTCTCTTTCTCTCATTTAAATTTCTAAACTGATAATCTTCGATATAGAACAATGATGAAGTATTCATCGCTAAACATGCTGACCCAGTTGGTGGCTTGTTTAATAGAGGGTGTCCATATAGTTTGTGTGCTATTTGTAACTTGATTATTATATGCTGTAGAAAGAATCTGTAAAATGTATTGAAAAGCTTGGTGTATTTATTTTCAAGTGGAGTTATTTAGTCGTAGAAACAAGAGGGAGCACCCTGCCACTTTGCTTTGCGCAGCAGTTTCTAAATCAAAAATTTGCGAACAGATGTATTGAAAGAGATGGACAAATTTGTTGGCCTCCATAATCACTAGAAATGACTCCGCTAATTTTTTTTTTGTGGGGATATGTGAAAACCGTTGTGTATACAATCATACCTCATTCATTAGCAGACTGCAAAACTAAAATAACCAATGCGATTTCGACCATTGGTTTAAATCAATTGACAAATGTTTGTAAAGATTTGCAAAATCGCATCATCTTTTGTATTACTAATGATGGTGGGCATGTAGAAAATTAAAAAATACGGCTAAAACAAAATTGGTAAATATTAAAGATTTACCTCTTTCTACATGTAATACTTTTTGCGTATTCTTACTATCACAAACAGTAATCAGGTTACAAATTTTTTAAAGTGCACACAGACTTAATGACCACGACCCAGAATATAATCCAGGTCAATCAGTACAAAAGGTGACTGCTACCAAGAGTATTAACACTCGTACTAAAGCCTCCTAGTTCTTAGTATAAAAGATAATACACTAGTTTCTTTGTGCACCGGAGATTATGGGTTTGGAACTGACGAATTGATTTTTACAGATGCATTTTAGCTTCGCTCCCAACAAGCTGGACGTTTGTGAATCTTTTTGGAAGTTTGTTATCTTGGATCAAAATATCAACATACCGTTTCTACTGGTTGGTAACACTATGGAACCCCAAGTATTTAGCAGCACGACGCATGTCAATTTCCAATCACTATTAGTGGGTAAGTTGTTTGTTCTTCAGACTAATCAAAAAAGGTTGTTGTTGTTGTGATTACCCCTCCTATTCCTCGGGATGGAGGTACGACACGAACAACAATTCAGGTTCATGCTGTCAACCTAATTGAAATTAGGCTAGGGGAAAGATGGCAGCCCATTTCGAACCAGTCATGAGTGACTGGTAGTTCCACCACCAACAAGGCGGACTGTCATTGGTGGGTACCTAAGAGTTACATTTTACGACATACTGGGTTAGCATCTTCACAATTGTAACCCGGTAAAGTACGGGTAGGCCACCTGTCTGCCACATAAAAGTGGAGGCGTCCCGTTAAGTGCCCTACCCAAGGACACAACAAGCGAACTTGCCGGCTTGTTCTCTACACTAGTCCTTTTTTCATGCTGAGCGCCAAGCAGGAAAGCTGTAAATACCATTTTTTGAAGTCTTCTAAAACGACTCGACTTAGGGAATGAACCCCAGGTCTATCGACTGCGAAGCGGACGCTCTAACCACTACGCCATCGCGACGGTTTATCAAAAAAAAGGTAGTTGAGGCTGTTGGGCTGCAAAGCTTCCTTTTGTGGATCACTGCAACGCCTCCTTTCGAGGCTTCATGGTCTCTCGCCCATGCCACCATTTTGAGGAAAGGTAGGGTTAGAGCAACAACAAAAGATCGAGGTCTATCTTGCATCTCTGTTAAACTGTGGAAATATGCTGATTGGTTTTAGAAGAAACGGTTGTTTGCTTCCAACCGATTAAATAAAGCAAACATCCCGTATATCAACAAGGCTGATGGCCATTCATTTTCTATAGTCGCCAAAATTACTATTGCTTATATCGTCACAGGTCATACTGCAAGTGAGACTGTTTACTTGGTGAACGATGAGTCTGTGCTTTTCAACTTCAATGTTGCTGAGGCCTCGTGTCACACTGAAGCTTATTCTTCTCATCTTAATGTTTCTCCTATCCAAGGATCTATTCCACCAAATTCAAAGTAAGCGTTTTCAGGTTTTATTGTAATAGACAAGTTTTACACTGCGTTTTAGCCGGTTGTAAGCCTTTATTCTGTATTTTTTCCAACGCGGAGAAAACTCTCAACGGTTAACTACAGAGCAGTTTGTGTTCACATTCGCTTTAAAGTTACCAGTGCAGCTGCTGCAGTGGATTTGTACCACAAGCCTGAAACCGAGCTCGGAAAACCGCCTTTGAGTACTTTGCCGTAAACTGTCTTCAACAATAGTAAAGTTCAAACTGCAAACACTCGGATCCAAGTCGCCAAAGCAGCTGATCGAATCGCGGTGTGATTGTTAGTCTACTGCAAGAGTTCTTGCAATAGCGTTTTGCAGCAATTACACTGCTGGATTGCTCTTCTTGATATGGTAATGCACTGCATCGGTGATACTGCTAACGCCGAAACCAAGATGTTCGACGTACGGATATAAGAGTTGAAGTTTTCGAGAGAAACAGATATAACTCCACGCATTTTGCAGGATCCCACTGCAAGTTAGCTACCATGCGAAAGTGGTTGGCGATGCCAATTTCAATGTTGTTGTCAATGTATCGCGAAAAACAAAGCCGATTTCTCTGAATGTAAAAGCAAGCGCACACGCGTTACAAGCCCAACTACTGTGCGAGAATTCACAAGGCGACAAAGTTGAGCTTTCTTCGTCTGGCTTAAACGCTATCAATTTAGGAGAGGTAAGGTTTGAATTGAATAAACAAAAAAATTCAGTGATTTTTAAATTACGATACTGTGATTGCGTTTTCACAAAACAGAAGAGTTCGTGCTTCCTTTCATTCTAATTGCACTGCCGCTGTTTTTCGCGCTTATCTGTTGTGCTTGAGGTAAAAATGTACTGTACCAGCAGCATTGCTAACTCCGAAGCTGGTCTGAACACAAAATGCTCCATGCGTGAACGGTAAGGTTTTTCCTTGACCGTAGGTTAAAAATGCAATCCACCAGACTGATTGTCAGCCAGCGTTGGCTCCAATCCACCAGTGCTTTAACTGCTTTCACTGCAGGTTGAGCTTCGTGAAAAATCTTCCCGCCAGCTCTTCCTCGTCAACAGCGGGAAACACAATTTCAATTTCGCGTGGACCGTGAAGCAAAGCGGAGTCGTCATTGCATCTGGTCAAGGCGACCTGACCCCGATCCATCAGCAACGCCAATTCGGTGGTCCAACCACCAAGAAACGCCGAGTTATTTCAGTTAGTCCGGACAACGGAACGGTGGTGGCAGGAACGAGGAAAAAATGCCTCCTGACGTTCCAGCCTAAAAAACTCGGAGCTATACCGGTCGTCGAACTGATTCTCAATGTAAGCTTATTTTAAAACTTTGATCTTGATTCAGCCGACACTAGTACGTACTGACAATATTTTTTTCCTTTTGAGGTTAACGACGGACCCACTTATCTTTGTCACGTGACTGGCATTGGTGTTGATCCGGGGCTGGATTTTTCCTTTGAGCAGTATAACTTTGGACCATGCTTCATCTACCGAGCGGGAATGCCGATCAACAACAAGGTTTTGGGGATTACCAACAGAGACACGAAAGAGATAAGGTAACTGTTTAGTTGCTAAATACCGTAGTTTGACTTGTATTCACAGCGAAAAGATTCTTGAAATAACAAGGAAAAAGGTTTAATGCAAGAGCCCACAGCCAGTAGTATATACCCCACGTGATGCTGTAAGTGTCGTAGAAATGCACTAAGTTGGCCGTACTGGCAACGCCCAACGATTCATTTGATCTCTTAACCTTAAGTGCTTAATGTGACCAAGTCGGATATACGTCATTTTTTCCCGCGTTTTGCAGGCTCGGACGTGATGATTCAGTGTGTGTTTATCACTACACACTCGCGTTTGAACCAGACTATGCCGAAGCAATGTAGCGCTTTAAATTGTAGATGCCCTCTCCTGGGGAATACTAATCGTAAAATATGGTGCTTTTAGAGGAATTGAACTCCAAACCTTTCAATTCAAAGCCCCTAACAATTACCACCACATCATGGCGGCTACAAGAACAAAAATAAATGTATAACCAAACAACTTTTTCTCTGTTAAGATCTATAGAAGAGACATTAGACTTTATTTTTAACGCTCGCAGTAGTTGGTCAGTTACTGTCATCATCAGTGGGCAGCGTGCTATAGACTGAGCGTCAGACTTGTCATCGAAAAAGGCTGAATTGACCACTCGGAGAGTTACGGTGCCTGCGGCATGGCCGAACGGAACCGGCGTTTGCGTTAAAGACTATCTTTCCGGTTCAAGCTATGACTTGTGTCGGCGGCAACGACATGCACCGGCGGCTGCTGACTTGAACACCGTAAGGACACTTGGCATTCTTCCAAGCGCGCCACACGAATTTAATAAGTTCTCATCATTACAGTAGCAGTGAAATCTTTACGATTTCACATTGAGCTCGCAAAGTTTGAGCCTACTTCGGAGTCGATAGTATTTCTGCCCCAAGCTGTAATCAAGTAGAAAAAACGGCCGTAAAATACCTTTTTCGAGGGTACAACTACGCAGGACCAAACATAAACCTCGCAGCCTACCGATCTCCTGTCTGCTATTCCGTAAACATAGTCGCCGTTTCGTCAACATTTTTTACGCACATTCAGCAATCACGTTTACTTATACTCACTGTCGAGCGATGCGGAAGCTAAAACAATTTCCGTGTACGGTTGTCTCAGCATTCTGATTAGAGCATCTGATCGGTAGTCAGGATTTGCTGTTTCGAATCCCAGTGGAATTGTTTTTAGTTTTTCTCATTGCTCCGAGGAGACTAAAAGTCTTTAGTCACTAACCGAGCAAATGTGCACAAAGCAGAATACAAACTTTCACTGAAGGTTACCTTTTGTTGTATTGTTTAGCATCGAATGCTTGCAAGCCAGCAGCAACCATCTTGACATCAGGTTTGATGCCACTGTGCTGCCCCCTGGTGGATCCACCACTGCACATTTTACTTTCTACCCTCGCGAAACGACCTCGTATTGTGACGTCATCACCTTTCTCATCAATGGATTGTCGAAGCGTAACGTCACAATCAAAGGGGAGGGCACTGAAATGAGGGTGAGGATGGACAGGATTTATGCCGCTTTTGCCGATGGGGTCGTTGATAAGGATTAATCTTATTCGTGTGTTAGTCTGGGTTTAGCTTACAATTGAGGCTAGAGTAAATTTACGTAACTAAGATTGGACTTGGATGAGGCTTTGAGGGTTTAGGGCTGCTTTGATTCTTAACTAGCTTAGACTAGTGATGTTAACATGATATTTGTTGGCGCACAGAAACTAGCGTTTGTTTTGAAAATCAAGTTTTTGGTGCTATTAGCCGTAACGCTATTGCGCATAACAACTCCTATTTTCTTTTGTAGGTTGAAGTGGCAAATCCGAAGCAGAAATTGGTCCGTTTTGGCGCTTTACGTTTGGGTCAAGCTGTCAAACACCTTATTCCTATTATCAACCGGAGTCCTGCTCCTATCACCCTCAATCTCTCCGTAACTCCGGTGTCCCAAGCTCTCCAAGACCATTCAGTGCTCAGAGTTTTACCTACTGAGCCCATAACGCTTGAGGGCCGAAACGGGGCCAAAGTCGTAGAGCTATATTTCACTCCTAAAACAAGAATACCAACTTTTACAGAAGAGGTGAGTGGCAAATTGTAGAAACCTATCTCCAATTAGCTATGTTTCGCTAGAGTTAATCCAAGATTGTGTTTTTTGTTAATTTTTCGTTAACCAGCGCAGCCGTTTATACTTGGTCACTGACATAAAAGTTATTTAACTAAGAAAGACATACACTTGCGCAGCTCCCAGCTGATAGAATTTGCAGTGTGATCGGCAGTGATTACATCGCGCCATAAAAACCGACGTTGTAATGGAAAGATCGCACGTTTTATGCCCCACTACTGCTCTGATGAGGCTTTCAAGAGGAAATTTAGAGGCAATTTTCTGCTTTATCGAGGTGCTTGTGATAGAAATGTACTGTTCCGGTAATACTGATAACTCAGAAGCAGGTTTGAACACATTGTTACTGTGTGATACACCGATGAAGGTTCATCGGTGACCGAAGGATAAAAATATGAAAATAATTACCTAGATGAAATATTTTCAGGTGATGATGGAATGTGCTGGAATGTCACAGCCGCTTTTCATTGTCACCGGAAGTTGCCAGGGAGTCCACATTTTCCTGGATCAGGAGTCGATCCCCTTCGGAGCGGTGGTGCTAGGTAGTTCGAGCAAAAGGCGATTCGTAATGCAAAACAACGGAGACATTGGCGCAGGGTAAGATGGCTCATTTAAATATACCTATGATGGTAATGTCAGGTAAAATATTACTTCTCGCTGTCAATTGACTTCACGTTAGTGCGGTTAGGGTCCGGGAAGACTGTTTGCTGATCCTAAAATCGCAAGATTATTTTAATCAGTCGTAATAAAATATCCGTTTTATACGCCTTTGGATAAATGGAGTAAGAAGATGTTCAAGCATGCATTTTCATTTCTATTTAATTAAAGATGGGTGAGAGTTATTGCTTGGTGTTTAAACCGGGTGATTGTTCAAGCAATTTTTTACTTTATTGTTTCTGCTTTGTTAGATGAGTTTTAAGCTTCTTGTTTATTTAGTTTTCGTTGGAATGCGTCTGCTTTTGCTCCTGACTTTTCGATCTCACCAGTGCAGGTTAGTATTGCGTTTAATTTTCATGATTTTGAATTTTGTTATAAAATGTTAGCCTTGTCGTTGCGGCATGACTTCCGACGACTTACTTGCATTCCTGCAGCATTTATTTGCCTCGCGCTACATTAACAAACTGCCCACTTTGCACCGGCTACTTGGTAAGCTTGAATTACGTGGGTTGTAGTTTCATTGCAACTCGCGAGCATGCAACGAATAGACCTGAAGGTGATAAGTTCTGGCTTTGCGCATCGGTACTGCCGGCGCTGCACGTTTCTACCGCAGGCAGTGCCGCCAAGCAGGGATCTTGCCGTGAAGCGCTTTTTCTAAGTGCATAGCACGCCTATTGAACTTTAAATGAACGCCTTATTTCGTTTAACTACGCTACTGGGGCTTTTCATAACAGTTATCTTTACACGTTTCTTCTTTCAGGGCTACATCAGCCCCGGTATGGAAGTTCCATTTACTGTGACTTTCCATCCTCGCGAGCTATCTCAAGATGTTCGTTATGATGATCTGAAGTGTGCAATCGAAGGTGGACGCCCGCTTAAAATGACTTTAACAGGAATGTGCATCGGAACTCCTGCTATTAAAGAGGTGAGCGCTTCCTATAGTCGACAACTCAGCGAGAAAAAACCGGTGTCGCCATAGCATGTGGTTTAACTTAAAGTCGTGTTTAGTGATCAGTGATTTAGGGATGAGAAGAGAGAAAAATTGACACAATACCAAGTTTTGTAGAGAGTGATGCTAAGAAGGAAGGGCTTTAGTTTTTTGCTTATTCCTGGAGGTGGTTCTCGCTGTCATCCATACACACTACTTATCATCATTGCAAGCGCTAATTGCTTGTTGATGTACTTTTGGGAAAGGCATTTTACGATGATTTTCTCTGCTTCGTTGATTCTAGCAATCAGCAAAGCTTGAAAAGCTATGAAGTTCATGGAAGTGCACAAGAAGAAAGTGCAAAGCATATTGAATTGCTCTGCTACTGGCGGCCCATGCTATTCTGCCATGCCCCATGCCTCGGAAGGGGTCGGGTAACAACAAGCAGATTTGAACGACGTTTCTATGCTTAGCTTCACGCTCTCTGTCCAGCGAGTTCGAAGTATGAAAATAGAAAAACAAAGCAACATGTAGAATGAAACGAAGTTAATGATTGCACGTTGCCTTTCAGGTTGTCAGCTTTTCTTGTCACGTGCGTGGAAAGGATGTCCGAAACGTCGTTCTGACAAACCGATCCAACCAAAAATGGACACTCAAGCCAGTGATCGAAGGGGAGTTCTGGTCCGGAGCAGACATCCTTGTGGTGGAGCATCAGCAAACTAAGCAATATGAACTCACATACAAGCCACTCTCCATGACCAGCGATGGCAAAAAACATCAGGTATTTTTAAACATCTTGCGGAAATTCAACCGTATGGATTGGTTGTTGAGATTTATGCACACCACCAGCAATTGTCAGAAAAGCTTCCAAAATTTCAAGCCTGCTTGCTTGATAACTTGCTGCAGACGGTGGTTAGTGGTTGACATACACTGCATCAGTAATGTCTAACCTTACATAAGGCAGGAAACATGGCTCCAAATATTGTATTGCGTAGTGGGAAGTATTTTACATCCAACTATTTTCTTAAACATTGACCTTTTTGTCTGCAATTCGGTTATTAACTAGTAGCTGTAAAAAAGCGCTTTCTTACAAAAATTTTTCAAATCGTTAAATTTCTAATTATTGCCTAAATATTTTGCTGCTTTGGAAAATAGACCGACGCGATGGTGTAGTGGTTAGAGCGCCCGCTTCGAAGTCGGTAGACCAGGGGTTTATTCTCCTTGTCGAGTCATACCAAAAGACTTTAAAAAATGGCATCCGCAGCTTTCCTGCTTGGCGCTCGGCATTTAGGGAAGGTTGTGGAGAACAAGCCGGCAAGTTCGCTTGTTGTGTCCTTGGGCAAGGCACTTAACGGGACGCCCCACCTTTATGTGGAAGACAGGTGGCCCATAAACCTCGAAAAAGGCAACTCCCAAGCGAGTGCGGACTTCCCGTCCAAAATATAGCGATACAATTCGCTTTCTCGTGAATGGAGGATAAATATGGCAAATAAAACAAATAAAACAAAACAAAACAAATACTTAAATTTTTCAGTAGTAGATGGTCAATGATCTGAACCATGATATGCGTCATTACCTGCTGCCTCTTCTCTTCTCTGGGGCGTCCCTGCCTCCCCTTCAAGTTAATCTGATTCATTTCACTCAGTCGTCTCATGAATGGGCTTTCGTCTTCCAAACTCTTTTCCCGTTTCAGGTTTGGGAAGATTTGGAATAACAACAAAATTCTTTAGGTTCTTTTGGAGAGTCTTTGCATTCACTCGCCGACTTATGTTTTCTCCTTTCCACAGGAAGACTCTTTCTGCGGGCTCTGCCTCTCCTCCTTGGAACCCTCCTTATTTAGCGTGGAGCTCTTTCTACTCCACGCTCTCGCTCTTCGCTGCAATGGATACAGTCTACTGTTAAACTCGTATCTCTCTAGAATTAGCAGAAACGAGAATCCTTCATGCAGCGCCTGCGGTCATCCGATCCAGGACACCACTCATCTCATTCTGTACCGTACAACTACTGACCCTGCGCTGCACGCTTTCAGGCGACTCCTTTTTTATATACGATTCTGGTCCGAGCATTGGTGGGTTGCCTGGTTTCTGGAACTCCATGGTCTCCTGCCGCGCCCCAATATTTCTCGAAAGGAGTCTGGTATCAACAACAACGACCACTGTAACATAGTTTTAATAACTCTTGCCAAAAGCTTTTTGAAACGCTTTCACCAGTGGCGTCATCGTTTGTAATGGAAACAGTTAAAGGCAACAATTTGTAATGTTTTGGAACAGTATTTTTCATTCTTGTTTAAACCATTGTTTTTTCAGGGATCTGTGTTCTTTCCTTTGCCCGATGGTGGTGGCTTGCTCTACAACCTTGTCGGACAAGCGGATCCTCCAAAACCTTTAAGCAGTGTCAGCCGGGAAGTGCCATGCAAGACTGCTTACGTTGAGCTTCTACCCATTACCAACTGGCTCCGCAAGCCACAAAGGTTTGAATTGCATTTTTATTGTGTGTAAGGTTGCTTTTTAGCCGTATATGATCTGTTGTTGTTGTTGGTTTACCCCTTCTCTTCCTTGGGATGGAGGTATGGCGCGAACAGCAATCCAGGTTCACGCCATCAACCTAATTGAATTAGGCCAGGGGAAAAGTGGCGGCCCATTTCGAACCAGTCGTGGATGTTGATTGCCGACTGGTAGCCCCACCACCAACAAGGCGGACTGCCATTGGTGGGTACCCAAAAGTCGTCTCTTACGACATGCTGGGTGAGCAGCTTCACTATTCTAACCCGGTGAAGCACGAAGAACATTCTCTATATGATCTCGCGGTGACAGGCAGATGTTTCGTCAGGTTGGAAGTTGGTTACTAAACCTGTTGTAGGGGGTATTAGCCAGCCACAAAAGCCAGTCCACCTTGGTGGTGGAGTTGCTTTGCAGTCTGCATCCTTGATCGGTTTGAAACAGATTGCAGCTCTTTGCTGTACCTTAGTCAATATGCTTTAGTCCTTGAAGTTTTCCAGTGTGGTCCCTTATATCCCGTTATATATTACTACATAAGAAATGCACTGAACAAAAAGTCTAGTTCGAAAGCGATGGTGCATTGGTAGACATATATTGAATCAGCATGTTTGAGCCTGCGAAACGCGGAAAAAATGACGTAAAATCGACTTTCTTTTGAAGAGTAAACATTTTATAAAGCATTGACTTGCAATAACCATAATTGCATGTTGAATATCTGCGTAGTTTTTGCAGTGATGAATCTTTGAGAAAGGCACTTTTGTGGCAGTAATATACTGTCTAGAAGTACCGGCAACTCCTTAGCAAGTCTGAACATAAGTTGTTCTTTGTATAAAGGTTGCTGTGACCGCGGAATAGAAAGGTGTAATTCCACTTCTTAACTAAAATTTTGATCAGATTTAAGGTAAATGTTGAAATGATCAAACCAGAGAAGTTGGACGCCGGTACAACGTTGAAAGGACTTGATTACATTGACGTGCCAGGATCGTCGAAGAGAGATTACAAACTAAATTTCTTTGCGCACAAAGAAGGAACGTTTGGCGCTAAAGTAAGTATTCATTGGAAACATAGTGGTACAATATGTAAGGAGGCAGTGATGTTATTTACGTACAGTGCTAACCATTTGAACCTCAATAAAAGTTGGTTTTGGGTGAGTGGAAGGTCATGTTGCTGGAAGGTATAATTTCGAAAAACATGATAGTTTTTGTGCATTTCATAGATGGTACTTATTTGCTCTTTAAGTGCAGTCGGCTAAGCTTTGCTTGCATGCGTACAAACACACTTTTGATTGCGATTTTCGCAAACGCTGCGAAGCAAGAAAGCTTGATTCGCAGTCATGAGCGTACAGATATAGGGCGGCCTGATTATGGGCCGATGTGCCTTGGTAAAGGAACTATACGCCAATTCATTTGCATAATTGCACTTCCAATGGCAGAAATGTAGCAATGGTAGCTTCAAAGCGAACCTAAACACCAGTTGTCCTGCGATGTATTTAAACACACACGACTCGTATGATTTTTGTTTAGGTCATCTTCCGAAACGAAAAAACAGGAGAGTATTTGTTCTTCTACATCACCATTCGAGCCACGTCGGCAGGAATCATAGCAACGATCGAGCTTGACACACCAGTGCGCCGGAGTGCGGTGCATACCATTAAGATAGAAAATCCTCTTCCATATCCAGTGGCTTTTCAGACCGAATGCAAAGTACCGGACATTAATCTACCACCTCAGTTTACTGTTCCTGCAAATTCAGAGGTGAGTTGCTGTTAAGAGTTTGCATTTTAGCCTCCGAATGGTCAAGGACAATTCTGGCTTCGTGGTGTATGCTTCTCTGCTAAACTCCACACTTCATCGCTGTCCTAAAAACAAAATAATGTGCTTTGTAAACCATTGCTCGGCAACGCTGCTTTTCGTAGTCGCCAGTTTCTTGATCATGAACATGATAACCTTACGAGTTATTCGTTGTTTCGTTTGAGCAAAGCCCGTTGTATTAATTATCTCTTCTTGGTCGGGGTGCTTGAGGTAAAGTACGCTGCCCCAGCAGTATTGCCAACTGAAGCTGATTGCAACGTCGCTTGTACAAGCTCGTCAGGTATGGTCACACAGCCTACCGTAAGTCCAGGAAGTCTCTACGGTAATAAGCTACATGAAAAACTTAAGCATTACAAATATTGTTGCTTCTAGGGAACCTGTACGTTTGAATACCAGCCTTTGAGAGTCGGTGAAGGAACGGGCAAAGTCTTACTAGCCAACAACGATCTGGGGCTGTACACGTACGATTTGGTGTTGAAAGCAACCCCAGCCGGACTTGAAAAGACCACGTATTTCAAAACTAACCTTGGAAGCAGTCAGACAGTAACTATAAGGTTCCAGAATTATGCAAGACAGAAGACAGACTACACATGCAAGGTAGAGTAATTACTAGCCACTAACTTTTAATTAATTTCCATCAACGCCAAAGCGGCTACAAGTACGATTTTCAAAGTGGTGTGATGGGTTTGAGCGATGTTTTTATGTCATTAATAATTGACTGGTTATGCCATCAAAACCTCGACCTGCTTGTGTTGTAGCCTTGGGAAAAGCACTTCACAGTGATCTGCTGGTTGACCGACTGTACGTAACACCGAGAAGTTTAATCGGCATCTTGTACATTGGGGCTCCAAAGCCGATCCCGACCATGTGTTCTTTGCTTAGATTCACTTTTGCTATCTTGTTGGATGAGAGATTAGAATGTAGCGTCAAAAATGTTGTGTTCTTCATGGTCATTTTGTTCATAATGAGAATTCCACTAACCTTTAGAATAGAGACACGATGTGACGGGAAGCATTTAAGTTTACATTTTTGAAAAAGTAGTTAATACATGCCGATCAAGCTGCAAGAAGCAACAGTTCATTACCACTCCCCACTGTCGCGAAACCGGCAACACGTTGCCACGTTCTCCACCGCCTTGCTCTGCCAAACTGACGTAGCGCTGCTTGATTTCAATGCACACAGTTAAAGGTCTCAACATATTGTTTCTAGTTCGACAGCAACGAGTGGAGTGGTGAGAAGAACGTGACCGCCGCACCCGCCTCATCCGGCAGTGGAACTGAAGTCAGTTTCGACGTCATGTACGAGCCCATCAATCTTGGGGCGGCCAGAGGCATGCTGACCCTCAGCTCTCCCGTGGGGGGTGAGTTCGCGTTTCCCCTGCACGGCACCTGCGGACCCCCAAAACCGCAAGGACCGTTTGTTGTGCGGAACAAATCAAGTGTCTCCATTCCATTCAGAAATATTTTCCCATCATCTCAAGCCTTCACCTTCCAGGTAGGTTTAATTTGAAGAATCGCTAAAACCATCTTTAACTGCACTCACAGTTACCCATGCATAGGTCGCTTATACTTAACACGGAGCAGCGCGAAACGCTAAAATGATTCCGATAAAACCGATCACGAGTCATTGTGGAAATTGAAAGACCGTCAGTTGAATGTCCGTGTGGGTTGTAGGCCGAGGAACAAATGGAAGAAATAAGTGGTTGAAACCATCTCCATTAGTGATGTTACTTTGCTTCAAAAAAGATAAAGATCTTTTTTCGAGACACCCGACAATTCTTTAATTGGAAAATCCCGTTACTCTTAAAGTTGGTTCTGTGACAAATATGGTATTCTGCGCCTTGTAGGTAATTCTTGTTGACCAAGGAAGTTGACAGCGATTTCTCCAGTTTTATTGTACTGTCCTTAATTGTAATAGACTCTTCCGGTAGTACTGGTAAGTCAAAAGCGGTTGTGAGCAACTGTTTTGTGTAAACTGAAAGGTTCTTTCGTGACCGGGAGATAAAGAAGTAGAACTAGTGACTATTCTTCTCACTGAAACCATTTTTCTAGGTCGACAACCCATCATTTAGTGTCAAGCCGACGGAAACCATCCGAGGAAAGAAGACTTACAATATCACAGTGTCATTTGAAGGAACGTCCTCTCCCGGTTCGGTTGTGACTGGCAAACTGACTTTGACTAGCGTGAGGGGTACAGTTTCGACTAGCTGGGTGTTCTACTTGAAAGGAGTCATTCCCGAACAACATGCGGCGTAAAAATTGGTCATGATTTTCAGTGTTTCTTTCGTAGCTTCTATTGCATTGTACATTTTTAACATTGTATTTTGTTAACAGAAATTTATTATGTGTTATTGTTGATGTATTGAAATAAAATAGCTGAACTGCGTAAAAACTAAAAGGCATACTACAAACGAGTTTACTCTTAAAAAGTGAACTTGGCAGAGAATTTTAGTTTGTTTTATCATTACGTCAAATCAGCTCGTGTCTAACGTAATAATAAAAGAAACTGAAATCCATGCTCGTCTTTTGCCAGGGTAAACATTAAGTCACAATGTTGAAAAACTTGGCGGTACCACCGTTTTGCCAAGTGCATTGGGAAACTGCGACTTTCTGGTGGTGCCAATTGTCGCTTTTACTCTTCTCAACCAGTAAAGTTAGAGGACAAAGGGGCTGTATCCTCAAAGGAAGTTGTTTAAAAAGCTCGTGTTAGATAAATAAGGACATTTCTCATTTTAAAATAATTTGTGAAAAAAATTACATTTCCAATGAAGGTTATTTCCCCTCAACTTTTTCGGAAAAGGATGTAATGGGGGGTTTCCTTTGTCTGTCATCTACAGTCTTTGGAATCCCTCTCATTTTTGCTTTTCTCATACTCCAGTAGAGGTGTACCATCAATTCAAATTGTTTTGACACACAGCTTCTTCCGTCAATCTCGACGGAAGAACTTTGCAAAGTGATTTCTTTTCGATTCAGTTGTGCATCCACTTGTATATTTTAAACTTTTCTTCTTCCTTTGGTCGGAGGCAAGGCATGAAACATTAATATAAGTTTGCCCTGCAAACTTAATCAAAATCAGGTTCGGGAAAGAGAGAGTCCATTTCGAAACCGTCACGAAATAGAAAATGCAGAATGGTAACCTCACCATCAACAAAGAGTCGGAGAGAACTACCCAGAAGTCATTTTTAGGACATGTTAGGTTAGCAGTTTCAGCATACTAAGTCGGTAAACCACAAGTCGTTCTTATAACGCTTTTCGGTATCGCATTAGATCAAGAAAAATTGAGTATTGTACGCACAAATGCCGAGTCATCCGGTAACAATTTCATCTCTTATTTTTTCTTGATCCTCTATAGCAGGGGTGGGCAATTGTTTTGGCTTGCGGGCCGCATCGCGGTCACGGAAGCTAGCTGAGGGTCGCACTTTTAACGAACGCATTGGTATATTATTCTAATTGATTTGCATTTTAAATTTGGTATAACATTAAAAACTAACAATTATTAGACAAATGAATCAAAGTAGTTTTAATTTAAAATGCAAGCACATTTGATTGTCAAAGTCTATCAATGAGAAAAATGCACCCAATCACGTTCTTCTACATTGATTAATTTTTTTGATTATTTGCTTGAGGCTTTCGCAGGCCGCAGTTTGCCCACCTCTGCTCTCTAGTGTCGTTGCGCTGCATTTTGTCCTGATCCTCTATAGTGCCGTTGCGCCGCACAGTAATAAATATGACATACGACGTACGACATCCGATTGGGTTATTGAAAGAGACTTTGCATTGCCATAAATAATTGTGTTGCAAAAATATAGATGGCACAGAAGAAAAATATCAGAACCAATATAGATGGCACAAAAGTCTGTTCCTGAATGGCAGCAAACCTCACGCTGGGCGGAATTAAAATCACTTTGTCACCACAAACTATCTCGATGCGCAAACCAAGGCTTTTGGTCAAAGAAACACTTTTCACCGCTAGCGGCTACAAAACTCGCCATTTATTAATGCCGCGTGTGATTGCAATCCAACAACTCTATTATCGTTACTAAAGGATAAAGTTGTTTTGTGATTACCTCGCTGTCCTTTCACGATCTTATTTACATTGACACCAGGCAAAGATCACCAGTTTTTCCGGTGATCTAAGCGACCGGTTGAGCGATCTTTCACTTTCTTGTCCATATCCACGATTTTTACAGATTTAATGAATTTGTAAAAAATAATAATTATAAAATATAAGCTATACGTATTAAAACATAACTACAACGATATCAGTTGACACGTATCTAGGCAAGTTTATTGTAGTACTGTACACCACAGCAAAAAATTCACAATTGAGCACCACTTGACAGTAGACAACAATCTGTACGAATGTCGCGAGACCCGCGGGTGATTTCTATCAGGCCGTGTTCCTGTCAATCAAATTTTACAAAATGAAATCTAGTAGCCATGAGAAAAAAATCACAAACACCATGGACATAAAAAAGTAGGTCTTGAACATGTTTTTGATCACTGGGGAGAAGATGGGATCAAATGGGCGCCAAGGGCTCAAACATCTTGGTGGACATTGGCCTTGGGAGAAATTAATTCCAAAAAAGAGATATCGGGCCAGTTAAGATCAGGTTTAAAAATGCGCCTCCAAATAAATGTCCCAGATCAAATAAAATTCCACACACTTGGCCAACTGTTAACGGTGCCTTGGGGTTTACGCAAGCCGAACAATAGCTTCTCCGTTTACAACAACGACAGGATGTACAGGTCCGTTGCATTTAAAAGTTTTTTGGAAGAGTTCTCTTAGCTCCTCGTTTTGAAGAACTTCGTAAAATCGTGCAATTGCTTCATCTTGCTCAAAACTCAAGTAAATGCGGGCGACGAAATCGTGCTTGCCGATTGTACAGGTGCTTCGTGCATTAACTCCTTCCAATTCGCTACCGGATGTAAAAGGCAAGTCACCATCATACATTAAAATAGATCCAGGAAGAACAGCAAGAAAGGCCCCGCTTCTACAACAAAAGATCACAACGCGTTATTGCGGCATACAATAGTCGTACAGGATGATGGGTCAGCTCTGCCAATCTTTGGGAAAAATACAAGACATATAAAATAGCATTATATTGTATGGAGAAAAGGGCATTAAGATTTTCATACCCCTACCACGAATATAAAACCATTCTCCCTCTGAGAAAAGTTCTTTTAAGAACTTTGGTAGTAGAAGGACATTAGGTGCTGCAAATGATTTAACTTGAAGATGAGAAAATACTAAAGATATTTACTGTATGCGCGGTAAGCACCTACTCTTAACAATTGCTCACCTGCCTCTTGTGTTACTTCCATGCAGTTTCTCGTCAGCGCTCAAATTGCACACCCCTACGAGAATGCGTCTCGCTCCAAATGACGTTACGTGAACCTGCCACACGTGCTCGCCATAGGTAAAAGCGGCAGTGCCTAAGGTAATACAGTAACAAAAGTTACCTTCAAGCAGCAAAGCAACAACGCAAACTAGGTACTATTCGTGTTCCTTTGGTTGGAACAAAAAATTTGCAAGTTTGCGCGAGGGTTTACTTGATTCAAAATGTGAATCGTATATTGGTTAAGCGGATCATTGCGAGCTAGAAGAGACGTATCAATCAAACCTTTGCCCTTTCTTTTAATAGCCAACCAAAAAAGCAAGAAAAAGATCGATTTTTCAAAGGCCCTGCGAGCTTCCACAGACAACAGCGCCTCTGGTGAAGTGGAAATACGCATTTTTCCAACGAGTTTTATGTCGGTGTCTATCAAATGCAATTCCTACCTCGCAAAACACACGGTTCCCAGTGGACTTTCGGAATATGGGCAATTTTTCCATTGGATTCGGTTGTAATAGAGGAATCATGATTGACCGTCACCCACTGGAAATCTTCACCTAAACAGTGAAAGTACGACGTTGAGTTGCAACGTACAAAATGATTGAACAAAAAGGCTTTATGAGGCGCTACGAATCAAAGGTTAAGTACGTTGGAGCACAGGAAAACGACGTTTTAAGTTGCATCAGGTGATGCTTTCTGTTGCTGGACAGCATGAATCTCAAATTTAGATCTGGCTAATAGAATTTAGCCAAGCTTAAATAAGCAATGTATAACCTTCACACAAGCCTTGGTTTCAGCTTTTATTTACGTCACATTCGTGAGGAGGCCTATGATATTGCATTCCATAAAAATGAGTTCGGAGTTTCTACCATTGCACATGCTACCACATATCCTTATTCAAGCGATAACATCAACTGACGCTGAATACAATCGGCTCTACTTCGCGGAACAATAAAAGCTTCATCTTGTGGATCAAGAAAATCAACTTTTTCTAACTCCGCCTTAACGGATTGCAAATCAAGACTCAATGAACGCGACGGAACGTCAATCTCCATTCCTTCAAGTTCGTTCATATTGTTCAAAACCTCTTTCAATCTAAAAAATGAGTGAATGATTCAAGATTAAAGTCTTTTAGGCCTTGGAGGTATTTTTTTGTGACGAAATTTGACGGACCACAAGGTATTGCCGTCAACCGGAGTTTACACAAAAAAGAATGGCAGCAAAAGCACAGCATGAAAAATTCATCTAGTCAAGCTTATGAGCATATGATCTAATTGCAGGTTTGGTCATACTGAGCAACCGCGATGAAGATGGCTTGGTTCCCTACTATCTCTCTGTCATCTAAAGAGCGAGGAATACTTTTACGTGTTTTCTTGAAGACGCAATAAACTCGTCTATTCTAGAAAATGATAAGCAAAAATTAGTGATAAAATGTGACCAGTCGAAAAGACGTTACTACAAGACATATAGATTCCGTTGCATTTCCAAACGCCAATTTGATATTTCAAGACAAAATTATCATTTTAATGACTTTCGATTTGTTAGCCAAATTCAGTTGAAAAGCTTTTGATACAGCAAATATTCCCCTAAGTTTATATAGTTTGCTTCATGCATAGTTTGTAACTATGGTCGCTTAATGAGTTTAAATCAGAGCATTAGAACTTACTTCAGCTCCACCATGCGAGAGGTCTGAAGGAAAAAGATAGGATCACTCTCCTTTAGAACCTCCTCCGCAAAATTGCTGATGGAAGCAGCCATTAACAGCTGATGGTGGCACTGCAATTCTAATGAAAAACCACATCTTTTCAAGTTTCAAGATGAATTGAACAAAAATTTGTATACCTTGCTTTATATATTGCTCATTATTACGAAACCTTGATTCTGATTTTGCCAGCAGTTCACTTCGTTTTGCTTCCAAAGCTCGATATATGCCATCTAGCGACGAATGAATCATCTCCCGTGTTTCCGCATCTCGACGCTATAAAGTAACCTTTAATGATGGGTAAAGCACAATTACGCAACTACAGTAAAGAGGGAAATCTATAAATCTGCTAATATCTACATTACAAGTAACCCAACCTGAATATACGCTATTAAATAAACAAAATGATCTCCGTGAAATTTAGGGCAAGCTATCCCCTTTCTTGAGGCCACGCAAAAAGATATCCTTATCCTCAACGTGAAGTCACAACAACACAGCATACTTCCAATTCAGCAAACGCTTGTTCAAGTTCACGGATCTTTCCTCCACATTTCTCTTTTTTCTTTCGCAGTTTTTCTAAATCAGCGCACAGACGCTCTTTGCCTTCCCTGAAAACGTTTGCGAGCGTGTTATCGCATTACTACAGATAGGCGGCGCGCTTCTTTGTTGTATAATCGGCGCAGACCTCCAGCTCGTTTCGTAAGAGAACAATACTGAGACCGTGGAGCGGAAACGTATTTGGAGTCAGGGAAAGGGGAGTTGATACGATAAAGAAATTAGCAAAAACGATCAGATGGAATCAAAAAATGAAGAGGAGGGTTGAAGCTTGTCCTCCCCCTATTAAACCGCCTCTGCGAAAAAAAATCACCATGGTATGTACAACAGAAAATAGACATCGGAATTCGCATTGTTGATAGGATCATTTCTACGATCATAAAAAATTGTTGCTTTTAGTCTACAAAAATTTATACGATCATAAAAAAATGTCCTTGAAATTATTGGATCTGTTGTTGTTCAGCAACAGATCCAATAATTTCAAGAACACTTTTTTCTTTAGTCGAACAGCTAACCTGCACGCAACTTTGGCTGAAGTGATAGAATGATTGACGTGACCGCCACCGCCCGTCTTGCAAAGTCTGCAGACCGATTTCTTACATTTGTTGCAGTACATGTTTACTTCGTTCGAATGTTCCGGACAAAGCAGCACCTGAGAACGACATGTATCCACAGTTACCGATGGTATAACCAAACTTATTTAAAGCATATCTACAACCTTGGGTCGGCTAAAGTTGTTGGTAGGTCCAATAAAATTGTGACGAGCTTTTTTCGTTCCCCAAACGTGCACGGTTTTGAAGCATTCGTTACAGTAGCTAAGCTGCAAATATAAAACATTAAAATAATTGTAATATTCTCGACCTTAGTCACAACAAGCAAGATAATCCACATATCCAAGACTATCCTGCTAGAGTTTGATTACTGTTTTCCAATTTTAATTGTCATATCCAAGAGTTAAACGGCTTGTTTGATGTGTACTGTCTAGTAAAACATCGGAAAAATACATTAGTTGCGAAAATGTGCAGTATTTTTAATTAACGAAAGCCAAGACTTTTACAAGGTTCTCCTCTAACCTTGATCAACAGCAACTTAGGGGTTGTCGGAATGGGACATTTCTTTGACTTCGGTGAGGGCCCTGAAGTTAACCTTCTACTAACTTTTTAAACGTGCAGAAGAGTCGATGGTATTTCTCAATGGCTTTGCAAGTCCTTCAAAAATGACCATTGCGTAGTTTTAATTAAACACTCAATGGCCCATATACACGCTCTAAATACATAATTACATTAACAGCATGCAAACATAGCTCGTGAAATACAAGAAGTGATAAAAAGATTGTTTTCCATCCAAATGTGATTGTGCCTTGCAAAGTAATTAACAAAACGCAATCGCACTAATCACCAACTAACCTTGCAGTCTAAACATGACCTTGTGGCATCTGATGCAGGCGGCTTGCAATAACCACATCTGATGGCAACTGCTGCTTTTGCTTTCGACCGAAAGCGCTCTACGATGCTCTCCAGCGCAAAATTCCTGTAAAATCAACATTTTTTTAATGAAAAGCAGTAGTGCTAGCAGAGCGCTGCTAAATCATCAGGGTTCAAATAGAGGGTAGAAGTACCATCCAGTGCAAAAGCTCTACATTCGAACGACCAACTGTCATCAGCACAGATCCGGAGTTCAAGTAAATTGCTTTCGCAGAAAAAAGCCAAGTGGTGTGACAACATACACTCGCAAATCGATGGAGGGGGATTAGTTGAAGCACTGGATTTACGACAAAGGATATGCAAAAAAAATCGTGGTCCACTTTTTCAAACTTGCATCAAAAAGGCGAAAGCAGTTTTTCTCTGAGCAACTGTTTACTACATTAAAACAAAAACGGACAATATTTTCATACACATTGAGTAGTTTCTTGTATTGATGGTTTGACATGCCAAGCTTTTAATATTAAAAACTCCATTCAATAGCATTTTATTTCCATTTCTTTTCTTGAAAGTTTTAAAAAAATGCTTTTGCAACAAATCTCCACAAAAATTACATAAAAGCCTTAAAAACAGATGATTAGCATTGCATTAAAAGGAATGAGCTTGAACAAACACGTTTTGCTCTCCATCCGGCTACTGATAAGTGCGTCACAAAAAATAACATAAAAAAATTGGTTTCCTTAACTAACCGGAACAATCCTGACATTCCGTTCTTTCCTAGTTCTACCATCTCACGGCAGTTTGGACAAAATAAACTTTTGACTTTGTTACGTTTCAGTGTTCCGTATATCTGAGCAAAAAAATTATTAAAATTCTACAAAAATCTAACAATTTTCCTGAAGATTTTCAAGGAAAAATTGTGTACGTAATTAGATTTACTAAGGAAGCTTAGAATTAGCTCGTTGCTTTGGAAATTTCGATTATTCCGTTTTTCATTTGAATTCGCAATCAATCTGATTGGCAGTTTCATCAGATGTCACGACTGAGTTAGAACCTATTGCCTTGTCTTTTGAAAGTTTAAGACGTTTCCGTTACTTCATCTTGACACCATTAATTTCTGACCTGCAATTCTGAGCTCACCTGCTGAGAGCGACATCTCGCGGACATTGAACGTGACATCGACGAGGTTGAGTTGCTGCGTCGAAGAGGAGTCGCTGACCGCGTATGAAGCCCCAGCTTCGCTGCAGGGGTGTTTTGAGGCTTGCTCGTGGGGGAGAACAAAGGGCTGGTTGCAGGCGTCGATGCTTCTGGCCTGTTGTACTAAATACATTTTTTTTCTGCATAAATAGCAATGTTTTGTGCTACATTATACAAGATTGGAAACAAAGTGCTCGTTTAAGGGCTGACTTGCCAAGATAGCTAATTAAAGGCGAAATGCTTTTGCATCACGCCTCTACAAAATGAAACAGTGTTGGGAGCATTTCAAAAAGCTACCGCAATTCTTCAACTACTTTTGTGAACCACACGAAGGCGGAAACTTCTAGCTTGGCCAAAAGACGGACATGCAAAGGAAGTCTCCCAAAATCAAGAAGTTTTATAGCGCTTAAGATTGACTAATTTTCACAATAAGTTTTATAGTGCTTAAGATTGACTAATTTTCACAATAAGTTTTATAGTGCTTAAGATTGACTAATTTTCACAAGAAGTTTTATAGCGCTTAAGATTGACTAATTTTCACAATAAAGTATTGAACAAGCACGAATCCATCTTCGATGAAATTCTGGAAAATTCTTTGAACAACAATTCATACCAACTTGACATAAAATTGATGATCCTTACTGTTGTTGCCGTCGTGTGAAACACCATTAACACCAACAAAACTTACCTGGAAATGCAAACAATCGTTTGTTGATAATACAAAAGACGATTCGCTTTCCGCTCGAAGACCGGAATTGGATGAGAGCGTCGTGTCGGCAGAAGGAATGTGAGAAAAATCCGCTCCACGCATGTTCGACACGTTACGATATCGTGACGGAGAAAGAAGAGGCGACATGGTAACTGATGAAAAGGAATTAAACAATTGTGTTATGAAGTGATGTGAGTTGTACGTGCATCTTCTCATACGAAACACTTTTGTTCAGACCAGCTTCGGAGTCAGTTGCACAGCGGACACCATTGAGGTCGCCAGAAAAAATTTTGTAGGAAAGGTGGAATATATTTTTTAAACTTTCTTCTTTCCTCTTTGTTTGATGATCTATTTTTTGGAGATCAACGTTTTGCTGACGTTATAGTTAAAACTATCTTATTTTTTGATCGAATTCAAGAAATTCGAGGAGCATGACCCCTTCGCTCTCCCTAGCTATGTCTATGCTTGATGGAGTGCACATCTATTTAAACAACTAAATTCAGCGAGAGAATTGTAGACGTACGATGTGTAAAATTAAAAACAGGCTGATTCGCCCTTACGATGGAAGGCTGCTCTGAGAGCCCAACAATTACTACGCAAATACCGCGTGAAGTGGTTTTCTATACCCTTTGCATAATGCCACTGAGCACTACACCAGACATCCAGCAGCAAACCAAACGTGGGACCAAACTCTTTGCCATTCTGTATTCAATCACCCACTTGCTGATACGTCGATGGGTTTGGGCGATCCCACGACGGATGAAGAATCTGCCGCTCCTAACGCGTCCATGTTTTCTGATGAAAGCAGCTGGGCACGCGCGCAACCATAGCAAAGACTGTGTTGACAGGGAAGCAATACTGGATGCGTGTACAGTTCCTGGCACAGCGGACAAAGCAGCAGCTGCCCGTACGACGTCATCTATTGAAATATTTGTGAAGACAAAATGGTAGCAACAGAATTTCATTTCATAATAAATCAATATGTGATTATTACGCGCATAACGTTAGTGTGTGATTATTACGCACATAACACCAGTGCTATCAAAAGAAACACTTTTCACAATCTTGCAGGGCGAAGCCAAGATTTTGAATAGAGGGGAAACAAAAATCTTTCCCAATTTGAGGGGTGAACTTTAAAGTCTCCAGGCGCTAAATTCGCCATAATTTTTAACACAAAATTTTCACCAAGACATGCCTTTCTCGCCTCCTTCTTTACGCCCCAGTACTGCTGCTGACAAATTTGATTAACCTGCTTTAAAGATTAGATACGCGGTGATGAGATATAAGTTTTATTATTCCCTTTGCAAGTTTAAGTAAATTGGTCAAATAGGCCTTTGTTTTTCGCTTCTCGGTCAAATCGCAAAATGCAGTGTTTGAATAGAAAATTAGAGACTGGGCAATTGCCACTAACTTCTTTTAAACAGACGGCTGCTGCAGCTGGCTTCCTTTCTCAGCATAAAACAGCTTTGATAAAAATTCTATCCTAACTACCTGAAAACGACAGCTTGAACCTCAACTCTGCTGTAACGCAAGTAAACACATCATAAAATTCGCAGCATATCATTAACACGTGTGATGTATCAATATGTAAATACAAGGCAGCCTTTGATTAGTAAGCAGTATATAGAGTAAACCAAGCTCAGCTTTACATGGATGCGTATCAGAACTGATACATGACTTACCGTGACGAGAGAAAACGGCGGTAGCTTGCTCTTGCGAAACAACTTAGCATGCAGCCCCAAATTTTTGTTTCAATTTTCAAACCAAAATCAGAATAATTATAATGCTTCCTTTTCCGCCCCAGGCAATTTTTCCGGATAGGCTAAGGTCGCGAGTGTAAATAACAAGATCTAAGCATTGCAATGTGTTCTTTTACATTCCACCGAAAGTCTCAAATTGATAAACATAATTCTTGATAAAGCAAATACACAATTGTATTTCATAGTTACATACATTTTCAAGGTCGTAGTAAATAATAATCCAGGGGCAGTCCTACCTTTTACGCCCCCCCAAAAGTGTGAAAGCTTTACTGTTTTTAGACATAGTAATTTCTGGGGGTGAAAAGTTTTTTCTTTAAAGAAAACATGCCACATTGAACTCTACTCTTCGCCTGCACGTTCAAGCTAATGTCTAAATAATGTACATGTAACACAGTCTGGCTGGGGAGGAGGAAGGCACCAAAAAGTAGTTCAAACTCAAAAAAAATACTTGAGTGTTTCGCACATCCCTCCATTAACCTCCGTAAAACATTAAGTAACCAAGACATCTCCGCTTGAGGTCCTCGTCATTACTAAACTTCAGCATGCATGTCAACAACTTTCAATGTACGGTAACTAATTACTTACTCTTGCTTTAAAATCACTACAGCACAGTTTCACTGTGAATGTGCAATGCATAGTTGTTACAAGAGTAACAGTCACTAGCATATGGCAAGGTTCATGGTTTTCAAGTGGTTTTTATCGATTGGTTACCGCGGTCACATTCATAGCGAAATGAACAATTCACAAAATAAACATTGCTGCTACAATAAACCAAAGACAAAAATGTCAAAATCTGCATGTTTAGTACAACAAAAACATCAATGAAAACCTGGTAGTTGCTAATTGTAACGCACAATTAAAGCAAATAAAGCCGATCAAACTTTTAAAGACAAAAACTGAACTCGGATCTGTACTTTCTCTGCATCTCCTTGTCCTTTGTTTTTTCCCGCCAACTTTTGCTCGCTTAACCAAGTTGGTGCAAGAAAACGTAATCCATGCGTTGAAAGTAATCATGCAACTGCTATCAAATTGTCTTGAGACATTTCTTTACTACCCTCCACGTTGCAAAAATTTGCTGCATGACGACATAAATATTGAAAAAAAGACTTATTTCCGGCACGCGAAAACCAGCAGACAGATTACCTAATGCATAGCACTCACGATAAATTCTTGCATTTGGATAAGAAATTTTTTGATTCATAGCCCACACACAAAGGCCATCGAGCGTTTGAACGTAAAATTTCGTTGCGTTTTGTTTCTACTTTAGAGGGTTACCAATATTAAGCGTTCGGAAATCTTTCTCTTGGTGGCTGGGAAATCAAGATTACAAATCTAATAATTAAAAAATGCGGACACATTTTACGCTGGTCGGAAGCTTTAATTTTTATTTTGCATTTGAAAATAATTTAATCCCCTTTTAAACATCATCGTTCCACCGATACTTTTACGCTTAAGCAGCAAACAGGTCACTCAACTTTTATATTGCTAATTTTCGACCATAAGACATAGGAAGTCGCAAAAATGAATCGTCAAATTAGGTTTGGAATAGCTATAGGAATCAGAAACTAAAATATTGAAACCGATAATCAAAAACGGACTTACATTTTGATCGTCGCCATGATTACATGAAGATGGTAGCTCTGATGTTAACACTGATTGCGCTCTGAGCAGATCAATTGGATGTCTTTGCCTTTTTGGAGGAGATATTGACTGCTTCATAGCCCATGACTTAATGGCTCCAAGCATTGTGCAGCAATTGAAACTCGCGTATAACTTATTTCAGTATTTACTTTGCAAACCTGCAATGTTGTGTGTTACTTCTTACTGATAAGTCCTACTGCAAATCTATCCAACCGCTTCTGACTTGGTCTTACTGCAAATGACGGGGCGAAGTTAAAAAGACTTTTTTTCTTTTTTGGCTACAATCACCTCAAGGAGATCTACCACGCAGCACCTCAAATAAATTGTTGCTAGCGCGCGGGAAAAACAAATGGTTTTCACAGAAAACAAGCTTTGAGATAAGCACGCGATGAAGCCTTTTAAACAATACAGCAAATAAAAAACTAGGCCACATTAAACTGCAGAACAAAAGAATCTCGGTCAATAAGTAGCAATCCATTTTCGTCCAAAAACAGCACAGCAGAAACCGAAATCAAACAGCAGCATACGAAAAAGGAGTGGATGGCTTAAATGCTCAATTTCATTTCTTGATACCAAGCCAAATTTGAAATTCTGTGGAACCATAGCCATTAAATAAAAGCAATGGTAATTAGGCCAAATTATTTGACACAAGCGTAGCCGGGAGCAAAGTTTAGGGGCAATTTTCTCATTATAGAAAAAGAATGATATATTTGCCAAATATAAAAGAAATGATAAATCATAAGAAAATATGCTGCGTTGCCAATTAGGAGCAAAGCTTTATAACTTCAGATCTTCGCTTATGATTTTCAGACTTATAAAAGAAACGCGATTCAAAAAGGACACCAAGCGCTTTAGAAATAGTCGTCAAAATGTCCTGGAAGTTTCAAACAATTTCAAAATTTTTTCTGCAACTTTTTGCTTATTTCACAAAAAATGAAAGTGCTTGATCAATCTAGACCTGAGGACGAGAATATATCACTCTACTTAAAAAGCATGACTTAGCAAGCTCTTGTTGCTATATGTAACATCAGTCATGCCAAATCATAAATCCCATGCTAGTATATTTAAGCTGAATAAATAGAATGTTTAGGTCATTGTCTTAAAAAAATAAAACTGAAAACTACAAGCCTGTAAGAAAACTTTACCGTACTATGCATATTCAAGTTTCATTTATCAAATCGGATCACTTTTTTCTTTTTTAGAAGACTTGTTTCTCTTGCACAATGGTTTTTAAACTGGTATCCGCTAACCTTTGAATGTGAGCAAGAAATTTATAAGGAGTCCGCAACAACCTTACAGACTAACTTTTGGAAGCCCACCATAATTACTCTTCAGAAAAAGGTCAGTACGGTACTAGCTGGTATGTAAAGAAGAGCAAATAGCCTCCTTCAACAACATGCTCTTCAAGTAAAAGCAAGAAGAACGAGTTGATAAAGCAGTCCTCCATTAAGCCATTCCTTGGCATTTTTATGCCCGGGTTAAAAATAACTAGCTGATCATAGCTAGTGACTGATCCAGATACTGTTAATGAGAAGAATGTGGGGGAGGGGCTGAAAAATTTAAATTGATGCATCATCTATCGAAGTAGGATGTGAATATCTTCTTTTGAAGATTAGCTTTTTCGAAGTCCGAGTTCTTAAACAACATGCTTTTACGATGCAAATACAAGCAAATAGGTTTACAATACCAAAACTTTAAAATGCTTGTGGGGGATGCATCCCCACCTCCCCCTTGAATCCGCCGCTGGTCATAACAGTGGCATCACTGGTAGGGGAGCTTCCACCCATGAACCTCGCAGAAAATTTATCTCTAAAAAAGGTCGTGGAGGCTACATCGGGAGAAGGCATTTTTAGGTCCTTTCCAAAGGTTCCACACTCTTCAGCAACACCACTGGTTCTAAACACTAGTCATGTTTTTGCATTTACGAAGAGGAAGTCTAACCTCAAAGAAACTTGATTTTCTCCTAATTTCTTTGATCCGAGCCCGGATTATGCCATTTTTAGGTAAAACAGCAAGTGTTTGGGTCTTGCACAATGAGGTACTGTTCTTTTTTTCGATTTTGCCTCAAACTTTAGAGTCTATCAAATTTTCCTTAATTTGTTATCATCAACAAAACGGAATTTGCTTAATCTATTTTCATCAAATCAATTTTAGTTGGCAATCCAATCTATTACATGCAACTTGGACGTGAAATTTACGTTAAAACAAAGCTGAATTGACATGTGTAATTTTAGACAAACTATCGTTTAAAAACAATAAAAATTTCTGGAAAACTTTGTCCCCAAGTATTTTTCATGTTATGATCTTCTACAAGCAACTTTACGGTTAATATTTTTTGATCAAGATAACTCGTAGTCTAGCTCAAAATTCACTTTACTAAGGGTAATAACAGAGCTTAAAAGGGTGTAGGATGTGGAAGAAGATACCATCTCTCCTTGAGAAATCCTCCTTTTACTTTTATGATAATTCAAAGTCGAATGTGATTGATTACTATTGTAAGCAGATAGATTCGTTTTTTTGACCATTTATTGTCAAAACTTGACGTTTCGCTCCCCTTGGTTACCGGAAGCTTTGTCAGAAAACGATAGATGTTGTTACCAGTGTAACATATAAACTGTTAAACTTGTAACATATAAATTGTTGATAAAGAACTATAGAACATATAGAACAGAGTAGAACATATAGAATAGAGCAGAACATATAGAATACTTAGAACATATAGAACTGTAACATATAAACTGTTTATTGATTACTTGCACATCTAAAGGTTTTTTTAAAGAACTCTTCTGAAATTAGAAAACAAATCAAAAGTGCTCTATCTTTTTCAAAATGTTTTACATATGTGACTCTTACTTCTCTTAATTCCAGCTACGGTTCTGACTAGCAACGATGATAAATTGTTATTTAGTTAAGTTTTAAATTTTTAAAACGTTCTTTGGCGAAGTGGAGACTGTTGTCAGAGGAACGTATGGCAACAGGCACTGTTTTCTCTCTCATAAAGACCGCAACGTAACAAGTTTTCTGACATAAACATCTTTCATGGCCATTTAATAGTTTAACATGTGGTACATCCTTCAAAAATTTTCCGCATTTTCAGGTTGACAAGTAGTGTAAACTATAATTGTTTAAAAAATTCCAAACCGAGTGTGGTAGAAGTTAATGCAGTCGAGCAATCAGTTTATTTCACCTTTTTTTCAGAGTATCATTAAAGTTTTTTGCCACACATTAAAAAAAATGCAAAACAGCTGCTGCACCCGCTGTTTTGCAAAAAAAAGCAAAAATCCGGTAATGGAGCGTATTGCCGTCATTGTGATAAAGCGCTGGGATCCTTTGTAGAAAGCCCCCGCCACTAATGCAAAAATGTGAGATTTGAGAAAAACACCCCCGCCACGTTTTAAGTACTGCAGATTTATAGGGTTACGGTTAAGAGAAAATATTGGCTGACGCCGCTGAATCCAGTACTGAATTCCATCAATGAATAAAAATTCTAACTGGATAAGAGCGGTGGCGGGAGTGTTTTTTGGCGGGGGCTTTCTACAAAAGATCCAAGCGCTGCAGCAACGAACTCGTTTTTTCACAATGCAGATGGTGGATATAATTGGTAGGTAATTAAAAGTAGTGCGAACTGGGATGTACAGACGAAAAATAAACAGGAGTTTTCATGCTAACTGGCCATAAAATTTTGCTTTTTGATATTGTATTGAGTAGAACCAGATTCCTTCCAAATCATATTGAAAATGACTTGGTTAGGACAAAAATTTTATCTGAAATATTTTATGAGATGGCGTAAGCTAACCTGCGCAATCTGGCATTCGAACTGGCTTGAACAAACAGCATTTTCGCTTTCTGGAAAGCGAACGGGCAAGCTGGTGTTGACTGGGTCCAAGGACTTATAACAAGCCATAGAAATGTATTATTTTATGTGCCAAGAGCTACATCCATTTAGAGGCTAGCAAATTTTGACGCACACAACATCGGCATCATTATGGATCGTTTATTTGAAGTCTTGAGCAGAAAGAAGTATTGGCCTAACTGACTAAAAAATGAAGATAAAACTGGACTTACGGAAACCATCAGACACAGGAAACAGTTGCTCAGAAAGTTGCCGAACAAGTAAGAGTATCTGTATCGCAAGATGGCTATCAGTTTGTTACATTGTATGGAGTTACCACGCACGAGAATTCGATTCTGTTGTTCTTTGTATTTCCTAGGGTTGAAAATTGGTTGCTTGCAGCCCCACCAGGATATTTGGTTTCTGGCCACAGGTCTTAATCAGGATGACGAATTATTGAAACCTGTTTAATGTGGTTGGGGCATTTTGCGAGCCATGTTAATCCGTCTGAGAAAAACCCTATTTTTCTTTTACGGGGCAACTAGCTGCTCTTCTCACATTGCCGCGTTTGAGATTGGTTTTGCTAAACAAAATCATACCACATTGCCAGAGGTGCTCAAAATAGTGTAAAATTCTACTTTAGTAAAAGTATTGTTCTTTACTTAAAAAATACCTAAGCAATAGTAAAAAGTAATGATAGGTATTTCTACTTGAGCGAAAGCAAAAAAGCAATCGAGAATTAATTTACAAATTATACTTATCTAGCAAAGGTGGAAAGTAATTTTATTTTTTTGTACAGTCTAGTTCTATATTTCGGCACACGGTATAGTTGGGAAAAAACTAATAACTTTAATCCAAAAATAACAGCCAAGCAACTTGTTAAAAACATACTGCGAACGTTTCGGCCTTCAACTGGTGCCATTTTCAACGCAAATAATGTACCTCAAACAGGTTGGCTAGCAACTACGCCATACTGACACAAAAATGAACACACAAGAAGCGATGGTCACGTGTTAAATAAACGGAGAGGAAAGGATTTGGAGTCTAAATTTAAACTAGTTTTCAATTGCTGAATGTAAACAATGTCAACGTGATGGGAGATATCTCCTAGGTAAGGTAACTTGAATAAAAAATATTTGGAGGGATTCTTTTGAATGAAAGGAGTCCGAGGAGCAAACTTTTTGTTAAGAAATTGTCTGATGCATTTATCGATGAAGCCTGTGCACACTGTTAAGATTACGAAGAAATACCTCAATAGAGGAGGTATTAGTAAAAGTAGCAAAACAAATTCTTCGTAATCTTAACGGTGTGCACAGTCAAATTCAGTTTACCAAGGAAGTAGAATCGCACAACTCTCTGGATTTTCTTGATGTTCTCATCGAAAAAACTGACAAAGGAATTAAAACTAGCACCTATCACAAAACCACGCGCACTGGCAACCTTACAAAATTTTCTAGCTTTCCCCCTCTTCGTTACAAGCGAAATCTAGTAAACTCCATTCTTCATCGTTCCTATTCTATCTGCAATTCCTATTCTCAAATTGATACAGAATTTCGTTTCATCAAAAACACACTTTTGCGGAATGAATATCCATCTGGCTTCATTGATAAATGCATCAGGCAATTTCTTAACAAAAAGTTTGCTCCTCGGACTCCTTTCATTCAAAAGAATCCCTCCAAATATTTTTTATTCAAGTTACCTTACCTAGGAGATATCTCCCATCACGTTGAGAAAGAATTAAAAGAATTCATTGACAAGCATTTACCAGATACCATGTTTAGATTCGTCCATGTTACCAAAAACCTCAAGCAACAACTACACTTCAAAGATCCCCAACCCCAGTTATTAAGAAGCAACGTAGTATACCGGTTAAACTGTTCTTGTGGTTCTTTCTAAATTATATTGGCCAAATTTGCCGGAATCTAGTAAAACGCCTGGATGAGCACCAGACTAATCTCAACTCGGAAGTGTGTAACCATTTACAATCAAATCCAAATCACAGAGTTGACTTCAACAACCCACAAATTCTCATCACCTCTCCTTACAAATCCAAACTCCTCATTCTAGAATCTCTTTACATTCAGCAATTGAAAACTAGTTTAAATTTAGACTCCAAATCCTTTCCTCTCCGTTTATTTAACACGTGACCATCGCTTCTTGTGTGTTCATTTTTGTGTCAGTATGGCGTAGTTGCTAGCCAACCTGTTTGAGGTACATTATTTGCGTTGAAAATGGCACCAGTTGAAGGCCGAAACGTTCGCAGTATGTTTTTAACAAGTTGCTTGGCTGTTATTTTTGGATTAAAGTTATTAGTTCTATATCTTTCTAAATCTGTCGTTCTCAAATGGAAGTGCTTGCACCATCCAATATGTGAAAGAGGATTTTCGAAGATACAAAGTTCTTTGTCAATTTGTCGCTTAATTTACATTACCGGCCTAGTCAAAGGTCCACGTTTATGACGCAGACAAGGGCGTCACCACTCTAGATCTTTCTTTTTGACGCGATACCACCACTAATGAGAGCGTCATGAAAAGCTTATGGCTCAAACAGCTTTTTTTCAAAGCCATATTAAAAACTGTATGTTTGTATTTCGTCGTGGTTGGTTTAATTTCTTTACATTGTGTAAAATAGAGTGGTTTTCATTGTGCGTAGGCCTACTGGTAATAAAAAGTGCGTGACAGCACGCCCCTGGATGGGGTCATAAAAAATCTTGAATATCTGATGCGACGTTCCAGCTATGAAGTTACACTGGCAATCAGATGACGCAATGCAGTACGTAACCACTTCAGAATTTTGCCCCAAAATATTCAAGAAACATTTGACATTTATCACTTTGTCCTACCACTCTAGAACGCATTTTTCTTTGCCACATAAAATATTTCCAGAACTTGCTCTCACTTTCTTCCGTGGTCAGCGTTCACCGGCAACCGCAAATAAATACAAGCGAAGGCGAAATTATTATAGAAACTTTAGTTATTTTGAAAAAGAAAGTTTGGCCAAGTAATGATTTTAATCTTATTTTTTTAGTGTTTTTTGCAAATTTTGCAATCTGAAGCCCAAACGATTTCGTACAAATAAAAATGAAGTGCCTGCCGCTCTAATAAATTAAATAACCCAATTGCATTTTTTCATCCTAGAAATGAAGAAAAAGTTAAAGTGAGCCAAAGTTCGAGGAAGAATTGAAAGAAAGGAATGCCCTGTGCAGAGTGGAAAATACTTTCTACTTACTTGAATTATTAGGGGCGGTTGCTATGATAAAGCCTTTTGCAAGGTCACAAGTGTATGAAAGCAGATGCAGTAATACAGAAAATTAATTGCTTGCCTTTTATCGTCAAGTTGGGTTATTTTTTTTTTAAATGACGAAACCTTCTCAAACTTATCGAACATGATAACAAGGGAGCGTTCGAGAAACAATCTTCCAGTCAGCACTCACCCACCCGTTGTTGCGCTCGGCCATACGACGCTCTGAGAGCTCAACTAGCCGTCTTTCGATGACCAATCTGTCGCTTAGTCCATCGCGCCATGCTGCAAATTACCAGCAATCAATCGCGAAGTAAATCCGGCCTTATGATTGCAAATTTCGCACAACGCTTCAAGTGTTGCTTCTGCTGCTTTTTGGTCTGATCTTCCAAGAATTGAAGTTTAAGTTGGCAATACTCGGGTGTTTTTCGTGTATTTGTTACAACGTCTTGCGCAAGTTTGACATAACATCGAATTTAAAAAGCGAAATAATTGAACGCAATATAATGCTGCAGAAACAGCAGGATAAAACAGCATGAAAAAGGCTGACGAGCAAGTAATGGCAGCCCAGAACAAAGATAGTACAAACCTTAGCACAGCACTGCTACAACTACACGCCAATACAGAGGGTATTACAGCCATGCTTAAACGAACGTAAGAAAAATCGTCCAAATATGAAATTTACTTCATTGGAGAATGTCCGCACTTTCTACAACGGCCAATCCTCTTACCTTGAAAAAAAGTGGGTTCGATGTATTCAACGCTTACGTTTGGCGCATATGATGAATTTCGCATTATACTTCGTTACAGTTTTCCACAAAATTGGACTTGCAGCGCCAGTGATAAACTGCTGCAGCCCGAAAGACGAAAATATATGATGAACAGCAGCGAAATTCACTACATCGAAAACATACAATAGAAAAGCTGCTCAATATCCAAAAGATAATTTCTGCAACCGACAGATATTTCAAAATATCTTCATCAGTTGAAATTTCCTACCTAAAATCGAAGGGACAGCTTCGAGGATCTTCGCAGCTAGGTCAAGGTTGTACGACCTCCACCGAAGCGTATTTCACAAGACACGGCAAAACAGATTCGGCAAATTTAAAACCTCGCGTCAAATAAGGCAATCAGACCAATTCGAAACCTTTTTTTGAAATACGCTTGAGGTTTCTTCTTCCTCGATATCGCAAAAAAAGTTTATAGAATTCCGACAATACGAAAACACTTGACGCCATCAAGACCAGTAACAGCAAATCTGTAAAGAAAGACATTCATAACAGAATGAAACCAATACTAGCGCAAAAAAGCTTGTTTCATAAATAGCACGCTGAAGATGCAAAAGCAAAAAAATAAATGATCAAACATTACACTTTGCATGCTTTTGCTAAAGATATTACCGAACATTTACGGAAGTTTTGTCTACCTGTTGCATATAAAGCTTCGGTTTGAAATACTGCTTGTAAGGGAGGAAAATATATGACTAACAGCTGACCCAACAACGACCCTCCCACTGCCATTAAAAACACACGGTTCGCGAAAAAGCCGATCTCAAACACAGACTTGGTCTGCAAAAAAAGTGAAAATGATTACATAAAAAATAGGACAAGACATTTTGCTGCACAGCAAAAACCGACAATACAACCACTTTGACGTTGCCACAATCATTTATCGATTGAAATGCACGTTGCTTGCTTTATTAACAATACTCGCTGCTATCAGCGGGTATTCGCTTTGTCAGGGACCCATTGCACAAAGCATATTACCAGGGCACGAGCTGTTTGTTTTCAGCTTCCTTGCAGCGGTTGACAATAATGCAGTTCAAAGCTTCATTTTGATTCAACGCTATTAGAAAGTCACGTGTTTTGCAGCAACTACCGGTACAACTGATGTGCGTAAAATCACCAACAGCAGTGAAAGGTTCGGCAAAAAACAATCTTTGGTGCTGGTGGACCTGTTGAAGCGTCTGCTTTGCAATCTGCAGGGTTCAATTTTCTTGTCGAGTCATGTCACTAACACTAAAGCCGATCTTGACAGATCGCTTGCTTGGCGCTTAGGAATAAGGTAAAACTTAAAGAAGTACGAAACTTAACTTCTCAGTCATTAGAAATTATATCATCCTGACCATCAAGCGCCAAAGCACCATACGATATTTCGCAATTTTTCCTATCAGCCATCTCTTTAAACTTTTAGCTACACGAGCAGCCCATTAATTCAATGCATAAGGTTGATAGTAGGTCAACTTGCTACAGTGCTGTTCAATATGCAGAGTGAGTCAGACGTAACCCGGACAGTCAAAACCACACAAGTTATGAAAATCTACCCAGATACTTCTAACTCACTCTGTATTCCGCCTGGCCTACACTGAGGTTAAGGTTCCTTCATACCTGAGATCGACATCCAAGTGCATTAAACATATCAAAAAGAACAAAACACGTAAACGTCATAGTAGTATCACGAGGAGTTATCAAATCGTCTCTCATCTAAACAATACACAATTAGCAATAGCAATTAACAACAGCGGTTGCAGAAAAAATTCATTTGTCCATTACTTACCTCAAGAAATCGGTCAAAAATATCTTTACATCGAAAACATGGTCGAATTCAACACGAATGATTGTGTGTTGAAACCTCACGAGAACCGCGTTGCAGTATACTTGGGTAAAAGCATCTAACCGCACTTTTCTCTGCTTGGCTGCAGTAATGGTAAATCAGCAATGTCAACAAAAGAAAATCGATAAGTCTGCTGGAGAACGAAAACAACTCGCTCGAAAGGCAGGGGTTCTCTACTCACCGCACGGGTGCGCTAGAGTGGCGCTACCACGGTTAAGCGAAGTTTGTTGTAAAAATTTTATTTCTACGCTTCGTAATTTACAGAAGTTTTCGCACAAATTCAATTTTTCGGTGGCTACACCGACGAGGCTTAGTGAGCAACCGAGCATTTAAAAGATGTTTTTGTCAATGATTTAATTATTACACGAACGCTTACCTCTCTCCAGAAAATATAAAGCGTACCGCACACTATAAAAACAGCTGATAATAAAACCCTGCATATGAGTTCTTTCGTTACAATTGGATCTTTGACGTTACGCGGAGGACGACGGATCACGTCTTTATCGACCGGTTCAACGCCCAAGCTGAAAACAACACGAGTTGAATTGAGCTATTTTTTTGAGAGGAAAACACTTCTTCCGACTTTTGAAAATACCCCTCATGAAGAGGAAAAGCTTCGGCAGGTATTATCTTGGGATAAATTTCCGTTTATCATCATCGCTTGGTTCGTGACACGTTGACATTGCTACCACTGGGTTTCGGACACTACCTGTCGGTCATACTGGAAAATCTTTGTGTTGAGGCCCGCCTCGGAGCAGCTGGTGCTGATGGTACAGCGCGTTCCCACGACAAACTTGCAACCAAGAAGGCAAAAATTGTCGTTAAGTGTTTTCCGAAGGTCAAAACAGCGTGGCCGTCGTGAGATTCGAACGCACGACTATTCCTGCCACTGAAAGCGATTGGACCAACTTGATCTCGTTGAGGCATCATTCAAGTCAAACAAGAATATCAGATAGATTTGGACGCAGAGAACAACGAGTCTTGTTTAGCCGGTGGTTCAAAAACGGCAATTTAAGCTGACTTTGCTAACATAGAGCGCGTGCAGAAGTATCCTTTTTTGAAGATTTATTTATTAACTTTACGCACAAAAAGATTACTTATGCTTTCGATGGAAGAGTACAACAACACGAAATGACTCCGGTCGAAATTCGAACCAAATCTTTTTAATTGGACTGTTTCAAAAAAAACCAGAGCATCTCACCAACCGGACCAAAAAATGTGAGCTCAAATCTTAACAAAATTGTTTGGAACAAGTGCAAAATTTTCCCCAAGACAACAACAAGTGCAAAATTTTTCCCAGTTAGTTATCAAGTTAAATTAATTTATTTTTGTTTTAATTTAATGGTTGCGGGTTCGAATCTCAGCTGGCAGGGCATTGAAAGAAAGGGCAGTGTACACTGAAGGAGCGGGCCCGGTATGTAAATGTACGGGGCAGTGTACACTGGAAGGGACCTGAAAAATAAATTGTATAGGGGGAAAATTTTAATCCTTGTCAAGTGCATAAATTTCCTCACATGGGGAAATTTATGGACTTGATCCAATTGTTTTTATCCTTTTATATTGTTCCTTTTGTCAACAAAATTAAATAACTAAACCAACTTGAAACGAGTTAAAACACAGAAAATAAAACCTCACCGTAAAAGAGCAGTATAAAAACTGTTTGAATAAATTACGGTGCAAAATAAAGAGCATAAAGAATGGGACCGTGTCGCCTACACGGCATCATCACCTTTATACCACTCCAATGTCTAGGTGACTTGCAGAATGGGCCAACTACTCATCAAGACAATCGAAGCAAGTGGCATTTTCATTGGATGAGATCTCGGTTGTCGCGGAGAAAGCAGTCAATAACCTCGCAAACCTTTCCGTAATTAAAGCACTTCACGAATTGCGAAACGCTAACTCTCATACCTTTGGGCAGGCGGTCCATCCATTATGATGTTGATCCACAAGATTTGCATTGCATTCAATGGATTGGGAAGTTTAAAAAAAGTTGACAAAGCGATCAGTGAAAGTGCAGCAATGCTCCTGTAAATGATATTAAATAGAATTTTGCTTCATTCACACAACACCGTTCCAGTTGTACACAGAACTTGCGATCGACTCGCTTCGGAGTTACCACTAATGCAGCTGTAGAGCTTTTTAAAACACGCAGAATCAGCGCCGGCGCTGAACGCGCAGCAACGGTTTCGTCAAGCTGAACCAAGCGGCTCAATCAGGTAACCGACATATGAGCAAAACAATTTGCTTTCATCCCAGCTTAGAGGTGCAAGTTGACCTTCAAGTACCACTGTTCAAGATAATACATTACAAGTATGCCATTTAGGACTACTTACGTGCTAAGCTGAAAACTGACAAAATTTCGAATGTTGTAGAATATTCCTTTCCCTTCTTCAATTGCGCTCCTTCAAAGAAAAAAATGACGATTTATGTACAGCTTGAGCAAAATCAAGGAGGGTCTAACGACTTTCTTCGGTGGTAAAAAAATCCAGAATTATGTAGAAATTTAAAAATGATCTTATCTATCTAACTCTACCGCCGCACATAAAATGGAGATGTTATTTTTATGACGTTGTGGACTTTAAATCTGTCGCAAATAATTAAATGAAACAAAATTACCTCTAGAGTCCATTTTAATCATATTAACTAATTTCATTGACTTGTTTTAGCATCTTATAGATCGGAAATAATCAAAATTTCATCCCAGTAACATCTGCAGTTACTCTGGTTAAAGTAACAACAAATTGGCTCAATAATAGAACTTGAAAACAAATTGGCTCAATAACCAGAGCTTTCAACCCGAACCATTTTATTTCAACCAAAGTAATCTGTCACCGCTTCTACAGTAAGGCAAACGACGAGTTTACAAACTATACGTAAAATTAACCATGCATGGTGTTTAACCGTCTTAAAGTTGTTTCAACGAGAAAAAAAAGTTGCTGATGAAAAAAGTAAGGTTGGCTGTAAAGCCTTTATGTATCGCCTGAGTTGACAAAAGAATATCCAAAATTACTTTGCAGCTAGACTACGTTTATTTTTACCGCTTTCGTAAGCCTAGAAGTGCCGGTTCAGTTTGTGTCTACCACTATTGACATGCTTTCGAAGCACCCTGCCTACTTAAGAAACACACTTTTGAATGCTTTTGCAGGCAAATATCAATGGCATTTAAGGGAGTTTTGAACTTCGTGCCTATGGCACCAAAGTCCACAGCAAACACGACTACACCAGGGTGGCTCACGTTTTCTTGGACGCAATTTACAACATTTATCAGCTAACTTAGCTCAAAGAGCCAGTGATGAACAACCGTCTGGCATTGCAACATTGATTCCAACTCGACCTTTAACCTCACCTGTTGCGCATGTGCACAAGTTAGAGTAATGCTGCTTACATGATAGTGGTGAGATCATCATCTGCAAGGATCATATCAGCTGCTTCCTTGCAAACGTCGGTGCCTGTTTTACCCATCGCTATACCGACATCGGCTTTGCGAAGGGCGACTGCGTCATTGACCCCATCGCCGGTCATTCCCACAACTAAGTCGCGCTCTTGCAGTGCCTACATAAAAAGACATCGAGTTGGTTCGAAAAAAAAATCTTATTAATCTCTAGATTTTTAGTTGAGGACTTGGCTAGGTTGTTATTACTTCCGAAATAAATATGCTTTGGGCCACGTGGTTCTACCACAAACGCCGTTTGTGCGAAGATGTTAAGTGAACCTGTAGACATTGTCGAGACCAAGGATCGGCAACCTACCATCACGAGCCGGGCCCGGCCTGGGAAGCAAAATCACCGGGCCCGGAAACAGACTTAAATGGCTTGTAGTTTGATTTTTTGTAGATCTGTTATTGAATTCTGCATAATTTCAATAATGTGCCAACTTATGAGACATGCGCATTTGTGAGAAGTGTGGCCAAAATTTAAAAAGGGTACTTTGTTGGCTGCATAATAAATTTGCAGGTTGAAAAGTCAGATCTCCGAAAAAAATAAGTCTGCAATGTGTTGTGAGATGAATTCACACTTTTCAGTAGCCGCCGTAGTGTAGAAGTATCGTTACGGGCTTGAGGTAGTGAGTCATTGTGGATTAGAGCGTAAGGTCTGGAGTTGAAAACTCTATAAAAACACCACTGGTATTCGTCAGGAAGGACATCCGGAATATAAAGTGCTACGTTGCTCCAGCACAAAGTCTGGTTCGAAATCGAGTGTGTAGTGGTAGAAATACGTTAAATCAGCACGTCTGAGCCAGCAAAACGCGGGAAAAATGACGTAGAACCGACTTTCTTTTTCATGTGCAGACCTCTGACAAAAACTCGTCGCCTTGCATTGTTAGTGATGTGATCTATCAGCAAACAGAAATAAAGAAAATGCGGATGACGCGTACATCATGCTGTGGCGGCGATCCGGCTCGCCGAGATATTGCAGAATAGATTTTTGACCCGCTACCGTTAAAAGATTACCGATCCGGCGACCCCTGCACTAAACCAAGCTTACCTTTACTATTTTGAGCTTGTGTTTTGGATTGGCTCGGTAAAACACTTCCACTTTATCGATTTTCCTAGCCAATGCATGGACGTCCAAAGCTTCTATGTCAGCACCAGACATGACTCTGCTTCCTTTTGAATAGATGCCAAGTCGAGACGCTAAAAATGATATCGTCTTAGCTCTACATCTTTGAGCTCAAAAAAACTTTTATTCTCTCACACAGAACATCGCTGCATTCAAATCGGTTTCAGAGATGCCGGCACTGCTGGCACAATAATCCGTTTCAGAGACGCTGACACAATGCACTTCTACTGTATCTCAAGTCTGCGTCAAAGTAAAGGAAATTGCTGTAAAATGCCTTTCGTCACACAGAATCCACTTGTTGCGAGGTGAGTCAAAATGCATCTCATCTGCATGACATAAAACAAAGTGGCTACTCACCAATAGAAACGGCTGTGTCTTTCGCATCGCCGGTAATCATCTTGATGTCGACATCAGCGGCCGATAACACACGAACTGCATTCTGGATTCCGAATCTCGGTGGATCAATTATTCCAACAAGACCAACAAAAGTCAAACTGTTTACATTCGAGCCTTTTGCCATCGCGATGACTGCAAAAGAAAGTGATGAAGACTTTCCGTTTTCATATCAACAACGTTTCTAAACTAAGCGTTGCGTCGACAAGAACAACGGACGGTTGTGGAGTCGCTACGTTGCTTAACAAAACAAATGCCAAGTAAAACAAAATGAAATTATAGCAGATAATGTTCAAATACAAATGCTAATGTTTCGTTAAAGCAACTACAAAATGTCGGGGAATGTCTACGTATCTAGGTGATGTAAAAAATGAATTGCAAGCAGCTCTTCCCATCAATTTTAAGCTAAGTTATGATTTTCTGTCATCTAAATTATTGGTGCCTTTAAAGATGCATGAAAAATTACTGGTTACATGTTGCTTTCTATGTTTTGTTTGGTTATCAAATCTAGTTTTCAGAACTTCATGCAATTATGACAGTAGGTTTAGTTCATTTTCTCATTCTATAGAGGGTTGAGCAGCAAGCACTCCGAGCATTACGTCGTATCGCATGCACCTCTCGCTCTTAAGCTTGTTTTAGGTTCAAGCGACTTCTTGCGCTGACCGCAAAACATCTTTGGGTCACCGGCGCGAAGGTGTAATGGTTAGAGCGTCCGCTTCGCAGTCGGTAGACCTGGGGTTCATTCCCTAAGTCGAGTCATACAAAAAGACTTTTAAAAATGGTATTCACAGCTTCCTTGCTTGGCGCTCAGCACATACGGATAGTGTGGAGAACAAGCCGACAAGCTTGCTTGTTGTGTCCTTGGACAAGGCACTTAACGGGACGCCTCCATCTTCATGTGGCAGACAGGTGGCCTACCCATACTTCACCGGGTTACAAATGTGAAGTTGCTCACCCAGCATTTCGTAAAAAGGCGACTTTTGGGTACGCACCAATGGCAGTCCGCCTTGTTGGTGGTGGAGCTATTAGTCATTCATGACTGGTTCGAAATGAGCTGCCATCTTTCCCCTAGCCTAATTTCAATTAGTTTGACGGCGTGAACCTAAATTGCCGTTCGTGGAGTACCTCCATCTCGAGGAAGGAGAGGAGTAATCACAACAACAATATCTTTGGGCGAATGCCGACTTCAACGTCGCAAATGCATTTCGCAGCCTTCAAGCTCTCCTTTCACCTTGTGTTTGATGTGATAAAGATGTTCTCGTAATTTTATAAAGCAACGATATTTTCTCTGTTTTTTCCACAAACAAAAGTTAGATGCTGCTGGTAGAGTAAATGTCTACTACTTCTACGCACTTGCCGTTGCATCTGATACAGATTAGCTCCAACTCTCGATTACTTTTCATGGCCAGTACAAATGGCGCTCAAAGGTTTTAAACTCCTACGTATGCGTAGTGAAGTCATTAAAGTATTCAACTTAATGAACACAAAATGAACGAAGAGTTTGGATGACTTCAAAACAGCCTTCGATCTTTGAGTCAGCAACCAACTACACATGTCATTATGATCAGTAATCAACTATGCATGTCACTGTAATCAGTAATCAACTATACATGCCATTGTGGTCAATAATCAACTACACAAGTCATTGTGGTCAGTAATCAACCACATACATCATTCTGATCAGTAACCAACTACACAACTCATTGTGGTCAGTAATCAACTACACATGTCATTGTGGTCAGTAATCAACACCACATGTCATTGTGATCAGTAACCAGCTACACAAGTCACTGTCATCAGTAACCAACTACACAAGTCATGGTGGTCAGTAATCAACTACACATGTCATTGTGGTCAGTAATTAACTACATATGTCATTGTGGTCAGTAATCAACTACATATGCCATTGTAGCCAGTAATCAACTACACAAGTCATTGTGGCCAATAATCAACTACACAAGTCATTGCGGTCAGTAATCAACTGCACAAGTCATTGTAGTCAGTAATCAACTACATGTCATTGTGATCAGTAACTAACTACATATGTCACTGTGATCAGTAATCAACTACACAAGTCATTGTGGTCAGCAATCAACTACACATGTCATTGTGGTCAGTAATCAACTATACATGTCATTGTAGTTAGTAATCAACTGCACATGTCATTGTGATCAATAACCAACTACTCAAGTCACTGTCATCAGTAACCAACTACACAAGTCATTGTGGCCAGTAATCAACTACACAAGTCATTGTGGTCAGTAATCAACACAAGTCATTGTGGTCAGTGCACACTATAATTTGACTTAAAGCGTGAACTCAAAAGCAAACACATGCTTTGCTCGACCATGACGTGCGCAAGGTAACGCTTTGAACGTTCAACCTGCAGACGACTGGTAACATTTTGAAACCTAGAGTAGAATCAACTACTGCTGCATTGAGGCTGCGGCCGAATTTGTTACAGAAATAAAAAGTAAGTTGATCAAACATAATCACCGGCATCATCAAACGCTAACCAACAATCTTTTACAACTTTGAAGAAAGGTTTTTTTGTCCGTCAGGGGAGGTAATGCTCATTTGACAAGAAACGTTTATGGCAAACATCTTTTATCAAAGATATTTTATCAAACTATTATATTAGCCTATTTGACTCTCACCTCTCAGCCCAGTCGATCCCATGAAACGCGACTGATCGAGAAACTTTTCTGCAATGTTTTGTGTTAGCGGCAGAGAGTAAATTTCGGTTTGATTTTTTGTCATTAAGTAAGTGCTGCATTGGTTCAGAACGTGCTCAACCGCTCCTTTCATGAACACTTGCTCCACTTGATCCTTCAGAACAAAAAGCAAGCAATCAGCAATTCAGGTATTACAGTCATTTATTTTATCACCATAAAACAGTCCTGAACGTTGCTAATCAATATGTTGTTTACCACTGGCCACATTTTTCTGCACGTAATGTCGATTAGCAAAGATGCTTTTTACTTCCAGATTGCCTTCTGACGAAAATTAATGGTGCTTACGGCTCTTAGCGCTTTTACGAAAAGTTTCCTTTCTTTGGCAGCCTTACCACGGCCGACTTTATATCTCAGGTTTTGCTTGACAATGGTGATGTCACGCATTTGTACTTTAGTGCATTTTCAACGCAGATTCGCAGGACGGCGACGTCAGACGTGAAGACGAAATTATTCAACTATGCTTCGGCACGTTAAAGTTTCCATATTCCTCTTGACATGCTCGATATCGCTTTTGACAACAGTTAAAACAGCCGAGCAAAGGAAGTTATTGTAAGGTGCAATTTCGTTGTGTACGGCATGAGGACACTTTTAGGAAAGCACAAATAGCGTTTGGATGACGTCACAGCTGTTCTAATCAAAGGCCATGCTATGAAGAGGGCATAGAAACGCAGAATTGTGTCAATCACAGAAAACAACGATATTACTAACCGGATCAGATTTGTGATAACAGTTAACCGTCATCCATTTCCTTTCATGGCTAAATGGTTCCTCAGACACTCGGATGTATTCGTTGCAGGAATTAGTCATTTTCATCTAAAAATTTGATATTTTAGTTTATCTGGATACTACTTCGCAACTCTGTGCCATAGAGGAACCATAAGAGTCATTGACTAATGATCTTTCCCCCCACACCATGAGTGCTTATGTACACAAGCTGCTAGCTTCGAAACTAATTGAATAGTGGAGCTACTAACGTGAATGGAATGAAAAGGAATTCCGCTGGCTCTTTCGCCAAAATGTTTGATACAAGATGTGAACACCACATAAGAATCAGGACGAAACAAACTCCATAAAAAAACTGGCGACTTATGGTTACCAATCTTCCAGTATAAAAAGCAAAGACTAAGTATATCCGTATGAAGAAATTTCAAGGACGTATCTACTTACTTTCATAGCAAGAGCGAGCAAAGCACCTTCAGTAGGTTGTCCAAGTAGTGAGTCATTGTGAATTTGAGCGTTGTTGCAAACCGCACCGACCTATGAACAAACGTATGTGTGAAAGCATGAGCAAGCGGATGATAAGATAAAGAATTTCAGGCTCAACTGTGTGTGAATTGAAGCTGAAACGCACCTACCGGCACTGAGCTTTTACAGTAATTGTTTGATTGCCTACTTTTGTTCAATCGCATCAATCTCAAAAGTCGCGTCTGAACTGAAGCCAAAACTAACTTGAAAATGCGATACAAAATAAGCCTAGCTCAGCCGGAAAAAATGAAATAAAACGTGATTAAACCTTTGGACAACCTTAATATTCGGTTCATGCTTTGTAAAGAAGCACGGCGCGCTCAATTTCAGATTATAGTCCGGAAAGACTAAAAGTTCAGAGTTCAGAGCGTTGAACTGCACGCAACACGACCAAGTAGAACAAGCTCACGCTTCGCGCTCAAACAGCGGTTTGCACCGGCTGTCACCAGAAAAAAGTGGCTGCTGCCTCGAAAACCACAAGCTTATTCTATAATCTTCCAAACCATCGTTCATCCTGAATTTAGGATGCAATGAATCGCATTCAGGATGAACTAATTGTTATTATCATTTACTAGCATGAAGCGCTTTTAAACAGCAACGTTTGGATGAAACCTCCAAAAATTGTCAGTATGGTGTAAGTGAACAAAACGCTGAGCTAATCCTTTAATGCCGTCACCTACTACTAGGGACAATCAAACCACGGCATCTGATGGATAAAGAATGAAACGGCCTCTCAAAGGGCGTCTTAAGACATGACCCCTCAGATTAATCTTCTCCAACAAAAGAAGTTTCTGTTGACGCACCTCCCACGCACATGCGCTAGTCATTCGCTCGTGAATGAGTTTGTTTCCTGACAAGCAATGCACTGCAAGCTGTATAGCGCTGTGGTTTGCCAAATTCCAGCAAAGACTACTTGCTGGAGTCATTGAGAACCACAGCACTCTTTTTAATCATGATCAAGCAAATCGGCTTTCGTGTTTTATTCTCCACAGATCTGTGAAGGCCATTTCAGAGTCTTTAAAATGACTCGACAAAGGGAATGAACCTAGGTCTACCGACGGCGAAACGATGAATTGCCAAGTGAATAAGATTTAAATGAAAATTTACCTCTACAACAGCCGCCACATTAGGATAGGATTGCGCTTTTACAGGAACATCGAAACAAGTCACTTCACCGTCGCCGTTGTATCCAACGCCAGTGACCTGAAAGCAACGAAAGATCATCAGTTTAGTCAGTATCGATAGTTAGTAGCTGAGCGAATAACGATACTGAACCGAAAATCATAAGGTTGCGAGTTTAATTCTGCATGAACTCAGCATGTTGCGACCTTGCACTTAGCAGCAAATTTTTCTGCTATTGTTACCGGACCCTTCCATCAAAATGGGGGTAAGGCGGGAGGCCGTAAAGTCCCAGGAGCAAGGACATTCTCCACAACGTGATCCAGAGGTGGTAAAGTTACCGAAAAGTCCATAGCATAAAAGGACAGAATGAGAAGGTGACTTAAATCGGGTAATTGCACGGGTTGCACGACGGATCAGCAAGTCTGGATAATGCCCTGCTTGTGACACGAAAGCACTGTACAAGCATCACTGAATACTCCAAAGCAGCCTTACAATGTCCTGAACTCTTACAAGCGAAAGCAGCCAAATCAATCGACCAGACATACCTCCACCTTAGTTCCATCAGCGGTGAAAACCTGCGTAGCTGTCATTTCATTCTTCGTTAATGTTCCGGTCTTGTCCGAACAAATAACGTTGACACAACCTGTAGTGATGTACGTTTAATTGCGGAATTAAGTCTCGACTAATAAAAAGCAAGAAGCTTTAAATTGACGTTTCTTCTTCTTGCCTTATCATAGATTGCCTCCTACAGATCGGAATACTGCCAATACCTTGGGATAAAAAAAGTAGTTCACAAGTTTTAGCACAAGTTCACCCGTCATGCAAAAGGCTAATTGTGTGACAGACAAGCAGCACAAAACTGTCTGCTGTTTGATACCAGCCAATCTTTTTCGTAAATATATTTGCTAAAACAATACAACTGTATCGCTCATACCTCCACAGCGCACCTAAACTACAGGTTTCTAGTGCAATACTATAGCAATAGTTTCATTTCTCCCAACTCCATTATTGCCAGGAGCAATAGAAATTGGTTTTGTCGATTTCACGTTTTTTTCCCGTGATTTACATGCTTAGACTTGCTGATTCAGTGTATGCCTACCACTACACATTCGCTTTTGAACCAGACTTTTTTCTGGAGAAACGTAGCACTTTAAATTCCGGATGCCCTTCCTGGCGAAAACCAATGGTGTTTCTACAGAATTTTGAGCTCCAGATCTTTCGTTCCAAAGCTCGTAACAACACCAGAGCAATAGAAAAGTGAGAAAAATTTTTTGAATATTTGTAGCGACAACAGTGAGCATCAAACCAAATTTCTCTCTTAGGAAGAGACATGGTTTGAAAAATTAAACTCAATCAATTAAGAAACAAGATAAACGATCCAGTTAATGAAAGTGGTAGCCATCTCCAACCAGTTATCGATTCACTCTGGGAGCTCCACCATCAACCAGCAGGAATTGGTAAAAAGCCAATAACAGACTTTTACTTGTTGAATGGGCACCTTCGCATAGAAAATTATCCTACTTGCATCGAGTGGAGCCCGTGTATTTACTTACCTAATGCTTCAACGACTGGTAGTTTTTTGACGATCGCTTTCTTCGTTGCCATTCTCATAACGCCGAGTGCTAAGGTGACAGTCACCACTATTGGCAATCCTTCAGGAATAGCAGCCACAGCCAAACTAAAAATAAAGCAGTGTAAGAGAGCTGTTACCAACTCTACCATAGTCATACTGCGCATAGCAACTGCGTTCAGATCCGCTTCCGAGATGTCAGTGTTGCCGGCATGGTTAAGTGCTACCACATATATCAACCCAGAAGGAGAAATCGAGTTCCTTACGATCAGTGCTTCTCAATCAACGGCCAGCGAAGTTCTTTCAGGAAGGACGCAAAACATTTCAAAATGTTGCGTGATATGTTAAAAAAATGTTTTGTACTTTTGACATTAATCTGGGGTGAGGTCATTTTTTCTTTTTCTTTTCGAGATCGATGCATTGTTGAGGACCTTTTTTCTACTCTTTCAAGTTGATAAAATTCTGAGCAAACTGCAGAAAGTGAGACTGTTTCGACCTAATAGGTCTCTTTAGTGTAGTTGGTGACCGACAAGAAGCTAGGGGCTTTTAATAAAGCATAGCTTAGACCATAGGTTCTCAAAGTGCTCCGTACGAGGCCCCAGGGCTCCGCAAAAGAAGAGTACCAACAAGAGGCGTTTTTCCGTTTCAGATATTAATAAAGCTCCGTGCGCAGAGAGCTACTTCGATCCAATAAAATTCATCTGGAACAGCATAAATTACGAGAGCGAGAGAGGCGATGACCTATTTTTTCTTTTTTTTTGGAGATCACCCAAATTTCGGGCAATATAACGCGTTCTCAGGCGTTATTTACGTAGGATTTCCTTCCTTTTTTCAGCCCGACTTTGAAATATCTAAACATATTCAAGCACCTAATAGAGCAAGTGTTAATGTAATCTCTATATAATTTTTGTGGGCTCCACGCCATCAAAAGTTTGGGAAACCCTGGCTTAGACCGCCACACTTGTGGGACCTACACTAGGTCCACTGTAGTGGATGGTCTGTCAGTACTCTGCGAAGCCGTATCACTCGTGAATGAGTGGCGGTTGTCGCGCTAAGTCTAACAACTGCTAGAACCATCCACTACAGTAGACGCAGCATAGGTCCCACAAGAGTAACGGTCTGAGCTATGTATTATTTGAAGTCTCTAGCTACTTGTCGGTAGAGATGTACCGATACTACCGATACTTTTTATCTATTGAGCACCATCAATAAAAGCTTTTGTAAGTAGCACCGAAGAATGCATTTGGTAAATCTAGCTTTTTATTGCATTTTGAATTATTTCTAGGTATTTATCTGTCACTATTCATTACAAAATTACTGCAAATCTGTAAAAAAAAAATTGAACAAATCAAGCAATATTTTTTTATAGCAAAATACTAAAGCAATGGATTGAATACCATTCTTCAAAGAAAATAGGCGTACTTTACAAGCACAAAAATTTAAAAAGTAAAATAAAATGAGAAAGTAACAATCCCGTAACCGAAGAAAAAAAACAAACTTGACAACATAATGAAAACATCTCGGCAAGTGAAAATCATAACGTATTAATAAAAAAGTATAAGCCAGTTGCAGCTATTATCAAACAAACAGCACTCATAAGTCAAAACTAAAAATATATGCTACTAAACTGCAGCTTTTCTAGAAAAAAAAAAACAGCTTGGTAAGTTAAAACTGAAAAATGTGTATACCATACTAAAAAGAATCAAAACATTCACCAACTACACACTCTTTTTATCAAACAAACTGCGCTCATATTAACTCTTTTGCTCCCGCGTAAAAAGCGAAAAAAAATGTCCGTAAGGTGGCAGTGCGAAAAACTGTCATAATCAATCATAATTAATCATAATTATGTAGCCTACCTCAAGTTTGTTTGTAAATCATTACTCAGCTGTCTACTTCTACATTAAGTGTGATATATCGTTGAAATCTACATTTCTTGAGGATTTCAAATAGAAAACAAATTTTTTTTTGAATATGCAAATTTTATGCAAATGAACCCCCCCAACTGGGGGGTAGTTGTCTTCAAAATTAAAGAGGTACCCTCACCTCAAAGATCACTACAGATTTTATTTTCTACCAATTTTTTAGAAATGGTCGCAAGATGATGCTAAGGAAATAAGCTTTCAAGGTACATCACTCAAAACTTACCTAAGAGCCTAGGTTTTCTACAATTTGCAATTTTCTGAGGCAAATGACCTTTTTTTTGACTGGTACCGACCGGTACCAAATTTTGGTAGTTAAATTCAGTACCTAAAATATGATCAGTTATTATCTGCTGGAGGTTAGCCTAAACCATGTAACATTATGTATTTTTGAAGAGGGAATTTCTTCAAGATTCAGAAAATATTAAGTTTAAATAGAATATGCTATCACTGACAATGAAACAGCAGCTTGTTTACACCCTTCCCATTTCTTGAGAAACAAGGGGGATACAGCAAACTTTGATTTAGAGAAGCCAAACTTCTGCTAGCTTTTAAACTTGTATTTCGCCTCTTGTCTCCTTGGAAACTTGATACAAAATGACGACTTTTTTGGTGAAACATTTGCAATTTATTTTATCTTTTTAAATGGTGTAGTTTTTCTAAAAAGTGTAATTTAGTGAGGGTAAGTCAAAAAGTTTTGGGGGTTTTGAACTGACATGATGTACAGTACTCATTTTTGATCAGTAAATATCATATACCACTTAGTCTAAACTATTTAAAGTTATATATTGCTGGAAAGCAAATTTCCTAAGCTTTGAAATGAGACCGGTATTTAGCAACATATGATATTTTTTACGCACTGAATTTACTTTTATCTACTTACCATTCAAATTTGTTTGGGGGGGTTTTTGAGACCCCTAAAAAATTTGAAAATTCAAAAACGCAAAATTTATTATTATCGCTTGAAATTTCGTCAAATGATGCCCCAAAAGAGTAGTTTTCAGACTGTGTTAATGATAAAGGGTTTGGTATTGTGGTAAAGATGTAATCTGAATTTGATTTTAGTGTAGTTGGCATGTGCTGAGAATTTGGCCGATTTTGTCGTCTGCAACTGGGTTGTTGGTCATTTTAACCGTTTTTGGTATAAAAATCCAAGAATTAGGGCACAAATTATACATCTTCTGATGCGTGAGGAAATAAGCGTGATCTTTTGAAAATTTTATGAAAATCGGATGAAAAATAAAGTCACAAATCGATTTTTAAGTAAACTAATTTTGTACCTCAATTTAAAAAAATTTGAGGTAAACACTGAAAACCCGAGATCATCAGTTGATGATCGCGGGAGCGAAAGAGTTAAAGCCAAAACAAAACTTTCTCATCACTCCCTTCTCTCGAAAATTCATGGCTACATAAATTGCAGATAACTTTTTTGGCATCAGTAGCCTTAACATTAAAAAATTTCCATACAATTTTTATTTACCACTGACTCAGAAGCTAAAAGAAAAGTTAAAATTTACAGAAAACTTTTAATATGTATATTTATATGAACGCAATATTGAGTGCTGCACGATGTTTGGGTCCTGTTTGGAAGACCCCCGCCCCCCCTGATCATTATTGATGCATTACAAATCGTTAATTATGTTACAAATCCAATCCAGTTCCAGGAGGGAACAAAAATTTTATATATTTATACTATAAAAAAATAAAACAAAAAATTTTTATATTTATTTTGTGCTTAAAAAGTATCGTTAGGTATCGGCTAAATTTAACCGATACCGATACTACTAGCCGATACCATAAAAATAGGCCGATACCGATACTTAAGTATCGGTACATCTCTGCTTGTCGGTCACCAACTGCACTGAAGAGACCGGATAGGTCGAAACAGTGTCACAGTCTGCAGTTGGCTCAAAATGCATGGCTCGCCTTTTGTATTTTTTTACGCACATGCACTTGGGTAAGATTGATCTTTATAAATTGACGTTTTTGTATTCCAAAAGTAGGTCCAAAGCCTTTTGATTAATTTAAAGGAGGTCGCAAGCAGAAAAACGATGATAAGCACTGATCTAAATGATTCAACATTAAACTATTGTGTAAGCATAAAAGTGGCGTTTACTAAAACAAAAACAGGTGTTTCACACGTGTTTTCACATGTGTTTCACACGTGTTTTTACACAAAAACATGTGTTTCATTTCACAAACGCATCGCTGCCGCCACTGGAGGTGCATTGGAATTTGTAGATCAAGCCGCAAATTTAAATCATGGCAGCTGGTAAGGCAGTTTTTATTATCTCAGGGCAGCTTTCAGCAAAACTGTGATAGTCCTGCAAGCAAAATCGAACGAGCCCGGGTATTTTGCTAAACTTAAAAAATAAAAACAGCCTTATCTCGAAGGCCATCAATCGCCCACTCCAGAATTTACTTATCGAGCAACAGCAAAATAAACGGTCATCGCGGCTAGTAAAATAAAAAATCCAGAGTAACACTACACAGAGGTCTTCAACCCAATTTGAAAGAAAATTTCGTTATGAAGTATGTAAACTAAGAGTCGGACTTGTGAAACCTTTGTAAACTCCACCAAATTCGCATTCCTAGCTCTATATATCTTGAAAGCTCAAGTAAAATTTCAAACAAATATCCTAACTTTTTTACCTGACACCTATGGTAAACATGTCCAGTATAGGTCGCCCTTGTATCCAGCCAATCAACATGATGATGCCTGGAAATACATAAAATTCAATGCGGCTATGCAACATTGTTCAATGTCCCGAATACTGTAACGTCAAAAAGTTAGCGCCGATGAAAGATCTTCACACTTTATGATGGGCAAAAGCGCTATCACGAAACAACAGTAGCACGTAAAAGATAGGGCTATAAAGGTTGAGTTAACTCGGTATATATCAACCAAAATAGGTGAACTCTTGCACAGGATTTGTTTTCTCGCCTTCACAGAATCACATTAATATTACTTTGCTTCTCTCTTTTTTTTTCGAACCACAAGGTCAAAGCGTAATAAATACAAAGAGCTAGAAACAATGGTAAACATGAGAAAAAAAGAAAAAGCAGCCCACAAAATACACGTCATCACCTAGATGAAATCGCTCCGCTGTGTGAATCTGAATTTGCGGTGTGAATCTGAATTTGCGGCGTGATTCTGAATTTGCGGTGTGAATCTGAATTTGCGGTGTGAATCTGAATTTGCGGCGTGATTCTGAATTTGCGGTGTGAATCTGAATTTGCGGCGTGAATCTGAATTTGCGGTGTGAATCTGAATTTGCGGCGTGAATCTGAATTTGCGGTGTGAATCTGAATTTGCGGTGTGAATCTGAATTTGCGGTGTGAATCTGAATTTGCGGTGTGAATCTGAATTTGCGGCGTGAATCTGAATTTGCGGTGTGAATCTGAATTTGCGGTGTGAATCTGAATTTGCGGTGTGAATCTGAATTTGCGGCGTGAATCTGAATTTGCGGGGTGAATCTGAATTTGCAGTGTGAATCTGAATTTGCGGCGTGATTCTGAATTTGCGGTGTGAATCTGAATTTGCGGTGTGAATCTGAATTTGCGGTGTGAATCTGAATTTGCGGTGTGAATCTGAATTTGCGGCGTGAATCTGAATTTGCGGTGTGAATCTGAATTTGCGGTGTGAATCTGAATTTGCGGTGTGAATCTGAATTTGCGGTGTGAATCTGAATTTGCGGTGTGAATCTGAATTTGCGGCGTGAATCTGAATTTGCGGGGTGAATCTGAATTTGCAGTGTGAATCTGAATTTGCGGCGTGATTCTGAATTTGCGGTGTGAATCTGAATTACCATTTCGTGCCGTGTCTTCATCCCAGAAAAAAAGTAAACGCAACAACAGCACACAAAAGTAAACAATTACCAAGATAGTCGATTAGACAAAGCAGTAAGCACAGTAGGGAGTGTGCTTTTGCAGGGAATGCGACTAAGAAAATGGAAAATCGCGAGTAATTTTGTTCTCTTACAAAACCTTGCACGTTTCCTATTAAATTCTAACAACATCCTAACCTCTGTAGCTTTTCTGTTAGTTTCAGAGAAATAATGTCAAATGCAACAACTTTGCAAAGTATTTGTACCACCAATTAATACAAAAAACAATATTACAATCAAACTGCTCACCAATAATACAAAATGATACGAAAGAAAGGACTTTTCCCAAGTGGCCCATGGATGTTTGCAAAGGGGTTTTAGGGGCTTCCTCAGCCTGCATCATACGAAAGACTTCCCCGAATTCAGAATCTTCACCAGTGTTAATGACAACGCCCTAAATGTAAAAGTATAGTAAAAGTTACATTCACACTAATATTTATGTGCAAGTAATATCGGAAAACTAGAAGAAAAAAAGTTGAAAAAAGCTAAGTTTCAACCAGTACAACAGCTTCCACCACAGATATCAAAAACTAATTACGATTGGGATTTGAACCAGCGATCTGCATCACCTCGCCTGGGGTATAAGCTCAGATTGTAACTAATGAGGACGTTGCCTCAGCCCATAGAATAACGCCGACTAGTTGGGAAATAACAATTTCAAATAACAACTAGTTGGGAATTAAATCACAACGTAGCTGTTGACAAACCGACGCACAGCAACGACGTGGCTTGCTGCTCTAAATCGCGTCAAACAAGATCGAACCAAGTTGCCTTATGAAACGTGATCAGGTAAGTTACGGAAACGCTATTGTTACGGCTAGCGCTAGTGACGAAAAATGGCACGTCTATACGATGTAGCAAATGTTTTACCACACAAATACCGGAACCTGTATTAACAAAATAATGCCTGCTTAATAGCATACCGAACCTATCCTAGTTAAATAAAGGCAAAAAAAGAAAACTGCTAGTAAAGCTTGCGCCTGTTTTCTAGCACCCCAAACTTCCATAAAAATGTGATCTCATGTAATGCATACTTAAAATGTGGAATAAAATACGTGTTAAAATCAGTGATCTTTTGATTAATTATCCCAGAAAATTGTTCGTTTTGGAAAATAGAGGTTTGCAATGCTAGTCAAATAGCACTTTGCCATGTCGGCAACATGGTCGGGTGCGTTCGATCGTCGTTCAAGGCAGCAAGGGTCGCAGGTTAAAACCTCACTACGACTGGCCTGGAAATAGATCCATATTATTCATGGTTGGAATATAGAAATGCATGAGGAAACAAAACAAACAACCCAATTTTGAATGCAAAAAAATACGCGCTGTACCACGTTTGGCATTGAGCAAAAGAGCTACTTTTAGAGCGATTTCTTGCAGTTCGGCTATAACGAAAGTTCGCATATAGCGACAATTATTCTCCAGTCTTTTGAAGTGTCGTCATAAGCAAATTCTACTGTAGTCAAGCGATGCATTCTCACTAGCTGACAAGGCGTTTGAGACAAAGAGCATTAGTTCAATCGCTGATGAAGAATTACTAGTGCGGAAATGCGAAAAAGTGTTATGGCGCGTCGTCAAAAACTCCTTACTTTATTACAAAATATTTTGTGTTTCGAATCCAAATATTCGATAAAAATTACATTTGCGTATTCTCGACATCCCAGCACCTTTACCCCTATGGCCAACTCCAAAGCGGATCTGAGCCCAACGATCTCCAAGCATGACCAAGAAATGATATCCAACGTCAAAAGAAAAATAATATTTATTAGCAACTGTTTCGTAATTTATTAACAACGGTTGATTTAAAGCCCTTCATTTTCAATATCGCTGAATAGTGTAGGCAGCACATAAAACGTCGGCATCACGTGACGTTGCAGAAGGGCTGTTGTTGTTGAAAATTAGAAAAACCACAGCGCTTCGAGAATATTCCACGAACGGTCTACCATTACCAACAACCAAAAGTAGATGAAGAATTTTTCTTCTTCATAAGCATTGCATAGGCCCCATATAAATATAGATTATTCACAAAATATTTTTGAAAAGTTGTAGCTGCAGCAATTTTTCTTAGATAAAACATGCCTTCCAAGATTTTCCTGGCTACCTTTCAAAAAACCTTAAGTCATGCAGACCTACTTTGGAGGCATTTATCTAATGTCTTCGCTGGACTATGGCAAATAGCTACTATACAAACAAGTTGGTTTATACGCTAGAAATCTGCTTATTATTAGTTGATGTAGGTCAATGTCAACCAACTGATAATTAACGAATTTCCGGCATAAAACCAACTTCTCAGTAGTCATAATCCAATAGCGTCTAGATGAGCGGTCGGCAAACTATGGACAGCGGCAAACTGTGGACCGCGGCCCAACAATGGACCAATTTATAGTTTCTATTGGGCCGCACACAGTGTGCAATGGTGCACCAAGGAGTGTGGGGAGCAAAAGGCATTAACTTTAAAAGAATCAAAACAATTTTTTAAAGCTGATCTCTGAAAAACTTTGATAAGTTGTGGGCAAATTTATAATCTTTGTTTCAATCAGCTTAGCTTCAGCTTCCTTCAATGCTGAACGAGTCTTCAGTAATGATTGAAGGGTGTGAAGTTGGGCAATCATACCGAAAGTCTGCCCTCCACTTGCAAACGGCATACTGGGAATAGTTACGGCCAAACAAACAAACTACTACAGATAGGGGTAATGAGCATATTATAAATTACTGAAGCTACTGCAAGTTACATCATAAACATACACGGGTTTTCATTCTATTACGCTACACTTTTGTTGTTTAAATGTACACAGCTCATCGTCCCCATGCGACGGAGGCTAAAGTAGCGCATAACAATCACCGATATTCAATAGGAAGATTGCATGCGATGTCACACTTTTGGCGCGAAAAAAAGTGGTTGACCGAAAGCTGAAAGCAAAGGATGAACATCAACTTCACAAGTTATTTTGAATAATAACATGAATATAACTACATTTTGGAATAAATAAACTCTAGTTCTAATTGATTGTGAAAAGAAGCAGCCAAAAACTTATGGATTTTCTGGGTTTGGAAGAAAATTGGGACAAAATAGCCGAAGCAAACGGAGTGCAATGGTACGGGCATGTTTTACGAAGGGTAATGATGACCTGTTAAGAGCGTTAGATTTTGAAAAGGTTGGAAGTGGGCGTGGACGACCGAAAATTGCATGACAAAGGCAGGCGGTCAAATAGACCAAACTAAATGAGGAAAATGCCTTCAACAGACCAAAGAAGTGAAATGCTGACTATAAACTTTCGGAGAACACGAGGTGAATCTATTCAACTCCGTCAGCGGAAACAAAGCAGGATTTTAAACATTGGATCTCTCTCTGATTCAAATCTGGAACGATACCAAAAGTTAGCTACAAATGGACTTAGATGTTAACCCACACAACTAGGCAAACTACCAGCAATAACAAGTCAACCTAAACACTCTTTAACTTCCTTTGACTACAAATTCATGCTATAATGCCATTAAAAAACAAATTTAATGTCTAGTTAACAACCGTTTATATCACCCGTTTTACTCACAAGAAATGTTGTCATTCCTATGCGATTCAATGCAAAAAAACCTGCCAATAGTTAGCCAATTTATTCGAAAGTCAACTTTGATGAAGTGGATCCTATCAATTGAAATAAGCATACTTAATATATGTTGCTGCAGTAAAACACACTGGCAACCTAGATCAAGCATAAACAACAAGCGGATGGGTAAATCTACATCAACTCTAAAAATGTATGCAACAACTCAGCAGGAACGCGTCGGCACAGGGAAATAAAAATATTTACATAGCGCCATGAAGATATTTTGATTATGTCAATACTTAAATTTAACAGCAAACGTAAAGGTAATATTTTCTATGTGACGAACACCCTGACCTTACCTTAAAGAAAAGCTTAAGCCATGCAGGCTTTGGGATGGAATCAAACAGAAAACATACTCCGTCTGACACCTCACTCTTTTCCACAAACTCATTTTGGCTGGCCTCCCTCCTTGTTTTGCTCGTTGGACTCAAACTTTTCTTTCTGATAGGCGCGCTTGCATGGTTTATCAATATCACAAAAGTCGTTCCTTTGGAGTCCGTCGAGGTGTTCTGCAAGGATCCGTTCATGGCCCTGTACTTTCCTCTCTTTTCATCATTAATCTTCCTGCTTCTCTGTCTTCTTCCATCAGTTGCTCTCTTTATGCTGACGATCTGGCCATCTGGTCCTCCTACTCCTCGGTCCCCATTGTGGTGGAGGGCATACAAGGAGCTCTGTTTCGGTTGGAGCGCTGTTCTGAGTACTGGTGTCTTCCTCTCAATTTGAGCAAATGTGAAGCCTCCTTCTTCTCAGTGGATCCCCACCAAGCTAACCTCCAGCCCAACCTCCTCTTGCTCAATTCCCGTCTCCATTTCAATCCCACTCTAACTTTTCTTGGAGTCACCTACGACCGCATTCTTCCATTTCCAAACATGTATCTTTGCTCAAGAACAAGTTTTTCCCTTGTCTCAAGGCCCTATGCTGGATCTCTGCTTCCTCGTGGGGCCCCTCTAAAGAGTATCTCTCTCTTTTGTATAAACCTTTTCTTCGGTCCCTTCTCACATATGCTTCACCTGGATAGTTTCCTTTCTTAAGCGTTATTAATATCACCAAATTGGAACGCCTCCACTGAGTGACTAGTCGCACCATCGCTGGCTGCCTCTGGTCCTAGCCTATTTCACTTTTTCTCTCCGAGGCTTCCTAACCTCCCCTACAAGCCACCCCGACTCATTTCACTCTTCCATCTTATGAGTGGGCTCTTCGTCTCCCAACCTCTTTTCCCATTTTAGGTTTGGCCAGACATGGAGTGAAACCAAGACTCTGCAGATCGTCCTGGAGAACTTTTGCATCCACTCACCTGCTTATGCTTCCTTCTACTTCTCCTAGGGAGGCTCTTCTTGCTTGCCCTCCCTCTCCTCCTTGAAACCTGCCTTCCTCTACTATGGAGTCCACTCTTTCCTCTCCATGCTCCCGCTTTCATCTCCCTCTCTCTCACCAAGGTATGGCTCTCGCTCACCTTCACTCTCTCCACCCTTACGGTCCACAGCCTACTATTAAGCTCTTATCTGTGTAGGATTGGCAGAATCGAGAATCCTTCCTGCATTGCCTGTGGACACTCGTCCCAGGACACCTCTCATTCTGCACTGTCCAGCTATGGACTCTTTGCACCGCTCGCTCTTTGTAGACTCTCTGTCTCTCTACGAGCTCTGGTCCAGGCCCTGAAAAGTTGCCCGCCTTCTGGAGCTCCATGGTCTTCCGCCATGCCCCATCCCTCCGAAGGGATCAGGAAACAACAACAAGTCACAAAGCCAAAAAAAACAATTTACTCAATACGATCGCTTACATAACAGTCAAATTTACAAGAACAACTCGAACTTCGAAATGTCTTTTAGAAAAAAATCTTACAGAAGCATTACAGTTATTATCTAAAACGAGCAATTATACTCGTACCTTTAACAAAATCCTTCTTTTGAAATACAGAAGCCCCCAACTAGTGGAAAATTTTTTCGGTTAAGAACCCCTGAGCTACGTGCCAATCGACTAATTATCAGGAAGTTTGACAATTGCTTCGTTTCTACAAAAGTTTCGATACCATGCTGGGCCTTTAAGCTTTTTAAGGAGTCGACCTAAAAAATCAATCTGTAATCACAAGCCACAACTCACATGCTTCCACGGGCCGCAGGTTGCCCGAACAATTAAACAACTGCAATCATTTCACACTTCAGAAACAATGCTTTTCTAGACTGTTTTACTGACTTTTGTGCCACAAAAAGTCTTGCAGTGCCAAACTTTATTTTACTTTTCTGTTCTCATGGATTTTCGCAACGAAAAAAGCAAACCCTAAATCGAGAGCTGCGAAAAGCAAACAGCAAACGATTCCGTTTAGTGTAGTACTTTCAATTTGTTTCAAAACATCTGTTTGTCGACGTATTAGTTCATACGCTAACTAGCCACCTCTACCGGCATCGCCGGCTGCGTTCCCAGAAAATCGGTTCACCGGGCTGCGTCGGCTTCAACCAATGGATGGTAGTAAGATTAAAAACATAATAAAAAGTCCATGCTATTTCTGAACATCCAATTCTCGTTTGCAAATCAATGGCACTCTAAAAAATGATCCAGTCAAAAACATTACGGGCAGGATAGACATAGTCCTCATTTTCATGATACCAATCTCAGTATTGTTTCAAACGAATAGCTTCACGGGGACACAAATAAAGAGACACTGAGGGATTGAAGTCTCAGTGCTTCTGCATGTGCAGAGTTGGATTTTTTTTGTTAAGGATAACGTTAATGAGTGGGTTACTTTTGCTTGTGACGGAACGGGCCCTGCTGATGAGTCCAAAAGGACGAAACGCATCCTGGGATGGTCTCGTCTAAATTGGTTGGGTGGTGTACTCATTATTGTTTCCTGGCATATTCATTTTAATAAAGTGAAACATTTCTAAACTTGCTTTTTTTTGCCATAGAGTGTAGACTATTAAACAATGCAGATTTGTGAGGCATTTTGTTTTCCTTATTTTTTCTATTTTGGAGTAGTTCAAAATGTTTTTGTTAGCAATTGCAAAATTTTGTAATAGTGCTCAAATATTTTTGTAAGCAAATAGTAGGCTCGTTATTAATGTTTGCATGATTTTTGAGAATAGTCTCACGATTTAAAATCAAAAATAGAATAACAATTCTACTTCTTACAAAATATGGCTAATTCTTTATTTCAGATTATGGTAGAAATTAGTCCATTACAGCACTTCCGTAGATACGGCAAACTTAAAAGTATGATAAACGGGTATTTAATATTACATCTAAAGGATAACACTGAAGTGTTGTGTTTTTAAATAACTTTTAATGGGAATATTTTGTGCATCAAGTCTTTTTAAATGTACATATAGTACTGTAGTACCTTCATAAACCCCGGCCCCGGCCAAAATTGTTGCCCCGGTCGTTCCCTGCCAACCACTTATTTCTATCCGCGTTGCCTGCCTAGCCTAAAATAGTCACTAGGGTTCAAATTATTGATAGGGTACACTATTAGTCTTACCTTTAAAATTTTGACTCCATGAAACCTCTCATTAGAGTATTATGAATCATTTCCTTCTATTATTTGCGTCAAAAAATTTGTTTATATCTATTTATTGGAAAATCAGCAAGCATCAATTAGTCAGCAAGCATCAAGACCTGTCAATCTTTCCATTCGATGCTTCCTGGCCTCTTCATTTCGTGCTATTATACCCAAAACATTACTGACTTGTTCGTAACTTATATTTTGATGAGATAAGAAATATACTCCTTGTATGTACAGTAAAATGAAAGATGGAAAATGTTTTTTTCATTCCATACCATTTTCTGGCTTGTTGTAGCAAACGACCGCATTTATCTGATGGAATGAAAACCATACACGACAAATTTTATTGCTGTAAAACCAGGGCCGTAGAGAGAACAGCCCGGGCGCGGTACCAACGTTAATTCCAGGCCCCCTTTAACATGGATCTGGTAAAGTCTGAAAAAGGCCTAAGCATTTTCCCAGAGAAGGATTGTCGCTGAAATTACCTGCACCGCGAGGCAAAACATTCGTAGACGCAGTGATTAGAGGGTGGTGACATTTTTTTTGGAGATCAAACTCAACCAACTGCTAATTTCAACCACCGTATTAATGGCGGGGTCTAAATGCCTGGACCAATACAAAACGCGTGGCAACCAAAACCAATCCGTGTTAGATATAACAACAGCGTGGGACCCCTCAAAAAGCCCAGGCTTGGGTACTCAATACCCCCTTGCCCCCCTTTCAACGGCCCTTTTGTGAAACACGCCGGCAGCTGAGATACTACATACCAAGCAGATGGGCAAACCTATATAAAGTCTAAAAGTAGCTATAACTTGGCTGCCACGCGCCGGTACAGGGTAGTAAAAATATTTACATAGTTCTATGAAAACATTTTGATTATGCTAGTACTGAAATTTAACACCTTACGTAATGCCAACATTTTCATATGACGAATACAGTGGCTTTACGTTACATAAAAAGTTTGTGCACTAAAAATTTAGTGGCTAAAGCTTACTCATTTAGCGATTTTAAAACGATTAATCATTATCAATGCCTAATAACTATCAGCTAATCAAGTAATCAGCAATTTAAGTTAATCCCCTCAGAGCAGCCTCAACAATTCTAGCAAGGCTTAGAATGCTCAGCCTTGCTAAGTTGACGATCGGCGCAGTGCTGTAGTGTTTAGCGGATCCGCTTCGCTGTCAAGAGACCTGGGTTCTATTGCCTTGGCAAATCAAAGACTTAAGAACAGTATTCAGGGATCATCTGAGGCCTAACATTAGGAGAGATGTGGTACATGAAATACGAAACCAATTTTTCGCAGTGACGATTAAGTATGTCCTGATGTTGAAAAATTGTTGCAACTAAGCATCCTAAACCTTAAAAATTTTCACGTCATATAGCACTATGTTCAAAATCCCTTTGAATAATATCGGGCTGGTAATCATTTAGGGATCGTTTTCGAAACCTGACGTTGATTACCTCGCGCCATCGAAATTGATTTCGTTTCCAACTAACTACTGCACATCGAGCAATTTACACTCCCACAAGATAACACCAACACCTATCAGCTTTTCGATATCCGTTCGAGTGGATTGAAGCGCTGTTCACGGTGACAGTTATTGCGCGTTCGAATTTAGCGGTAGCTACGTGGTCGTGCACTTTGGAAAAGCAATGTACTGCAATTCTCCTTGCTTAATAGCACTGTCTGAGGTAGACATTCACTGGCAGCAGTACCAGCAACTCAAAAGCGGCTCCAAACACAACGTTGTTTTAGCGCAACCGATATAAAGTCTTTACGTGACCGAAGGATTAAAATACAAAACAAATATTCAGCCAAAAAGCACAACGCAAGTTAAAAGAACGGAATTTCAAAATACAATGTATGATTGTAATGATATAAAGTCTTAAAAGCATTGATTGTACCAATTATCGTAGAGGAAGCAAGATATTTTTCCAATTCAATTCGTGGGTTGCCGAGGTAAATAACCGGCCTCTAAGCAACCACGCAAAAGTGATGGTTGATAGCAGTTACTGACCTTGCCACTTCCGCATCGAACCAGTGTTCCCATAAAGACAATATTCGTTCTTGAAGTTTGACTTCCGTGACTTGGAGAGCCTGGGATGTTACGAACAGACTTCGTGATGGGTTCCGTTTCGCCGGTGAAGCTGCTTTCATCCACGTGCAAGTCAACAGTCTGTCGGAAAAGAGCAAGTTGAAGTTTTGAGCAACCTGAGCACTTCAAAAGAGGATTACTAATTTGCAAGCACAATTTTTTGGGGGTACAAAGCTTGAAAAGTTGCCAGTAATCGACCCATCAGTAGTAACATGGTCATAAATTAAAAGAGCTAGAGCGAGTATTTTGAACATTTGAGGCAATGCTATCACTGACGAAAATGTCACCATAAGCTTTCGGCAAAACGAAGTTTTCATTTATCTTCTAAGCTCATTTTCCTTCCGTAAGGTCGAAAAAAAAGGCAGCTTCCTTCCAGCATTGGTTTTAAGTGTAGTTTAAAGACTTCTAGCTTTATTTGCTTACTGGATTTAACGTGTATTACCAATATCCATAAAACCTGGTACAAGAAGTGCACATTTTTAGATATTCGGGAATTTTACAACCCTTTTAAAAGCGATACAAAATGGTTTTTGGTGCAATAAAGCGTAAAGGCAGAGCTTAGCACACTAATCTTCATTCAAAATATCTTACAAAATAATGCTTTAAGCTCGTTAGGAAAATGCAAAAATAGACATCGCAGCACAAAAAGTGATTTCAAGTTTGGCGAACGGCCTAAATCGAACAACCAACGGCAATGGTAGGCTAAAGCTTAGCGTAACAAAATACATGTCTTCCGATAGCAAATTTACGAACTCCATCTCAGGGTAATTGCAACTAATTAGTGATAATCTTGACAGTTGTGTTTAGCAAATTACCAGGGTAGACGAAAAATGTTTTTTGGCAGTGTTTAAGCGCTACCGTTAAATGAAGCATAAAATCTTCAGAAATGGCACAAGCTTCCATAAATCAATAGATGTAGAATTATGAAACAGAAAATCGCACGAGCATACAGGAACAAAAAACGCTGCTATTGAAAGGCTGTTAATGTACTAGAATTCATATTTGTATAGCTGTCAGCCACGTTTCTTCCAGCATTGCTCAGCACAATGCAGAAGGAAACCGCAATGAGTAAGACTGTCTAGTCGATTGTCGCTGCACTGCTACAGGATATGCCGATCACTTTATTTTGTGCAACCAATGTACACCAAGAAGAAGATATAGATCTTGTTACAATAGAAATTACAAAAAACGAAACATAACCAGACGAGATAAAACAAATGAACGGCTTTGAAGCCTGCAAAAGCCGACTACGAATGGCATTGCTGTTAAATGGACGTGGTATCAAAACAAAGTAACACGAATTTCAATAGGTCAAGAAATATTCAGCTTTACGTTATAAAGGACGAAAAGCAGGGAAGAGCCGCTAACTCTGGTTTCGCTGTGCGGTCGGAAGGTACGTTAATGTAAGAGGAGCTTTGCTATCATAAAAGTTGGAATGCAAAATGCAGCGATTCCTATAAACTAATTAGCGTAACACGATTGACCTTCAGTTGGTGTTGCATTATTGAGTACAGAGCAACAGCTTTAAAACTGACCAAAAGCGTTTATTCCAGTACTGAGCCGGGTTAGAAGAGTAAAACGCTCTTCCAAGAAGGCTGCAAAAAGCGACCGTTGGCAATTTACCAAAGGCCTGATTTAACTATTTACAAGTAATCCAGCTTTCTTTTGTGAAATCAATTGGCTCCTTCTTGCTTGATTGATTTGCACTGAGGGCATAGATTTTCCTCTTCGTATTATGCTTTAAGTTCAAGGAAGAGGAAGGTTTGTAATTATATCATTAATTTATTTTTTAGTAAATATATCACGCAGCAACACCTACTTCATACAAACGCATATCCGCCGGTATTCGGTCGCCTACTGTGATGTGAACATTATCTCCTGGTACTAATTCTCGAGCAAGAAACTTCTGCAGCTTGCCTCCTCTCATGCTGCAAACATGAAGTGTTGTTGTAGTGATAATCGCTCCAAACTTCAGAACAAAAGGTCTGAGGTTTACTCCATTAAAAGCATCATTGGTATTTGTGAGAAGAACATCCGCAGTATCAACCCTTTGAACCCTGCAGGCCGGAAAACTGAAGACCCGAAAGGCCGGATAACCGGCCTTTGGGTCTACCGTCATTACCCTGTAAGCCGGTGTTCCGTCATTACCCTGTAAGCTCGGGTTGAAGGCGGGAATGATCAGAGAAACCAGGGTTCAAAGGGTTAAGTGCTGCGTTGCTTTAGCAAGAAGTCTGGTTCGAAACTAGTGTGCACTGGTAACCCTGCACTGAATTAACGCGTCTAAACCCCCAAAATTCAGAAAAATATGTAAATCAACTTTACTTGAATAGCTTGAAGTATCGTAAGATCGCGATAACAACACGCTTTCGTACGCGATACCTTAACAATGCTCGGTTTTTTTTCTTAGAACGGTATGAGGAAAAAACGGTATGTTTGGTATTAGGCTTGCTGGAAGCCTTATGACATTTCAAATTATAAAACAGCTTAGACGCGCAGAGCACCGCTAACTAGAGGACCAAGTCATATCACAAGACACCAAAGGTGCCGGTGCGAAAAGCGTGAAGACCAATCTTCCAAGTTTCTTCGTTCGACTTGTCCGCTTCTTAAAAGCTGCATAGACTGTAGTAGTTGTTAACTGTGGCCCTATTTGTGAAAAGGATCTTACCTAGAACATGCTCGTAAGCAAATAGTGGTTCTGTAAAGCCAAATGCCATACTAGGCCTACTATTCTATAGAAGCTCCAAAACTAACTTATGTCCTTACCAATTGCATGTGGGGGGCACCAATTTATTCAATTCTTCCAGTGAGCGTTCAGAGCGATATTCTTGAATGAAGGCAACCGACACCACAATCGTAATGGCGACAGCGATACTAACTGCATCGTCGTACTGTCGCATGATCAAACTCACACAAGCCGAAGCAAGCAAGAGCATTATCATCGGATCTTTAAACTACAAAAGGAAATTGATTTCATTTCAGCTACTATGTACGTTGCTCTTAATACAGTACTTCAAGACTTATCTACATTTCTTTTATCTTCTAGCTTAGCTGGGATTTCGTTTTTGTTTGTTCGATACTTGTTCAAGTTGGCGTTACTTTTCTTCCAAAGTGATATCTATACCAGCTTGGGTTGAAAGAATCAAAGTCCTACTTGCAATAAATACTTCTTCCACAAAGGATCTTCTTGTTTAATTTGAAACTCATTGTAGCCATGTATTTTCCGCCTTCTTGCTACTTCCCCCTCACTCAGACCCCATTGAGTGTCTGTTTGTAATTGTTCGACAACCTAAACAAATAGTACAACACATATCAAATATGATGTTCCGCGCTTATTGCAAAAGTTTTGTCGCTAAAACTTAGTGCCTTTGATAAGTATTAGTCTTTACTTTTAAACATGGGTAATGTTTGTGAAAGTCAATCTGCAAAGAGTTAATGCTTAACTTAAACTTCTCATAATGCGGCAATGCTACGGGCAAAGCAAGATAGCTGTAAATCCATATTTTCAAGACTAATGAGCACGCTCAAAAAAGTGTCAAGTAGATATACCAACTCTTTATCCCGATAAAGTGATGATTTATTAAGTCTCTTGAAAAAAAATTGACAAATTAAGCAAAAATATCTCTACTTGTGCTCAACAAAACACGTCAAAATATGTAGCGGCCGTGGCGCAGTTTTTCACTTAGAAATATGAAAGTAAGTTTAACAATGCATTCAGTACCCACAATTTATCAATGGAGATAAATGCTTGCTCTAAACAATGAAATATGTTTCGACAAAGCAGTTGTTTATCGTCTACATAGGAAATTGCCAGTTTCCCTCGCAAAAGGAAGTTAAGCTCAGCGAAAGTGCGCTAAAAGCAACACGTGCGGCCCCCAAAAGAAAATAGCAAACGCCTGGAAGCAATTACCTGCTGGCTCGAGAGTTCAGAAGCTTCAGTTGCTTTCATTCCCCATCGCTCCTTCATATCTTGTTTCGAAGAGCCCTTTTTGCTTGCGGGTTTCTGAAAACAAAAAATATTACTGGATAGGTAGACCTAATACTAGCTCTACGAATGTTGTTGTTTAAGACTAATGTAGCTGGTCATAACAGAGTTGTAATCTAAAAACAGTTTTGTCTAGGATACTTTTGTGATTATGCGAGCTGGACGTGGCTGATGTAGAGTCATCTGCAACCAACCACCTACTTTCCCATCAGACTTCGAAAAAACGAGGACAACAAAGCTATGGCATCACAACTAAACTTTCAACCCAAAAGAATATTTTGTAGGCATTTCTCATAGTCTCATGTCATCTTTCCAACTTGAAATTTTATTTAAGTAAACAATAGCCCGACAATATTTCACTACTAACGTAACTTGACAACGAAATATAACGGACAAAATAAACAAAGCATATGAAAAATGGGTAACTAATGACGGTAATGTTGAACATATCTAGAGAATCAAACAGTGCTACCAATACCTAGTCGGTGAATAAATTCCTGAAGCAATAGTGTATCACAAAAGACGAGTTTAACATTGAACCAAATACAGGTTCTAGGGCATGTAGCCTCCGTACACTTACACCCCGGTCACATACCCCTGGTCATATACCCCCCAAGGCACTTACCCCCTAGGACAATTACCCCCCATTATATGGTATAAAATAGAGGCAAACTAAAATGAATTAACGCAATGGAAAAAGCTGTTAATCATTATTACATTTACTAACCACACAACACTGCAAAACATCATAACACTACAACTGAATACTGTCCAATAGCATGTAGAAAATCAAGTATAGGTCTATTGTCATAATCAGCAACAATTGATCTGTCTCTGTATAAATGCACGATATTTTAGCCTCTGCGGTTGAGCTGGTACATGGTATATGACTGGGGATAAATGTCCTAGGGGGGGTATGTTGCCTATGGGGGTAAGTACCCGGGGGTAACTGGCCTGTTACCATGTTTAAATACACACAGTCTGCAATTCAACGTCTCAGAGGTTCAACCACAACATATGAAAAATGCAGAGCCTAGCAAAGTCTGAGAGCATTTTTGTCCCGATTTACTTTTTCCACCATAGTGGACGTGCCCACTGCATCGCTTTGTAAACCTGCTATGTATACTGTAAAAGCTATCTTATTGCGATGTATCGTTCAAGAGTGGGCAAACAATGCGTAATAATTTTGAAAATAAGCAAAATAATCTCTTTCAAAAAGTTGAGCTCCGAGAAGTCTTCACATTCAATTTGAGTCAAAAATATGAAAAAAATCTCTTTTTAAAAAATTGCCTTCAAAATAAAGCTCTTCAAAAAGCGTGTTTTGTACTGAGGCGGTCGAGGCCTAGTAAGATTTTGAATTTCAGAATGTGGCCTTTAAACTTAAAACGTTGCCAACTCCTGGTCTAGACAGTAATTCTCAACATGGGTTCAGCAAATACTCAAAAGAAACTTCAAGTTTCAGCACCTCTAGCAAGGTCAAGAACAGATGGTTTGACCTTTTTATTACTAAGAGCAGAAATAGGTTCTTGTCATGCCAGTAATCAACTGTTAAACTTATGATGTTACTTTCATACCTTTGGTTCCCCAACTAATGCAGTTGTTGTGTATTTGCCTTGAAGATTTTTCGTTCGTGCTGAAGACAAGAGCGGCTTGTACTTGTATTCCTTCGAAAACGGCATCGTTTAAAAAACTAAATAACTCTGCTAATCTGAAATTTATTTTTAGTACACTGTGAAACTTCTAATTAAATGATACAAAAATGGCACAATACAGAGTGTCCATAAATTATCGCTACAATTTTAAAAATTCAACACACTTTTGTTTTTTGAGATATTTTCATATGGTTTATTATATAGGAACGGGGAATACTTGAGCTTTTTCTTTCCGGATAGGTTCTTTTTATAATGATCAGGCTTAAAACTATAATTTATTTAGTAATTAAGCATAACCTTTTGAATTCAGCAGCGAAAGCGGAGCTTATGAAAATGAGCTCTCCGCAGGAAAAAAGATCAGTGCGCTTCCTAATTTACAAAGTCTGACATCCAAGCTCGGAGAAACTTCAGGCGCAATATGGAAGAGCTCCACCGGCGAGGTCTGTCGCTCGATCTTGGCGTAAAAAGTTTATGGAGACTGAAAGGGTACTGGCAGGCCACAAACATCAGAAGAAGAAACTGAATCTGTGCGTATAGTGTAAACCAAAAGCCCTACAAAGTCCTTCGCAAGGCTTCTACGCAGTGAGACACACCACGCTCCACTTATCAAGTTCTGCATAAAAGTTTACCACTTTATGCAATATGAAGTCAGTTACTGCAGGCTCTTACGCCAGAAGACAGGACGCGACAAAAAGAGTTTGCAGTGACAAATTAAACACCGGGTGGACGTCCTTCGCGCGAATGATCTTGCACACATAATAGTATACTAAAACATCTAAAAAACAGTACCTCCCGTTATTATACAACAAACCGACTGAAAATACCAAAAAAATAAAATCGTATTAAATTTTTGCAACTGTAGTGAAAATTTATGAAAACCCTGTAGGATGTTGTGATTAACAAAATAAATCTGGTAAACTTGGCTCAAATTACGTATCTTGAGCTAAGTACATAAAATACTACACGGTTATCTGAAGAGGCTTAAAGGCCACCTACTCAAATTTTAACGTTTTAATGCACTTACACACGTACCGCATAAAACTGCATATATTTCACACAAACTGGTAAGCTATATATTAAACGACATAAATTTTAAAATTTCGTGACCAAAATTAAAAATATCTGCAGCTACAGTATTTTGTGTGCTGATTGATTTTTGAGTAGTCCCAACTTTTGCAAGAAATCGTAATAGTGACTTATTTCATAGCTTTTCCATCGCTGCAAACTTTGCGGTTCGGGGATGCTTTTCCATTATGACATTTGTGACCGAGATTATAACCAGTAATGATTATTCTGGTAGTGGTTGGAATTACGTAAATGGCCAACCAGTAAGGGAAAGCTTCTAACATGCTAACGAAGAAATAATATATATCAGAATACTTTAAAACTCAATGTTTCCGACCCGTAATTATTAAAAATGCTACAAATTCAAAACACTAGCTGAATTCAATCGCTTCCAACACCATTCTGAAATCATCAGCTTTTATCCTACTTTTGTTCTGTAATAACTGCAGCTAGTACTTCCAGCAAGCACAACTCGTACGCAATATCACATGTAGTCGTATTAAGTGTAAGCAGATAAAATTAGCTAGCGCAATATTAGAAAACTATTAACTGGCATTGTCCACTTTGCTGTCTGCATTTTTTTCTTACAATGACAATTCACCGGAACAAAACTTTGAAAATGAAACAGAAACCGAATGAACTGACAACGAATGAGCACGCCTTCAGTATACTGATTGGTGTACTGTGTGTTTGCTCATTCACACTTATTAGACAGGATGCTGTACACAAACAACACATATTCAACTCCGGCCCGCCCTCTAATGAAAAAAAAGACAACAATAGATCAACTCAAACAGGTAGCAGTCGTTACTTAAAAAATGATCCTTCTCGTCATTTAAGTGTCAGCGACATCAAAATTTTTGTTACCAATTTAAAAAAACAAATTGATCGCAATATCACCATAAATGATTTCTTATAATGACTCTCTTGGTTAACGCTTTCAGTTTAGATTGCGGACTCGAAGATCATTTTCCCAGCCCTAGGGTTAGCTACCAGTGACTTCGGAGCCGCATGCGGCTCTTTTATCACTTAACATCGGCTACGCGTGAAAACCTCTACCATAAAGCATATACAAAACGGGAGACATAAATTTAAAAACCATTTTTGAAAAGTTGATTCCAAAAGAATATAAAAAAAAGAAAATCTTCAACTCAGTGTGAGACAAAAATAGGAAAAGACGACCTACACAACAAAAAGTCTGAAAACTTTGTTTCGAGACGAAAATAAGAAAACAGTCACTTTAAAAAATTTAATCTCCAAAAAAAAGATTTTCAACTTTGTTTTTAGTTTTACAATTAACCTTTTGAAAGCGAAAATATTTGCTTTTTAAAGGTTGATTTAAAAAAGTTTTTAACTATCATTTTTGAGAAGATAATCTCCAAATGAAGGTCTGTAAGTATTAACAGCTACCAGTGTTTTCTTTTCCACAGAAAGCGGGTTCAAATAGCTCTTCGAACATTAAAGATCGCCGGCCCCTTGACTTGCTTGAACTTGATAAGGTTTACAGCATGATTTTAATAACCATTTTATGCCGTGCCTCCATCCCAAGGAAGAGTAAACACCACATCAACACAACTGCTATGGAGGCCCTCACACTTCGCTGACGCTCTAACTCTTCGTTCATCTTGCGTTTAATTGAATGAACAACCTCTCATTTCATTTCTCAAGTCCTCAACCACGATAAGTCATCATATGCCGAACTTAAGCGCCTTCATTTGATTTCTAGGCAAAAATAATATCAACACAACATGACGTCACAAAGAACACATTTCAACTTTAATCAATGCTGTATTTGACACAACCAAAAACAGCTGAACGATTAGCTCAGCAAAATGACGATACAAACTTGCCCATCAAATTTTTCAGAAGCCAGCATATTTTCAACACTGATAATTGATATTATATAGAAATTCTTAGAATATCATGTCTTGAAAACTAGGCAACGTACGAGCGTAATCCCCAAATGTTCAAATTTTTACAGCTGCTACTACTACTACCACTACCGTACTACTACTACTACTACTACTTCAAAATTCCGACAAACCGTTTGGGTATCTTCTATTAGTTACAGGTCAAGGCTGCCAACAAATTTAAAATTAAAAAACCACAAGTAAGCAAGCTTCCAATGTGCACTTAAGCTGCACAATAAAAAATTGGCAGGTAGCCCAACAAGTCAAACAAAATCGCAACGCAATGCCTCATTAATGAAAAACTACCGGTAGTTTTAGATGATCTGACTCACGCTTTCCATGAAAACTTCTAATCATCGTCGCTCACAATAACTAACTCGTATGACTTAATGTTCTCTGCAAGTGCAAGGATTACCTTAAGTGTTCATGCTTCACTACACGACTTTGAACCAACAATTACGTATATCCCAATATACAGATGTGCAACCTTTAACACAGCTGGGGCAAATACACCTAACAAGACTACACCACAAGCTGCACTTGCATTTTTGTACTTGAAACTTACATGACTTGCAGTTTCGTGACGGAAAAAAAATGAATTGGCTTCAACGCAAGTCAAAAAATAAGGTTTTTAACGTTGGTTTATTATCACACCCATGCCCTAGAGCACGGATATAGCTGCATAATCGCAAGTGCAAAAAACTACTTCTACTGAATGATAGGAAACGGTAACAAATCAAATTTCATATTCCTTCTTTTTAAGACTTTGAAATTAAAAATTTTGCAAGTTGTTTTGTGTTTGATTTTGGTAAACAGAATTACCCAATATTTATCCACTACTAATCGTAAGGACAAACTTACACCAAAGTTTATTGATTCGTAATACAAATGAGTAACAGGTATGAACAACAGCAAACAGACATAAAATATTACATATTAACATCAAAAGCTCGTTTTTCCTGTAAAGCAGCAATAACATAAGCCAACGGCATCAGCTACAACTTTAACTCCTGCGTCTACAGTGTGAAGCAGAGCATCAGTTTAAAAGCAGGTAGCCACAGGCTGCTTGCAAGCAAAACGATTAATAACTGCATTCAAAGTAGATCAAAAATCACACTTTCCAATTAACCGCATATTTTGCCGTATCAGGTGACCTTATAGCCCCAGAATCCACCCTTTAAAATTGGGGGTGGTGTCACAGGACAAGTACACTATAAAAAATAAACAAATGCTGTACTATGAAAATTAGCCTAGTTCTGACGAACGTCTTATCCGCAGCTCGTCTTATGCGCCGAAATATACGGTATTACAATATATCATCAAATTCAAACGCCTACCTTCTCATCGTCATCATAATCCAAGAGTATTCGAATGTTCCCATTTTGAAAGCTACCTTTACTTTCAAGGTCTGCTTCATTCATTTTACGTCGGTGAACAAACTGATCTTTATACATGGCTATGGCTAATTTAACTCTACTGTATATGATACAAAGAATACTACAAGATTGCAAAGTATTGTTACATTGATCATGTGCTTTCAAATACAAAGTAAAATTGCATCCTGCTAACACCGCCGTCTGAGTTACGACTTAATTTCTAGAGCTTGACATTAAATTAAATGTAACTTCTAAAATAGCCTTTACAATATTTCCCTGTCGTTAATGGAGTATTTACTTAAGAAACACTGCTGTCTCAGAGATGCTACAAGCAAGCGGATCTTGCCATTCGGAGTTACAACTACAATTGATATTGAATAACTGATCCATACGTGGACGAAGTTAAGCGACTACTACCGACAGTGTAGTGTAAAAATGAAAGTTTAAAGTCCTACTTGCAAATGCAAACAAACCAAAGGTCATTTGACAGATAGAAACACATGGTCAGCAGAATTGAAAAATCAGGATGCGATTGATTGACAGCAAAACAAATAAAGTAATAATTTCCATCAGAATAAAAATTTTGCGCAGCTGATGACTGAAGCAAATGTCAAGATCTCTACATACTTAACATTTCCTTAGACTAATGCATAATATAACCAACGAGGTTTATCTTTTAGTTTATCTATTGGAACACCTCCACCGAGTGGCCAGTCGCACCATCACCGGCTGCCTCTTGTCCTCCCCTATCCCTCTTTTTCTCTCCGAGGCTTCTTTACCTTCCCTACGAGTCACCCTGACTCATTTCACTTTTTTATCTGAGTGGGCTCTTCGTCTCCCAACCTACTTTCCTATTTCACGTTTGGCCAGACTTGGAGTGAAACCAAGACTCTACAGATCCTCCTGGAGAGCTTTTGCATCCACTCACCCGCTCATGCTTCTTTCTACTTCTTCTAGTGACGCTCTTCTTGCGTACCCTCCCTTTCCACCTTGGAATCTGCCTTTCTTCACTGTGGAATCCACCCTTTCCTCTCCATGCTCTCGCTCTGATCCCCCTCTCTCTCGCCAAGGTGCAGCTCTTGCCTATGTTGACTCTCTCCCCCCTCATGATCTGGTACTCTGGACAGACGGCTCTGTTCCTTTTCCTTTTGACAAAGGCGGCTCCAGCATTCTTGCCAACTGCTCTCTCTGTGGCACTAAGGCCACTCTTTCCTTTTTGACTGGCCTAGTATGCTCAAGTTTTTCCACTGAAGCCTGCACCATTCTGCACACTCTTTGCTGGTCTCAGCAGCAAAAACAACTCTGCCATTTCTCTTCTCTTCTCCAACTACCTGACTCTTGTTCTGTCCTCGCCACCCTGTCCTCTCCTCCATCTTCCCTCTTATCTCAAACTCAGTGGCAAGTCTGGCAGGAAGTGTCTTCTCTCTCCTCCTGTTCTATTAGACTACAATGGGTCCCTGGACACTCGTTTCTCCTGGAAAATGACATGGTTAATGAGCTGGCCAGACAGGGAGTGCTACTTGTGCCCTCCGCAATCCCTTGTAGTCTCTCTCCTCTTACCTCTCGTATGCACTCTTCTCTTTTCTCGGACTGGAGGTGTACTATCTCATCTAAATTCTTTGACACACAGGTTCCCTTGATTTCCACCAAGGAACTTGTGCTCCCTCGTCATGCTTGCTGTGTCCTCTCTCATCTTCACTGTAACGGATACAGCCTTCTTCTAGGTTCTTATCTCTGTAGGATTGGCAGAATCGAGAATCCTTCCTGCAGCTCCTGTGGACACCTCTCATCTCATTCTGCACTGTCCAGCTACAGACTCTTTGCACTGCTCACTCTTTGGCGACTCTCTGTCTCTCTATGACCTCTGGTACAGACCGTGGGGAGTTGCCTGGCTTCTGAGGCTTCATGGTTTTCCGCCATGCCCCCATCCCTCGGAAGGGGTCGGGTAACCAACAACAACAACACATTTATCTACACTACAGTACACATGAAGTCAGTCAAGTAATGATCATGGATCAACATTAATTAAACTTTTTTTTATTTTTAGCCACTAACTAAAACTGATCAAAGTGTGACAAAGAACCTAAAAATCATAAGAAGTCAAAACCATGACAGGTATATGGGTTGATTTGGCTAAAAAGAATAAGACAAACAATTGTGCTTACATAACTCAGATTGAAGTCAAGCAAGCATACACATTACACAAAATAAGTTCAAATGCAAACCATAGTAAGGCAATTACTTTAAAACCCATTAAATTCAATAACAATAAGCCCTAATTAAAAATCAAGAAACCACAAGATGCGTAATGCTGTGGAAACAATATTTCTTTGCTAGAAAGCATTTTCGACTAAACGCTCATGAGCTCATAATCTGTTTACTACCCTTTAGTGAGACTGAGCCACTGTCATGGGTAGACAAAGAAATCAAATTACAAGTCTTCTGCTAAAATGTAAAACAAAGCAAAACCAGTAAAAATTAAAAGTAATGCATCTCTTTATTAACAGAGTGTAGTCTTCATAATCTAGAGCTCATAGTAAACAACCAGCTTATGTATTCAGAACATACATTTCGAGATTCCAAGGCTACACCTGATTACTAGTTCTTATTCGAGTGAAATCTATGTGTATTCGAATAGATGATTCTATTTGTGCGAGAACTGATTATGAGATTGTGCCTAAAAATTCGAGATATGTATTTTGAATACATAAGCTGATAGACAGCTATTAGCTATAGATTTATGAAAGATCAAAGATTAGGAAAGTGATCATCGGCCAAGCCAGTTGTAGCAGTTTTATTAGGTCCTCAAAGAGTTTCGAGATATATATTCTAAATATATAAGCTGATAGACAGCTATTAGCTATGGATTTAAGAAAGATCAAAGATTAGGAAAGTGATTATCGGCCAAGCCAGCTGTAGCAGTTTTTTTAGATCCTTACAGAGTTAAACATTTAAACCAGAGTGTAGCTTTAATAAGCCGACTACCCAGGAAACTAGTCAGGTAGTGGTGTTAGTGAAACAAAAAAACAACGCTATTTAACATATAAGAGAAATACCCAAAACTTTGTTAAACGGACGAGATAAAGAAGTTATTGCTTTATGGTTCAACAAGGGTTTTGTTGGAAATGATAATCTATACTAGACTAGACGTTTAAAGCTGCAGTTTTGTAAATAACTACCTTCATTTTATTCACAGCAACATACCTTAAGTTTATTTATAAAAGAGTTCCACAGAAATTGTAAGCTGTAGTTAATTTGATCTGGATAGACATCGCTTTCAAGCATCTAAAAATGATTCACAGCATTATTATTTCAAATTGCTACAGCATGCATCCAGGTCTCTTAACCATAAGGCGCTTGAAATAAAACAACAAAATAAAAACAAGTTTTTAGGCCGAATCTGCAATCTGCATTCCTAAAACATCAGAGCTTTAAGTGGAAACTGACAGTTAGCTTACCTAGGAAATACACTCAGCTGTAGGTTACTCTACAGTTTACTAGCGCAACGACTGTTACAACATAAGACCTGTCTAACTGAGCTTATTTATTATTCGAAAAATTGATTTCACTTTCACACAGGAATTTTCAGAACATTCTATTCAATTTCTGATCAGGCATATCATGTTTTATCTGCTATGGTTATCAACTTGGATCGTATCCAGCAAGTTACGTCATGGATAGATTCTAATTAGTACATTTAGTTCTGCTGCCACAACAGAGGGCCTGGAAACTTCAAGTGCTAACAGTTCAGCTTTTGACAATTTATTGTAATAAAAGAAACTAATTGCAATATGCAGCAATAAATGTAAGTCGCTCTTGTACATCAGTCGCATAAAATGATAAAAACCTTACTGGTATAAAATTGTATAGTACACACGATATTGCTTACAAATGCATATTGAGTAAATTCACCTTAACTCTCGAATTTCTTGAAAGTCTCTATCATTATGGATAGAGCTTGAATATAGATTCGTTTTGCAGTTGTCATTTACTAGCTCTGAGACAGTCAATTTCCTCTACAAACACTTGCTTTTTGCAATTTTATGCATTTCAAAATTCAAAATTTTAATAAGGCAGGAAAAAACTCACTATTCATGTCATTGTCGTGTTCAGGTGATGCTTTCGTGATTGTTTTGTGACTTAAAACATAATTTTTCTGACATCTTCTTTTGAATCTCGTTTGTTTTTGCCAAAAAAGTAATGCAATAAATAAAACTAAAAAAGTAGCTGCTCAGTAAGAGAGAGAGCCACTTTTTTAAATTCGGTTTTGTCTGATTTAATGCAGGTGGCCAGATTCACCTCATGTTTCTTAATAATTCATACACACCATTATGCCACTTCGCTCTGTCAATGGTACCCTCCTTTTCCATCCAATCTGATTAATATGCTCCTCCACTTGTCATTTCCACATCACATTCGGTCACCCAATCCTCTTCTTTTCGCCACTTCAAAATCCAATGCTCTTCTAAAAACATCACCATTATCCCTTCTCAAAACATGTCCATATCATCATACTCCACTTGCCCTGGCTAGTCCATCGAAAGTATTCCTTAAACCCAGCAAACTCCTTAGTTCTTGGCTCCTTCTTTTCTTATAACTCCACACATTGTTCTCATCAGTATTTTTTCAGTTCTTCTCAAAATGGCCATCACATTCTCCCTCAAACACCACGTCTTGCTCCCATACAGCATTGCTGATCTTATGCAATTTTGATAAATTCTTCCTTTCATTCTTAACGAAAACTTTCTCCCCACATTCTCTAAATTTTATCCATTTAATTCTCGTTCTTGCTATCACTGCTGCTTACTTCCACCACTAGCATTCAACCTGTTCCCTAAATAACAAAAGCTATTTACTAAGTTAATCTGGTCAAAAAATGATATTCAAAAAATGTGCCTGGTTCCACAATTCCTTCCTTTGTATCAAACACAGTTTACAAATAAAACCTTGTGCCAGAGTTGAAGTCACCCTCTTCATTTTTGCACATCTACCATGTACCCATTTACCACACTATGTGTACATCACTGAACTTGTCATCACCCTCTTGCCGCACTTTGCACATGGATCAACTTTACTCTTGAGTACCTCACCTTTCAAACCACTCATCATTCCCTTGGTTTTCTTGAGGTTGACCCTCAGCCCCTTGCTTTCAAATGCCTCTTTCCATTTTAAAAACTTCCTCTATACTTTCACTCATTAAAATCAAGTCATCCGAATACAAAATTTTATTCATCAATCCTTCTCTTGCTTTTTCCAAAATTACATCCATTGCAATTACAAAAAGCAGTGGCGACAACATAGATCTTTGTTTTCTTCTTATCTATATATTCCTCTTGCATTCTTCACACTACAAACAATGTGTCTGTGGTTCCTCTTCCAGGCATAAAACCAAACTGCATTGAATCAATATTTACTAATTCTCAAAGCCTTCTCTCCAGCACTCTTTCAACAACCTTCATGGCATGCTCTAACAGCTTTACTCTTCTGTATGTATTGCAATTTCTTACATCTCCCTTTCCTTTAAAAATTGGTACCAGTACACTTGTTTGCCATTCATTTGGCATTCCATTCCCATCTAAAACGCTTTGGCAAAGCTCCACCATTACACTAACCCCTACTTCTTCTCTAGCAGATATCATCTTTGCACATACTTCAAAGGGTCCAGCTCCCTTTCTGGGTTTCATCACTTATATTGCTATCACCATATCATTGCTGGTAACATTTCTAATGGGTTCCTCTATCATACTTGCTCCTGTCACATGGTCCCAATCATTATCTTTATTCATGATCTCCTTCATGTGATTTTTCCATATTTTTTTCCTGAAAGTGAATGAGCATGTCTTGAAATTCAATTCTTTGCCACTAATTGAAGATGAAGACTTTTTCTGAAGGTCGCTCGTGATTTGAAGGGCTGTGCCAAAAGCAAGCATTTTCAGTAAATTGTTTCAAAATTGGTTGTATTAAGCCTAATAAAATATCTGGGTGAAATCACTATTGTTGTGATACATATAGAATAAAGGTATGCCAGGCATCATTACATGAGGCATAAGTCAAGTACAGCTTGTAACAATTTTTTAACACCATCACTTGCGCCCTATACCAGAAAATAGTGCAACCAATTGTTTACACATAAGGAACCATAACAAAATGTTTGGTCCAACTGCCAAAAATGGTGACAAAGTGAAATACTGGGCACTCCATTGGTAACATGTCAGTAAAAGATGAATACGATGTTAAAAAACCACATAATGTTCAGTGTTCCCTTTAAACGCAAAAAAAGTGCGAATTTGCGAAATTATGGCGGATTCGCAGTTAAAATTCAACAGTGCGTAAAAAAAGTCCGGCGGTTTTTGGTAACTTTTTCATTTTGTTAAAATTTTTGCAATTTTGTTAAGAAAATCTTAACCAACTGTTAAATGCATGGGAGACAGTGAAAAGAAATCCAAGTTAGGACAGATGCTTTTTTAGAGCAGTGCAACGTCTCACCGAAACATCGCACGGCTGTGACGCAACATCGAGTGACGGCGACTTAAATATCGCGCATGCCTTTGCCTCACTTTTTTGTATAACAAATTATCTCTCCAGCAATTAACCTGAAGTAAAATCAATTTTTTTGTTTACTTTTTCCCAGCCGATTTCAGTCGTAGCTAAAGAGTAGTAATAGCAAGCAGCTCTCAAACTTCAGTTTTAACTCAAGACATCATTTTTCGAGGGAAGTTTGAAACTAAACTTGCTTAAAATCTTTCTGTTTTCTTTATGTTTCAACGCTAACTTTCAATCGTGCTTGTTAAGATAAAAAAGCGCATAGTTCTCGCTTTCAGTTAAGCACAAAAAACACCATTTTTGAGGGATTGGTTCAGTTTTTGTACGTTACAAATAAATAACCTTCTTTTACTTGCCATTTATAAACACTAAAAATAAAAAGAATACAACTTCTAACCAATTTAGTTTTGAATTCCCTTCAAATACTTTCCGAGCTGAGAGTGAAAGTTTGCTTGCAATTGCAAAAACCTGTTGTTTGATTGATTACGATAAAGAAATGTAAGTTGTCTAATTATTTACCGTAATCAAGCAACAGTTGAAGTTCGCAAGTAATTTTTGTTGTGTCATAGTCGTAGTAACCTACCTAACATCACATTACTTTATAAAAGTTCTAGTTCTCATGCTCATGTCGGGCGTCGGCAAAGGGTTAATTTTATTTACGTGCATTTTTAACCTGTCATTTCAAAGTGCTTACGAATCACTGTTGCAAAGGCTGTAAAGTTTGAGACCAAATTTAACCACAATTAACTTACTGAAGAAAAATAGCCAGGTATTTTGCCGCCGTCTTATAACAACCGATAGGCTACCTGTTTGTGAACATTTTGGGGCTGACATAGTCACGCTAATTATTACGTCACCGAAGCGCATTGTCACAGTTTTGACTTTCCTTTCCCTGCAAATTTGTCCGGCGGTTTTCGTACATTTGCTAGCAATTTCGCACTTGTGCCGGCGGTTACGCACTTACTGAAATCTTAGAGGGAACACTGATAATGTTTATGATAATGACATAAGTTAAAATAAACTAACTTATTGGGCAATGTGAATGACTGCAACAGAGTGCAAAACTTTGCCTGCAGCTACAACTAAATGCAAACAAGAAGTTTCTACAATCATCATACAAATTTATGGCACGGCTGAGCCCTGACTGAGAATGGATAAAACAAATACAATACGTCTTAGCACAATCAAGCCAATGCATTTGAGCTATTAATGACTTGAAGCACAGAGATAGATAATACTGTATCTCATGTACTGATCAGTGATTTTATTAGATGAAACCAAAATATACCATAGCTTTTGCAGCTGGTTCTACAGGTTTCTATGTGTGAAAATTCTTCAACTGGAGTTGGAGTTACTCGTACTGGTTAGGATAAGCAAAATATACACATTTAACTTAATCTTTTGACATTGTTTCTCCAGAAACATTTTCTTTTAAGACAACTTTTTACTTCTAATTGGCAATTTATTTGGGCACACCCCAACTCTATGACGTTGTGAATGTTTTCATAACAACAGGACCATCTTTTAGATAACACAGCAAGGTTTTATAAAGCATTTGCTATTAAAGGCACTAAATATTGCATTTTGGGAAGAGTTCTGAAAGAATTCAAAGTTTGGTGCACTTAATTTTTAACTAGCATATAACCAAGATTTGTAGGCACTTGCCAAAAATGTAGAAGGAACAGTGCTTCAGATTATCAAATTTTTGAAAATAAGAAACTAATTATGAAGCAACATTTATCTGCATTACCGCATTATCCCTTTGTGCTATTTTACCCAAGAATAATACTCATTTGCAACAGCATAACATTAAATAGATTGAGAAGAATGCTCGATTAGTTTCTGCAGATGAAAATAGTTAATCACATATCAAATTTGCTAAACGTTTTTAAAAAATTATTGGTACTTATGGGTTATCTGTCACCACTTTTTTTTAATTTAATAAACCTAACCCTGTACACTCCCTTCCAGTGTACACTGCCCCATACATTTACATACCGGGCCTGCCCCTTCAGTGTACACTGCCTTCCAAACTCATTTTAGGCTTAAACATTATATATACAGTTAAATAATAGTAATTTAATACCTGGTGAAAAAAAGTGGTGACAGATAACCCACAAGTACCAAATTATTCAATCTATGCAGCAAAGCAGTTTGCTCTCGAAAAAAGGTTTATGAAAAAGAAGCACTGTAGTTAGAAATGTGTGTAAGCAAACTTGAGTGCAAAGCACATCACCACCACCTAAAACAATCCTGCAAATGTCTACAATTTTGAATAAACTTAATAGTTCGTAGTACAGTTCTAGTGTTTATGCAATGCAGTACATCATCAGTGCCTGTTTAAATAATGCATAGACAATTCAAAGCATAACTTTAAAAAAAAACCATAGCATCGAACTTGGTTCATCTTTGGCAGTATTTGTTTTGTCACAACCTAAACCTTGACCTGAGAACAATGGTCTTTTTTTATTTTTTTTTAGGTGTGCTATTGGTAACTCTGCAGCTGCATGGCTATGTGAGTAAAAAAACAGCCATTTGCCACTAGATCTAATGCAGTATAGCTTGCAACTGCCATGAAACCACTCTGTCTACATTCTTTTAAAATGTCTTGCCATCAAAAGTTATGTAATTATCTGATCTATTCCTTTAACCAGTAAGCAAATAACTAATGTTTTTTCTTAATATTAGACAGAATTTGGCTCAGATTTAAGATTTGTATGGAATAAAACAATTAGTGCACTGTAATTAACTGATTTCATCTGAATTATACTAAACAGTGCTTTATGTCTTTATGTGCAAAAGTATTTTCAAGTAAAAAGCAAACAATACTTTTAATTATGCCTAAACATTATGCCAACAAATAGTGGCCCATAATCAAATACAAAAATTAAAATACTTTTTGATAAAAAATAAACTCAGGTCCATTAGTGTTGGATCTACTGGAACTATGCTTAGCACTATTGTTGCTATTATGCAAATTTGGAGAACAAAAAGTGTAGCAACTCAATTATGCAATTAATAGGTTAAGATAATGTTATGAGCAATTGAATAGGAAAACACTAAAACGAGTAAATGCAGCCATAAAGAAATATGGAAATTTATACTAAAACACAAAATTACTTAACCATGAAAATTTACACTAAAATATAACATTACTGAACTATGGAAATATAGAAACCATAACTTTATTAAGATAAACTACAGAAAAACAGTCAACTAGAGCAGTAAGGAAAATGAAGAAATACAAAATTTATCAAAGTCAATAAAGGATTGAATTAGGTAACTGAATTTAGTTTAACTGTGCATGTCAAAGTTCAATGACTAAGCCATTCAGAAGATTAGATAATTGATTTTAAAAAATTACTGTAACTGCAATTATAGTGGGATTATTGTATTCTCTAAAACTGCATTCTTGTATTTTTCAACATGGTATTTTGGATAGCCAAAGTAGACATAGCCAGAAGATGCTTCTAAAACAGAGTGACTTTGCAAACTAATCCTAACCATAATCTGAAGCAACATTCTAAAACATGAAAATCCAAGAAAAGCATTCCACATAACAGCACTGCTGAAATGTGGAAATTCCACGAAATTGCAGATTCACATTAGACTGGGGTAAGTACTATGGTAGTTGCATATAGTTGTGGTTAGAACTTAACTAGTGTTATGGTTAATGCACAGCATTTCTCAGATTTGGTAATATCCTGATCTTAATCCTAACCCCACTGCTAACCTGCAATCTTACAAAATTCCGCATTTTAATTGTATCCAAAACACTTACAACAGACAATTCTACAATTCTGCATTTTTGCTCTACTGCTTAGTCATTTAACCAGGTTTCGTTGTTAGAGCCAAGACTGCTAGATTATTTACTAAAAGATAAATACAGCAATAACAATAGGGAATACAAACAGTCATGTTTTTGCATACCTGTATTGTAACTGCATCAATAAGTCAATCAAGTGCAGAGGAACTTCATCAACTTTGCCTCATTCCACAATTCGTATCCTGGATGCAATGATTAAAAAGCAGGGTTTATTTGCACAGGCATCAGCTTGGAAACTATCGACTAATGCCTGTAAGAGGTCATCACTGACAACAGGAAATTTAAGTCGAAGTTTAACAAAAAAGAAACACACATGGAATTGCTGAAATACATAATAGCCATAAATTACAAGCTTACCAAAGAAATATTAAAGCCCTTTAAATTAAGCTTGTTTTTATTGAACTAATGCAGACTCACAATCGTTCGGTTAAACTAAAGCCACGCCAATCGACATTTCCAACAATCAACAACTCAACTGGCCTTATCCAAATTTGCATACATATTCAATCCTACTCGTATCACCAACCAACTGACAAACAAACCACAACCGACTAGTGTTTAAAATTTGCCAATAGAAAAGTAACATTTTGAAGCGGATATTTAAACCTTGCATAACCGGTGGCAGCAAAGTCGTGGCCCGACAACTGGGGTTTTTCACTGCAGGACTCCTCCGATCGTAAATCAGCGACTGCGGTCAAAGCAAAAATTTACAGAAATAGAAGTTAATGAATTGCCACACGGAATATTTGTACACTTTTCAAGCAAAGAAAACTCGACCTTGTTATATTGAAGATTAATAGAATAGAAATTAATTGTTTAGGCGTATGCGAAATAAGATGACGGAAAATGGACAACTGCAAAAGAATCACAAAATAATAATATACTCTGGAGGAAGAGAGCATCAACGAGCCGTTGCCTTGATAAATAAACCTTTTTCTAAATCAATGTTAACGCACTGGCCTAAATCTGACCGATTGCTTCTTGTCAAATTAAGAGCTAGTCCATTCAATGTAAATCTGTTGGTTGCATATGTTTTAACAGCGGATGCAGATAAAAATACATTGAAAAATTTTTCATGAATCCTTGCATGAAGCGTACAATATATGCAAACCAAAGGAAATAAATATTTTGATGAGTGATTTTAATGGTAAGGTTGGATGTATAAATTATGGGAAAACTGTTGCTGCATATGGTTTGAGAACATGCAAGGAACAAGGAGAAAACCTTATCGGTTAGTGCGAACTTATTAAAAAAAATAAATTAGAGATAGTAAATACTTGACTTGCAACTCACGCCAAACGTCGAAATACTTGGACCAGTTCTGGAGATTGTGCAAGAAACCAAATCAATTACAAAATGACCAATAAAAGAGTTTGAACTTGTAGCCTACAACTAACACAAGAGTATATCCTGGAGTCGATGTAAATAGTGATCATAATCCAGTAACAGTAAAGTTTAAAATACATTTAAGAGTCTTAAAACGCATAAAAAGAAAACCGATATTCTTAATCGATGCTTTGAAGAACCTCGACATTGTTGCTGAGTTTTCTGCAGCTGTAGCCAACTGGAAAAACTGTTAGATTATTGAAACGAATAAAATTTCTAATCGATGGAAAAACGCGAGAGAGAGAGAGAGAGAGAGAGAGTATCGGTATCATTATAGCTTCAAGTAAAAGTATTTCAAAGATTCTAATAAATTAAGCAACCACATTGAATAACAAAATGTACGGTAATTAAAAATCTTATGCACCAGAGAATACAATTCTAATTCGGAAACATATAGGCCTAACAAAATTCACAAAAAAGCCAACAAAAATGCAAAGGTGATAAAGAACAATAGATCGAGGAAAATGCCAAGGATTTTGACAAATTGCTGAGTAATAATTTGTAGCTGTAGCAAAAGGCATTCTATCGTCAAAGGGTGACGTCTTATTTGAGAATGAAGATATAATAAAACGTTGGGAAAAATATACTGTTTCATTATTTAATGATGACCGAGAAGATAAAGAGACAATTGCAGGTGAATCTGGCCCATCAAGTACTGAGAAAGAAAGTTCAATGGGCATTACAAAACTCCAAAACAGGTAAAGCAGCTGGTCTGTCAAAATGGTTTTGGAAATGCTAATTACTTTACCAGAGGCCGGTAAGGATATGCTGTGGAAACTCATCAATGAAATAAACGAATCAAGAGAAATTCCCACAGACGTGCTTAATTCCATTTCTGTTGCCATTCCCAAAAAATCTAACGCTCTGGAATATGAATACCATAGAATCATCAGTTAGATATTTCATACTTTAAAACTTTTGCTCAAAATTATACCTCGACAAAATATGCGATGGCGTAGTGGTTAGAGCATCCATTTCGCAGTCGGTAGACCTGGGGTTCATTCCCCTTGTCGAGTCATACCAGAAGACTTTAAAAATGGTATCTATGGCTTCCCTGCTTGGCGCTCGGCATTTATGGGAGGTTGTGGAGAACATGCCGGCAAGTTCGCTTGTCGTGTCCTTGGGCAAGGCACTTAACGGGACGCCCCACCTTTATGTGGAAGACAGGTGACCCGGAAATGGCAACTCCCAAGCGAGTGCGGACTTCCCGTCCAAAACATAGCGATACATCGCTTTCTCGTGAATGGAGGATAAATATGGCAAATAAAATAATAAAAAAAATGAAGAAAACTTTACCCCAAATTCCTGTTTATCCATTCGGTTTTATGTCCTTTAGAAGTGCAAGGAATTACATTTTTTGATATGTAGGCTACGCTCTGCGAAAGATCTATTAAAAACCAACAAAATGTTCTTCTATGCTTTTTTTAATCAAAAAAGCATTTGATAAAGTGTGTTGCTCCCAGCTAATAGAGATGCTTAAACAAACTAATATAGATGATAAAGATCTGCGCATTACAAAAAATATGTACGAAAGTATTACAGACTGAAGGCAGCTAATCAACTCACATCGGGAATTTCCTGGATGAATTGATATCAAGTGTGGGGTAAAACAGAGATGTGTTATGACCCATGATCTTTTTGATCTCAACAGCGAATTTATTTTGAGAGATCTGGAAGTAATTGAAGAAGGGCTGACGGTAAATGGTAAATTGATCAACAACATCCGGTATACTGACGACACAGTGGTATTTGCATCTTCAGAAACGGGCTTGCAAACATTCCTGAATGCTGTTCAGGTATCTGGTAAAAAATTTGGCCTCAGCCTAAACATCAACCAGACAATGACCATGTTGTAATCAAAAAAATCACCAGAACCTTTGATATCAATAACTGCTAAAAACATGAAGATTAAACAAGTGCAACATTTCAACTATTTAGGATTATTAGCTTACAACAGATTCAAAATGAGAAAAAGAAATAAGACGAGGCATTGCTCTTACCAAATCAGGTTTTGACGACATTAACAATATTTTTGAAGACCATAAGCTTTCCATTTCTTTGAAAATAAGACTTTTAAGATGTTTTGTGTGGGTAGTCCTGACATACAGTTGTGAGTCCTGAGCACTTGCAAAAAACAAGAAAAAATCAGAAGCCGCAGAAACACTGTTTTATCATAGAATACTTTGTATCCCTTGGACAGCACTTCAAGCTAATGACATTGTTCTTGAATAAATTGGTCAGAAACGGAAATTACTTTACTTAATTGAACAAAGACAACTAAAATTTTTGGAACATGTTTTGTGCAAAAAAGAGCTTGAAGGTTTTGGGTTGAGTGGCAGATTTCCTCGAAGACGTGCACGGGATGCCCAAAGTGTCACTTTTATAAACAATTTCCAACATTTTTACAAAAACCCCAGGACACTATGGGACTCTGCCCATAATCGAATACTGCCGGGGATAATCAACTCATGGTACATCGAGGGCTGAATTAGCCGTGATACCGAGAGAGAGAGAGAGAGAGATATCCGATTAAATGCTTGCCCTGAAAAATTCAAGTGAGACAAAAATCAATTTGATGTTAGAAAAAATTCTAACACCTTATTGGCCGTAAGTACAATTTACTATAAATTCATAAAAACGTTGATCAAAGCTTATACACGTGCTGTTTATTCTTGGATCTATCTAAAGCTTTTGATTCAGTAAATCATCAATTACTCATGTCTAAAATGGAACGTCAGTTTGGCATCGGGGGAGCCGCTTTAAGATTTCTTTGTAGCTATCTTATGAATCAACATTAGTGAGCTGAAACAGAAGACGCCATTTCGGCTCGTAGACGTGAGTTTCTTATGGGGTTCCCCAAGGTTGCTCTTTGGGCCCACTCTTATTTTTAATGTTCATCAATGACCTCGCAAAATGATTCATTTTTAAAACTATACTGCAGTATTTGCTGATAATACCTACCTAATGCTCTCAAACAAAAGCCTTGGATCACTAGAAAAAATATTGACTACGAATCGAAAAAAAAAAATTGATTATTGGCTTTGGTTAAACAAGTTGATCCTAAACAATTTGAAACACATATACATCCTAACCAATAAATACCAAAACGAGCAAAAGAAGCAGATTTTGAAGTTGTCATTGATCACAATGCCATCAGTCGAGCCAAAGCAATTAAATACCTAGCCGTAATCTTTGATCGAAAGCCAAACTGGTCAAACCATTCAAAACATATGTCAATGCAACTAGTCAGAAGTAAAGAAATATTATACCGATTGCGTAATTATGTGAACGAAAAAATCTTTAGCGTGCTTTACGATAGCCTAGGTTATTGTCATTTGTATTGTTGCATCAATGCATTAGGAAGTGTCGAGGATATATACTTGCATGAAATCATGATCAGACAAAATAATATCATACGAACAATAACTCAAAGAGAAAACATGGACACGTCACCCAAAGGTATTCAAAACTAAATTTCTTAAAACTAAGTGATATTTACATCAGAAATGGCAAAATTTACTATCAGATTGATCAATAACAAACTTCCATCTTCCTTTTAATCACAGTTCATTAAAATTCATGAAATAATAGACTTAATGAATTATAAACACATCTATATAATTCCCTTTATTTTTGACCAAGGGTCTCTGAAGCATTTTTCCCAAAATTAAATAATCATTTGCTGCTCCAAAAATCTGGCTGGAAAGAGCCTAGAGGGAGAATTTAAAAGCACGTCGTGGGTTTCCTTCACAAAAAATGGTTCTCAAAAAATAGTTGATTGACAAATATTATGAAGTTTATGATCCCTTCTAATTTTAATCGTGGTTGAAATATTTTTCCTTGTCTGTTCTTTTGCAATGTTTTTCGGCTATACTATTTATGTAACATATGCATGCATAATACTTCCTTGGCGCAGGACGTCGCCTGTGTGCCGATCATTATAGCCTGGCATATAGCAGCCGTCATAGCGGTTGCCTGCACGGTTGTGGTTGGTTGGCATATGCCTGGGTTCTGTGTTCATGCAAGCTCACTTTCACCTTTTCGCAATTATATTTAGGCGGCATAATCACAAGCGCTTGCATTGATTTTCTGCATCACCAGGAAACTGGAAGGTTTCTCGTTGCTTCCTGCCCTATGTCCTTCATTGCACTTCTTTGTTGTAGACATGTTTATTAAAGATCTGTGTTGTACACGGTGAAATAGAGACAATCAATCTCTCCTTGATCATGGGTGTGCAGGTTATCACAGCATGATGGCTGATCACGTTTTTTTATGATGAAATAATAACAACCTGTTCAACTTATCGAGAGTTTATTAGACTGCTAAGCATGTGAGTAGGGGTGCGTGAATTGGAAATGATAAACAGCGCCGCGTAGCCAAAGCAATCGTGTACGCGGCTGGACCACCGCGCACATATCAATTGTTTCTCATCGCGCCGCGTGGCTGCCGCGAAGTGTATAAATATCGAAAAACTCGTCGACTCCCTCAAATACTACGGTAGATTTTATTTCAAAAACGGAACATTTTAATGCATGGTTTATCTCAGGCAATAGCATTGAGCGTAAGCTGCAGCCACGCTATCATTTCCTTGTGTGATTGCGCTTATTTTTGAGCTGACAAGGGTAGACTTTTTCTCTTTATTTTCTTCTGCTCGGCTTGTTATGTCATAATTAAAATTTATTTTTTCACATTCAGTGAATAATAGATTAGTAATCTAAATGTTTGTTGTTGATGTACCATATTGGCAGGCTGTTACCAAGCGTTAGTTTAAATGTGAAACAGTTTTTTAAGGTTATCGAGTAAATCATCAAATAGATGGCGATCGATTAGACAGCACAGCGCACCGTTATGTAGCGTTCAAATGTGATTATATTTATTAACAATGGTTTTGGGTTTGTTCTTGTTTCAAAAATCTGTGATCGACTAAGCAATTTTATGGGAGGCGGAGAAGTAGATTTATTTGCCACTTTTGTTACATTTTGGGCAGCGTAGTCTAGCTAAGTTAGTTGAGGCGTTTTTTCTGCTGTTTTATCAATCACTATCTGCTAGCGTGCATAGCCCGAGCGTTCTATGTTATTCTACGGTTGGGCTCGCTAGTGTTTTGAGTAACTGGTTATTTAAATTACAATTCTAAATCGGCAGACTTTTGCTTGACCACAGAGTGAAAAGTATCGTGAAAACAAAGAATTACATTAAGTTATTGCGACAATTGCAGGAAAATTTGATGTTTGGTCGTGGTTGGAGCGTCCGCTTCGCAGTCGGTAGACTTTGGGTTTATTTCCCAAGTCGACTTATACCAAAAGACTTTAAAAAAATGGCATTCACAGCTTCCCTGCTTGGCACTCGGCTCAAAAGGCATGGTGTGGAGAACAAGCCGGCAAGCTTGCTTGTTCTGTCTTTTGGCAAGACACTAAACAAGATGCCTCCATCATTATGAGGCAGACAGATGGCGGGGCCAAGCAGTTTACCGGTCGTGGTGGCCTAGTCTGACTGAAGACTAGCATAAAGGGCTGATGAGAAGCCACCGGTACATCAAAAATCAACGAAAAGGCAAGACAAGTCAAGAGGCATCTCGGAAATGGCGACTCCCAAGCGAGTGCGGACATCCCGTCCAAAAGATAGCGATACAATTCGCTTTCTCGTAAATGGAAGATAAGCATGGACAATCAATCAGTAGTGGCGTAGCGGTTAAAAAAAGAAGTGACTATAAAAATGTTGCTTTCCGTATTTTTAGATGTAGTGGTACGATTGCTTTTGATTATAAGCCATACATCACTCGGACTGGTCATTTTTTGCATAGGTGTTAACTTTGAAATATGTGTAGGCCTACTCTATTGAATATTGAAAAAAGTTTATGCAACTGGTCCGATCGATCATGTCACCTACTCATAAGGCATGTAAAGATTATGTGACCTGATGATAGGAAGTGTTATGTTTTTACTTGAAATCATTACTTTTAGAAAGTTTCAGGCCTTAGTTGATTTTTTATACCTAGATAGTGCTTGGTATCAAAGTTGTCTAATGAGGCAGCAAAATTTTTGAATAGATGTTAGACTATATGCTGGATGCATGTTTTGAAAAGCAACAAACTATGTAAATCCAGACTTATGTAAATTCAAATTGAAATGGCCGAATTAATTACTGAATCAACGAAATCCAAACATGGAATTACGGAGAGATAGAGATTTATTCTATATGTGAATTAGGTAATTAGCCTAGTAAATTATGAAAAAAGTTTTAATTTCGAAGTAGGCCTACGGAAATTGCAGAAATACGGAAATTCACGGAAGTTGAAAATGGGGTAAAATCGAATAATTCAAATGAATTAAAATGTGCATTTCCGATAACGTTTGTATTTCAGCAATTTTTGTAATTTAGTTAGTTTTTCCCATTTTCAAAAGAATTTTTATAATCCCTTATTGGCAGGTTGCTCCGATTTCCTTTGGACACAAAGTGATGGAAGCTTGTTAGCATATGTTCATCAATGTGAGATGGCTGTTTTTCTTCTTCGTGTGAGCAAAATCTTTCGTTTTTGGAGAAGCATCTCAAGATTATACGCTGCTCATTATCCCCTTGTGCTAGTCTTCAGTTAGACAGGACCATCACGGCGGGTGAACTGCTAGGCCCCGTCACCTGTCTGCCTCATAATAGGCTTACCATATTTTGGTGATAAAAAAACGGGACACTTGAGGACAACACTATTATGGATGACAAGGCAAAGTCCGGGACACACTTAGCGGCAGCAATACAGGTGTTGACCTTTTTTTTTTTTGGAGCACACCTCCACTGTAAAAATCAGAAGGCAGTCACAGCAAGAGTAAGAATCGGTTGGGTAAGATTCAGGAAATGTGGAGAGTTGTTGCTTGGAAATAGGTTTCCTCTGAAGATGAAAGGTAAAGTTTATTGTTGTTGAGTAAGATCAGCAATACTGTATGGAAGTGAGACATGGTGTCTAAAAGAAAATGAAAAAGCAATTTTAAGGAAAACGGAGAGAGCTATGGTGAGAGCCATGTGCGGTCAGAAAATTGTAGACAGAAAGACGACTGAAGAACAGATGGATATGTTAGGGTTGAAGGAAACGATAGACCGGTTAGCAACAGCAAATGGAGTTAGATGGTATGGACATGTACTGAGGAGGGATGACGATAGTGTTTTGAGGGTTGCTCTGAATCTTGAAGTGACTGGCAAGAGAAAGCGAGGACGACCGAAGAAGACCTGGAAGAAGCAAGTGGAAGAGGAAACAGAGAAAGTTGGTTTGAAGAAGGAGGATGCTCTGAGACGAGATAAGTGGAGTGACGGAGTGCGAGAAATTGCAGAAGGAATGGGGTAAATCCGGCCATCTCTACTAAAGGGAAAACACCGGATAAAAACTGAATAACTACTACTCCATTTCGGGTGCAATTTACCTTAAATTTCACCCACAATGGGGGTGTCCTCCAAAAATAAAAAAGAGAGGTCAACTCTTGCTTTGCTGCCCCTTCTGTATCACTTTCGGCCTAATTCGTCATCGAGCTAGAGTTCCTTATGATAATGCCTTTACTTACCGGGATAAACGTTTAAATACCGTAGTTCTAGCTATGCTGGCTGACTGAATGAAAAAACGGGAGGTATGGTAAGCCTACCGCATAATGATGAAGGCATCCCCTTAAGTGTCTTGTCAAAGAACACAACAAGCAATCTTGCCGGCTTGTTCTCCACACGATGCCTTTTGTGCTGAACGCCATGCAGGAAAGCTGTGAATACAACTATTTAAAGTCTTTCGGTATGACTCGTCTTGGGAAATGAACCCCAGGTCTACCGACTGCGAAGCAGACGCTGTAACCACCATGTCATCGCGCCGACAAATGGTTGTGCTTTGTCATGTGAAAAAATTTGCTATTTCTAATATTTGGCAGTGTTCTTTTTGCATCGTGATTTATCACTAACAATTATGCGCAATTGATGCGTCTTGTATTTGACTATGGGCACAGACATTGGCAATATATTGAGTTTGTAAAAGCCCACTTGTTTGCAAATCTGCAAAATTTTATAGAGTAAAGCTGTAGCTGGAATCAGTCAACAGTAGTGCTCACACTTTATTAAAAACAAATCGATTTTACAAAAACAGCATCTTCAGTGTTCTGTAAAGCAATTGCAATAATAAATAATTACTTACGTCAAGTTAAACAGACAGGCTTACATAATATACGAGGTAGCTGTAATAAGAATACACTGCGCACCTAAAGCTGATACAAACGACATAGAGCTGTCTCAATCGAAGCTGCTAAGTAACTGAAACATTTCATAGGTTGTCAAAGCAATACATACGATAACGATTGTGACACGGCACCATTACGTAATGCTGTAATAATGAAATACTGCAGGCATTACAAACAGAAACCAGTAATAACAATATAACGAAAAATGAAAAAGTAATTTCCAACCAGTAGAATACAAAATGGCCTTAAAATAATTTAGGTAGGATAGTTCTATTTGTATTCATTGTAGCCTTAAGTTTATTGATCCATTTACTTTCGCTGATATCAAGATTATGGTAATTACTACGTTCATGCAAAAAAATGACGTAATAGCATTCAGAAATGTCTGAGTGAGAATTGATGAAGTTTTTGTGGTAATTAAGGAAATGAAATAGAAGAGCAGCTTTGTCGGCGTGGTTTTGTGTATTTTTACTTTTCCAAAACCTACGGCGATTTGTCTGCCATTCGTTTTTTGGACGGTTCAAAAATAACGAAAATTAAAACTGGTTTTTGGGTCAATTTTTTTTCTCATATTTTTATTGCACATTTTAACGGTCTTCATTGCATTTCCTTTTTTGGTGCCCTGCATTAGTCCTTGATGTCGATAAGTAAAATATGTATAAATTTAGTTAACCGGAAATATCAAGCAAAACTTAACTGAACCGAAATTTGACTGGGTTGACGGTCAAAAGCAGAATAATGATTTATTGTCACGCAACGCAATAGATGCGAAATTCTTGCAGTAGCCTGCTTTCAAATGGTTAAATTGAATTGACAGAAATTCGTTCACGCCTGAAATTTATTCGTTACTTTTTTATGCTATTTTAAAATTAACTTTTTCCAAAGAAAGTCAGATTTATGTGCAGAAAGGTGTCAGGTCTACTTTGACGAAATGGAGGATTCACCACCACTACATAATTAGGTTAGCGCTATGTACTAGGCCCATTTCTTCCCAAAGAAAATAAAGAAGCGGAAGGGCACGCCCAAGAGCGGAATAGCAGCTGAAAAGAACAACTAGGTTATCATTATCTACTAACTTTGCTTTGAGTAGTTCTTTATAATAGTACTGCTAGTGACTAATGTTGCAATAATAGTCGAGTCTACTGTCTTGTGACCAAGAAAGCTTACCACATAATAATTGGAGCTATTAGTAGAGTTGCATATTCCAAGTTATTAGATAGATGAAGATTGGAATATAAAGTTTTACTCCGTGCGAGGTTGATAACAATCTTGCAGAAAATGTGCGGTAGCAATGCAGTCTGCGTACAAAAATATATTGTTGTGATGCATTTAGGAACAAAAACTGTCTGCAAAATCCTTTTGCGGAAAAGAGCAGCAACGTGTCTTTGCAGAAAGCTTCGAAAGGGTCCAGAAATAAGCGACTTTTGTGATTGTGAAGCAATGCGCAAAGCTCGTTGTCAGAAAGAACTGTGGAGTTTAGCACAAGAGTTTATCGTCTGAGAAAAGCTGTATCTACTGTAGATACATAAGCGATAGTATCACTCGTTACTTTTATCCGTATCGAATTGTCGTTGCTTAAAAGGATCGATATTAATTAATTCTGTTTTCCTGTATTGCCGATACAAACAGTATCGACGATGCTTTAAATTTATTTAATGCTGATTAAGTTGGTTGCAAAGTAGTACACACTTCATTCTTTCGAATTCACAACTTTTCGATTGCTGATGCTTCATGGTGGCTTTGATCAAACTTGATATTCGCTGTTTTGTTAACTTTGACTCCCGCGGAGTTCAGTGATGGGCGTATCAGTCTCACTATTATCCCAGTAGCCTAGAGCAGCTAAGCTCATTTCGGCCGCTTTTAGAAAAGCTTACCTGGATATACCGAAGTATCCAGATAGGGCTACTTTTATCGGGGATACTATAGGGTGTCCACGAAGTCTTTAGACAACTTTATAAATTCATTCAAAAATTTTAAGAAGTGCTATTACAATAATTCTTTTTACACATTAATCAGTTGTTATTAAAGCTGTCAATAATATCACTTTTTTTATTTCAGAGATGAATTAAATAAATATCTGATTTCCAGGTATAGTTAAAAATGACTACTCCACAAGAAAAAGCACAATGTGTTTCTTGGTTTATAAATACGAAGTGTGATATTCAAACACGAAGAAATTACAATTCAAACTAAATATGCAAAACGAGCTCCAGCACATCAGTCGATTCGCAATTGGGATAAGCAGTTTATTGGAACGTTGCTACATGAACCGAGGAGTGGAAGGCCGTGAACTTCTGAAGAAAAGCATCAAGCGTATTTGTCAGTCATTAGTCGTAGCCCACCAAAGTTCATCAGCACTGCTTCCATTCAGCTTCAAGTACCTAGATCAACAATTTATAAAGTTCTCCATAAAAATTTGAGGCTTTACACCTACAAAATTCAACTGTTGCAAGCACCTGTGGGACAATTGATGACAAAATTTTAGGAAGGACGTGGACTGAAATTAAATGTCATTTAGATGTCCTCCGTGCTAAAAATGGGGCTCATATAGAAATTTATTAGCGCTTTGAATAAAAACTTGACCATTTACTTGATATTATGTAACCATTTCAATGATTTCCAACTTCAGTTGTAATATTAATAAATTTTAAAAATTGTCTAAAGACTTTGTGGATACCCTGTTATATCGATATTGATTTAAGTTGTCAACAGTGTATCGAGAAGTGGTATCAAGTTAATGTGCTAAAAAGTATCGTGTGTCAGTATTGATTTAAAATTAATTTTAAATATCGCACCCATCACTGTTTACAGAAACCATGCAACTCCCCCAATTTTTGGAACTTGATCAAGAAAAAAGTATTTTTAAATATAAAGGCTTTAAAAGGTCGATCGCCGAAAGAAAATTAAGATACAGAGTGATAAAATCGGGCAATTAAAAACTAATCTCCAAAAAGGAATCATCAAACTACGTAATTTGAAATGCAGATTAACGAAATTGAATAACACAAAAAAGGAAAATATATTTTTGCCCCACCAACTCAAAAAATTTTCTTCTGGCTACGTTAATATTCCTAGAGAGGCTTTTCTTTTACTTATCCACTGTATGATCTCTTTTTCTTCTGCTAGGGAGAATTTTCTCGATTGCCACTCTTTCTCCCGACAATTCTTCTTGAAGCTTGGCGCTCACTCTTTTCACTGCGTGTTCTAATCCTTACCTTTTTTAATTTTTACCTTGTCGCGGTCCACCATCTTGGAATGTGAACCGACAATTCTGTCCCAGATTCTTTTGGCAAGGGAGATTTTTCTCTCTGTGAGTCAAGTTATTGCTGTCTCAGATTTAGAATTCATTTTTTTGTTCGGAAAAACGATAAAATAACAAACAAAAAAGTAAAGAAAAGAACACACCATGGATAGGCCCTATACTCCATCTATTTTTGTTTTTCTAGTGAGAGGAAAAGAGAGACCATAAATATGTCCCAGCCAAAAAAACTTGGCGCAGTTGTTAAGTCTGTATCCTTTTAATAAAAATTATGCAAAATAAATTAAAATGTTATAATGTCAGTTGCGAACTAGCGGATATGACACAAAAAACAAAAATAGCGGAGAAACTCAAGTGATATCAAATTCAAAAATACATTTGCTGAATCGTCTTACTTTAACTGTTGGCTATTCCACAAAATCAATTTCACGCAAGGTATATTTTAAAAAAACAGTGGGCCTAAGATATTTATTTAGTTTAATATCAAATCTGGAAAATTTAAATTTTGGAACGATTTCGATAATAGAATTAAAATTAACGCCTCTATTCATGCGTTGTGCAAAATAGTTATTACGGGTAACAAGTTTTCTATTGCGAGATTGTCTACTGGAGGCACAAGAAAAATACCCCTCAAAACAAATTGGCAAACGACCAACTCAATGCTCAAAAATAAATTTTAAGATTTCGCGTCAGCGTAAATTAGCAATTTAAAAAAATATGAACTCCTTCAGGCAGGGCGGCTCCAGTTCCATATTCCGCTGAGGCTCGGCTGCATCAACACATCTGTCCGTTTTTTCCGGTTGACATTTGATCTTAATTGCCTCACCGAGATCTTTTTTTCTTTCTCACACTCTTAAGCATATTTTGGCAGGATATTTGCACTCTCTCCACTAAGACTGCAATGAGTAGCTTACTCCAACTCTCATTTTTTTTAAAAATAAACCACAAAACAGACAAATTAGCTATATGGGAGTGCGTTGCTTTACTCATTGTCAATCACATGCAGCTCCTCTTGTGGCCTGAAAGCATACTGTCATTCATCATTTTTTTTGGCTTACAACTCCTCTCACTCTCAACTGTAGAACGTGCGCTTCCGCATCATGTTTGTTTTATCCTTTTTCACCTTCGCAGCTAGATACATCTTTCTTTTTGGCACACATTTTACTGAAATTGAGAAATTCCACGTGTAACGCCTGCTACTATCTAGTTTCAAAGATACTTATCTCATTCTGCTCTGCCTTACACTTTTTTCTTTGAACGACCTCTGGCCTAGACTTGGAGAGTTACTGGTTTCCTGACACCTTATTTCGAAAAAGTTTGGGCAACAACAAATTCTGCTTAGATTACTTCTTTTCAAGTGATTAATTACAGTAATGTACTGATAAGTCTAAAACTGCAGTTGGTCAATCATTTATACGGTTTTCAAAATAAGTATTGAAGGTGATTACATTGATTAGGACAAATATTGACCCTGCATTCATTTTTGGCCTATGCCTATTGCACTGTTCGTTGGTGCAAAATCTTTCTAAAATTTCCAAATTCCATATACCGATTTGTAAATGCCAGGTTTAAACCATGTTTAGTACATTAAACTTGAGGCAATCTGATACCATGAACACAGTCAAAAATGGGATAGGTTTAACCAATGTCTACACTTTCAACTGTAAACACCTTTTGATGTCACTGTTTAACATCTCTTAGCTAATACAATATGGCTTTTGCATATGTTGTTAAAATAAAACCAAGTTTGGTGCCTTACAATCAATTGTTGAGTGCTGCTGTTTAACCTGGGCATTGAAAATCTCGGTGGTTTCTTCAAAGGAAATTCAAATCACTCGTTGGTTATCATATTTTTGGCCAATCTTTAGTTTACATGGAACTAAAGCAGTTTCTCAATCCTATACGAGTAACCGTTGAATAAAAGTCTAAGGCAACCAGGTGAAGATTTAGTTAAAGGCCAAAGATAGAAAACTCCCTTTCTACGCATACCCTTCTGTCAAATCGTTTGTGATCACGGCCTCACTGAAACACACTTTCGAAATATGATAAATCCCCGCGTAACTTCATCTTTTCCAACCTGGTGGCGGCAAAAACAGCAAAGTCGAACGCAAATAATTTATTTACAAAATAAATTGCACGAAAACAAATACTTTGCAAGTACACAAACCTACGTTACAGAAAAATAATTTTTTAGAAAAGTACTCTCAAAACACACTTACACGGTAGGACAAATAAGCCACCATCAATAAAATAACTTTCAAAGCAAGCGCGGTAACCAGGTTCGTAGACAGTTACAACCCGCTTCAAGAGAAAATTACAAGATTTTGAAAACAAGACTACGCGAGGGTCTAAAAAGAATAAGCTACTTCCGCCACGCACCAAAATCATTTGGTAAAATGTTTATTCAGTATTGGTGCCAATATAGGGCAATCGCTTGATGGCCATTCAGCGAGAAATAAGGGTTAATCAACATCGCAAAACGACGAAACAGTGTCCGCTACAACAGCTAAACGGTAGAAGATCCTGGTAGGCCTCCTTACGGGCAGTTAATTACTCAATGCAGTCTGTAGCCTCTGCAAACTGACTAAAAACGTTGCTGCTTTTGAGGCTTTTTAGATTAGATGTTTTGACATGGTATCTCGAAAACAATTCTATCAATACAATTGGAAGTGGTTTCCAAGACCCAAACGATCGCTAGCAGTGGTTGCTTAAGATGAAGAGTTTTGTTGCTGACGAACATTCAGGTTACTTGCTGTTAAGCAAAGCCTGCCCCGAAACGCTTGTTGGCAAACAGGTTCTATTATAAGGTCAGCTCCTCTCTCCCGCCAAATGCTTTTGCTCGGGGAGCATGGACGAACATCCAGACGTCCCATAAGCTGAACAACTTACCACGGTCTGAATCAGAGATATAAACAGAATACAGCCTCGTGCAAAAAAAGCTAAATTTTACGTCGCTTTTACCCGCTTTGCAGGTCTTGGACGTATTAGTTCTGCAAGTATATACCGCTACCTGCTCGCTTTAAAACAGCATACAATCAGCAACATAAACTTCAAGGATTACATCTGTGTGACGAATTCGTATAGTGCTCTAATTGAGTTCGGACTTCGGGCCTTTTGTTCCAAAATCAAAAATAATTGCCAGAGCTCGACAGCAAGACAAAAAAACAAATTTCAAAATGAATCCGTGATAAACGAAAGCTCCTAAATATAATAGCCCAGGGAGCTCAAAAAATGCATGTAAAATCTGATATTAAGTTTGATCGTCATTTTTCGACGGATTTAGGGGCAGCACAGAACTGGGGCTGTTAAGTTTGGACGTTGAAGCAATGTAGACGCAAAAGTAAAGGCAATGTTTTAGGAAAATGACAAGTTGTGTTTAACTCTAATGGGATTGCCAATATTGTCAGCAGGGTGTGCTAGCATTGCGGGCAGGATGAGATAATTGACGAGAAGGATATTTTCAGAGACAGAGCGCAAAACTAAGAGTTGCACACTCCATCGCGCTAACCGTTGGAGCAGTAATAGAAAGATCGTATTGTGCTAAGAAACTTGCATAAATCTAACCGTGAAGTGAGGCCCCTGCTTCGAAAGCGACCAGTAATCGCAGAAAACTTTTGCTACCGATGGAGTAGGCCACAGGCTTCGAGCTGCTCTTCAGCTACTACAAAAATTCGAAAAAAATGCTATCACACACGCAGAATAAAACACACGACACACAATTTAGTTTCACGTTAGAGAAAGTAAAACACACTGTTGACAACTGCAATAGAAAAAAAACAACAGTATTTTGTATCATTATTTGTAAAAATAACTTAACCACAATTCTTGCTTGTTGATATAGCTTCCATAAAACGCAGTAAAGATATGACGTAAACACACGTCACCTACAAAAAATGACACAATCGAAAAAGCATTGATAATCCCCTGTAGGCGAAATTCGTTTTTTCTGATTGGTCAAAGTGACAAATAGTTTTAAATCGAACTAAAGCGCGGAAAACGATAGAACGCCTTCTTCTAAAAAGCAACTTATAGGGCCAAGCGCCCCCGATACTCAGGGACATGATGGCCCTATTATGTCCTGGCGGCGCTGGGCGGTTTACAAACAGAGAGATCACAAAGCTATATCATTCAAAGAGAGAAAAAGGGAACTATCGTTTCCTTCAATATCGGGGCGTTGACTAATTTAAAACATTTTATCATTTAATTTCCTAAATAGCTCTCCTGTCATATTCAAGAGCCTAGTAAGCGATTATTTAAAAAAACGAGTGGCTGTAATTTTTCGTGTTTTCAGACAAAGCTGCATGTTTTGTCGAAATTTTGGAGTCGAAACTTAGTTGTTAAGGAGACCTAAGGATATCAAAATCCAGTTACTACGCACATCGCAATAATAACATGAAACACAAAAAGCTGATTTTCTGAAAATTGTGAAAAAAAAACCGGTGCTACGTTCTTGCAAATGACGAGAGGGAGCAACAAAAGCCCATGCCACAGGGCTCTATCGCAGGCGCACAAGCAAGACATAACTCGCCTTCCACTAGCCAGGATGTGCTATGGGTGCGTGCCAATACAAATTACTTTGGCGTGCTTAAAAATAGACATCGGAAAAAACGCTTAACAAGTTGAATTGATGACGTCACAGTTACGTCAAGCTTCCATTACGTTTTTCGCCAGACAGGAACATCATGCCGCGGATGAAAAGACTACAAGCGTTATAAGAAGGTAGCCGAAATAGTTACTGACAAAAGCATTAGCACTTGGATAATTTCCATTGCGCAATTCTTAGTAACGACCATTGTGGCTCTTGTACGCTATTATCTCATTCGTTTGTTGTATTTTGCTGAACAACGCGCTCACGCTCGTTCTGTTCGAGAAACATAAATTGTCCCATGCTTGTTACAAGCGTGCAAATGAATATCGAGTTGAGTGTCAGAGCTCCACTTCAAACTTGAAACCTGGAAACGCTCAGCAATTTCTTAACATCTAAACTAGATACAATAATCGCCAAAGAATCATTTTATTCAGACGTGCGACGTGCCAACATTGTGCCATCAAAGTGTGCAACGACTGCTGGTTAAAACTTTTGTTGTACTAAAGCTGCTAATACTTCATTTGAATCATTTCGAGCTTGCGAGAGGCGGTACGTGGTAATGACGATAACTTGTCGACATTAACTCCCGCTGCAGTGAGAGCATGGGTGACAATTTTCATTGCTTGACTAGTGGATGTCTAGCTCCTATCCAGTTCTGCATTGAGGTGTGAGTTATCAATTACGTAACACTTAGGCAAAGGGGGTGATTGGTTGACTCCACAATCTGAATTTGTTGCGGGACAAGATGGCTTCAGCTATTTAAGATTGTCAAAGCTAACCAGCAACAAGAGAGCGCAACTACGCACAAGAAGCCTGTCATTCACTTTGAGCGTAAATGCAGACAGTACACACTGTTTCGAGCAACCAGATCTCATCAGTGCAGTTGATAAACAATATTTTTGTCGGTAATGATGAGACCTGACAGACTGAAACAGTGCGCACTGGCTGCAAAAACAACTTATTTCACTGGCTCAACACAAGATGAAACGGACAGTTCATGTATCAATCAGTAGGCTGCTTTACCATCGTGAGCAAGTCGACCGCTTAGCCTAGTTAACCTGTTACAAATGACAATTGTAAAACGACAACTTAGTGACAACCTTTTTTCAGCCCACACAAACGTTGGAAAAGTCCCAGTCTTTAAGAGGTAAAACAAAAGACCTTTTTAGATACAAAAAAGATGTAAAAATGTTCAATTTATGTTGGTAGAAACCTATATGCAAGCACGACTACGGGTAGTCTCGAAAAGATAACAACATTAACTGCTCACGTGCATCAAAGCGAAGATTTTGGTCGTAGTTAAAAGTGAAGTGAACGAGATGCTTTGAAATCGCTATCAACAAATCTTGGGTGAACAAACGAAATACGAAATACGGCACTTGAACTCATGCAGAGTTGCACTGCAGCAATAAGCTGCATTTTGATCGCTGCACTGTGTAGGCATTGCAGTTCTGACTGCGTAATCAATGTCTTAAACAGAAGGAAATCAACTTGAAACGCACTCATCTTGAAGCATAAATAAACTCAATCGCGGGAGCTTTACTATCAGTAGCTAACTTAGCACTACTGAAAAGCATCGCGACCGATTTGCATTCGCTCATTTGCAAGCAAATTGTAAGGTATTTTTGTTCTACATATTGCCACAAACAGCGTGCTGTCAGCAAAATACAAGAAACGACCCCCAGCTACGGCGCATCTAGTGGTCGACATGGCAAATTATCGTGATTAAAGGCTGGTGTGGATTGCAGGCGTAGCGTAAAAAATTCATTGCCTATTCCTGTTATAGCTAGATGCGCTCCTGTTACAGAGTACAACAGGTACGATTACAGTTCATGCAAAGTAACCATGCAACGCTTATTTTACAACTGCATTAATTTGTTTACGAAACCATAGCGTACGATTACTAGCTCAAGAAACGCTTGAAGGAGTTTCAAAATAGTGTTCAAGTAGGCAATAAATAACACCATGGTTTCTCCGAATCAAGTAGAGACCGAGATAAAATTATCTTTGCGGTAGTCGTAACTTCCTGTTGAAGCAGCAAAATCCTTTTTTAAAGATGCAGAATGTTTTGGTTTCTGCGTCTGCTATAACTAACAAAATTGTTCTTTGCTGTTTTATCAAGAAAAATCGAATAAATACAGGGTTTGTGATAACAAAATTCATTCATAGGTTACACCAGTGCCCTGAGGCACAGCTTGACTTGTCAAAGCATTAGCGTAATGGCAATTACCAATCGCAACTTTTTCATGTTAGAAACGACGTGCTAACACTGGCGGCAATTAAAATATAAAAATACTCGTTTGATGAAAGCAACAGTGTTTTCGAAGTACCTGTAAAATATGATCATAGTGAACACCAACGGCAAAAAACAGTTCAACCAACATCTTAGGGGAGGGGGGATAAACTTCATGTTGACGTTGTCTTTTGTGTGTCGATTTAGTGAATGCCTACCACTCTACGCTCATTTTCGAAGCAGACTAAGCATTGTAGTATTGAGGCAAAGGAGCATCGCAATACTCTAAATTACGCATGCCCTTTATGACGAATATCGATAGTGCTTTTATTGAGTTACGAACTGCAGGCTTTTTGTTCAGGAGTACCAAACAACTATCACCACAACATGACGCTAACTGGTAAACTTAATGACTCAAATTAAAGTGGTGGCGGACACAATAAACAGGCACAACACATGATCAAAGACAAACCAAGCTTAATTTAAATTTTAATTCGGCGGGCAGTATATGCAGATGTGCAACCTGACGCCACGACATGCTGTGGTCGATAAATACATTGGAGGCCATCATACAATTTCGGTTTAAGCCCAGTGCAAATCTCTGATTACAATGAATTAAATAACCTCTTTTGTTCATTTAGACACGCAATAAAACCAATTCGTTTTTGTAAAGTCAATCACTAAAGAGTCGATAAGATTTGTAAGCCCATTCGTGGTATCTGGTCCGCCTGTGATAAAAATTGCGAAATAGCTAACTTTTGCCAGTGATTATTTCTACTAGTAATCACCCCTATCCAGCGCACGTAGTGGCGAGTTCTTGACGCTTTGCGCCGACCAACATTTGTCGGCGCGTTGTGCTTTTCTATAAAAAGACCTTGCAACGCGAAAGTTTAAATGAAATAAATCGCTTTTCAAATTAGTTTTTTGGACTTTAAAAAACTTCTAAGCGAGAATTCTATGTCATGTAAACAAATATAGATAATTTTAAGTAGTTTTGGTAGATTAATAGGCATTTCTGAACAATACTAAAGCAAATAATGCGTTTTTTCAGCTGTTAAAGAGGACTCTGTATTGATCGTGTAAAAGCTTTACAGACATATTTATATTGTTTTAGTAATAAATGTTGACATCGTTGCGGCTGCGTCATAGCTACCGGTCGCTTAGGTTGTGAAAATCTCACTACTCGAAAAGTGTTTGTAGCAGTTAAACTAAGGTTTTCACGATTATGGTTCGTATATGTCAAGCTGCATAAACCGAATAGCAAATCGCGTTTTAGTGTAGGTCTAGCCAATCTGACAGTGACTGTTTCAGTTTTCAAAAGATGGTTCAACAGATGTAGGTGTCTGTATTGGAATATTGTAGAGATTGAATAGCTTGCTTGGATGCTTTTTCGAGTTTGCGCTTCAGGCTTGCAGGATTAGAATTTTTCCCAGTCACCAAACTTCAAGTTTTTTATGAAGCTTCGTGGCCTATATTTAAGTCAGCAAACCATAAACAGGCAGCTTGAAAATAGAATCAAAGCCTCCATGAGTTAGGCCCATAAAATTTTCAAAACACTGAAAAGGGCCTATAAAGTGCCAATCGGGAAGGCATGGGTTTAATTTGTCATATCTTTTCCTGGACGCAAATTATAACTATAGATCCATACCTAGAGATATTATTGCTCAAACTCTACGCAGAGGACTCAGTTTTGTACTTCTTTTTAGTTGAAAATTCCAAAACAAATTTTTTTGAAACACTAAATTGATCATTTTGATGAAGTCTAGATTAGAATTTGCAGTCGTAAAGGTCACTCTGGCTTTCTGTTTATCTAGTGTTTAGTAGGTTCAATTACGGGATTAAAAATAACACCAAAATTCTAATTTGGTATATTCATACGTTTTTGTTATAAGTTGGCTTTATAAGCCCTTTTCAGTGTTTTGAAAATTTTATGGGCCTAACTCATGGAGGCTTTGATTCTATTTTCAAGCTGCCTGTTTATGGTTTGCTGACTTAAATATAGGCCACGAAGCTTCATAAAAAACTTGAAGTTTGGTGACTGGGAAAAATTCTAATCCTGCAAGCCTGAAGCGCAAACTCGAAAAAGCATCCAAGCAAGCTATTCAATCTCTACAATATTCCAATACAGACACCTTCATCTGTTGAACCATCTTTTGAAAACTGAAACAGTCACTGTCAGATTGGCTAGACCTACACTAAAGCGCGATTTGCTATTCGGTTTATGCAGCTTGACATATACGAACCATAATCGTGAAAACCTTAGTTTAACTGCTACAAACACTTTTCGAGTAGTGAGATTTTCACAACCTAAGCGACCGGTAGCTATGACGCAGCCGCAACGATGTCAACATTTATTACTAAAACAATATAAATATGTCTGTAAAGCTTTTACACGATCAATACAGAGTCCTCTTTAACAGCTGAAAAAACGCATTATTTGCTTTAGTATTGTTCAGAAATGCCTATTAATCTACCAAAACTACTTAAAATTATCTATATTTGTTTACATGACATAGAATTCTCGCTTAGAAGTTTTTTAAAGTCCAAAAAACTAATTTGAAAAGCGATTTATTTCATTTAAACTTTCGCCTTGCATTTATACAACGCGCGGACAAATGTTGGTCGGCGCAAAGCGTCAAGAACTCGCTACTAGGTGCGCTGAGTGAAGGTCCATTCTAAAACCATTCTCCTTCTTCATTTGTGTGGCGATGCTATGCACTTCAAGCCAGTGAATTACAATATCGATCTGATAGTGCCGGCACCATAGTTGCCAATTGGAAATGCGCAAAATTAGCTATTTATGCGTAAAAAGATTCCAAGTTTTAGAAATATTTTGTGACTTGGGATTTCGCCACAACTAAAGTTTTTTTTAACATCAACAGACTTCTCTTGATGTGTTGTTGATTTAAAAAAAAGAGAGAAAAGAAAAAAGGTCATCATTTTCCCAGGCGCACAAATTTTCAGAGTTTGACGTTCCAATCTACATAACTTCCCTTAATTTTGTAGCGCAATCTTTCAAAAGAAATAAAAAAAGTTTTTATTTTTTTGCCAAAAATTCAATTATCCAAAAATGCTGAGGAATTTTTACAAAAAAATCCCAGGTGGCCTTCAAAATTCTAAAGATTAACAACTACGGCTGGCACCAAGCAGGCTACTTTCATAATTTATAGCTCCAATTCATACTGATCCAATTTGCATAGCAATTACTATGGTACAGTTTTCAGCGATTTTTCAACTGCTACGGAGTACGAATTTTAGCGCACAGACATACTTTTTTACTATGCCTCAGTAAATTCCGTTTTATATCTCATTCTCCACATCACTCTTATTGCAAAACGCCTAGCAGGATATCTGTTAAATACCATTTTTCTAAGTCTTCGGTATAACTCGACAAGAGCATCGAATTCCCACCTACTGACAATCAAGCAGTCACTGTAACCACTACACCACGGTGCAAACTAAACAACGAGCATAAAAAACCACTCAAAACACCCTCACTTCAGAGTTGTTTAAAGTAAATTTTTATTTGTTGATAAGACTTTCAGGGGTCAAAGCACGGTCACTCAAGTAGTAAGTAACAACGTTGTAAACTTACCTATCAATCTGGAGGATGCTGTGGACAGGTCTGACTTTTAACGAACCACTCATCAATGCACCTACAAGCAACAAGAATTAGATCAAAGATGTATGTGCCGTAATTCAAGTGCAGTACTCTAACAGTGCTCAAAATAGCGAGCCGTTCGCAATCGAGGACTTGAGAGTTAAACATCTGCCTAGAGTTCTCATTGCCGTGGATTTGAAAAACACTTGGCCACAACTCCTCCTACTTGCCCTCAGTAGATACGCACCCGCTTTGTGCGAAAACATCATTGGGTTTACACACATCAACGTTTCAGACCGATTTCAAAGTTGCCACGAAGCACTTCAAGGGCCTACAAGCTGGGATGGCGAACCTGCGGCCGCCACTGAAAGCGACAGAAACGTGAAAAGCTTTGCTGTTGAACCTTATGTGGCTCGTGCTCAAATTTAGTAGTGATGAAGGCATTGCTTCAAACAAATTTATCAACTTTTAAACGCAATTTTTTCGTTGTCAAAGAGGTGAAAACAGTTACTCCGCATCTAAAATTTTTGTACGCAACTCTGATGCAAAGGAGTGTATCTGTGTGATATCTTAACAACTTAAACTATTGAAACGCAAGTCCAGCTCGTGGTTTAGTCGGGCTGTGCTAAAGTCGCACAATCTCGTTTCATGTAACGTTGATTAAGGTTTCCTGTGATCAGTAAACAAAATACGCGCAATTTATGCAATGTAGCAGATCCCAAATTTTGAACTCATTAGTGACCACGTGCAGTCGTGCGCAAGATCGTACAGTCGAAAATAAAAGGCTTCAAAATGTTGTTGCTCGTGCTTATGAAATCGGTTGTGAGTACGTCACATTCAATCATATAAATAGACAGCAACTTATCGCGATCTATCAACAACACTAGTTACGACTGCGTTGTTGCGGCAAAGTAGACAGGAGAACTTTGCAGTGATTTCCGGTGCATTTCGGCACGCTGCACGGAACACTGCGCCACCGTTGCTGTTCTGCGTGTCTCGAAGAAAAAGGAAGTGCAGCTGAATAATAGATGGCATTCAATAACATATAATCGATAATTTTGCGCCGTTCACTTCCACCACTTCTTTTCTGATCATTTCCTGGCACAATGTAGACTCAAACCAGTGAGAATATGCTATTAATCACAACCACTTAACACTACATCGTAAAACACTTGCTTGATCGAAAAAGCAGCAGCAATGTAGTACGACAATCAGCAAATTGATAAAGGCTTTCGAAAAATTCATGACGGAATGCACTGACTAAAGATCAAACGCAACAATGCAATAAGACAAGCGTTAGCTGATTTTGACATTCTATTCTCAACCTGCAGTAATTTCGATAATGGCTTCGGAGGATTTTATCACAGAAAAGCCTGATCCACACTAGGCTTGACTTTTACTCGAAACTGTCTACACCGCCATAGCTTTGTCTTGCTTGAGCGCGCGCAAATGGCAAGGTGAAAACTGTTGCTACAGACTAGGGCTTCTCAAACTATGGGTCGCGACCCCATTTGGGGTCGCGAAACAAATTCACTCTATTTATCAGAATTAAATGCTTTTGTAACCCTCACGAGAAAATTAAAAGTAGACCTGCAGCAAAATAATTTTGTGTTGCATTTTTAGAGGTAGTTCCATCTTTACGCTTTCAGTTGTATGCTGCAATGTTTGCCTAAGCTTTCAAGTAAAAATAATCGAAAATTCGGAACAAGTTAATCATTGTTACTTCGTGTTTGTTGTAACATACTGACCGATATCAACCTTGTTGACTCACGCCTTCAACTTTGAAGGAAATTTCCTTATTGGAGAAAATTTGACTCTAAAAGTCAGAAAAAGGGGAAACTAGGCGGAAATGATCAAACCAAAAAAATCAGGAGGAAACAGGATAATTTGCAACAACATATCTTTACAAAAAAATATGGTGTAAAATAAAATGCCATGTAGAAATACAGAAAATGCGGAAAAAAACGCTGCTAAACTTCATTTTCCGTGGTCCAAACACTTCTAAGAAAAAGAAAAATGTTTATGCCTTATCTGTAATTTAAAATCGTATTTTTTTAAGCCTGACAAGATAGCTTTCGACTACTACCAATCTTGGGAAGATTGGTTTGTTTAAGTAGAGCCAAGCGGAAGCCAATGTAAAGAGCGTAAGCTGTGCAAGCTGCTTTCCACACCATTTTGAGGAAGTGTCATGTTCCCTTGCTTTAGCCTTTTAACGAGAATTTAAAAACTAATTATGTTAGCTACATATGCGTCAATTCTTGACTTTTTCAATGTGCATTCAAAGACGTTATTTCAAGAGCAAGCAGTTCTGACGTATCAGTTCATTTCTTTCATAAATTATCATGCGCAATATTCAATCCGTTAGATGCGCTTGATAAATTTTATAAAATGACTTTTTATTTCGTTAATTTTTTTTTGCTTCACCATTTCCACATTGTATTCTTTTTTGTTACTGTATAGCCATTTTCGTGGATTATGCGCATTTGCATAATTTTGCCCCAGAAAAAGATACTTGAGATTGGTGATCAGTGGTGCAATTATGAAGGCATCAGAGATAGCTCTCAAAGGATATGACAGAAGCAAAAAACGTAAAAGAACCGATTTTTTGTGATCAAAATATGCAAAATTCTTGCTTTTGCAAGGTTTTCTTCGTTTAATGCTTCGCCCTTCAAAAGAAGATCGAGTTCACGTATTCTGTATAATTGCTAGATAATAAGATTAAGCTTACGTAATGCTTCGCTCCCCTCTCAAAACAAAGCACGCCAGTGCCTGTAATGGGATGTTTATTGCCTAAATATCATTAACGTGTAGGCTACCCATCCAGAGGTCGCGCAGAAATTTCTTTTCTAAAATGGGGTCGAAGAACAAAAAAGTTGGAGAAGCTCTGCACGACTGCGCGAACCATCAAATGCCTTGGCTAAAAAACAAAGTAGAACAGTAGATCAAGTTCGATTGTTGACATTGAAAACGAAAAGCATGCTTGCAGCAGGTCCAATCTGTTCGCAAGTAACCAGCAGCGTGGTGGAGTGAGTCGGAGCGCCGTTCAGGTGACCATGGTCGTGAGTTTGAACCTCACCTGAGCAGCGTTGCTCTGTACTCAGAAACGGCACTTTATACAGCAATTTCTCCTGGTTGTGATTGAAATGTACTGTGTTGGCAGTATTATCAACTCCGAAGCTGGTCTTAACACAGCGATGCTGAAGCATAACCACCACAAGGTTTTTCCGAGACCAGTGGATAGAAACATGATGAAAAATTGCAATCTTTTAATTGCCTAGCCTATACAAAACTGTCGAAAGAAAACGTCATCATAAAAAGGAAGAAAGGAATGGGCTCATTTTATGGGGATCTACATAGCAGGCCATGATAATGTGCGATTCGCTGTATAGGTCAAAAAAAAAACAGTGGATCTTTCAAAATGCCAAACAAAAATCAAACTAATCAAATAGAAGAACAGTTACTTTTCTAAATTATGAATATGTGTAATCATGCAGATCTACAAAACCAAATCATTGCCAAAAAGCATGCTATTCCACCAGTTCATTTTGAACAGAATAATAACTTTAAGACATATCAGTAAGCCTACCAATGTTTTGGTATCACAAGCAAACCCAACAAGTATAGATAGTAGTGATAGGACGATACCAAATTTTATAATGATTCCGATACGAGTCCCGATACCTTATTACAATTCCGATTCCGATACGAGTCCCTATTCCGATACATGCAATGAATTCATGATAATTTTGAGACCCTGAAGCTGGTTTAAGAAACAAATACTTTTTGGACAAAATACTTTTATTAATTATGCATTCAGAAGGAACATAAATGGTTTTGTAGTAGTAATGCAAGAGGCTAGCGATGCACTTAGCAAAACTGCAGACAGTGACACTGTTTCGACCTGTCAGGTCTCTTTAGTGCAGTTGGTGACCGACAAGAAGCTAGAGGCTTTTAATAAAGCATATCTTAGACCGCCACACTTGTGGATCTTCCACCAAGTGGATCTAGTATAGATCCGCAAGTGTGGCGGTCTAAGCTATGCTTTATTAAATGCTTTCTTTATTAAAAGCCTCTAGCTTCTTGTCGGTCACCAACTGCACTGAAGAGACCTGATAGGTCGAAACAGCGTCACTGTCTGCATAAATGGTTTTGTTATAGCAAAAAAAAAGAAGTTTCTTATATAATAAAGTGAAATGAAAATAGTAATGTTTAGAAAAAAAATTGTTCACGTAAATTCCTTGAAGGTATTTATTTATATTCAAGTCCCAATATTCTTAGATTGCAATTTAGGATCAAGTGCATAAATTTCCCCATGTGGGGAAATTTATGCACTTGACAAGGATTAAAAAACGGCAGTAGCTATTTTGCCGTCGACGGCAATTTACCCTCAGAGACTATTTTGCCGTGAGTTATTTGTGATTGGTCAATCTAAATGACGTACTAAACATGTGACTTTTGGTCATCTCTGATTGGTCAATTTTAAAAACCATTAAAAAAATTTTTGCACCCCCAGGTCTCTATCCCTCACCCTGTACACTCCCTTCCAGTGTACACTGCCCCGTACATTTACATACTGGGCCTGCCCCTTCAGTGTACATTGCCTTTCTTTTAATGCCCTGCCAGCTGAGATTCGAGCCCGGAACCATGGTATCTCAAGACCAGCGCACTATCCACTACACCACAGTGTCACTGGCGTAATAAGTAACTGGGAAAAATTTTGCACTTGTTGTCTTGGGGAAAATTTTGCACTTGTTCCGTAATTTAAGTTGCAACGATACGAATTCCAAAGAATCGTTTTCAGAATTGGAAATTCGATTAAAATTCTCCGATTCCGATACCAGAAAAAGTTCCAATATTTTCGATTCCCGATTCTGAGTACTCGTCCCATCACCAATAAATAGTATTGCAATGTTGCCTTTAAGCGTAAAGTTGCATAAATGTCATAAAAAGGAGTTAAAAAGTAAGCAACGAATAATAAGATTTCAAAAACTAATACAGGCTATACACGAAACTTCCCAGATATGGCAAATGCAAAACGAAGCAATACAGGTTAAGCAGTTTAACTTGATTTTCTTTTTACTTTTCGAAGTTTTTAAAAAAAGAAATATCTTTAAAAATACGTCAGAAGCTATAAGAAATTGTTCTTTAGTTAACTCAATTTTTTTAAAACATGTATAACAAAAGTTCTGCCCACTCTTCCCCAATATTAACAAAAAACATAACAATACACATGTAACCCACAGAACAAATAACATCAGAAATCATTAGTCCACCTCAAATAAAATTGTTCAAATATGTATCAAGCATTTTGCTACAATGATGATCAGTCTCACCAGCACTACTAGCAACATACAGTACTCTTTAATTAAACCAGATTTTGCTACTGTCAACGATAGGCTAGACTAGGGGTCACCAACCGTGTGCCCGCGGGCATCATGTCGCCCGTGAAGGCAATATGAGGTGCCCGCCAATCTGTTTTAAAATATTCTCAAAATTTTTTCAAAAGTCGATGGTGGCTTCAAAAAAAAGGTAGCCTAGGGTTGCAAGACATCGGCCACCGAAGTAATGGCAACAGATATGTAATGACATCGCCTGCCAATACAAAATAGATCGAACATCAAGTGCGGGATGTTGCAAACTTTAGGATAAGTACGCCCCCACTTCAATCAATATCCAAAAAGTAGCCCGTGGTCAAAGAAAGGTTGGTGACCCCTGGGCTAGACAGTTCTTGGGAACACAACTGAAATTGTCGGGAATTTTGTCAAACAGCTATATTATATGAGCCTGCATTGGTATTAAGAGGCCAATATTTTTGCATACTATTGTACGAGTAATCACTTTTAAGTCAGCACTAAGTATTGTCTTAATACCCATACCCATATGTAACATTTCTTCACCTTTTGGAACGTTGTACATGGAGATCACTTGAATCATAATTGCTTTCATACAATGGCGCAAAAAAACTAGTGGAATTTTTACAACATTACTTAAACCTCTATAAAGTATAAAAGAATTGAACTATAGCCTGTTCGTAATGCAAATCACTGCTTTTAGCAGTTCGACTTTTTAGCCGCACCATAGACCTTACAGCCAATCGTTCATCCAAAGCTACAAACTGCTCTCAACAGTTTTAGCATTGGACTCACATTAAGTCAACAGCAACTGGTATAATGCTCAGTCTACTGCTGCTAGGCTAATACTGACAAATCGTCGAATGATTGTTACCAACCCCTTCCGATGCATGGAGGCACGGCGGAAGACAATGGAGCCCCAGGAACCGGCCAACTCCCCAGGGCCTAGACAAGAGGTCGTAAAGAGCAGTGTAGCCTTTAAACGCAAAAAAAGTGCGAATTTTTGAAAACATGTCCAGCGCATTCGCAGTTAAAATTCAACGGTGGGTGAAAAAGTCGGGCGTTTTTGGTAACTTTTTTACAGTTCGCTAAAGTTTTTGTAATTTTGCTTGCAAAATCGTCAACCAACTGTTTAGTGCGTGGGTGCCAGTGATAAGAAATCCAAGTTGGGAGCGACGCTTTTTAGGGCAGTTTCAGGTAAAAAAGCGTGGCTACGACGCAACAGCAGGTGACGGCGAGAAGTATCGCGCACGCTATCACCACACTTTTTTTGTGTTTCAAATTATTTTTGAAACAACTAACATGAAGATTGTAAAAGTAATTTTTTCTTTACATTTACCGGTCAATTTTAATCGCAGCTAAAGAATAACAGATAAGCAACTTTCAAACTTTAGTTCAACAGAAGACATCGTTTTTCGAGGTAAATTCGATACTGCAAGTGATTAAAAGCTACATTTTACGTTTAAATGCTAATTCCAATCGTGCTTGTTAAGATAAAAAAGCGCCTAGCTCTCGGTTTCAGTTTACCACAAAAACATTTTTTGAGGGAATAACTCAGTTTTTGCAGATTACATATAAATAACCTCACATTAAACAGTTATGAAAACTGTAAAGAACATGACTTTAACCTATTCTAGTATTGAGTACCCTCGAAAAAAACGATAATTTTTTTAAATAAAACGTAGCTGACATGTATGTAACCAGCCATGATTAAAACAAGCTTTGACACCCGAAAAAATATGGATTCTAGTTTCGATTTCTTTAAAAAGATTGTAGTTAAAACTTAGCCTTTTTTATGTGAATAGCTTGAAAGGTAATTTATAATACAGATTTGCCTATAACTGCACCTCTAGGGAATTGCAAACAATTGCCGTTCACCATGTACCATTCCAAAACTATCTTTTGATTCTTCATTAAGGTGTATTACGTAGTCAGGTTTACCGCTGTGAAGAAAAACCACAAAGTTTTCAAACTCACATAAAGTTGTGTGTTGAGTAAAAGACTTCCTCTACAACGTAATTGTGCGCGCGGCTATTGCAGTCTTATACATCTGCCTGCACATAGTAGTGCGGGGTAAAGAAGGCGTGGTACCCCGAACATTTTTTTCGTGGAGGGCAGCCCCCTCGCAAATGCAGAAAAACTATGCGTTTTAAATGAGGAATAGACCTCACTATTTTTGGCAGTAAGGCCCCTAAGTGATACCCTGTAGTTTTTACATGTAGTTACAAATATTAGCACTTCAATTTTTTTACTGGATTTAAAAGTTGCGGTTGCCAAACTCGCGAATATTCACGTCCACGAATTTCTCCATTTGCTTTACTTCGGTCAGTTTTCTTACGCTTTTTGCAAAGATAAAAATTTACCTATCAAATATTTGCGATCTTTTTTCACACATTCGATGAATGGTTAATTAAAACTTATCACATATCGCCTTTATACCAAGAAGGGCCTAATATTTTTAAGCAGCTTAATTATCTCATGCCCATCTTCATTACCTACCAATGAATTATCTATTGATATCTATGGCGGCATGCACAAAGATAATTGGAGCACAATAGGTCTTTTGGTCAAAACTATGTATCACAAAGACTAGCCAGTTATTGGCAAATCCGACACAAGACTATTATGCTTTCAAAGTAGTCCTCAAAGCACAACATATAATTACTTTTTGTGGTAAATGCAAAGACAAGGCAAACGAGCAATGGACTCTCCCTCTTCTAAATCATCTAAGCAAATCGCGCATTCTCCAGCAGCAGTCGAAAGTACATCCTCTGAAATAGGAAGTAAATATTGTGTTAGAGGTACATTTTTACTATTTGGTCACGGTACATATCATTGTCAAACTATTAATCTTGTGGTGCAGCGTACTGCGTAATTCCTAGTCTTGACAGGCAATCTCTCCAAGCTACAGCTTGCCTCGCATTTAGTAAAGCTTCAAGCCGCACAGCACTGCTGCAAGCAGATTCGTGCCCAAGCGCAGGTTTCACAGCACAGTACCTCTTGATTTAAGGCTGGTTTCCATTAGGCGTACATTGCAGGCGTGGCGCGAAAAATTCTCTGTTTCTCAATCGCTCGCTCAACGCAAAAAACTAAAGAGAAACAAAGAATTTTTCACGCCACACCTGCAATCCACGCCTAATGGAAACCAGCCTTTATAGTTCACTTTACTCCAATTTGCATTTTGTGATCTATACTACAAAGATCGGTTTACTCAAATTTGCTTTTTGCTATTTATCTGCACTGTAAACGTCTGCCGCCGTAGTGTGGTAATAATGGTTTCAGGCTTTGGAAGGAAAGGTCTGGAGTTCGAAGTTCTATAAAAGCACCACTAATATTGTTGGAAAAAAGCATCCGAAATTTAAAGTGCTGCAAGACCTTAGTACAAAGTACTTCAAGAAATTTTACTTCTTTAGAAACAAGACGACTTTAGAATTAACATTAACTGTAAAATGCAAATCTATTTCCCGCATTATCTCATAAAATTCTGACCGTAGAAATGCGGCCGATCGCTTTATCCCGATATCAAGGACATACTTCCTACAAAACTAATTCAACTACAACGTAAGCTTTATTGACAATGCAATAAACGATTACGCACGTTTTTTCTTTTCTATTAAACGCTTTAAAGAACCTTAGCTTTGTTATAATGTAGAGTGACGTCATAATGCTGTCTGGTACTATTCATGGAAAACAGCAGCAGGTAGTAGCTGTACCTGTTATCTACTGTCATTTTGAAAGCAAAGTAAGTAGTATAGCCTATCGTGGATATGCTGCCTGCTGCAGAATGACATATTACTGCTCTAACACACCGATTTAAATCTTGATTTTGTAATAATGCAATGGCAACTACGAAAAATTAACTGCACTGTAGTTAGACTCAGATTAGAATACCTTTGTAGTACAGTCATGTCACGCCCTTGAGTATTCTTGACCCCCACAATATTTTTATGACAAGTAGCAAAGGGGGACAAATTGCTGAGTTTTAATAAACAATTTTGTATGATTTATAAAAATCATCTTTTTCTTTAGCACAAAAAGCTGGTTGATGGGCTACCTACTTAAAACATATCCCAAATTAGGGTAATAACTCAAATGCAAATGCTGGACCAGGTCACTTCAACCTCTTCTGGTTGGGTTTACTCAGGGAGCAAGAAACATATGCCCAGCCAGAGTCTTTAAATTTTATAATGCTTAAAAAGACAAAAAACTTGTTAGCAGTAAGCCTATTACTTCATAATAACTTATTTCCTGAAAATACATCCATCACTTCAACGTCCTTTCAGAACTTTGAAATAGTGTCCCTTTGCACTTAGTCAAAGGTATACGTAAAAGTTCATGAAACTATTTGCTTTGCAAGTATACCCACTCTTTCGAAAAAAGAATCAGTAGGCCTACACCACTGTGTCCAATCATGGTGACCAAATACACAACCGTATGTATCTATTGGTGGATGAGCTTTTCTTAAAGATGGGCTATCAAGCCAATTGATTGATCTGATAAAAGATATTTGAGGCAAGTTTAGCCTCTTAGTCTATTTGGGCAGAAAGACTCATGGGAGCAGCAATGGAACTTGGTGTACAAATATAATCATTACAAAAGGGGGATGCAACAAGTTATGAAATACGCCTACCACCAAATAATTTATTTCTGTTATCATGAAACAAAGATAATTATGACATCCAACCCCAACTTTACATTTAAGTCCTATTACAAAACCTTTATCATTTCACAAATTCTATTTATTCTTTCAACCAAATGTAGGGCACAGAGTTAAAGTGGGGGGTGCCGTAATTGTCTTTGCTTCAAAACATATTTTTTTCCAACCTTCATCATTTCACAAATTCTATTTATTCCTTCCAACAAGTGTAGGGCGTAACGTTAAAGCATGATGACTAAAATTAGGGGCATAGCGGCAATGCCCCCGCTTATATAACCTTGCTGCTATTGCTCTCACAAATGATATTTGGGTAAGGCCGGGGGAGCTGCCTGAATCAATACTGTACTTCTAATCCAACATAACTAAGCTAGCGACGCCAGCTAGTTTTATATCTACGTAGCCATGTTATCCTAATTAGATGTCAGTTTATTTGCCTAAACCAAAGGTCAGCAACCCGAGACTCCAGTGCTGCATGCAGCTCTTTTGACCTCCAACTGCAGCACTTTTTCCTTTTTGGGAAACACTTCTGTTAAGAAGGTATGAACCAGGTGAGCGAGCCTTGAAATTCGGTTCTTTGCCATAAATTAAAAATGAAGACCTTTTTTTAGAGATCACTGTTGATTTGATTGATTATGTGATACAAATTTTCCCAAATACAATCTCTTGTGGCTCTCATTGCTCTCTTTTTCCGTGGAAATCGAGCCTAAAAGGCTCTTCAGTCATAAAAGATTGCCGATCTCTGGCTTAAATCATAAAACTCTTGACCGCAAAGTTAGCTCACCTTTTCGCTGATTAACCAAACTATACGTTTTGGCATCATCAAATATCAACCAACAAATTGACACAAAAAACTGTCGCACCCAAAGGTGGCTCTAATCAGTATAAGTTTTTTGTAGTTTGTATGCCATTTGCTCTCAAACACTTTAAACGAAAATAATTATTCACTTGGATATTTATACGGTTTTACGCACTATGCCTTGTAGCGCGACCATCTGCAAAGAACCGACTTGTCTGCAAGATACATATCTTAAGATTTTTGTTTGGTTTTGTTTGCATAAACGTATACGCTTTTGGTAAGCACTTTGCAGACAAAATCAAATGTTTAGAAAAGAACATTTACCGTAGAGCATCACACCAATATTCAAGTGCATGAAAATTTTCATGCAAAAACACAATAGCAAAAAAAAGTGCAAAAACCAAGCAAACCGTATCAAAACATATACTGCGTACATCCATCCTAATCCATCAAATCGCTGCTAGTATCAATCATTAAATGCCTAAAATGCAATCTCCTTACCGTTGTAAGTTACTCTTGGCTTTGTAAGACACATAACAAAATGAACCTCGATATCTTCAGCTGGAATCACCTTGTTACACATGTGACATTTTGCATCTAAAAATGAATTTATACAGCTCGCATTATTGCAAAAAACAACAAAGAAATTACGGTAAGACACCACTGACTAACTATAAGTCAATAGTCAAATAACTTTGAGCATTTGTAAGATGTTATGCAATTTGAAAAAAGTAGGACCATTTAATTACAACACAACTTATGTACCTCGATTAGCATGAAAGAAAAAAGGTGGCAACGACCGACCTCCAACCATTCTTCGATGTTGATTTACTATCCTTGTTGAGCTGAACCGTCTGTCATGCGGCAAACCATTATTGTCTTCCAATTGCCTTGTCATAAGCCACTCCAAACCTGACCGTGGTACACGCAAGCTTATGGAAGCAGCAGAACGTGATGGCTGCTGCAGGCTGGTGCCAACCTGGTCATTGTTGGGTTGAGCCAAATTTCTTGGTGCTAGCCCATATGTGGAAGCAGTGCCAGTATCATATCCACCTACTGATACTGTGTTTCTTCTCAGAGGACCCAATCCGGATGTAGTGCCAGGGGAGTTTGCACCATGAGAGTTAGAAACGTGATTTGATGCATTAGTTTCAGAACTAAACTTTCCTCCCATTTTACTAGAGCCAACCGTCACTTCATGCTTACTAATTAACACATATTTCTATTAACCTACAAAAAAAACATTGAAAACCATAATATTTTCATACACAGTACTAATGAAACACACAGTGCCACATATTGTACATCATGCTCTACCAAAATTGGCAAATCATATTGCCTTGGCATGTAACAAAACTTTAATACAGCGGATATATCAAAAACTATTTGTTTACTCTGTTGCAAGCTTCCTGCTGACCTAACTTGCTTGATGGTTTTAAGCTCTGAAACGTATAGCCTACGGAAAAAACAGACTGATGTCACAATTTTTCTGTTTTGATTATTACTGGTGAACTAAAAAAAGAGAATGTTTATTGAACAGCTTATTACAGAACACAGTAACATACAATAACTTTAATATCATATTGGCACCTAGTATACCAGCGCAACATCTACCATCATCCCATTTTTATAATTGATCATCACTTTCTACAATAACAAAGCAGCTTTTAGATCTCCAATGAATCGTAAAGACACCATCTCAACCTTGGGTTGCTTTAAACTGTTCTTTAACTTGACATAAAAACGAGAACGTTTCTCTCTATCCTTCACCAACTGGACAACACGAGTGACATCACTTGTAACAGTAACTTTAACAACTACACCATTTCTTCGGCTGGGATGTATGTCTAAGGAATCTATGTGCCATGTTAGCGAAGCAATTTCTGATGATTTAAGTAATTCATCTACATTTTCTGCTAAAGATATGAACAAATTTTGCAACTCTACACCTGGCTTGTTTGCCTTAAGCAAAGAAACAAATCTGGGATTATCTATATACACAGCCATAGCCATCACGGGATCTAGTTGAATTTTGCTATAACTTCTTGCAGGGTTGTGCTCAACAAATGGGGATTTTGTTGTTGTAGCCTTTTGAAAAATACCTACAACGTTGTAATCACCAGTTGTAGTTGGGGGTGTGATAGTGATAGCAAAGCCTATATATTTTAAAGTATATGATCGACCAAATGATTGCCGATACATGACAAATCCAGAAATATTTTTATCCTGTGCACTCCCAATTTTCCGATATCCAGAATATACAGCTTCCACATAACCACCTGCACTTGAAGTGAGCTCAGCATAATATGCAGCAGGACAAATAGCTGTTTTGGAAGCAAAAACATTGTCTGCTCCTCCAATTATCGTTCTTTTTATTCCATTGTTGCATGCATGCTTGCAGTCACATAAAATGCTGGGATTGGCCACTGTCAGATGATAACCAGTCAATGCGCAATCACATGCTCGTGCCTTTCTTACATTAAAATCAGGATTAATCACTTTAGAAGGATAATCTTTAATAAACTGGTCAACAGCTTTTTGAAATGACTTTTCTGGTTTAAGCAAAGCCAACTTGGTCCGGCACCCATTACTAACAAGCCGAAGCTCCAGTGACTTAGTGACATCAAGCCATTGAATTTCATCTACTATGCTACCAAACCATGCTGCATTCATATAGGGATCACCATAAGTGCGAAAAGAAATATTTGGATAATGCTTTTTTTTGTGAGTAACTAAAAAAAAAGGATCCTGAACTGCTGAAATGGGAGTGCTTTCCGCGAAATCAAGTATATCGACTGAGTCAACTTGGATGCCTTCACTTTTCATGGCTGCCATTACACATTCTACAACTTTACTAGAAATTTTCTGAGTAAGACGGGAAGACTTATTTAGAAAGACTGGTCGCCAACTAATTGTCCTCTCATCATCTGCTTGAAGTTGTAGTGAACTAGCAAACTGCAATCGTGATTCTCCACCACTTTTGTTTCTAAATATGTAGAAAACACCAAATACAAATATTAGTGTAACTATGCCACAAGCAATAGATGACATTTCCAAATTTCTTTTGGTAATCTTCTGAGTATCTTTGTTGCTGTAGTCTTTGTAGTCTTCTTCATTGTCTGAAGAAATAGCAGGTTCACTTTCACCAGAGCACTCTTTGCTCGGAGACAAATTTTCACCGTAAGTGATATCTTCACTAACTGGTATGATCTCATTTTCAGAATATTTTGGACAGCATTTAATAGGAAATAACACATCAGTATCATCACAAGTTGAAGTAGCATAATAAATTTCTGATTTGGTGTCTCTACCTCTTGATTTGAATAACCTTTCAACACCAACTGCTTTCCAAATTCGATTAACCAGTGTTTTATTATTACTAACATCATTATACATTGTTATGCTTAAACTTGCCTATTTGAAATCGATTGCTTATGCTTAATACAATGAGTTTTAAAGCAAGAACCATAAAAAGCAAAAATACTGACAGTGTGAAGCAGCATGCAGATATTCTAAACAAACTAACTTTACAGCTTTTATACTTGTGTATAGTACTCATTGACCGTGAGAGTAAGGTACAACAACCTTAAGTCAAACTTGTAGTAGAAGCCTGTGAGTTAAGTACTCAAGAGTCTTACATTGCATGTGGTATCGTCAAGCAGAACTGCAGAAAGCTTTCAACTTTGCACCACAAAATCAAGCTATGGCTTGTGCCAACTAAAATGACATCTGATTGTAACTGCTACAAAAATCAATCCTATACAGTTTTACACACTCTTTTTCTATCTTGTATTCAATGAAAAATGCTGTTTTGCCAGGGGTTTTTCATAATACTAAGAAGGATGAAAATGCCTCAAAAATACAAGAGCTGCAGAAATAATTTACTATGTAGGATCAGCAATCCAGTAACTAATGGCTTGCATAAAGCAACACATTCCAAAATGGTAGTGATAGCAGCGAGTTAGTCCATGCCAGTTGCAACCAGACAAAACCTTGCAAACAAATAGAAGTCAAGTCTGATTGACACTCAGCCCAAAACAGGATCTCTAGAAGAATCAACAGTACACATCACACTATAACCTTCCACATTGCAACACACAGCCCTTTCGACGTTGGTTTGTTAGAAGCAGTTGTTATTGAGACAAAAAAGCTTGTGCAATGCATAAAAAGAGTTGGCCAATCACACTGCTTATCACTGCATCCTTTTTGTCTGATTATGTAGAAACCAAGAACCTGCTTCACTCTTTCCTCTACACCACGTGATAAATTGCACAATCAATGTTCTCTTAAAACACAAAAAAGTGCAAAATTGGAAAATTGTGTCTGGTGGATTCAAAAGAAAATTTGAAAAAAATTAGTGTAACGTCTGGCATGGCAAATTTTGACCTGAATTTTGTATTTCCTCATTATTCCTGTTTTTGCGAATATTTTTGGCTCAAAATTCAAAACTACCCGCTTGTTACATGTACCAAATTTAGTTTGTATGCAAAACTTAATTTTTGAGTTATTCTTGATTAAACAGGGTAATAATTTTTTTCTACCCACCCAACGTAACTGGGCCACATGCTTCTGTGTAGTTTGAAAATGGAGCACATGGCAAAAACGATTAAAAAGCACTTAACTAGACAAAGATTGCCATAACATAACATAAAATAAGTTTGACGGACAATTAGAGGCTGCCGTTATACACAAACCAATGTCACACAAAAACTTTAAAAAATGAAATTCTGCAGGGTCTGAGGGCGACTGTAAAGTATTGATGTCATAAACGAGTCATTAGACTATTCTATTGAATGAAAAAGCATTAGAACGATTCACACTTAGCTGTGAATTACTGTTGTGACACTGTCACGTAATGTTAATGTGAGACATTTAGTGGCTCTAAAAAAAGTTCAAATGCAACACCGGAGATCTGAATTTGGCATTGGATCTGTACACATTTGATGAACAGCAGTTGGCTACCAAAAATATCAAAAAAAGTACAGTCATACCTCACCTTTACGAACTAATTCGGTCATACCTCACCTTTACGAACTTTACGACAGTGAGACAAGACCGCAGAAAATATTGCACAACGATTGTAATTAATATAATACTTCAGTTGTTTGATAAATTACAAAATTTGTTGGTTCTTTGTTGAAGCTGTTACTTCTAAAAATCTATTTCGTAATTCCGAGGTTTTGTAAAGCGGGAGTTCGTAAAATGAGGTATGACTAGTAGTAGTAGTAGTTATTCAGTTTTTATCCGGTGTTTTCCCTTTAGCAGAGATGGCCGATTAAACTGTACCCAAAATTTTTTATAACCTTTAGGTAAATCACTGAAGATGGGGAAACTCTTTGATCAGCAAAATTTTGTCTGATTAGATAACGTTATGCAAGGTTAGTGAATGGTTGGAAGGTTCACACCGACATAAACCACAAACATTATCTTGAAAACAATTTAGTGTGTATTGCAAACAATGCACCCAACCCAATTTGACGAGACCATCCCTGGACGCGTTTTGTCCTCTTGGACTCCTCAGCAGGGCCTGTCCCGTCCCCCAAACCAAACCCTCTATTTGCAATCACATAAACTTGTTTTCTCCATATGCAAAAGCAACATACGTCAGACAAGTGGTGCAAGCATGTTCATGACAGATGGTGAACCTAATGGAGACACTCGGGCTTTTGCTGCAAATTATTTTCAAGATAATGTTTGTGGTGTATGTTGGTGTGAACCTTCCAACCATTTACTAACCTTGCATAACGTTATCTAATTAATCATTCCACCTGCGTGGGGTCGTTGGAGTGGATTCTCCCGTCACAAAAGGTGAGGGCGCTCTTGGCAGCAAGGTGTTGCTTTGAGGTGACTTAGTCTGTGGATCGCAGTGGATTCTGCAAGCCTCATTTTGCAGCAAAAGCCCAAGTGTCTCCATTAGGTTCACCATCTGTCATGAACATGCTTGCGCCGCTTGTCCGACGCATGTTGCTTTTGCATATGGAGAAAACGAGTTTATGTGATTGCAAATAGAGGGTTTGGTTTGGGGGACGGGACAGGCCCTGCTGAGGAGTCCAAGAGGACAAAACGCGTCCAGGGATGGTCTCGTCAAATTGGGTTGGGTGCATTGTTTGCAATACACACTAAATTGTTTTCAAGATAATGTTTGTGGTTTATGTCAGTGTGAACCTTCCAACCAAAAATTTTGTATGGTGGTTTTTGTGCATTTACTAGCTATTCACACATGTACCGGTGATTATGCACTTACTAAAATCTTAGAGGGAACAGTGTGCATAACAAGTATCAACAACAATAAGCTTTTAAGCAAGTGCTAGTATTTGTTTAATCAGTCAACTTATGTCCAAAGTTTTCAAAATTTATTGTTTCCTCCAGTTTCTTTTGATGCAAGACCAGTCTTTCTACGGCTGTGAGTGCCATAAACACTACAAAACAACTTTTTTCAATCTGCATTAAAGTTTGGTACACCACACTTTTTTGTGTGTTGAATGAGCAGAATAAGTTTTCACCATTTTATTCTATTTTAAAATTATGAAACCTTAAGTTTAACATTGTTTGTAAAGCAAAAGTAAAAATGAGGATTGCACAACACGTTGACTTCATATGCACTAAAATTTATTAATTGGCAACCATCCATCATACTCCTACTTATTGAAATGCATTGCATTCAGTTTTAACACTAATACATTCTTGCTCATGAGACCATTTGACAGCTGTCATTTGGATATCAGGTACATATTTAGGTTTTTGCGTTTATCACAAGGATCTTTAACACATAGCTGGCAGGCCATATGCATCCCCATCACTGATGTGCAACCTGCACATAGGCGTAGGAAGTAGAGGGTACGGGGGGGCACTGGCCCCCCCTGCTTGTCAAAATGCACCGATTTTGTGACAAAATTTCGGGCAATTTTTGATTTTTCAGGCAGTTTGAGTAAGTGTTTTTATATTTTTTAATCTTTTTCCTTTCAATCATTACTGAGTACAATTTCAACCATTGTGCTGCAACTTTAGGTCCTAATAATGCATCATATTATAACTTAAAATTTGTGATTGTATATGTTTTTGAGCAAATCATAGGTAATGTCTTTGAGTGTCATCCTATGAATCAAATTCCCTTTTTATTTGTTGCTTACTTTTATAGCTTAAATTTGTGGTTTTTGGGCATCATACAAGAGCAATTATGATTACTTTACTGCTGGTACTGGCAGGTTAAACTGCTATCTGCTGAATCAATTCATAATAGACATTTTTGATGTTTTGGGGACAATTCAAGCATTTTTAAAATTTTGGGCAATTACCATTGCTATACTGCAGGTTCCTAGCAGGTTAAACTAATTGAATCAAAAGAGATATTTTTGATTTTATAACTATTTGGGCAATTTAGATAATTTCGGGCAATTGAACTTTTAGCTTAATTTAAATGGCATTTAGTACCAGTAGGTTATTAGCTTAAGCTATAGAAAACTTTTTTTTTGAAAGAAAAAGTAACCAAAGCAGTATATGCTCAGCTATTCAACTTGAGAACAGTATCTGGTTGCATTGATCAGTAGTCTATTTGTTGTTTTATTACTAGTAATTTTAAGTCAATGTAACTGCCAGTCTGCAAGACAAGAATAGCTAGCTATTTTCATACTATCTTTGTCATTTTTTTGTCTAAACAAAAATAAAGAAGTTTGGCTTTCTATTTATCCTACTAAATGCAATTATTCTTTTTGTTCTTTGAAGCTAAAAGATAGATTGTGATATTTTGCATTTTATAGGTAGAAAGTTTAGGCACCGGATCTTGATTTAGTGCTTTTTGCAATGCATTGCAGAAGACTGTATGGAAAGAAAATTAAATGTACTGCTTGCAATAAAGTCATATATTCAGAATATAAATCAGATCAACTTAAAAGAAAGCAAAACAACAATTTATCAGTGAAATTTGTTTCAGTCAAAGAAGATTCAGTCGATTTCCTTCAGAAAAAACTATGTTTTGCTACTGCTACAATTATTTCATCTAGTGCTTCTATAGCAGCAGATAATTCAACCTACTTAACTTCTGCAAGTTTAGCAGTAACTGGTAGTATCTCATGTGAACTAGATAAATGTGAAGAAAGTGTGTCGCCAAATAAAAATGTGTTTGAACTTACCACAGCCACTAAAGTGCAAGAAAGATTGGATGAAACTGTAGTTCAATTGAAAGATCAAGATGATGACTTGCATGAAGTTATGAATGGTGATGCTGGAGACAAAGAGGAAGATTTTGCAACAAATTCAGAGATTTTTACTGTTTCTGCTAATTCTGAGATTGTTAAAAATGTTTCAAATGAATCTGAAGACAAAGATTATGAAACAGAGAAAGGTCATCCAGTTAATAGAGTTGAACAAAGTTTTGCAACCGCAAGTCATAAAATTTTAACTTTTTCTGCCAATGTCGACATAGTTGAAAGTGTTACAATTGAATCTGATGATGACAACTTATCTCTTGAGCATGATTCAGAAAACACAATTTTTGTGCAAAGCTAAGTTCCAGAAAATCATCAATGTTTACAGATACTATCTATTACTGCTAGAATAATGCTGCCAGCACTTATGAATTAAGACCTCCTTTGCAAGCAATAATTCTATTTCCAAGTGCCAAACTTTATGCTGCTGGTAGTAACTGAATTGTTTGCAAAGTTCACTTGTACAGTCAGCTGTATTTTGAAAACAATGCTATTTATGCAGTTTATATTTTACATTGGTAAATTTATGTGCAAGCCAAGTTCAAGAAAAACAATAGTGCTTTTTATTGCTTTTCATCCTGCTAGTATAATATTTCTTATGCATATGCATTAAGAATTTACTAGCAGTAAGTCTGGTATCAAGTACTAGTAAATTTGAAATTTGATTGTGATAGCAATTAAATTGTTTGAAAAGTTACACTTGTACAGTTAGTTGTATTTTGAGAAAAAAATAAATAAATTATTTTAATTGTATACAAGAAAGTGATAGTAAAACCCAAATTATGACTTCTTTATTAAAACGTTTTAAAAGCAAAAGAACCAAAATGCATAAGGCAAATGAACCAAAATGCATAATTTAAAGCACTTTCAATTACGAGTACCACTACTACAAATTAAAGAAGTACCGCTATATAATCTGTAGAAGTGTGCCATGTAATACACACGTGCCAAATGCTACAGCGTTTTGCCAAGTATTTTGTAGTGCAGTGGACCTATTATTTATTTTTAATCTGCGATGCAAGTCTGATTGTGATTCTAAAGAATTAAATGATAGGTACCGGTACACGAAATCAAATACTTTGTAGTAACTTCTAACTAGTGTTTTATTGTTCTTTTTCTTTAAAAGTCATTCAACAAAAAGCATTTGTTTAACCCTTTCAAGTCGAGTTTTTTTTTGTTGTCAAAACCGCCAAACAAAAGTTTTTATCTGTGTTCTACAGGATCATTTTTAAGAAAATTTTATCCAAATTTGAAAAAAAGGGTTTGGGAGGAAATGGGTCTGGTACATATATGTACCACTAGGCATATTCAACTGAAGGTGGTGGTACAAATGTGTACCAACAGACTTATGCTGGCAAACGAAATATATTCACAGAATGAAAACTTGTTGGCATATTACTTAAAATAAAGTTGACATATCTACATTGAATTGCCACCCATAGCCATCAAACTAATGAAGCCAAACGAACAAAGAATGTACAGTTTTGTCTGTCTAAGATAGAAACAGTGTCTGTGGTACACATATGTACCGTTAGTCTCGAAAGGGTTAAAAAGAAAATGTGCAAGTTGAAAGTGTCAAAATAGTGAGAGTGAGATCAAATAATTTCAGCAACATTTCAAAAGATAAAGATTATAGTAAAGCACATTTAATGGACGCCAGTTTCCAATTGCTTTTTTGACCTTTTTTTCAGGATAATCGCTAGGTATTTTTTAAATGACTGAATAAAAATATCTGGTAAGAAAAGTATTATTATTTATTGGTCTAATATTTATTTCTTTTGGATTTTTTGGTGTTTGGAAAAGGCTATATTGGTACAATTATAGACAACTCTTTATAGAATGATTGCTATGATCACGTGAGTCAGCAGACTCATTACTGAAATATCAAAGTACTAGCTTAAAAAAATTTGCTTATTTTGGATTCAGATTGGTGAGTTTGGTTAGATTCTTACACTAGAAATTTAGTTAAACTATATACCAAAGTAAGTTTGAAAAGTAGAAATGGACTTTAAAAAATGCTACCCTTTATGCTGTCATGTTTATTTGACCATTTTTTGGAAGTACCATTTTATTTCTCAATGAATAGACTTTTTTGCTGTTGGCACCTGTGGTCCAAAATTGGTAATTTTATTCCATTACTGTAAATAATCTGCAGGTTACCTGCAGATGATCTTAGAAATCGAAAATAAAAATTATTACTCAAAAATATCAATGACAATTTCTTGATTATGGTTTCGTATTGACAAACAGCCCTTGCCTATCTCCATCATGTGTTTCAAACAGTGGCAGTAATTAATTATATCGCATTGTAGCTGTTATGTCATTACTTTTACTTTGCACAGTTATTCTACTAATTGAAGTAACTACAGCATGAGATAACCGCATCGTATGTAGCTTTATCCTATGTCACAGACAAGCAGAAATTTCCCTATTGATGCAAAATAATTGTTTAAGCATTGGTGCATGACTCAACATAATTGGTGGCCTGCACATGTGTAAAGCAGAGCAGAGTGCAGGGGACCAGTTTGACCAGTTAATGATAGCAAATATAACCAATGTGTTCTCCGAGATTGATGTAACGTAATGCAGTGTTTATGCAAAATGCATAGTTATGGTTGATTTAAATATTTTTTACCACAATGAATAGCTAAAAGCTTTTATCTTCAGCACTTGATAGAGTTGTCATGAGTGGTCACTAATATTGTGTTGTCTATATGCAAACAAAAAGTTGCACACAGAAACAAAGCTTTTCAAAAAAGTTGAAAACTCCATTAATTTGTGATAACATAAAAAGTTTAATGCAATGCCTGATATGCCAGCACATAAAATACATCCAACAGCAACCTGATGAAAGCACAAGATTAATTATGGCAAATTCGGGGACAACAAACTAGAACAGTTGAAAGCTTCTTAATTGCATCAGCAACAGATTTCAACCAAAGCAGCAGCAATCAGAGAATGTTGTCAAGCTATTTTTGTGGTCAGTGGTATGATCGCAGTTACATCTTATCTAATTGCTGAAGATCAATTCGTAAGAAAATAGATGATAAATGTTGCAAACATTCTCTGTCTAGTTGCAGGAAAAAGATTTGTTAATATCAGTCTTTCTGTGAAGACAGTAACAAGGAGAATCAACTAAAATGTCAAGTAAGTTGGAATCACAGCTAGTTATGGCCAATCAAGACTTTGATACATATTAACTGTATTAACTCTTGATAAAGAGCCCAGGCGTTGCTTTTTGTGCTATTATTATTCGCAAAACACAAAAAAACTTTACACCAAGTAAAAAGTTGTTATAGAGTTAGAGTGCCATTGAAAAATAAAACTAGTGAAGCAAAGATTTGGGAAGTGCTGTTGAACTTGCCATTTCAAAATGGGGTAAGCTAGTATCGGTAGCTATTTTGACTCTTCACTAAGTGCTTCATCAGGAATAGAATAGTGAGGCTGTTCACCCAGCATGTTGTAAGAGGCAACTTTTGGGCACCAGCCTATGTTTACTAAGGTTGGGGACCCCTCATGTCTAAAAACTGAGGTTGGAGATAAGCAAAGGCATGCTCTCCATAAAAGACAAAAAGCTCCAAAAACTTACCTCATGAAAAAGTTTGTTGAAGAAATGGCCCCCAGTCCACCGCAGCTCTTAAATGGACAGGGGGTGCAAAGAATCTCTGGGTTACAGAAATTTGAGGTAAGATTTAAGTTGGAATGTTGAAAGTTTATGTGGAAGAGGTACAGAAGTGTGTGGACAGTGAAGAGAAAAGTGGATGTGTGCTGTCTACAGGAAGTAAGATGGAGAATGCAAGAAGCTCGATTTGTTTGTATCAGAGGTAGGAGATAAAAGGTGTGGTGGTCTGAAAATAATGATGGAATAGGAGGTGTTGGAATTTTAGTAAAGAACTTTGCAAAAAGGTCATAGAAGTTCAAAGAAAAAGTGACAGAGTGAAGGCAATAGTGCTGGTTTTTGAGGAAGAAGTTATAAGTCATATGTGCGTATGCTCCCCAGGTTAGAAGATCAGAGTGTGAGAAAGATCAATTTTATAATGACATGGCAAGTGAGTGGAATTTGTGAAGCTTTTAATGTGGTTGTGAAACTTTAATGAAGTGGTTCTCGGTCTGGGGTGGTTGTGAAACTTTAATGAAGTGGTTCTCGGTCTGGGGGACTTCAACAAACATGTTGGACGACAAATTGATGGTTTTAAGTATGTGCATGGTGGGTATGGAATTGGCAAAAAAATATTGAAAGAATACTACCAGAGTTTTGTGATGAAAAGAAGTTGTGAAGGGCAAACACATGATTTGAAAAGAAAAAGCAGAGAAAAATAACATAGAGTATGAGTGGAAATGAAACTGAGATTGATTTTGTATTGGTAGGCAAAAACAACACAAAGTATTTAAAAGACATAAAAGCCATCCTCTGGGAGTTGCAATATGAGCTAATGGTAACATAGAGAAAAGAAAATTGAAGAAAGTAGTGAAGAATGAACAAACTGTTAAAAGAATGGTTTGGAAGTTGAAGGAAAACAACATAAAAATTTTAAGCAAGATTTCAAGAAAGAGTTATGAAATTGGTTGATGTTGACACACCCAATCTATGAAATACTTTTAAAAATGGTATGCTACAAGCTTGTGATGAAGTAAGCGGAAAGAATAAATGTAGGAGGAAGCATGGGAATACATTGTGGTGGAGTGAAGAGGTGAAGAAAGCAATACAACAAAAGAAAGTGGCATATAAAAGGATGTGCAAAAATCGATCAGAGGAAAACAAGGCTAGATATAAGAATATCAAAAATCAAACAAAGTGGCTGCTAATTCTATGAGAAAAAGAAGCTGAGAAAGAGTTAACAAAATTGAACAAAAAAACCAAATAACATTTTTTCACTGGTAAAGTTCATGAAAAAACATGGAAAAGATATTGAAGTAGGTAGATGCATGAAAGGAAAAAATGAAAGGTTACGTTTCAGTGAAAGAGAATATGGAAAAAATCACATGAAGATCATGAATAAAGAGAATGATTGGGACCACATAACAGCAGCTAGTGTGATAAAGGGATCCATTAGAAATGTTATTTGCAAAGATATGGCAATAGCAATAAAAGTGATAAAACCTGGAAAGGGAACTGGACCCTTTGAAGTATGTGCAGAGATGATATCTGCTAGTGGAGAAGTAGGGGTTAATGTGATGGTGGAGCTTTGCCAAAGTGTGTTAGATGTGAAAGGAATGCCAGAACAATGACAAACAAGTGGGTTGGTACCAATTTTCAAGGAAAAGTGATGTTTAAAATTGTAATAAATACAGAGGAGCAAAGATGTTAGAGCACACCCTGAAGATTGTAGAAAGAGCGCTGGCGAGAAGGATTTGAGAATTAGCAAATATTGACTCAAGGCAGTTTGGTTTTATGCCAGGAAAAGGAATGACAGAAGCAATGTTTGTAGAGCGAAGAATGCAAAAGGAATACATGGATAAGAAAAAAGTCATACATGTGTTTCGTGGATATTGAAAAGGCATTTGATAGAGTTCCGAGAAGGGTGATAGAGTGGGTAATGAGAAAGAAAGATTTACTAGAAACAATTGTAAGAGTGCTGATGAGCCTCTATCACAGGGCAAAAACGAAAGTTTGAGTGGGATCTGAGTTACCTGTAAAATTCTTAATACAAGTTAGTGTACATCTAGGATCTCTGTTGTTGCCACTGCTTTTGGCAATTGCAGAGGATGCATTCTTGAAAAATGGAAGAGAAGGATTGATGAATAAAATTTTGTATGCGGATGACTTGGTTTTAATGAATGAAAGTATAGAGAATTTGAAAGAGGTTTTTAAAATGAAAAGAGGCGTTTGAAGGCAAGGGGTTGAAGAGGAACCTCAAGAAAACCAAAGTAATAGTGAGCAGTTAAAAGTGATGTACTCAAGAGTAAAGTTGATCCATGTGCAATGTGTGGCAAGAGGGTGATGGGCAAATCTGGTGGTGCACACAAAGTGCTGTAAATGGTGCATGGTAGATGGGTGAAAATGAAGAGGGTGACTTCAACTCTGGCAAAAGGTTTTGTTTGTAAACTATGTGTTGATACAATGAAAAGAATTGCGGAACCAGGCGAAGAAATATCATTTTTTTGCTCCTGCGCCGGTATTATATTTTTTTGAATTTTTGATGGAAGCTCTGTTTACGTGAGTGCCAGTGTTACAAAATGGCGCAAAAAACTTTGCAGATTAACTCATTAGCGCATCACATGTGTGTGATAACTATTGGAAGCTGCAGTGTTAGTTTGATCACAAAATCAAAAAAGCAAAATGCCAAACAAACGAAGGCATTTTCCTCTTTGGAAAAAATATGAAATTATTAGCAGAGTCAACAGCGGTAAGGCTACAAATGTATCCCAACTTGCAAAAGAATATGATATTCCAAGATCATCGTTGCAGACAATCCTAAGCAAGAAAGATGAAGTAATTTTAGAATTTGAAGCAGGGCAAAATGCAGAAGCAAAAAGAAAGCAAAAGCATAACTTTAATAACGTCAATGAGCCTTTAATAAAATGGTTCAGGTGTGCAAGGGATCAAACGATACCAGTGAGCGGGAAAATGTTGTTGTTAAAAGCACAAGAGTGGATATGAAAACTCGGAGAAGTTGGATATAAACTGGGTGAACAGACGGAAAGCAAGAGAGGAAATCAAGTGCAAAAAGCTTCATGGGAAGGTGGAATCTGTCGATCAAGATGGTGTCAATGAATGGCAAAACGATAGACTTCCCGCACTTTTAAAAGAATTCAAACCAGAGCAAATATTCAACACAGATGAAACAGGACTTTTTTATAGGTGTTTGCCTGACAAGACACATGTTTTCAAAAACAAAAAATGCGCAGGTGGTAAATTGTCTAAAGAAAGGTTAACCGTATTGGTGACAGCCAGTATGACTGGAGAAAAATTGCCACCTCTTGTCATTGGAAAATCAGCAAACCCAAGATGTTTCAAAAACGTAAAGAACCTACCAGTTCCTTATGAAGCTAACTCAAAAGCTTGGATGACCTCTACCCTTTTTGAAAAATGGCTAAGCTAGATTTTCAAATGAGAAAAAGCAATAGGAAAATTGCCATGGTTCTGGACAACTGTACTGCCCATCCTAACATCAGTGGCCTAACCAACATTAAGCTAGTGTTCTTGCCTCCAAACACCACTGCAAAAACACAATCAATGGATGCTGGTGTAATATGCTGTTTAAAAGCGCATTACAGAAACAGCCTTGCAAAAAACTGCGACTCTTAGCATTTGAAGAAAAAAGAGACTTTAAAGTCGATGTCCTAGAAGCAATGAGGCTTCTCAGACAAGCATGGAATAGTGTCTCTGAGGTTACAATTCAGAATTGTTTTGAAAAGACCAACTTTGTTCGATTGGAAGATGAAGACAACAAGAAGAAACAGAAAACAATGGTGACAGGGATGTTGAAGGAATTTGGGAAAGACTCCAAGCATGTGGATTGATTCCAGAAATGTATGATTTCACGGAGTACTCTGAAAGTGATGCAAATGTTATTACTCGTGAAACAGTGTCAGAGAGTAGCATTCTACATGACCTACAAGCTACAGCAGAAATTGTACAGAAAGAGGGCGATGATGATGATGATGATGACAGCAATCCCGTAGAGGCCGCTTTAACACCTGTAGAAGCATTGACATCAACGAGAGAGCTAGATTGATACCTACATAGTCACGACGATAGTAAAGAAATGTTAAATTTCCTTGCAAAAATAGAACATTATGTGGTAAATAAATCCATCTATACGACTTTTTCACTAAAAAATGATAAAATACTGAGTAGCACTGTGCTATAGTACTGTACATAACAAGCTGTAAACTACCTGTACTACGAAAATTGCATTACAGTACAAGTATTTCTGCGTGAGTTTGCATTTCTGTGTTGAGTATTGTTTTTCCAATTTCCGTGTTTGTCATTACACTGTAAACCTAACTGGATAACAAGCTTGTGGTTCTTCTTTTGTGTGGGAGGATTTTTCAGCCACGTAGCCCTGTTTTGTTGAGCTAAAAATGCAGTTTTAGGACGATTTGCGGCAGTTCGACTATAAGGTTAATTCGTCTATAACAGCAGTTTTTTGAAATCCCCTTGAGGTGCCATTATAGGCGAATTCTACTGTATAACTAACAAGAATTACTGACTGTTGTTCCAGGGTTGAAAGCTAAAGCTTATACTGATAAACTAGCCAATGGCCTAATTTAAAACTTTTGTGACACTTCTAAAAATCATAACCCGTCATGGTTGGGCCCCTAAACTAATTGAGTCAAAGACCCCTGCTTTATTACCATTAGAAGTAACTGCAAAAACAATATGGAAATTTTTATTAAAATAGATGAAAAACACCAAATGGATTATGAAAACAGCAGGAAGTACAAAAATTTTAGGTAATGCATAGTTTAACTGAATTCAATTATCCAAATTCACCCAATTGGTGTTTACATCTTTAGTTAATATCCACCTTTAAAGATGTCAGTATTTGCACAATTTCCACCCTTCTTCAGTTAGTTGTTTTTACATACTTTAGCGTTTTAGTAATTTCCTAACTTAGAGTAAATTTCTGCAATGCTGTAATTTTTTACTATAGTGTTAAACTTAAGGCAGTGGCTATTTTGCCGTCGATGGCAATTTACCCTCAGAGACTATTTTGCCGTGAGTTATTTGTGATTGGTCAATCTAAATGACGTACCAAACATGTGACTTTTGGTCGTCTCTGATTGGTCAATTTTAAAAACCAATTTAAAAAATTTTGCACTGCCAGGTCTCTATCCCCCACCTTGTACACTCCCTCGCAGTGTACACTGCCCTGTACATTTACATACCGGGCCTGCCCCTTTAGTGTACACTGCCTTTCTTTTAAAGCCCTGGCCAGCTGAGATTCGAACCCGATACCATGGTATCTCAAGACCAGCGCTCTATCCACTACACCACAGAGTCACTGGTGTGATTATAGCAAACTTGGCTATATAAACACACGTGAATGATCACGGCAAAATAGATTCCAAGGGCAAATTGCCGTCGACGGCGAAATAGCCACTGCCTAAACTTAACTCTTTTGCTCCCGCGTGAAAAGCGAAAAAAAAATGTCCGTAAGGTGGCAGCGCGAAAAACTGTCATAATCAATCATAATTAATCATAATTATGTACCTCAAGTTTGTTTGTAAATCATTACTCAGCTGTTTACTTCTACATTAAGTGTGATATATCGTTGAAATCTACATTTCTTGAGGATTTCAAATAAAAAAAAATTTTTTTTTTGAATATGCAAATTTTATGCAAATGAACCCCCACAACTGGGGGGTAGTTGTCTTTAAAATTAAAGAGGTACCCTCACCTCAAAGATCACTACAGATTTTATTTTCTACCAATTTTTTTAGAAATGGTCGCAAAAGGATGCTAAGGAAATAAGCTTTCAAGGTACATCACTCAAAACTTACCTAAAAGCCTAGGTTTTCTACAATTTGCAATTTTCTGAGGCAAATGACCTTTTTTTGACCAGTACCGACCGGTACCAAATTTTGGTAGTTAAATTCAGTACCTAAAATATGATCAGTTATTATCTGCTACAGGTGAGCCTAAACCATGTAACATTATGTATTTTTGAACAGGGAATTTCTTCAAGATTCAGAAAATATCAAGTTTAAATAGAATATGCTGTCACTGACAATGAAACAGCTGCTTGTTTACACCCTTCCCATTTCTTGAGAAACAAGGGGGATACAGCAAACTTTGATTTAGAGAAGCCAAACTTCTGTCAGCTTTTAAACTTGTTTTTCGCTTCTTGTCTCCTTGGAAATTTGATACAAAATGACGACTTTAGTGGTGAAACATTTGCAATTTATTTTATCTTTTTATAGGGTGTAGTTTTTCTAAAAATTATAATTTAGTGAAGGTAAGTCAAAAAATTTTGGGGGGTTTTGAACTGACATGATGTACAGTACTCATTTTTGATCAGTAAATATCATATACCACTTAGTCTAAACTATTTAAAGTTATATATTGCTGGAAAGCAAATTTCCTAAGCTTTCAAATGAGACCGGTATTTAGCAACATGTTATACTTTTTACGCACTCAATTTACTTTTATCTACTTATCACTCAAATTTGTTTGGGGGGTTTTGAGACCCTAAAAAATTTGAAAATTTAAAAAAGCAAAATTTATCATTATCGCTTGAAATTTTGTGAAATGATGCCCCAAAAGAGTAGTTTTCAGACTGTGTTAATGATGAAGGGTTTGGTTTTGTGGTAAAGATGTAATCTCAATTTGATTTTAGCGTAGTTGGCACGTGCTGAGAATTTGGCAGATTTTGTCGTCTGCAACTGGGTTGTTGGTCATTTTAACCCTTTTTGGGTATAAAAATCCAAAAATTGGGGCACAAATTATAGATCTTTCGATGCGTGAGGAAATAAGCGTGATCTTTTGAAACTTTTATGAAAATCGGATGAAAAATAAAGTCACAAATCGATTTTTACGTAAACTAATTTTGTAACTCAATTTAACAAAATTTGAGGGAAACACTGAAAACACGAGATCATCAATCGATGATCGCGGGAGCGAAAGAGTTAAATATTTCTGTGATTTCAGTAACTCCCTTTTCAATATACATTTTTTGGAAATGGCAGAGCCAATCTGGTCAGAATCTTATCATCAACAAGCCAAAGATTCCGTAATTTAGCATTGTCCCAATCAAGGCTCTAAGTAAAATTTCAAACTAACTTAAGAACACATAATGAGCCACAAACTACTTCATACCTAACTGTGGGGCATGGACCATAAAGTTTATCAATTAGTATTGATGATTTTAAGTAAAATACATCCCTATAGCTAATGTAATTTAATGCTGTTATAAATTTCATCAGCCTGTGTTAAACAGCTTCACACTAGTTGTGATAATGCATTTTCTATACTTTACCTACCTAATTCATTCAGTCAATGCACATCTGCCTTTTTAATGTTAAACTCAGCTCTACACCTTTAACGCAAGACTGTGGTGTCGACAAATTTTTTGTTGGCACTGACACCCTCTTAAAATGCCAATACCAACACCACAACCTTGCCTCTACATTGAGCAAAGTATGCACCAGGTGCTGATGCCAACATCTTTTTCTTTTAATCAATCAATCAATGCTACCATGCAGATGCCAACACTGATACCCTCTACAAATGCCCACACCAACACCACAGCCTTGCCTCTACATTGAGAAAAGCATGCACTAGTAAGTAACAAATAAATTGAAGCAAGTAGCCAATTCATCAGCATATATTGTTGCTATCACGATTGCAAACTCAGAGGAACTTGATTTTTAGGCAGAACTCTATCTCGAACTTGAACTCAAGAAATAAAAATTCCTAAACTCAAAAAAAAGATCAGAGTACAAATTTATTAATTGCATAATTTTTAAAGGAAATAAGTAAATAATGTTTTGCAGTGTGATACCAGTAGGTCTTAAGCAGTTAAGACCAGTCTTGTTTTCAAAATCAGTCTTAAGATCGTTTGCTGGTCTTGGTTTTGGTTTTAAGCAGAGCTGCAAACTTGGATCTCCATGAACTAGGTCTTTTTTGCCAAACGTGAAATCAAAAACTTGAAAATAAAGAACTTAAACTTGCAAATTTTTTGTGACTTTGGTAAAATTTAGGCAGTGGCTATTTCGCTGTCGACGGCAATTTGCCCTTGGAATCTATTTTGTTTATATAGCCATTTTGTTTATATAGATCATTCACGTGTGTTTATATAGCCAAATTTGCTATAATAACACTAGTGACATTGTGGTGTAGTGGATAGAGCGCTGGTCTTGAGATACTAGGGTTGCAGGTTCGAATCTCAGCTGGCCAGGGCTTTAAAAGAAAGGCAGTGTACACTGAAGGGGCAGGCCCGGTATGTAAATGTACGGGGCAGTGTACACGGGAAGGGAGTGTACAGGGTGGGGGATAGAGACCTGGGGGTGCAAAATTTTTTTTTTGTTTTTAAAATTGACCAATCAGAAGCGACCAAAAGTCACATGTTTAGTACGTCATTTAGATTGACCAATCACAAATAACTCAAGGCAAAATAGTCTCTGAGGGTAAATTGCCGTTGACGGCAAAATAGCCACTGCCTAAAATTTAAGTTTAGGTACGTAAATTATTTAAGCTGAAAGGGCAGTGTACACTGTAGGGCCAGGCCCGGTATGTAAATGTATGGGGCAGTGTACACTGGAAGGGAGTGTAATTTTGCACCCCTAGTGTATACTCCCCCACCCTGTACACTCCCTTCCAGTGTACACTGCCCCGTACATTTACATACCGGGCCTGGCCCTACAGTGTACACTGCCCTTTCAGCTTAAATAATTTATGTACATAAACTTTGATTTTACCGTGACTTTGTACACAAATACAGACCAATCAAGTTGCAATCTGTGCAAGCTATAGTTGAAATCAGAAAAGAAGTTTAATGCGATGGAACAACAGATTCATCCAGCAATACATGCAATCTAAATCTTTGAGCGTTTAGGCAACATTTACTGTTAGGTCTCAGTTACATTGACTATGGTGTGACACTCACTCTATCAATCATCCAATCCTGCTGACAGACCAGCATGCAGGTAACTGAATAGACCCAGCCGAAGCTTAAAATGGCCATCAGCAAGTAGTAATAAAAGACGAAAATTTCATTAACAAATCCCAACCAAAACGCTGAATTACAACTCTACAAAATTTCTGCTGAGTTGAGGTAGTACCAGTATCTAATTCTGTAGAGCACTTTCTGTGGAATTGTGTGTTTTGCGGTTTTAGCAACTTGCGTCAGCAATCACTACATTTTTTAATTGTATCACTTGGCTATTTTTTTGAAACAGTTCTTGATTGCTAACACCATTCTAACTCAAAAAATAATTGAAACTTAATCGGATATCCCAGTTCTGTTGCTAACAAACTAGTTTACTAGTATACCTTAAGCTGTTTGTTTTCAATACCCAAAGCATAAAAATTCCGCTGTGATCCTGGTAGAAAAAATCCGCTTTTGTAAGAAGATGATCGAAATGGCGGTGCCAGGTAGAAGGAAAAGCGGAAGGCCAAGGAAAAGATGGATGGATTTCGCGAGAGAAGATATGGAAAGGGTGGGAACTAGGGAGAGGGAGGAAGTCGATCGGGTCAAATGGAAAATACTTTCGCGCTGTGGCGACCCCTAATAAGGGGAAGTCGAAAGAAGAAGAAGAAGACTCTCAGACAAATTAGCCATAAAATTTGAGCGACAGCAAGCACAAAAAAAGCTCTCTCGTTTACACGCATCAAATCTACAACAAAAACTAGGAAACAATGTAAAAAAACGCAAATACACAATTGCTGACATGTTTCAAAGTTTCATCGTGGCACCTCCATAAATCGCTCTTTAGAATAACTAAACTTGTGTCATAATGGCTGAGCGTGTATGGCTCCCTGAACAGAATGGGGACTAGCTAAAGACAAATATGCGGTCAGTCTAAGCTGATTTGAGCATTTCTCCCGTCAAGGAATTTCGATGTGCTTTTGACACTCAACAATGATATCAATTGGCTAACATATCGCAGTTTCTTAGTGGAACCGCCATAAACCGCTTATCAGAATAACTACAAACTCGCGTCATAATGTTTGAGCCGGTAGCCCACGGCTTGCTAAACAGTACTATGAAAAACATCTGCTCGGTCTAAACCAGCATTTTATAACCTGCGATAAATTTACCCATGGAGTAAATTTCTTTGTTTTGGGGGTAAATGAGCTACCTATAGTTTTAAATTTGTTGGTAGCAACACATAGCTTTAGCTTTAGGGCTTCAGGCACCGTTTCAGCCGAGAGCAGATGACAGGTCAGAAAAATCGTGGCAGCTCTAGGTATTGCTACCCCAATATCTTTCCTAGTTTAGAGTAGCCTAACTGCTAATGCTAATCCGAAGCTAGCTTATTGCTGCCATGTGGTCACTGGTTGTTTGACTAGGTTTAGCTTAACAACTCGTAGTAGTAGTCTATCGGCTAGACTACTAACGGTAGCCTTCGGGTTAGCATACTGGTACTTTTAGTAAACATAATGCAGTCAGACAGTTGGCTAGAGTTGGAAATGAATAGGTAAACAATTTTCAAATAGATTAGTGGGCTGTTTGGTTTTGCAGCAAACTTTATTACTGGACTATTTTACTTTTGCCAAGAAAGGCTGAAGAGCTAGGCTAGGCTACCGGTATAAGGTTAGGAGCTATAGCTTTTCTTGATCGCTAAGCTGCACTCTGTAAGGGCAACAGTCTGCGATCAATCCAACGTTCGCTGTGTTGTTGGTTGCCAATAAATGATTCTCCGTGTAAACTTACCGTGTTTTAAAACAATAGTTTTGCCCTTAGTTTGGGTAGGTACGAATCTCAGAAAATGGTTTGAGAAATTTTGTTGAGGTTGAAGTTATTGTTTGTATTTATTTCCAGCATAAAAATTTTGCGATAAAAATAGCATGTCATAGAAGAAGAGAACGTATCAGGACAATTATTTAGATTTTGGATTTACATATCTTATTCAGGGTGGTCTTCAAATTCCTCAAAGTGTCCTGTGCACGAAAACATTTTCGAAAAGTAGCCTACCATAACTCTTGCTCCGCTAAAACAACACTGAACAAATGCTCATCAAAGTATGATAAGCAAAATACGGTCCCTTTTTGAGTAAAAACTGTGCTGTCTGAAAACATAAAACTCGACAGAACTGGAATGTTTTGGCAGTCTGACAATGCCGCTGTACATGCATCATTTGCCATTGCTTTGCATGTGGCAAAAGCCAAAAAGCACATACGATTGGGAAATCCTTCAAAAACATTGCATAATTCAAAGTGTGAAGTTAATACTTGGAGAACAAGCATCTCAAGCAATGAAACGAATCTCACTGTCCAACGTCACAACAAAATCCCGAATCAATAAAATATCTGAAAATGTTAAGAGCAAGGTGATTTCGAAGATTGATTCCTTACTGTTTTTGCTCTTCTGCCGGATGAAACTACCGATGTTTCCAATTTCTAACTGCTTCTTGTGTATATCAGGTATGTCGCAGATAAAAGGATTAATAAGAAATTCTCTTCTGTCAACCTTTGGAAACAACATCAAAGGCAGCCGATGTTTTTCAAGTATTGATTGAATTTTTTGATAAAACCAAATTGAGTTGGAGAAAGCCTGTTGGGTTGTGTACTGATGGTGCTCCCTTGTTTTCGAACAAAAGGGAACATGCTCTATCTTGTTTTTGGTTGCAAAACAAGAAAATGATCTATTGTTACATTTGGTGGAGACGGATTTTCTATGTACTTAGCTTATTTTGCTGACATATTCGAAACATTAAATCAACTAAACAAGAAACTGCAAGGTCCAGGAAGCAATATAATCGTGCACACTGATGCCATCAATGCGTTTATGGCGAAGCTCAAGCTTTGGAGCCAACGAGCAAATAATGTTATTTTTTCAACATTTCACCGCTTGGCTGAGATAACTGGAGATGATTTTGAACAAAATTTGAAGGAGGACGTCATCGGCATCCTACACAACTTGCAGAATGAGCTAGAACGATATCTTTCCCAGATAAATACTTCTAGCCTTTTGATGAAAATAGCTAGAAATCCTTTTGCATGTAAAAAGAAAGATGTTCCTGAAGCATTTCAAGAAGAATTTTTAAAATTAACAAACGATCCTTTTGCAAAAGATGAATTTTGCACTTGCAGCCTACAAGAGTTTTGAGTTGAAATGCAACGTTGCTCTCCGCGGCTAGGTATTCACGCTCTGAATATACTGTTTCCGTTTTCTTCAACTTACCTGTGCGAGTGCGGCTTCTCTGCGTTGCTTACCATCAAATCTAAAGCACGAAACCGACTTGACGTCGAATCTGACATTCGACTTAGAACAGCTCGTTGCCAACAAACAAGGACAATTTAAATAAATATAATTTAAGTAATTTGCTAATTTCGTTTTTTTGCAAATGAGCACCGTGAAGTATATTGGGGATGAATCTAGCAACCACCTTTGTTAAAAGAATAAAATATGCAAAAACGGTTAAGGGATATCGATACAATTTTAATACTCGACAACCACATCGATTTTCTAACATATTGCAAAGTTCAATTCGGCTCAGACCAAGCGCATGTTTTTTATAGTTTGTTGCCATTCTGTTTTGCAAGCCATACACGCTCGTCGATTATGACGTGAGTTCGTAGTTATTCTGATGAGCGGTTTATGGCGGTCCCACCATGAAACTTCGCAATATGTTAGCCAATTGATGTCGCTGTCGAGTGTCAAAATCACATCGATATTCCTTAATGGGAAAAATGTTCAATCGGCTTAGACTGATTGTACTGTATGTTTTTCATAGTTGGTCGCCATTCTGTTTAGCAAGCAATTCAAGTCCCGCGATTATGACACAAGTTTGTAGTTATTCTGAAGAGCAGTTTATGGCGGTCCCACGATGAAACTTTGCGATATATTAGAAACTGTGTAGCCTACTTGCGGTTTTTTAAGCCTCCGTAATATATCTGATGCATGTAAACGAGAGAGATTTTTTTGTGCTTGCTGCCGCTCAAATTTTATGGCTAATTTGCCTGAAAGTAAAGGTGGATTTTTTTGCCAGAATGACGGTGGTGTAAAAACTGGCGAATAAACGGATCACATTTTTAGAGTTAGATTTGACCGGAAGTAGATAAAAGGTGCATTTGCGAAAGCAGAATTTCGCCTTTTTTCTGCAATTCTCTTCCAAATTCCACTCATACACAGAGAATGGTTTTACATTATAACTGCGTGAATTCCGCTAGAAAAAAATACAAGATTTATAAACGAGTTTTCAATAACTCGTTGCGAGCCTCGACGCAGAATAATAGTTGGAAGCCCTTCCTTCCACTCCGATGGTTGTGGGTTTGGCAAACCACTGTGGTGATTGTTTTTACATTTACTAGATTACTGCTTTGTTATTGGTAAATTTTTAAGGAAAAATTAGTCCCATTTCGCTTAAGAAATTTTTGTCAACTCTTCAAGCTTAGGATACAAACTCCCCAGTGGAATATTCGTTTTTGTGATTAGTTGTATCCAAAAATTCCAGTCTTTGTGAGGAATTTTCTCCCTACATTTTTGCAGCATAGCTTACAACTTTTGGTCAGCCACTTTTTTATGCGTGCCAAACGTGTGACGTTATATGCAACCTCCCTGCAGACAGATAGGCTCGTGGTTAGCTTGCGGTGCCCAACTTGCATAGACTAAGAATTTTTTTAGTAGGCTTTTGCTTGGCTTAACTTAAACACACCAAAAATTCAGAGCTATTAAAACTCAATACTTACGCTGCCTTGCTAAGTAGGCATGAAAAAAGTTGTGATAGATAAATTACTGTTAAGGTTGTAAATCACGTTTTTACTAAACAATTTTGAGGACTGTGCAATATAAAGAGCTTTTACTCTTAGAATTTTTATGTTTCCACATTACAAGCTGGAACTTTTACAACCATTTCTAATTTTTTTCGTATTTTCTTATTTCCTTATTTTGATAATTTACTCCCAAGCGTAGCGTCTGTCCATTATGACATCATCGCTACACATGTATATAAAGTGTCTGCACTGCTTTCTTTTTTCTTCAGTCCATCAAATTCTTATCTATTATAGTGTCACAACATTAAATGTAAAAGACCTGCTTAGCGTGAGCTCGGCGAAAAATCGATAACAAACAGCGAGCTGGAGTATACTTGCGGTAGACAGCCACAGCATCAGTCGTCAAAGCATCCCTTCCATACACCTGTCACGAATACGTAAATTTGCGCAAAGGAATAGTTTACATACGTATAGAGTCGTAATCTGTTTGTTTTGCCGTGATTATTTTATTTGTAAATCTAAATTGTCTGAAGCCCCAAACTTGCTAAACTGTTTTCAAAGAAAGACCTTTTTTCTTTCGGATTTATAAATAGATTTGATACTCACAAGCCTTTCTGACGTCACAATGGGTGCCTACGTGACTTAGTTTTCCAGCGTATTCTAGTGATTCTTGTTTCTTCTCAAAATTTCTGGTTTTTTTTATTTTGTTGTTATTGCCGATTACGTAATTTATTAACGGTGTTTTTTTGTGTCATTTGATGTTCTAGCAATTTCTAGATTAATTATTTTCCGTCGTAGGCTATATATAAGGAGGCGAGATTTTATTCATTCAGAGAGATTCAGAGTGTAGTTTAGAGCGAGATACTAGAGTGTAGTAAAAAGGCGTTGTTCTGTGGTGATTGTTGTGACAGGAATTAAGCGATTATTTTGGTGGTTTTTAGTTTAGTAAGTCTCTGATAATCATTTATTGAAATGCTTTAGTTTTGTGTTTTGGCAAGCGAAGGAATTCGAAGTTATAAAGTGGTTTGTGAATATATTGTTCTATTCTTGATCGAGAAGTGCACTGGTTAAAGTATCTTAGTGGAAGCCAATCTTTTCTTAGCTAATAGGTTGCAACCAAACTTAATTATTCGATTGATACTGCAAGTCGCGTCAAATTAAAGAAGTAAATTAAGATTGAGATAGATTTAAAACTCTATTTAAAATGCGACAGCACCCTTGCGGGTTAGCTTTACTACCGCCGTTCGCTACACAAGTTTCCTCTTTCATAAATGTTTGGGGTGGAAATTTCCTCAAAAACGAAAGCCTTGGCGTAACTAAGGCTCAAACTAAAAGTATCTCTAAAACTCCGGTGGAAATGAACACTTTTTGAGGCTTGGGTTATATGAGACTTGTCAGAAACAAATCCTCAACAATAAACAGCGTTGTATTCCTTTGGAAAAACACCTTCGATTTTGATAATAGTGGGACAAGAGCAGTGATGGGATTCAAAATTTTAATAACAGGTTCTCTTTTGTATCAAACTCACTAACAACAGGTTCCTCATTTTAGAAAGCCCATTTGCTGCGGTCGTCCAAGGTCTATAACAAAAAACAAGAACGGGTTCGCTAATTATCACGACACTCCAAGAACGGGTTCGCACGAATCCGTGCGAACCCCCTGAATCCCATCACTGGACAAGAGCTAATTGGTGGCGCAAGAGCGTAGCGTTTCCAGATATCTGACTTTGAAGAAAGTGCATTCCAAATCATGATTAGAGAGAATAGGCCCAAACTGTTTTTATTGAGGGATATTCTAGAGTAGAGTTCAATTATCGCCTCATCTCAATTTTATCGCCATGCGATGAACTTAAAAACAAGTTGATAGGACTATAGCCTAGTTAGTAGGATTGCAAATCATATCAAAAAAATTATATGCTTCGTGAAAATCAGTTTGGCTTTTTAATTAATATCTTTAAAATTTTCTGTACCGCAGACCCAGCATCGTCGACGAATTTTTCAAAATATATCTTATATGCTGTATGTTTTTGAATTCATCAGGGGCTTTCTGCACGGTTGATCATAAAGTTATTTTATTGTGATTTCAGAGTTCGGGGTGATCCGCTTAATTAATTGACAGGCTGTTTAAACTCCACATATTGCGATTTATCAACTGATCAATTTTTCTGTACTGTTGGCGACGTTAATTACATTTGCTTGATGATGGCTAAAAAAATTTTGAAAATCTCGAAGCACATAATTCAAGTAGAACTCAACAAAAAATAAACTCATGGTTTTATCTAAATAAATTATAGGGTACTAAAATTTTTCATAAAACTAACTACAATAGCGTGTGATCTACATTATACGGCGTAACTTTGTGTGTATGTGTATTTTTTAAGTCCTCCCAAACTAATGAATGTACGAGTATTGAATTTGACGCGATTGGTCAAGACCTCGGGGTGAGTGTCATAAGAGGATTTGTGAAGCCATGATCACGTCACAATGAAAGATGATAGTTTTAAAAATCACATTTTTGAATCAAGAAACGCAACTCTCAGCTTTAACCAAAACTAGTACTCAACTTACCAACTACAACAAATTTTATGTTTTTAGCATTTCACATGACGTAAAAATTAATAATCATTTGTAAAATTTGTTTTCTTACCTTACACAAAAAGTACTACTTGTATAAACGCGAAAAACAGCTTTTTAGGAGATATTAACAAGGTGCTGTCGATGGAAAAACTCTACAACAATTTAAGCTCATTTAACGATGCAGCAATAGATTTTTTTGAAAATTTTAAGCCTTCTAAGCCTGCTACCCCTTCTTTCCTGCCCGCTTGCAACTTGCTCTACGATTTCATATTGCTGACTGGTACAACCAACATAGTCTTTCGCTACCACAGATCATCATACGATCATTGTTGATTAATTTCCGCCTAGTCTCTCCTCAAAAAACTTAGGCAAATCCTATCAACAAATGTAGATTCCTTGTCTCGTACTGATAGACTTCAACGGAGTTATACAATTCCAAAACGTGAAAAATAAATTTAATGACGGAAAATTGATAATTTGGTTTAATTCCACAAATTACAAAACGATTGATTGAATGATGAATTTGGGGTTTTGTGCTTTTCCTTATATGTCCTTAAACGTCCTTTAACGTCCTTTAACGTCCGTTTCTAAAAACAAAAGACCACAATCACTTAACTGCAAAACAATTACAAAAGACAACTGTCACGTACCAGAACTATTTTCCAGACAAGAATCGAACAAATGACCACTTGAATTTCTGAGTAAGACAACACTTTTCAATTGTATTTACTTATCTCAATTACTTATCAGTTGTCTTACTCTACAAAACCAATATAAGGATTAATATGTTGAATAATTAGCTATGTGACACAAAACTCAATAATAGCGATTTGATACTTCAACTAAACAAACTCTAGCGCCATTTTCTATTACTTCGCATGCAGGCGCGTTGCATTTGACTGAACAAAAAAGCGAGGATTTTACCGATACTACGCGTTGACTACTGGATCAGAAAAATGAACCATTAGGCGTAACAAATTCCACAAACTCAACAGAAGGTTACAACAAAAATATTTAACAATCATGTTTCTTAAAAACACTGATCAACAGCAAATTTTAAACGGAGATACGATGAGGTGATTCTTAAAGAAATTTTGATGCTGATTCCAAAAAATGTTCTTAGTTTTTTTCTTCAACATCAGGCTTTTGAGGTATTTCCATTTTGAACTTTCAATGTTATGCAATATTTTTTTATTCATAGGCAGATCGCATAATGCGATGTAATCCAATAGTGACGTAGTTCATGAAACATTCCATCTGTGCTTGGAGTAATATCGTTGATAAGGACCGTATAGGGAAGATCTTTTGCCAACGTTTTTGCAAAACAAGTGGTTTATTGAACAGTTAATTCCAAATGTAGATAGTGCTTTAGGGCTGAGTATGTATGTTGTTTGAACAAGTAGCCTAAATAGCACTGTAGCAGAAAAATCGAAATGAAGTGTTTGGTTTTCACAATGTTTGTTAATGGCAGATTTTAATCAGTATTATAGCAACTTACAATGTTCAATAGATTCATTTTGGCAATACTTTGATCGACTGCTATTCTGCCTTTGTTATGCCAAGAAAGTGTGAAAATAGTCTTGATCTGTTTTGTTATATTTGTGGCGGTTTTACAACCAAAGGCAAGCAACGAAGTATCACTTCAGATATCAAAAAGGTCTACAAGTTGTACTTTGCCTGCCCATTAGGAGACCAAGCAAAAAGTGGGTACTACATCAGATGTCAACGGCTTGTTCTGCTGTGTATTTGTTGTTGTTGTTTACCCGACCCCTTCCGAGGTATGGGGGCATGGCGGAAAACCATCGAGCCCCAGAAGCCGGGCAACTTTCCTAGGCCTGGACTAGAGGTCGTAAAAAGACAGAGAGTTGCCAAAGAGCGAGCGGCGCAAAGAGTCCGTAGCTGGACAGTGCAGAATGAGATGAGAGGTGTTCTGGGACGATTGTCCTCAGGCGTTGCAAGAAGGATTCCCGATTCGGCCAATCCTAAAAAGATAACAGCTTAACTGAAGACTGTGTTGGTTGAAAGGTAGACGAGAGAAAACACAGCGAGCGTGACGTAGGAGCACAAGTTCCTCCATGGAAATTAAGGGAACCTGTGTGTTTAAGAATTTCGATAAGACAGTACGCCTCCAGTACTAAAAAAGACAAGAGTGGATATGGGATATAAGAGGAGAGAGACTACAAGACATAACAGAGGGCGCAAGTAGCGCTCCCCGTCTGGCTAGCTCATCAGCCGAGTCATTCCCCGCGTAAAACGAGTGTCCTAGGACCCATTGTAGCCTAATAAAACAGGAGGAGAGAGAAGACACTTTTTGCCAGATCTTCCCGAGAGATTGAGGTAGAAGGAAATATGGAGGAGAGGACAGGGTGGCGAGGACAGAGCGAGAGTTAGGTAGGAGGAAAAATGAAAAAAAATGGCAGACTTGTTGGTGCTACTGGGACCAGCAAAAAGCATACAGAATGGTGCAGGCTTCAGCAGAGAAACTTGAGCATACTGGACCTGCTGAAAAAGTGGCCTCAGTGCCACACAGAGAGAGCAGTTGGCAAGTACGCCAGAGCCGTCTTTTTAAAAGGGAAAAGGAACAGAGCCGTCTGTCTAGAGTACCAGATCGTGAGGGGAGAGAGAGTCAAGGTAAGCAAGAGCCGTATCTTGACGAGAGAGGAGGATCAGAGCGAGAGCATGGAGAGGAGACTCCACTCCAGGGTGGACTCCACAGTGAAGGAAGGCAGATTCCAAGGAGGAGAGGGAGGGCAAGCAACAAGAGTCTCCCTAGTAGACGTAGAAGGAAGCATGAGCGAGTGAGTGGACGCAAAAGCTCTCCAGGACGATCTGCAAAGTCTTGGTCTCACTCCATGTTTGGCCAAACCTGAAATAGGAAAGGATCTTGGGAGACGAAGAGCCCACTCATAAGATGAAAGAGTGAAATGAATCCGGGTGACTTGTAGGGGAGGTAGAGAAGCTTCGGAGAGAAGAAGTGGGATAAAGAGGACGAGAGGCAGCCGGTGATGGCACGACTAGCCGCTCGGCGTTCCAATTTGGTGATATCAATAACGCTTAAGAATAGAAATCATTCGGGTAAAGCAAATGTGAGAAAGGGGCGGAAGAAAAGCTTTACACAAAAGAGAGAGATGCTCTTTAGAGGGGCTTTATGAGAAAGCAGAGATACAGTGTAAGGCCTTGAGACAAGGGAAAAACTTGGCCTTCAGCGAAGATACATGTTTATGAAAGGAAAGAGAGCGGTCGAAGGTGATCCCAAGTAAGGTTGGAGTGGGATTGAAACGGAGGCGGGAGCCGAGTAGGAGGAGGTTGGGCTGGAGGTTAGCTTGGTGGGGATCCACTGAGAAGAAGGAGGCCTTACATTTGCTCGGATTGAGAGGAAGACACCAGTACTCAACCAGCGCTCCTTGTGTGGCCTCCACCGCAGTAGGGACCGAGGTTCAAATGGCCAGATTATCAGTGTAAAAAGAGCAGCTGACGGAAGAAGGCAGAGAGGCCGGGAGATCATTGATCAAGAGAGAGAAAAGTACAGGGCCAAGAACGGATCCTTTCGGAACACCTCGACGAACTCAAAAGGAACTACTTTTGTGATATTGATAAACCACGCAAGCGCGCTTATCAGAAAGGAAAGATTGAGTCCAACGAGCGAAGCAAAGAGGGAGGCCAGCCGAAATGAGTTTGTGGAAAAGGGCGGGATGCCCGACAGAGTCGAAAGCTTTCAAAAAATCAATGGTAGACAGAATCGTCCTAGAGCCCGGCCTGTGTTTGTTAAACCCATTCGAAATGGACTGAGAAAGGTACAGAATTTGATCAAGAGTAGACCGTCCAGGGCCGAAACCGGCCTGGCGGGGAGAGAGAATGAAATTAGTTTCCTGAAAGAAGAGTAGACGAGATAGAATGATGCGTTCAAAAAGCTTTGAGACGCATGAGGTGAGAGAGATAGTCTGAAAGGAAGCAGGAGAATCGAGAGGCTTTCCCATCTTATGGATAGGAATAATAAAAGATATCTTCCAGATGGAAGGAAAATAATGAAAAGTCTAGGAGAGATTAAAAATATGAAGAAGAAACTCCATGCCAGAGCGAGGAAGATGCTTTAGCATGAAATTGGCAACTTTGTCTGGGCTAGTGGCAGTGGAGTAAGAAAGGTTAGAGGTAGCCGCAAGAAATTCAGCGTGGGAGAAGGGTGAGCAGAAGTACAAGTTAGACTCCTCCGGGCACTTGGCTAGGTGGAGCTCAGAAAGGTAGCCTCTGGCTTGGCTACGCAAGGCTTTTGACTGAGAGACAGAAAAGCGGGATCTCAGGTAATCGGCGATAACCGAGGCCGATTCCCTGGAAGAGGAACAGTTGGGGAAATTAGGAGAGGAGGAAGATGAGGAAGAAGAGCCAGCGACAGAGCGAAGAAGAGAGTATACATATTTAGGGTTAGATTTGGGCGAGAGAGAAGAGCAAGTCGTCTGCCATACCTCAGCATGACAGACAAAGCACTTTGGGAAGCGGAAATGTAAGCCTGGTGATCTTCATCACTTTTGTGAGCGGCCGCGAAATCTTTGCGTCTTTCACTAACCGCTTCTTCCACTTCAGTGGACCACCAGGCTTTAGTGTGGCGTTTGATGCGGCCAAAAGGAATGGAAGGTTCGGCCGCATTCAGTGCCAGAGAAGTGAAGAGAGTAGCAGCAGTGGAAAGAGAAAGAGACGAGTATTCCTTTGCAGAAGGACAGTGACAGTCAAAGTAAGAAGCAAAATCATCTTATCAAACTTTTTGAAAATTGAAAGAGGGAGGACGTTCGTTGGGGCGAAAGACTGGGGAAGAGGAACAAATAGAAGAATTGGTAGGTGATCAGAATCCAAGTTCTAAAGCACTTCCCAGGAGCAAAAAAGGGCGAGAGAGGAGGAAGCAAAGGAAATATCAGGGTAGGAGCGACTGCCAGAGGGGCGATGGAGAAGAGTAGGTATGTCAGGGTTATTGAGGGGAAGTAGGTCAAAAGAGATAACCCTATCGAATGCTTCCTCCCCACGGGGGTCGGAAATACCTTTGTGTCCTAGAAGTGGTGATGGAAATTGAAGTCCCCCAGAATGACAAAATTTCTGGATGAAGAAAGGATGGAGGGAGAAAAGGAGTCGGTTCTGCCATCCGTCGGAGAAGAGCCAATAGGGGGAGAGTAAACATTAAGAAAAGAGAAAGAGGAGGAGTTTTTTAGAAAGACGTTGATTCCTACATAATCTGAGTAGGGGTCAAGCTTGTTCTGCTGGTTTACACAATTGGTTGGGCAAACGAATGCCGTCAGTGCCTTTTGCTGTTTCCATGATATGGCGAGAACCAAAAGACGACATTCAGAACTGCTATTTCTGTCTTGTTGATGTGAAAAGTTTTTCTTTAAAAAGTGACAGTAAAATTAGATATTCCCACTTAGATTCAGCGAGGAGACCTGTTCCACATGATTCTTTAATGTCTGTTCCGTTGGTGTGTCTGATCTTGCTGCAGAGTATGGCATAGCAAAGTCAACTATATCTACGATCTTAAAAAATAAGGAAGTGATAAATAGAAGAAACATTCTTAGAGTTAGAAGAAGTTTTTGTGGAAGAAGATTCCCCATCCAAGAAATAGCTCATCTCTTTCTTCCCATTACTTTGCATCAAAAAAAGTGGGCATATGTGCAATACAGTACGGTATTATTTAAATTTGTTTTGTTTTTCGTTTTATTTACACTTTTGTGTTTTATTTACTCTTTGAATAAATGGTTTTATATTATATACAGGGTATAGTGTAAGCAGGTAAATAAGTTATTCTTCTGGTGCATGAAACGATCAATTAATCTCTTTTAAATTATTTGCAATGGGAAAATTATGATTCGGTTTTCGAACAGCCTTCCAGAACAAATCGTGTTCGAAAACCGAGGTTTGACTGAATCTTGTCTCTTCTTTTTCAAAAGCATGGATCTTTCGCATCACCCATCGAAATTTTCAAAAAGATTCATCAAAAAATGGAGTTTGTAAAGATTCTAAAAGTAGCCGACTCCAAGCAAAACATTGGTGATCCCCGGAGGAAGAACGGAAAGATAGGGATGGTCTGTTAGTTAACAAAAAAATATTATAGTTCACCTACATATCGTCTAAATGTTAAACTTATTTTTTTGGAATTAAGTGAAGGTGGCACAGCCGGCTGATTTCATTTTCTTAACCTCGACATCATTAATGGGTGCCCTGTTATTCCAATAACTTAACTGCAAGTGCTTCGTTTCAGGTTAGTTTGCACTTCGCATGGCTATGTTTTTGCCAGGGGCAAGCAAAATGCGCGCAGCCAGAGGATTTAGATTGTAAAATACACCTGCAATTACGAACAAGTCGTAAATAGTGGTCGTAATATTTAATAGGTTATTCCAAAAAATACATATCAATCACTTTGGCGTGCCCCCCCCCCCCTATCCCATACCGCACAACTTTGAAATTATGCTTCCATGCACTTTATAAAATCAAGAAATAAAACTTGTTGAAATCGTTGGCTGTTTTAGTTGTGAGAAAGTCCAGTTCCAAAGTACGTCTATGCTTGAAACGGGTAAGCAAGATCTAGCCAGGGACTCCAGAAACTTTAACAGAAATATATCGACTATGTGCAACACCCTCTTCTGTTTTTTCATTGATTTCATTTTGGAACAAAAATTGGCAAGGTCAAAAAACGTTAACTTTTCCTTACTATTCTCACAATCATCATTCGGGTGAAGCCGGCAAATAATAAATAAACATCCTCTTTTTACGTATCATTACAATTTAAGAACAACTATGGACTGTATAACTACCTAAAGAACTCAAACTATCACACATTTTGAACTACCTAATGTTGACATTTTCAAATGGGGACGCTGCAAACAATAATTTGCCTCTGCTAAAGTTATTCATTTGTAGATTAGGTCTCTGCAGCTTGCTAGACTTTATGGACTGACGTTCATCATATTGCACAATTTTTCTCAAAAAATAAAACTCTCAACATGCTCTGTGACAATCTTGTAACTCTTGTTTACAAAGCAGAAGTGTTGCGGTACTGCCATGTAGACAACTGCAAACAAATCATATAAAAAAACAATTTGCTTTGCTTGGGGTGAACAGAATTAGGAATAATATTGTTTCGCAGCATGCAGAAGGTAATTTCACAAAAACCTCGTGTTCTGAAATGAGACTATTGCCAAACTGAAGTAGCCAAATCTTATTGTCGACTCTATCACCACCAATTATATTATCAATAATTTTTCCACCTTACGTAAGATAAACACTATAACCAGTAAGCCAGATCAATATCAAACGAAAGTGATAAATATTTTACTTGCGTCTACGAGTAAATCAGTTATTAGCCCAAAAGCTATTCTCTTGCAAAGCTTTGAAGCTACGAAGCGGTCTAGCGTCAGAATTACAGGGCATGCACTCAGGGCTGGTGCTAAGAATTGCGGGACCCAAATAAAAAACCGATGGCGGGGTACCTACCCCACAAAAGTAGAAACTTACGTCTGTCTACATTTCGTGTAGTATGCTCATTTTTTAGTAAGTAAAACAGATGAGATACTTCATATTTTAAAATTTAGAAAGACATCATGAAAGTTTAATTTTTTTAGTAAAGAGCAAGGCAATTACAAACATACACCAGTCTTTTAAAAAAAATTTCCTGGCTTTTTTATTTAAAAAGTCTCACGAATTTTTTTCAAGATCAATGGTTTTAGCGATGTCATTTTGTGTAAATGCCATTGCCAAATTTTTTAGTCTCTCTTGTAAAATTGCTAAACGTAAGTATGTTTTAGGCAGTTTTTGTTTTGAAAAACTTCTTTTAACTGATGCGATGTTGCAGGCATTGTCAAGAAAATCTTCAAAGCAACAAAAACATTAGGAAATGCTGTAAATCGATTGTTTACTGCCAAGTATTCAAACAGGGCATGAGGCTTAATGATTCTAGAAGGAAGAAAAGTTTTTAGACCTTCAAGCTCTTCAACAAATAGATTATAGCCATCAATGTAACTTTTTTTGCTGTGCATCAATGTCTTGTAAAACTATTCTGCTGCAGCACAATACATCTTTAAATGCGCAACAAAACAATAGGTCCAAAGAGCGACGATACTCACGACTTACGTGAAGAAAACAGAGTATTTATACAATATGCAAGGGAGTGAAAGGGAAGTAAAAACAAGTTTTTGTCGTCGACTGACCTAAACGCAGACGAACACGCACTTTTGGTTGAAAGACATACCTTTTGGTTGTTGACAGAGATATAAGTGACGTAATGACGATTTTCTGTCAATATAGTATGCATACTAAATTATTATGTGAGCAATAAAATTTCTCATTCTGTATTTCACGTTTTTGGCAGTGGTTTATTCCTTCTAGATTTCAGAAAAATCTTCAAAGGGTAACTCTGTCGCCGCTGGAACGGGGCCCTCTTAAGGTGTGGAGTCCAATTTCATAAAGTGGGTCAAATAGGCTTAAAACCGGCCCTGCATGCACTGAGTTTCGTTCAAAAACCTTCTTAAAAATAATATCCTCATTTTCATCACTGCATCATTTATTGCGCTTAGCTTCTGCAATCGCTAGTTTATCTGCTCCATGTTACAAAGGTAGCTTGCATCTGTGGTCTTCTCATGACGTAGTTGCTTTAAAGAGATCTTATAGATCGAAACTGGCCTGTCGGTATCTGTAGCAGCCTATATAGTTAGCGTGGCGAAAAAACCGGAAATCGTGATTTTTGTTAATGCTTATTGGGATTTCTTCGCCTTATTGTTGTAGACAGGTGGCGGGATACTTTGATATATTAAGTATCGAGGCGTTAAAAATTGGACACTTGCACATCTTTGTTTAAAAACTGTTACTTTCAGCGTCATGAAAAGTTTTGGTTTTAATCAAAGCCATTGCTGGATTTCGGTAGAGTAGCCTGCATAACTTTGGGGGAACCTTTACCAAAATACAATTGATTTCGGAATATTGCTGGATGTGAAATGGAGCCTTTATCTCATTGCTAATCCCTAGTCTCCTAAACTCGTTGCAGGTATGGTAGGAAGGGTATTCCTACGCTCCTGTCGGCACCTTTTCCGAATATAATTGAAGTGGATGTTATTTTCTTCTAATAATGACACTACTTTTTTATTATTTATTTGGTTAATAAAGGGGATCGCCGCGTCATGAATATCGTACTCCCAAAAATTATGAGCTTTACGCCTATTGATTTATTTTGATTTTAATAGGCTGCATTATTTTTGTATTCTTTTCTAAAAAGGTATTCAACTTTTATTTATTGCTTCTTTGTTTTTGTCAAGTTCATTTTTTATGCTCTTTTAACGCTGCTATTTGATTTTCCAAAGCTGTTTTCCGTTCTTCCAGCAAACCATCCCTTATGGTTTCAAGTTGCCGATGAAGATTTGTTAATTGACTGAAAGTTTGTCGAAGGCATATTTCCTGCTTGAGTTCTTCGTCATTAAATTTCGGTACTTTGAAAGGATTCTCAAAATTGGCTTCCGGCACTTTTAAAGGATTTTCGAAATTCGCTTGAGTTGATTTCGATTCTCTTTCAACCTTTTTTTCCGAGCTAGAACTAACCTAAAAAAATAATTGATTAGTTGAAATTGGGGTCAGTGCCTTAGCAACCCGAAGTCTTAGAGAACCGTGTTTTCCTCAATGATTTTTCTGGGTTTTTTCCGCCTCTTCTGGAGACTAAATACAATTCATTTTTACTTTCAAAGTTTAGTTTTGTTATAGAAGCACTTCATTAATCCCAGGGACAGCTTGACATTAGGTGGGGTCCTGGGCTAACGTTACGGGGCGTTTTCAGCTCAATACAGTAAATACCTCGGTACGCACAAAACTTAAGAAAACATACAAATCATGACACAATGATTGCGTTAGCTACATCACAAAAAGTTTGAGTTTTTGATCCCTTTATTCGTACAAACCAGAAATGAGCTAACTGCGGTCCTCTTACGCTCATAAACTGACAGACATTTGTGATGACTTTACCCAAAAAGGAGAAGGTGCTGTCCAAAAAAGCCAACTCCACAAACGTGCGCCATGGAACAAGAAAACAGCAAAAATTGATTGTGTTTATTGGTTTATTAAATGGTTAACTTAAGCTAGCACAAGTACAGAAATAAAAAAACTTTCAGATAGGTTGTACTGTAAATTCATATGCAGTTTATATATGTTGTTGCTTGTTATTTAGAGTCAAACAAATAAACTTTGCTTTTTTCTAGAATCTACTACAATATCCCTTACGTACCAAGCGTTTTTACTTTTTGCTTCCAATTGGAATTTTTTTTGTTCTAGCGACGGCAGTAGTTAAAAGTTTACTTTTCTCGCAATACAAAGCAAACAGTTATTTATCCACCTACTAAACCACGTAATCTTCAATAATATGCCTACTGTATTTAAGGTCAACGGGGAGAGGGTAAAAAGGATGAAAAGCTGAAGCTAAAACCCATTCAACTGATGACCATTTTAAGTGAGAAATCTTTTGCTCAATCTGTCTACTGCTCTTATTCCAACACCTTATTACCAGTTTAAACACACACACATACAAACACTTTTTCTAATTGAAGGAGATCAAAATCTCCCTCAACTTTTTTTGGAGAATGTTTTGAATTTCCAATATGAGGTAGGTTTAATATCAATGTAACAAAGGTAGAAACCTTGCACCTACCTTAGACAAAACTGAGACTTCTTTTTGAAGTCTTTCGCATATTTTTTTTGATTTGATCAATTCTTTTTGAAGCTTTTTCTCGGCTTTTCTTCGCTCTCCGGTGATTATATCCAAGAAGTCAACAAATTTAACTGCAATAACTATCCACAGAATATACAAGAAATTTTTTGCTCTTTGGACAGCAACAGAATACAACGTTTCTGTGAAAGAATAACTAAAGCTGAAGGTCGGCAAATTTATACGTCAAAAGCGTATGTTGGAAGCAACCGGCTTAAGACGCCGTCGATAGACAATCACGATTGCATTCCTTACTTGTGCTGGCTGGTGGCAAGCATGAAAAAGGACTTGATGATGGCAAGACACTCTAGGTAGATTCGTGCAAGCAGGAGTGCAACCGCAAAAGGTTAAAGGGCCTTAACCCATCTCCCTTTAGCCGAGTTCCTTTGCCTAAAAAAAACTGTTAAAAAAAATTTGACCAAAAACGAAACGGCCGTATTTACTACCAACACGTATTCATCGTATCATCCGAAAATTGAAGGGCAGTTGGTTTACCCAGAAAAGCACCATCTGCTCTCGAAAAACTTCACCATTTTCAGTCATTTTAGGAAACGCTTCTTTCATCGGTTTAACTCTGCCTCAAATCATGACGACCTTGCCAACCAAAACTCACCTTTATTTTGAGTGCTTGCAATTAAAAATTCTTTCTTGCTGCTTGTATCGGTATTATTCGGATGCCTTAATTTCAACACAGAGGAATTGGTACTCATTTTGATCAGGATATGCTGGTAAATAATTAATTGCTAAATTATTTGGTGAATATTTTTGATGCTAGTAATGCGTTCAAAGTGGGTTCAAATTCAACTATGACTAAACAGCTGTAATTTTAGTATGAGATGCCACCTGTAAAGTTGGTGTTAAAGCAAAATTTTGCAGAGTTTATGACAAATCATACTGCAACGACAACGTTTTTCCTTTCCAAAGACAAATCACACAGCAACGAAACATTTTTCCTTTCCAAATACAAATCATACTTAAAGAAGTAGTCACACACGAACTTTCAGGAAGAACCAGGCCAGTCTCTGGACCGGGACTGGCATAAGATTTAAATATTTCTGTTGGTGATGGTGACTACCTCTGAAGTTAATTATGGCAAAAATCTCAATTTTGTCAAATATGCACACAGACAGTTTTTGCTTTCAGCGTTCGACACATAGCTAAACTACGAAGTGCCAATTGCAACGTAAGTGGAAAAACAAACGGTAAAGTGCCGCCTGTAAAAAAGCGCTACCTGTAAAATAGTGCTTCGTGCAAAATACGTTTGGAAACGTTCGTGGCAATTCGGAATTGCCGAGATTCGGTTAAAGGCCTACTTATAAATAACCACCACAGTTTACTGTAAACCGAATCTCGCCGCTTCCGAATTACTACGAATACTTCCGAACATTTTTCGCACGAAGCGCTATTTTACAGATGGCATTTTACCGTGTTTTCGTTGCTGTATGATTTGTCCTTAAAAGGAAAAAACGACTGCTTGTTTTTTTACTTACGTTACAATTGACACTTCGTAGTTCAGCTTCATGTGGTGTCAAGGTTTTGTGTCGAACGCTGAAAGCAAAAACTGCCTGTGTGCATATTTGGCAAAATTGAGATTTTTGCCTTGATTAACTTCATAGGTGGTCTACATCATCAAGAGGAATATTCAAATTTTATGTCAAACGAAACTGGGTTAATGTAAATGCTAGAAATGTCTATGTTTTTTGCGTTGAATTACTTGCATGTAGCAAAAGTTCATTTGTCTCAAAACTACAATTTTGGGTGTAGACAGTTTTAGCAAACAATCCTGGTTATGAGCAACTTTTCCTGTTTGCCTTCTCTCCTTGTGGTTGGTACGCACTGTACCAGTAACGTGAAGTGCAAAGCAAGTCTGAGTGCTAGCTGTCTTAAGTATTACTCACATTAACGCTTTCATCATTCAGAAGGTAGAATATATAGCCAACTCAGATTTGATTTTCAAATTCAATGTGCTATTTACATACTCAAAAAATTTTTTTCACCGTTGAAAAAATCTCATATTTCTACCTTTCTTCTTTTTAAAATTTTGAAGTCTGCTAAGCCTCTGGTGGAACTGCACCGGACTCCATCACTGGATCAACTGCAGTCGCGTACGAAGCACCATAGCAAAATTGAAACAAATTTACTTCTAAAACAACGGCACTTATTTGCAGATATTGGTACTTAAATTTTGTAATATTGGTACTTAAAACAAAGCACTCACCTGTGGGTTTTGGTATTAAAATTTTATTTTAAGCCTTCCAAGATTTCGAATGTTTTCATCGTAAAACTGCACATATAATACACAAAGTATTTCTTAATTTTTTGTTTTATTGTACAAAACTATTTTACAAAAATTTATCTAAAAAATTAAAAGTTATCTACAATTTCGTTTTATTATCTTTTATGACGACACCAAGCTTTGTTGTGTCGTCACAGACAAAAAGAAAAACAACAGTCTCGCTAGCAGATGCAATACCTTCAACAAAAAAATTATGAGCTGCGATAATTTTTTTTGTTTAGTTGGTATGAATAATATAGTAAAGTAACGCCTACCTGATTTCAGTCATTTTGTGAGACCTGTTGCAAACGACATGTGCGCACTAAACCGAGTAAAAACCGTTAAAACCAAAACCGTTAATCAGCAATTTTTAGTGTCAAGAAAAAGCTTGATTTCTGATAAAAAAAAGCTTGTAAAAATCTTTTCAAACGAGAACAACTTCAAGAAAAAGCACAGGTTATAAAAGTTAATGACGTCAAAAACATTGAACGCAATAAACCAAAACGATAGCCATGCGGAAAGTGTCTTGAAATGCATTAAAGAAGCGTTTAGAAAAGGAGATCACTTAAGTAAGCCATAGATTATTTCTTCTTAAATCGAGGCAAGACTCCCTCGAGAAGGATTTGTGCATTCAAGTGATTAATTAAAACCATCCTTCAGCTGCGGTGATCTAACCTTTTTTAATGGTCGTTTTTCGGCTTCGCTTGCTAAATTATGTCGGTGTTGAATCCATGGCAAGGGGAATTAGGAAAATAAAGCCGCACATTTACCCTTCTTGCCACATTATAAACCCACCACAACGTAAAGTTTTCAACAACTGCATTGTTCGTGAGAAATTGAGATGTTATTTTACATACTATCAAAGTCCACAAACTGGTGAACATAGATAAGGGTGAAGGTTGATTTGGGGAAAGTTTTTTTAATTGTTTATTTACCAAAAAGCACAAGTGGTTTTTAGACAGTGCAGTGTATGTAAAACAAAATACAGTCAATACTAAAAAGAACCATTTCGAAACACACCAACATAACGCAATGTGCTATTAAGACGCGTGAGTTAATTTATTATTTTGTTAAGAGCAAAATTATCAGCCGGTAAAGACCACCGCACGTGATCTAAAAATCTTCAAGTCAAATACATTTGAATCAGGAGGAAAAAAAAGCAAAGGAAACTATGTCCGCCGGAAAGAAAATTTATCCGCAGGATTTTTTTCGGATAAAACGAAGCCTTATCAGACTTTAGGAACAGTTTATTTGGAATCAGGAGATCTTCTTTTGCAAGCGATAACGGATGATTTAAGATCAAAGGTTTTAATTATTTGTCAGAGATTTCTACAAAAGAATTTAAATTCCAGTGAAGAATTCAAAAGTATAGGTTTAAAAATTCGTGCGTAGATAGTAGAGATGCCTATCCCAAACCTTAATAAACGATCATTTAAGTTGATTCTCAGAAATATATTCGAGCAAAAGAATGTTACAGACAACATTGAAAACAGGTAGATAGTCACCATGATGGCTGTTGCCGAATGCTCAGTTTAGAAAACCCACTTTTCATCGCTCGAAAACCACCAGTACGATTTTGGTTACATTGTTTGAGGTGGTCTATACTTGTTTGAATGAGTAACAAGTAATACTCTTTTAACGAAGTAATTTACTTTCTAAAATTTGCAATTTTATAGAACCCAATAGCAATTATAGTGTTGGACAATTTTTCTCCCTCGAGGCAGCCCACCACTTCAAAACTAGTTCTTAAATGCACCCCTGCAGCAGGTTACATCCAGATACCGATTTGTGCAGATTGCAAAGTTACCTCGCCGCTTCACCAAGTACAACAGCCCCTTTCTCGAGAAACCATCTTCGCAACAGAAAGGAATATCGCTCGACAGTTTTTTCTTTCGTCAACTTCCAAAAAAAGATGGCGTCGGCTACGGAGCGATCAAGAGCACGATCAGCGAAGTGAGAGAAATACAAAAAAGAATAGTTCAACGTAACGAGAGGCTTATGGACGTTATTTCAGAGCAGGTAGTCTATTACTAATACCGCATTTACAGCTGATATGGTTTCCGCTGGGAAGACAACCAGCTGCAGGATTGAAAAAAAATAGCATTTTGGTTGCTTGGTTAGGGGAGCCGTTTTATAGTGAAAATTATCAAATGATCATGAATTTAAATTTTAAGAAAAACTGCATTATTTTGCTCTGAAAAAAACTGTTTACGATGATTTCCTCCGCCAAGCATTTAGTTTATCGAAAGTAATGCAAAGCAATTTATGAGAATAGTATCACTCTGAAGCAGGTTTGGAGAATCACCAACTAGTGTTAACATTACTCTTCCTGCCACGCGAGTCTGAAGAATGAAAATGCGATGCAATTGATATATTAAGGGTCATCAACTCCTCACAATTGACCCAGTAACAGCTTTCAGTGGCGCAGCAAAAAAAGGGAAGAACGGAATGCATAGTGGCTCCCTAAATGATAGGTTGAGGAGGTCATAATGACAAGCAAAAATTTCTTCTAACCCCCTTCTCAAACATTTCATTGCTTTGCACCAATCTTCGATGCTGACTTTTCTGCAATGTGTGGTTTCAGCAAGTAGCATAGGCATAAAAATAGGGAGCAAGAGAGCTGCAGCCCCCCAAAATGTTTTAGGATCCTTCAAAATGTTGTCAGCCCCCATTACTTATGGAAGTGTGAAAGACAAATAGCTTTCGAAACGTCGATCTCCCTCTAAACTTTGCTTTTGTTTTAAGACAAAAATGCCGTCAGCCTCCTCCCCCAGCCCAACACAGAAAATAAAGTGTTGGGCCTGTGGCAAGTAGTATGGATGAAGGCATGAGATTCGTTGAAAGATCTCTACAGAATTAACGCTATGAAATTGGTTTTTGCAGACTTGTGTTGTGTGTGAAGAACTGATAAACTTTATATACATTTTATACTTTGATAGAATGACTTTGATGACAGTGCAGGTAGACCAAAATGGTTTCTCACACCAATAGTCGGTTTCTTGTAAAATTCAGTAAACAGACAATTTGAAAATGCATTACATTATTACTGCTTTCTGATGGTAGTTTGAAAACTTCAAGGTCAAACCAGGAGCGTCAGCTGAAACTTTTTTAGAAGGAAAGGCATTGCAATATAGAGTACTTCAAAATTTACCAGCCACTCTGAGTTTGTACACCAAATTTTTTTATACAAACGTAAGCTTTGAAGCACTAAATGGATGCATTTTTGATCCAAAAACAAGGTTAAGACCATTTTTTTGGTGATCGCCATTTTTAAAGCAAGACTTTACGTATTCTTTACATTTTTTTGGAGATCGATTTTTCGAAGATCGCGTTTGTAACTTTGAAAGACCCGTAATCGCTTTGAAAAAGTAATGATTTTGCAGACGTATTTAAAAATGTTACATTTGTTTTAGCAACATCGCTCAGCATTTCCGGTATTACAGCCAATACAACTAAACAAAGCTGAATTTTCCAAGATAGCAGTAAAACCGCAAGTAAGTGATTTCAGACTGTATTACCTTATCAAAACGTGCAGATTAATCAAAAACGGATTATATTTTCTGGGAACACAAAATTAGCAAAACCGTCACTCAAATAGAAAAATCTTCTAAAAAGTGGCAAAAGATCAAAAGGCGTGAAACTGTTCCATTTGCCTGCGCATCGGAGGTTAAAGTGAGACATAGCGTACCCAATACTATGCCTATCTTTCACTCAGAGTTCATCTAACCTGGGCGAGCAAGCTGGGATGAGAACAGCAAGATTCCGGAGTCGTAAGTTTAGGTGAGACTGTTCTTGTTATAGCTTTAAGTTGAAGAGCTTTTCTTCGAAGCACAAGAACAGTTTAACCCATTATTGGAACCCTGGCAGATGCTGCTTCTCTGGGTCAGAGTAGACTGGGGAGTGCTATCAATTAGAGGTGACTACACATTTTTCGAAACTTCAAAACTCGCAAGCTGGAGCCTTACTTCCAAATGCAGTTTTATATCATACCCAGGACAAATAATTATAATAAAATGCAATAAAGAATCATTTCCTGCTGATGGTCGAAACAACCATCATCTTTACTACAGAGTGCAATTCTATCCGTGTGTCTTTCTGTCTGAGTGTTTTGGCTCCTCCGAAGCTACTGAGCGCACAACATGAAACTTGGCACAGTTGATCTCCACTCCATGATAAAGAGCACAATGGGGTTAGTCACATCATCGTGACTTCACAATTGAAAATAAATTTTTAAAGTTGTTCATTTCTTGACGGAAGAAAGCGGTTTTTTTGCCCTTTGTAGCCTAATAGGATACATACGTCCTCTTTTCAAAAATTGCAGTTATTGCCGAGCCGTTATCAATTTTTTGACGAAAACCAATTTCGCCCTATTTGCACTGTTTCAAATTAAACAAAATTAAATTTTTTCGGAAACATCTTTGTAAAAACTATAGAAAACTCTTTTAGTGTTCTTTTAGAAAAATATTTTTTTATTTGTGAAAAAGTTAGGACATAAAAAAGCATTGGGAAAATTATTGGCTGTTTGTGAGTAAGCTCAGTTTTAATTCAATATTAAGGAGGTGAGTATTTAAAGCATAATTCATAAAATCCAAAGTTTGAGTACATGCAATAAAAAAATACGTAAGTGAGTTTATAAGTATAGAAGTAGGAAAGTGTGGCTGGAAAAAATCTTCACTTCATCTGGAAGCTGAAAACGGCCAAAATTTTAGTCAAAAAAATCAGATCTTCAAAATAAAATTGTCCTTTTACAATCCCTTATAAAAAACAAAATGTTACCTCTACAAGTCGGCCAATAACACGCTGTGAAATCGCTCCAATGAAAAAAAATTGTTTGCTTGGAAATGGGTTGTTAAAGCAGCCGAGTGATCGAACGGAAGATATTTGGGAAAAGGTGAAGCCCCTTTTTGCCCTGTAGCGGCTCCAAGACACATAGCAACAGCGAAGGAACCTGAGGTCATGTAGGCAGAGCGGGTAGTTTCTTATAACATTGAGATACAGTTTTTGAGTCCCTTTGAGGTATCGTGGACTCTGTTTGGCATACGTTGACGATACATACTGACGCCAAAACACATTTTTCAGTTATGACTGAACAAAATTTTTACCAATTAATGTCTCGTTTTTTACGGGAATCCTATCGCTGAAAACCAAATATCATTGGCATAATTATGATTGATGAAGACCGGTGTGTCTCACCAAGGGAACTGAACAGTTTTAATCGGCGAAGCCATCGATTCACCTACTACATCAGTGGTCCCCAACCGGGGCACGGCGGCACCCTGGGGTGCTGTTTGCATTATTCAGGGGTGCCGCGAGACGTAGTATAAATGCTACGGCCAGTTAAATCCCACTTGTGAAGCGCTGCTAGAAATTACCAGTTCACGTAAAAGTTTGTTTGTTACGCGCATTTATTTTTTCGGTCTTCACCATTACAGCTCCGAATTCACATCCAAACCCATTAGAAATGTTGATGGTGGGTCATGTGCAATCAACTTCTGATGCAATTACGATACTTGATTTTGTCTTAAATATGGCTTGTTTTTGAAAAATTTTGGGGAAAATATTCATTGTTTAAGCTTGAAAGAGTACAATTTGGGTCTGAACAAATTAAGAAAGAGTAAAGAGAGGTGTAGCCTGTACACATTGATATTCCTCAGACTATAAAACAGAGCTCTATGTAACCACTTGGACTGTAACTCTGAAGCTGTTTACGGCATTCAGACGGAAAATCATGAACAAATTTAAAATTGACATTTGAATAAATCGTGTTACACTAGAAGTCAGGAATGAGGTGATAAAAAAGAAGAGTGGAAACGCATAGAATAAAAATATACATTTTCCAGCCAGGTTTGTGTGAAAGAGTTTGAGAACACCGTTTCAACGTGTTCCACTCTATCTCACCCCTGCATGTACTGCATTTTTTTGTGTTTTTCATAATACATTTACAACGTGGCAGAAACTATCTTGCCAAAGTTGCCGTGAAATGAAATATGAAGCTGCATTTTGTCGCTTTGCAACTTCATTTGGTTTTTAGCTCCAAGATATATTTCAATCCAGACCGAGCAAACTTTGCACGGCTTATATTTCATTCTACACATTATTCCAATTGTTGAGCACCAAGCAGAAGATCTGCAAACATCACTTTCAAAGACTTTGCAATGATTCGACAAGGGGAATAAACTGATGTTTGCGGACTGCGAAGCGGACGCCACTCCGTCAGTGGGCCGGTTTGATGTCAGCTACTTCAGGATGCCTCAAGCTGCTTATATCTTCAGTCGGGTGCCGTAAGCCTGATCAGGTTGGGAATCATTTTACCACACGGTTACCTCGGTAAAGGGCCCTCATCAAAAAGTGATCTCAAAAAAACTTTGCTAACGAATAGCTTCCAGAAACAGATAATGGACAAAGTTAATCGGTAATCAACCAACCAAAATTATTTTTGGTAGTCATGGCAGATTATCAGTACGGCCACAAAATAAGCCAGTAATGGCAATACTGTATTCGGACATCTTTATAATCAATTATCCGTATTCGCTTTAAAAGTAAGCTTCGGGACAAAGGGATTGGAATTAACTGTGGCAGCAGCGTGGAAAACGCAGCTTGAGTTGAAAACGAATTTATGGCTCCAGATTGAGGACAAATACACTCAAGTTTATTGACATCCCATGTTTGAAGTAGACGTTTAAATATAGGTTGGTAATGTAAATATGTCACTCTAGACTGCTGAAACAAGCGAACGGCCAGTAACTGGAGTCAGCAAAGGCGATTTAAATGTCGGAAACACTGCACAAGGACCAGAAGAAGTTTTGCATTTAGGTACTGTTAACCAGAAAGTATGTAAAACAGAGAAAAAGAATCCAAACCTCTTTCAAAACATGCTTTGATCTAATTTTAAACGTGTTTCAATCCAATTTTATTAAAAAAAGCTCATTTCAAAATCAATGATTAAAGCTGCATGCAGAAACTTTCCACTTTCATTATTTCAAACCTTTCTAAAAATTACATGTACGTTCCTAGCAGTGTAGATACCAATTTGTCTTGTTTTAGTTCTGTCGTCTTTTGTTGGGTCGGGTTCGAACAAGTGTTCTCGAGTAGTGCATTTCGAGAAAAATTCAAGCAAACCTGTTGTTGGTTTGAATTTAATGTTGTAAAAGTAAATTGCAAAAAAAAAACGAGAATCTGCCTACTTGTTTGGGAGTTGTATTTCCCACTGTCGCTTTTGTGTGACTTGGATCTATTGTGTTTGTAGCCAACTCACCCAGCTCACAGATTCTTTCCAAACCTTCTGAATTAGATACACCGTCACCACAGAGCAAGCCTGAAAGTGAAAAACTGTCAAGAGAAGACAAGAAAAGATACTCGATTGACAGAGAACAAGAACTTATTGAGTAAGTAATATACATGGTGGTTGAAAAGTAAAGGCTGGTTTCCATTAGGCGTAAATTGCAGGCGTAGCGTGAAAAATCCTTTGTTTAGTTTTGTGAGCGCAGTGCTCTCGCTCAGCACAAAGAGTCAAAAATTATCGTCCGTGGAATCCCTATTACGTGCAGAAGCATAAGCCTACAGACTGTGACCGCACGTTGGAATACGGAGAATTAATGCTGGGTTGGCATCGTGTTTACGGTGAAATATGAGTGGCGCTTATGTTGAAATATGACTATTTGGTTTAATTTGTCCATTTCAAGTAATTTTTTTCTGTGCGATTAGGTTTCCCATTTAACATTGAGCACGCATCATTAACTTTTAATGAGTTTAAAGCGAAAATTTGGAATTTATTGTAAATTTTAATGCCTAGTTACTTTTCAACCACTCTGTAGCTAACCGGAGTCCATTCTCTAACAACGCTCATCAGGTCTAAGCTCTAATGCAGTGGCTGACAACCTTTTTTTATTGTGTGTGGTAATCTTATTTCACAATTCAAAAAAATCTGTGCACCTCCAGTTATATCTAAGATTCGTAAAATGAAGTTTGGAAGGAAAAGTATTTTTTGCGATGCAGGGTTGCTGCTTATATTGAAGTTGGATCTCCAGAAAAAAGAGCTTTGCGTCAAACACAATGCTTTATTAAGATTTGATTGTCAAAAAACTGGTTTGCTCATCACGCTGTTACACCTTTGCAAAATTATGGTTCAGCTTTGGTTCTATCATGCACCCGGTTGACAAGGACTGCTTCAATGCGAAGTTACACGCAGCACATCAAAAATCTCAGTGAACAATGGGTAGAAGAAGTGGCTTTAAAATAGGCTCTCTACTTCGAGTAATACCACTGTAAGGGTCATTCTGTTAACTTCCCTACAACCACAAAAAAGGCAATTGCAAAGTGTTAGTTGATGAAAGCTTTTATGTTTTTAATTTGGGTGACATCTTTTGAATCTCCTTAGGATGCCATGGATTCCAGTGACGTCACAAAATACTGGGAAGTAGTTAGTGGCGTATTGAGAGCAGGGATGTGGAAGCGGCTGTTTCGTCAATCGCTTACGCTTCCACCGCTTCCGCTTCCACTAACAAAAAACGAGAAAACGACCGTTGACAATTTTTTAAAACTTTTGTGGGTCAGTAGTCTGCTTTCTCCTACACTTTATCATTTTGAGGAGACAAAAACCTCCATATATTGCTATTACTCTATCTACTTCGCTTCAGCTTATTGTTCCGAATTACTCTGTGTTTTTTTTTCTTAGATATTAGAACTTGTGTTGAATGTAGAACAATGCTCTTCAACCTCTTCGTCATCGCGGAATCCCTGTTGTACTTTTGCGTTTGTCACGGAACCCCCACTAACAAAAATTTAGAAATGACAAATTGCTTGCAAGAAAATCAAATATTTCGTTACTACACTTCAAAAAATAATTAAACACTTCAACAAATAAACAGTTATTACAAGCTTCTTCACTACTTACAACCACTTTTACAACAGTTAACTAAATGCTTCTCAGATCTAAACCGTATGACCACATATTACAGCTCTCGAAAATAACCTCTCATCACAACAACAAATTACAACAATATAGCGCGAATTTTCCCTCTTTATTCTCAACTAATTCTGACTTTGAGTTAGCTTTAACTCTAATCATCAATACGGACCTTCTGTTTGTCCCCACAACAAGTATTAACTCTAATTTTTCTGAACGGTGAAGTGCGAAATTTCTGTCGTATATGCAGTGTATCAAGCGAGCAAAATTGAACAGCACCAATCAACAGCGGCCTCAACGTGGTGGTACGGTCCCCAACCCCATTTGAGTTGGGTCGAAATGGCTGTTGGCCTTCCCGAGGGTCTCAGTTACCCCGGGAACCCTCCTCACACCAACCATTTTTTCACCGTGCTGCCCCTGAAGGACCGCAGAAGGGCAGCCCGCAGCTTCTTTAAAATCAGTCGACTATCTTCTCTGTTCTCCTGCCTTTTTCTTTCCTGTCTTCTCATTCTTCTCCTTTTCCTGATGAGCGCTAACGTTCATCCTAACCCTTGTCTCATCTTTTCCTGTTCAGTGTGCGCTGGAAATGTGACTTGATTGGGTAGGTCAGTACAATGCTGCACCTGCTCCAAATGGATCCATTTAAAGTGCTCACTAATCTCCTTTTCTAGATTCAGAACTCTTGGCAGCTCTCACTCCTGGAGTTTCCCTCCCTGCTGCGTCCCTGCTTCTTCTGGAGATCCCACACCTACCATCACTGTACCTTCCTCCGCGGACTCCTCCAGCTTTTATACCTTCACTGCTCAATCTGGCCCATTTGGCACCCTCTCTGCCAATGCTGCACTACAGCCTCACCCTCGCCTTCAAACCTCTTATCCTTTTTCCCCCCACTTCATATCTTCTCCCTCTGAATCCTCACCACAGCCTCATGCTACTGGCTGTTTCTCTACACCTTTTACTTCCCCTTTCCCCCTGACTGTCTCAGGGTTCTTCAATGGAATGCTGGAGGTCTTCAAGCCAGGAGCATTATCCTTCTCTAAACTTTCTACCTCCTCTCTTTCTTCTCTTGACCCCTACTCCGATTATGTAGGAGTCAACATCTCTCTTAGCAACGCTGCTCGATCTCATTCCTTAATGTTTATGCTCCTCCTATTTGCTCTTCTCCGACGGATATCAGAGCCGACTCCTTTTCTCGCTCCATCCTTTCCTCCTCCAGAAATCTTTTCATGCTGGTTGATTTCAATTGCCATCACCCCCTCTGGGACTCAAAAAATACTTCCGACCCCGTGGGAAAGAAGTATTTGATTGGGTGATCTCCTCTGACCTCCTCCCCCTCAATGACCCTGACATACCTACTCTTCTCCATCGCTTCTCTGGCAGTCACTCCTCCCCCCGTATTTTCTTTGCTCCCTCCTCTCTCGCGCTATCTTGCTCCTGGGAGGTGCTTCATGACCTGGGTTCCTATCACCTCAATTCTACTAATCGTCCCCCTTTTTCTTTCTTTCGTCCCAACAAACGTCTCCCTTCCTTGAATTTTCAGAAAGTTCGTTGGAATGACTTTGCTTTTTACTTTGACTTTCGCTGTCCTTCTGCAGAGGAATACTCGTCTTTTTCTCTTTCTTCTGCTTGTATTCTCTTTACTTATCTGACACTGAATGCCCTCCTTACGATCTGGTACTCTGGACTGAGGCTCTGTTTCTTTCCCTTTTGGCAAAGGCGGCTCTGTCCTACTTGCCAACTGCTCTCTTTGTGGTACTGAGACCATCCTTTTCTTTTCAGCAGGCCCAGTATGTTCAAGTTTTTCTGCTGAAGCCTGCGCCATTCTGCAAGCTCTTTGCTGGTCTCGGCAGCACCAACAAGTCTGCCGCATCTTTTTTCTTCTCCTCCTACCTGACTCTCGCTCTGTCCTCACTACCCTATCCTCTTCTCCATCTTTCCTTTTGCCTCAACCTCTCCTGCAGGAAGTGTCTTCTCTCTCCTCCTATCCTATCAAACTACAATGGGTCCCGGAACATTCGTTTCTCCCAAGAAACGACGCGGCTGATGAGCTGACCAGACGGGGAGCGCTACTCATGCCTTCAGCAATCCCTTGTTGTGACTCTCCTCTTCTCTCTCATATCCACTCTAGTCTTTTCTCGTACTGGAGGCGTGCTGTCTCATCGAAGTTTTTTGACAAACAGAGTCCCTCGATTTCCACCGGGAAACGTGTGCTTCTACGTCACGCTCGCTGTGTTCTCTGTCGTCTACGCTGCAACAGACACTGCTTTGTGTTAAGCTCTTATCTCTGTAGGATTAACAGAATCGCGAATTCTTCAGGCAGCGCTTGCGGACACCCGTCTCGGGACACCTCTCATCTTATTCTGCACTCTCCAGCTACGGACTCTTTGCGCCGCTCGCTCTTTTGCAATTTTCTGTCTCTGTACGACATCTGGTCCAAGCTCTGGGGAGTTGTTCGGCTTTAGGGGCTTGATGGTTTTCCGCCATGCCCCCATCCCTTGGAAGGGGTCGGGTAACAACAACAAGAACAGCAAAATTAAAATTACAGGCGCACTGTTACGTAACAAAGGGAGTTAGCAAATTGAGACGTTCTTAAAGTTGTAAACAGAATTACGTCACAATCTGCAACTTGCTATCTCAAGATTCCATTACTAACTATTTATATACACGGAACACTTCTGCATATAAGAAATCAATATACTGAAATAAGAAATAAATACAAGTAATAAACGAAGAACCTTCGCGGTCCCCTCACGAAACCCTTAAAACTCACGAAACACAACTGCATGTTTTGCGAAACCCCTTTTGAGGAGCACTGATGTAGAATGATCAAATTGTGTTCCGTCGTAAATAATTCCTTTTTCAACGTTTTCAACCCCCTAACTAAGGTTAGTTTGGTTTAATCAAATCATCATTTTATTGGCTACGTTTTATTGTCCAAACTACATTTTTCTTACACGTAATCGATGTAAAATGTGATGCTAGTTATACTTTTCTTTGTTCTCTCGCGCTATTAATATCGCACATTCATTCAGACTTATAGTGCAACTTCACTGTTCAATCCATATCAGGAAATGGATAAAACTTTTTAGCCAAGTTACTCTTCAAGTCAAGTAACGTATGTGGAAACGGAATCGCGCTTCTGCTTCCGCTTTCGCAGAAAAAGGACCGCTTCTGTTTCCGCATCCCTGATTAAGAGGAAACAATAGGCGCATGAGTTTAGCAAAATGTGTAAAAACAATAGAACCGCATGCCTGTTTTGAGGCCAAAGTGGGCAAAATTCTCTCCTTGAAAAGTTGATCTCTAAAAAAATACCTTTGCATTTACCAAATGCCCTGCCAACATCCAAATTTTATTTCGAAATACGCCAGCGGTAGTCATCTTAGCTTATGGTAGTAGAAAATAACAACAGGAAGGGCGTTGTAAGTTTTACTTTTTTGCGCTAAGAACACAAAAACACGTTTGCGACTGAGAATAGAACAATTGCTGTTCCGACTCGGTTTGGAGGAACCGCTACTGCTGGCGCAATGCATCTCTACCACGTGCGGTTTAACCAAGCAAGAGATAATAACATGAAGTTTCTTTTTCAACAAATGCAACAACGCGCTACCTGTAGAACATTGACTTTGCAATATCGCAGTTGTCAGTCAGCTTTTCACAGCACTGATTACCTTCTATCGTTACGTCAAGCTATTCAAACTAAATCAACTTCTAAAGTAAAATTGCGCTCATCAAACCAACTTAACTTTCCTAGTTTCCTACAGCTTGTTTTAAATGCTTCCTTGGTTTCTGTTGTAAGTCACAAAAACGCTGGCAAAGGACATTTTTCGGAAACAATTCTTTGTTTAGATATCGGCTGCAAAATAGGACCGAACATTTGAAACTGAAATTACAGTTTATCAATTCTTTGTTCTGTGCCTTGTACAACATGAGACCAAAAGCAATCAAACAAAATGTAAGTAGTTTAACAAAACCAAAAATGAAGTCTTTGAAGTTTGTTTTTTTGTGTAATTTTGATGTAGCTGCCGTTGTTTCGCGAGTAGTTGCTGAGAAGCTATTTGTGAGACATCAAAAAGGTGAACGCCTTGTGTTCTAATCTTTTGGCAAATCACTTTGTGCTTGACAGCATATATCAGTAGATGATAATAAATTTTTTTAAACAAATCTTTGCTTTACTGTAGCATTATCTCAATCCAAAAGTGGTAAAAGAACTCTTATCATCCGATGTTCTAATCAACAGCTTTGGTAGACCAATGCCCTGGTAAGTTCCATGTAATATTCTGCAGCAATACATCATCGACGAAAGAACATAAATTGACAGAACTGTTTTGATTGATTAATCAGGCTCTGGTTCAATAGAAGCGCATTCACGTTCGTCGTGCAACCGTTGCGGTTGACTGACATAGCAAGCGGGTACGACCAGGATTTTAAAAGGAAAAGGGAGAAGAGTTGACTAAAACTACGAAGGACTTTTTGTGGCAAACTTGTTGAGTGACCCCGAAAAAAGTCTTCATCTTTGTGAGGTAAAACGTCATGGCTAAGAAAGGTTTCGGCCTTTACGAGCCCCCGAAGTTGTCACCGAGGGCCTAAAGCGTATCTATAAAAATAGCTAGAGTAGGTTATGTTCTTTGATTGTTCATGATCAATTTTTTTCCCTTTGTCTTTTTCAAGCAGCATCAGAATAGTTTGTATTCAGAGGACAGCATTGCTCAAAATGCCTTTTTTTCAACAGTTAGGTTATGACCAGTGTATTTTTCCATTTGTATTTTTTAGGAAAGTGCCCCACCGCTTGACCAACTTATACGACGAACGATCGTCACAAGCTGATGATAGTGTATCAACTAGTCTTGTAAGTTGACGGATCATACTCAACTATATCGCAACACCACATCGATCTTCGAAGAAGTTTTAAATGAAAAGGAGGTTCAAATCCCGCAGATACGCAATCTCCCTTTCCTCCTCTTAAGCCAATTTGTAACCACGCTCTTGCGTGGGGTAGGTTGGTTTTCATACTTGATCGATTATTTCTGGTGACAATAAGAAAATAACAACCAATAAAATTTTCGCTTACTCTGGTTGCTGTGCAAATGAACCACTTTTCAATGACCAGATGATAGGAATGGCAGTTTGTCACGATTAATCGATGTTGTTCGAAAGTTTTTGACTCGTCAGTTCTACTATCACATGGGTGTTCATTACCTGTTCAATTTCAGCTTCTTTGAGGTTGATATAAAGCACTTTTGAAATTAAATTCAATTTCTACCAAACTGAGCCTGTATTCCCTTTTCATTAGGCTCTCCTCTTCAAAAAAGAACAATTTAAAAACTGACCTTGATTGCAATCGTCGGTCGTAACTCTAATAAGAACGAATTTTGAGGAGGTTCATTTTTAAGTCGCGATCTCCATTAGTTCCATTCAGTTTTCGGCTGTAGTTTTGTCATTTGCTTTTAAATGGATACAAATTGCGTTCGCTTTGCTGATGCGTGGCTACTAAAATGAGCCTTCATGGCTCAATATTTTCTATTAAAGTTTGAACCTATGGATTAAGATACTATTTTATTGTAAAGGTTACTCCATCCGAAACAAGATCTCCTCCTGGAGCTATTCATTCTAAACGACAAATCCCGAGCAATCTCACTTATTTTACTTTTCCAACAAAAGGGTACGAACAAGTAGAAAAGCGTGAAAGCTCGGGCAGTGCTGGAAGTACAACTTTCTAAAATTTGTAAAACCTTTATTTTTGACACTAGAAGACCGTTTTTTGGGAACCTTTCTATGAGGCTATACCTCGGAAAGAGTTCTTAAATACGACTTTGACTCCTACTAAAAGCCGTCACTGGATAATAAAGTGCTCCCCGAGTTTTTGCATTCAAAATTGCTAAAACGGCAATTATTTGATCACTTTAAATTAAATTTCAAACTTCTAATTACTCCAGACCACGAATAAGAAGAATTAGCACCTTACCTATACCAAAATCAGCAACTTATTACTCTACGATCAGAAGGAGAAGTGCTGAAAACGTCAGTTCAGACAGATCGGTGAAATCATCAGTTGTGAACATCAAGTGTAATAAACACAGGTAGTTACTTTCAAGAATTGATTAAATTCTTAAATTGCGGCCGCCGTGATGTATTACTTAATTACCCAGGTTTTGCAAACGAATGTTGTAGATTACGAAACTCTATAAAAGCACTATTGGTATTCGTGGGGAAAGACATCCGAAATTTAAAGCGCTGCGTTGCTCCAGCTGAGAATTTGGTTCAAAAGCGCTTTTCAAGTTTTCGAAAGCGGAATTTAAAGCGGATTTTAAAGCCGAATTTAAAAGCGGAATTTAAAGCGCTGCGTTGCTCCAGCAGAGAATTTGGTTCAAAAGTGAGCGTGAAAACGTAGGCGTAATAGGCTACAATGAATTAGCACAAGCTGGAAAAGTGGGTATTAGACCTTCTCCAGAGTTTCTCAAACTAGCTACTGGCTAACTGTTTATTCTTCAAACTCGAAATCAGCGAGTCGAGACCTGCTTCGGAGTTTCAACATTTTTCTTCAATTGCTTGGTATCCTATTACTATTAACTAACCTTCTGCTGGTAAGAATCCGTCAAGACAAGGAAATCACTGCAAATCGTCCAGGCCCAAAATCACACCGTAATGATGTTGAAATTTGAACCATGAGGATTTAAAATAACACTTTAAGCATCTCAATATGCTCAACTTTTTATCACCGTGCTTAGATGGCGAGTTCAATTCTCGGGTCATCGCAATGCTAAAGGTTAATTAATTGACTTCGAAACTGTAAGCTACAAGCGCACACCGCTGCATTTATTCCGTTAAACAAATGAGGCTAATCTGAGCTGTACATTTCACGTTTTAAAGAGCAAAATTATTTTTTAGAAAAAAAGAAACCCTCTTGCTCGGCAAAGACATTCCCACTCCGTGGTTTTTTGTTCAACAGAGTGAGAAAAGAATTTTGGATAGGCAAAGAGAAAGCTTTTGTGGAAAGTAAATAAATAATAAATAAAGTAACATATTCGTGACCGACCTGACCGAACTTGGTCTCATCGTTTTCTGAGAGATAGCAGGCAATTATCATTGCAAATACAAGCAAATAAAGTTACACAGCTCTTTTTAAAATCAGCATACTTCTTGAGCAAGACAGGCCTGTTCTTAATTGAGAGCTCTTTTGCGCAAATCGGATACTACCTGTATATAGTGAAGTAACTATTACAAATCATTAAAATCTTTTAAAAAATTTATGCTCACCGGTATCCGTAAACGTGGGGAAAAGACCATCACCAATGACCATACTTTTGGAAGGAGGAAAAGTGTAACCAGTTTTTAGAGTCATTTTTTGATTTTCGATGCCGCCCTTGGTGTCAAGAATTTTTTCTGTCGTGTTTTATCAGCTCTGTTCAATGTATTCACTCTTTACATTGATGGTGTTGACTGTCAGAAAGCATCTCAATTGGATGTTTGTATATTTCTTTCTTTTGCCTTTTTTCTGTGATACGTTTGTTTTAATTATACGTATACTATGAGCCTGATGGCATCAAACAAAAATTACTTGACTTCACTTACTCAGCAGCGTTGAATTTGGTAGGTTCTTTAATTTTATTTGGAGATTTTGAGGATATTTCTTTTGGTGCTTTTTGTCCCTTTTTAGGGTAGATGGCCTTCTTTTCTAGATTAATTTGTGGAACACTCTTTTCGGCCCATTTAATGGGTAGAAAACTTATTTTTGGAGGTAATTTTTTTGAAAACTCCTTTCCTCCTTTATTTTACTTTCACTTTTTCTTTACTGGTCAAGGTGTATTGGATGAAGATGGGGGCTGAATTGAAAACACTGGGGCTTGGAAGCTTCTCTCGCCTCTTATGCCAGGTTTTTTAGCGACCCTGCGGGTTGTGGCCTGATTATATTTGATCAAGATTGATACTGGTTTTAGTAAATCACCTTATTTTATGACATTTAGAGTAACTCTTTGTTCTGAAAGCATTATTTCAGTGTGTTTACAGAAAAAAGACAGCTGAAGATACAATAAAGAACATACGGAAATCCTTTACAAAAGTTCAAAGTCAACTGAAACTTGAAACTGAAGAGGAATGTAAACGTTTAAAATTGTAAGAATATTCACCGTACCAGAGAAAATTCTGAATTTTGTGTTCAGTTCCAACATAGGTTCCGAATAATTTTCTCTCTAAGATTCTAGTGTGCCGCCAAACCATTGTTTGTTCGTTTGAGATTTGCAAACTTGCAGGAGCTGCCGTCTGCCAACAAGTCCCTGTTAGTTTCTGAAGGTGCTTGAAACCAATGAGAGAAAATACTGCGTAAACTTCATTAACTTCGATACCGTTAAAGATAAAATAGAGCAAGGATTTCTAATCCGAGAATTATATCTCGGCCAACTGCTTTCTTAAATTCAAAGTGTTTTTTCAGTTATATTCTCATTTACTTTCATACCAAATGATTAGAAAATCATGGTACAATAAAATGTATTGGTGCTCGCATGACCTTTCGGTTTCAACTTGCATAAATTTCGTTCGAAATCCTTTCACTTATACAGGGGTGGCCATAAGTCACTTTACCCAGTTCAATTATTATCATTATAAAGTGACTTGCTGGCTTGTTCTCCACAACCTCCCCTAAATGCCAAGCGTCAAGCAGGAAAGCGGTGAATACTATTTTATGAAGACTTTTGGTATAACTATGACAAGGGGCATGAACCCATGGTCTACCAGGTGCGAAATAGACGCTCTAACCACTACACCTTCGCGTCGGTCAAAATATTATTCCAATCACAAAATGTTTACATTTCAGTGCTTATGTGGCCGGATAAAATGCTTGACTTTGTAATTTGGCCCATAAGAAAGAAGGTTGAATGTCCCTAGACTAGTGGATTTCAGAAAGATATAAGTCTAAACTTATGTTTGTGGAAATCAAGTTCGAATAAACCCAAACCTTTAGAAACTAGTTGGCTCTAAACAACAACTTTGTTTTTCTTTCGACAAAAATATCTAGCTGACAAAAAAATTATGAACAAACCGACTTATTTTTGCCATGTAATCTAGATATAGCGTTAGATCAGATTAGCTTTTAATTGGATAGCAGGAAACAAAAGTATTAACTAACCGACTTATTTTGCTTGGTATCTCATCTACATATGCGATGCCATCTACATATGAGAGACCATTATTTTTAAAAATCACAAATTCTATAGCAATTTAGTAATCTATAGAAACTATTTGAATATTTGTTACACATCGGGTGAGCTTTCGGGCAAAACAGCTGTTGTGAGGTGAAATTTAAAATGCAATAAAATATGTGATTTTAATAATAATAGCTAGCTTTGAGGCGTACATCATTTTTCATTCTTGCCGTAACTACCGAGATCAGATTATATTCAATGGAAAAAATAGTTTTTAAAAAGCCTTCAGCCGAGTATAAAAACAAGTTCTGAAAGACATGGATCTATTTTGAGAAAAGGGTTTAGGAGATGGAGGGAAGAGTTACTATTTTTCTTCTCATAAATCAAACAATTAGTCAATTAATTAACACTTATTCCCGATATATACTCAAAGGCGGAAGAACAGCTTCATTGCTCTTCGTAATCATCGTAATCCAACTGCAGGTCATGACTCTACAGTAGGGTGGTCCATAATTGCATAGCAAAAATTAAACAGCAAAAATACCATGGGAACCGAGGTGGTTGTGTTTCTTTCAGGCTAAAACTATTTTGCCTAAAAAAACTCCAAGATAGAAGAACATTTAGAGGTTGCACATGAGCGATGAAGTTTCTTATAAATAGCCACTTTGTTGAAATTTGGGTCCTCTTCTTTGCAGAGTATTAGCTGCTCAAAGACAGAGGTATCATGGGTGTCACCCCGCTTATTGTTGCCCAGTGAGTAGTGTACTCTTTTTACTGTCAGGAAAAGCACACCTATGCTATGTCACAATTTGCATGAGGAACTGCAGCTGATCTTCATCATGCGTTACAAGCCGGTTGTATTCTTGAAAAAGTGCCACCCCACGTTCTGCAGTGTCATTCGTGACTAGGATTCCTTATACCAACTTCCTGGCCATCAGATAACTTGGTTGATCATTTGATGAGCTAGGATCCTGCGTTAGAAACTTTTGATCAAGTTTCGTTGTTTGGTTGTTTTCGTTTTTTCGTTGCAGTTGTTTGAAAAGTATTTTCCTCAGAGCACGTTTAAGAGGATCTTCATTTCTATCTTTGCCAAGTGGTGCAACCATTCGTCGCTTCATGTCATCTGGTAGCCTACCACTTGGTCAAAAAAATCCAAAGCCAGTAGTTTCTCAGAGAGGTGCCAGAGCTGACTAGAGAATTTGGTCAGTGTGATTGCCCAATTCCCTTGTAATGGTAATCTTGCAACGTTTTGGCAAATCCAAGATCATTTCTCGGTGCAAATAAAGGAAATGGTGCTTTAATCCAAGTTTTCAGGTGAACTTTTATTGTAAAGATGCACATGTCGCGCAGGCTGTGTTCCTCATTAGTTGTCAGCTTGAACTGGCTACGAAACATCCAGATTTTCATGGAATAAACGATTTTTGCCATTTATCTAGCTCTGTGCATTGATCCAGGGGCCTGAAAATGGATTCCTGAAAGGGAATATTACCCAGGAAAATAATTGACATTTCAAGTATCTCACAATAATCATCACGGAGGTCTTTCTGCTCAAGTGTCAGTTTTGCCCGTTTCAAAATCTCAGATTTGCAATCTCTGCACCTCTCATTTTCATCTCCAGTCTGAAACTTGGTCTTGTCAACTGATTCCCATTGACACTGAAATCTCTTGAAAAGGAAAATGTTTGGTCTCTGAGTTAAAAAGACAGCTGCAATGACCAACTCTAATATACGATGACGGCATGCAAAATATAAAAGGTATTTTTCAAGTTTTGCTTCAACAAGAATGCAAGCACCATTCTTTCTCCCAGTATTCGTGGTAGTCGTGACTAAAGGCATACCAACAACTTTCTCTGCCAATCTCCATTCTTCTAAAGCTAAAACGACGGCATTTTCTTGAGACTGTCCGCTTCCAACAGAAATTTTGGCAATCTTTAGCAGTTGTTTTATGCCCAAACCAGAGACTATGACAGGCAGACCATCAACCAGTGTTTTTCTTGTTAAATCTTGCATTAATTTTTCATCCCATAAACAAGCAAAGGAACATCTGTTTTGAACACATCTTTCAATTTTTTTGAAATTTGGGCACGGTGCTTCATACATTCTAGACGAATGGAGGATCGACTTATGTTCAATTTCTCAACATTCTTTCCAAATGCTCTGTAAGTATCTGTGAGCACGAACACCGCCTCTCTGTCAGAAACTTTTGCTCGATCAAGGGTCCTGTAAGTGAAGAAATGACTTTGTTTTTGGCTGCCCTTTTTTGACTTCTTCTAACTGGGAGGTCTAACTCTTCCAGAAGCATCAGCATCATCTTCAGATGGCTCCTCACGACCACTACTGCTATTCGATGACTCCACTTCAACAGTGGCATAAGATTTGAAGGCCTCTTCCTTTGCACGTTGTCTGCGCTTTTCCTGTAATATTCTTCTATGCACTCTTTGTTCTTCTTGGCATGCCAGTACCATATCTGCTACTCCCATTGACTCTCTTCTCCCAGATTCTCTTTGAGCAAGAAGAAAATCCCGGTCTTCATTGCTTGTGATGAGGATCAGGGCATTTAAACTGGCCACACCAAAGAGATTTTTCAGGTCATCCTTAAAAGCTCTTTCTTTTGTTACTTGTGATACAGATCTTCGACTACGACCTTTTCTGAGAAGCTGATACTTTTGGTACAGAAAATCAAATTTCTCAATCATCTTGCTTTTATGAGCCAAAGAAATACGGGCTCGTTACCAAATTTCACAAACGTTTTCTATTGCTGCAGTTGAGGCCTCTCTAACGGTCATATTCCCTCTTTGTGATGATAGAGAAAGTAGCCAAGCGCATCTCCCTTAGAAGTTAGTTTCAATACTTTAATATCATTCTGGAATCCCAGCAGAAAAATATCACGTGTTTTCTTTGACATTACTGAGTATTTTAACAAATTTATTAACTATCCAGAAATTTAAGAAACACAAAAGCTTGATTTATTTATCATGTACATTGTACATATATAGTTTGAAAGTTATCAAGATCGTAACACCAGCCAACAACTGATTGCTAATAAACCTAAAGGCAAGCAAACTTCCCACTAAGAAAGGGGGCGTAATATGGAAAAACATGAAATTTCACTGCTCACGTGCAACCTGTAAACATTGATTTTTCTCGGAGATGTTTTGCATATAAAGTTTTTTACCGAAAGCGAACAAATTTAACCCGGTTCCTGTACAGTTTTCCAAACTCACCAAATAAGGACCACCCTACTCTACAGCCTCCTCCTCCTCCTGTCTGACGCAGTGAAGAAGAATTAATCCTGTCAAGTGCCAAGGACACAATGAGTAAACTTGGCAGTATTTTTCCCCCACCATCCCTTTGGTGCAGAGCGTCAAACAGGGAAGCTATGAATACCGCTTTAAAGGCTTTGCATACGACTTGACAAGAAAATTGAACCTATGGCTACGGACTGCAAACCGCACGCTCTAATTATTACACCACCTCGTTGGTCTCTGTCCTTGTACAAACCTGGGAGTAGCGAACAACAAGAATGTTAAACTACTTAACTATCAATAAATAAATTGAAATGATAGTCTGCCTTACATTATAATGCAAATCGCAACTGAAGTGAAATGTTGTTGATGGTAATGCAACAAACTGCTTTGAAATAGCGTTACATTATCTTATTTAGGGTTTGATGTCCATAGGTTTTTGTGTTTACAAAATACTTTCACTGGGCTGCATATCAGTTTTTAATGAACTATACTGAAATTTATTACAAAAGGCAACGAAAAAAGGTGATGAAATGCAAGTTCAACGCGATTGATTTCAACCACGTTGCAAGCTCGGCTATTGAAAGCATGAGGAGCTTGGCAAAAGAGAAAGTGAGCAGAGACAAAAAAGATAGTCTTGCCCAGCCCATGCCGTGGTAAGCAGTTAATAAAGTGCTTTGTAAGCACACAGCTATAAATTTGGAGAAAGCAGGAAGTAAGACATGGGGTTCAATTCCTCATTAGTTCATCCTGTCGAAATCCAAAGCTTTAAATATGGTCTTTTTCAGCTCTAATGGTGGTGCATTATGGGAGAAGAAACCAAAAAGAAAAATTTTGTGGAAGGTTTCATAGATTGGTCCAAAATGTCAATATGGTATCAACTGGGGTTAAGCTCCGGATTGCTGGCAAACTTGGAATTCAACACTTACAAGTCTAGCTCCGCGGTTTGACTTGACTTTGATAGGAAAAGGGTGCATCTAAAAAATTGGAAACTAATTTGTCCGCAAAATGTCGAGCAATTTTCTGCGCTTAAGGCGTATCGTATTCTTTGTCCTTTCTGGCTTCTTGCATTTTTTAGCACATATTGGCCACGCTTGCTTCTTACAAATACCAGCCAGGTTTAGTTATTAGCAACTGTGCAGGTTAAGAATTTATTGTGTACATGACACTCGTGATCTTGAAGCTGCAAGTTCACTGCTGTCTTCAGAGCAAACATAATGAAAAAAAGAGAGGCCCTATCAAGAACATGGATGACTTTAACAATAAAATAGGTCCTCCGCTGTTCTCGAGTAAAGTTTTTGTGTTTCTGACTCAAAAAAAGCAAACGTAGTTGTCTGAAAAGTATGGGGGCACACAATCAACGACGCTCTAGAGCTAAGCCTCAATGCCCTCCCCCTTTTGTAAAAACGGCACTGACCACGTCGGTGTCGCATTCTATTAATGTTACTGGGTCTGCAAGATTAATTTCACAATCTTCCATGTACCAGGTTTACCAACCTCCAAGTTGAAATAATGAACGAGTCAAACCATCCAATTTGCAAAGAAAATCTGGACAAAATTTCACGATTTCAGTTTGAAGACGAAAATTCAATTCCATTTGCGAAAGTAAAAGCAAAACCGTTATAGGCCTAGAAATTTTTGATCTAGTTCACCAGTATAACAAGTCAGCCAGTCCCAAGAAAAACGCACGTTGGCAATGTGGTTGAGTAGGTATAAACGTGTCGCTTTTGTGACAGCACTATTTAAATTAAGAGTTTCTGACCTTATTTGTACCCCATTATTTCGTTGGAGCTTCTCCACACTCTTACAATATTTAGTAAAATTTCTGCTAATGCAAGTAATTGACAAAAATGATTTCGGCACCTTTTTAATTCCGATCATGTAGCCCAACTGGGGAAGTACGAGTTTTAATGAATATGCAGTGTTCACGAATCACGACGACTGTGCGTTCACGCTTTTTGAAGACACTCTACAATGATTTCCTATGCTAATGCTAAATAGCAGAAAATTTGTCCGAAGTAACTCAACCAATCACGCGAAAATATTGAAAGCTTGTAAACTGTTAAGCAGAAGCAAAAAATGTTTACAAAAATATGATTCCCAAGGGTTAACAATATAGATTCAAATGCCTCTCTGGCATGGCGGTTCGAGCCTCAACCTTAAATGAGTGCGTGGGCGGTTCAAACTTTTACCAAGTCATATCAAAGGCTTCTTAAATATAGTGCTCACAGCTTGGCTGTTTGAGAAAGGCACTTATACAACAGGATTTTTCAAACTTTACGTGGCAGGTAGACGATAAAGCCCGTAGTCTACTTGTAACTGTGGGACGTCTCACTAAACAATAACAAAACAGTTTGATGCCATAAAAATGATCAAACAAAAAGCATTTCTAGTAATCTAAATGATTAAAGATTAGCGAAGTGAAAATAGCAAAAAGAATGAAAAATACGTTTTACATTGCACCACTCTAGCCTGCTACCAATAGAATGAAAAAGATTCTTTGTTCCACTGCTGTCTTTGGTTGACCATGGATGCAAATTTTGTTGCTGACAGAGCAGGGTAGTGTGGAGGGCGTAGACAGGAAGAAATTCTAAATTTTGATTTCAAATTCTCAATCGATCATGATCTTTTGACCGTATTTACGCTTAAAAGATCAAAAGAGCTAGTTGATGCAAACACTCGTGGAATATTGTTATTCTGCCTACTCTCAAATGAATTTACGCTTCTAGTCAAGGCTATTCAGCGCATAGGCAGGCAGGTAAAGACTTGACAAAATCAGAAAAGCGTACAGTCGACAGTGGAGGTAATCTATGACTTGATTTCAGGAGAAGTTGTGTCTGCTTGTGATGTCCCTGCCAGCACATACTCTTCTCACTTCTGCCATGGTTGAAGCGCTTTATTTCATCGTTAAGCACGTCTTCGAATCCCCATCTGAACTTCTAATAAGTTGGCTTTCGTTAAGAAAGCTAGACAAAGTGTGCATAATGCTGAAGAAGCAGTACAAGTGACGTGTATTGACTGATTGCTGCATATAGAAGTTCAACGCCTACTTTGAGATGCGATGTTTTGCGCCATTAAATATAATTATGCAAAGCAACAACTCCTTAATTTTGGCTGCTTTACCTTTTAAAACTGGGAGCAGTTAGCAGCTCTGATTTCCCAGCTTAGACATTGTACTTGTGCTGCAATGCATTGCTGCAGAGACGGCAAGTGTCAGGCAGGATCGCGCTAAAGTTAGCTTTTCACTTTTCTTTTATTACTGAATGTAGAACAAAAATTTTGTGAATTTAAGTTTTAGTCGACTAAAATATCCTACTCCAACCAACCATGTTGCTTTAGGCCTGCAACCTAGTGGCCTACTTATGGGAATATCAGATCAAGTTTTGCCCGAAATGTTCGCATATTTTGTTTGTTAAAAAATTCCCCCATCAAAATTGTTATTTTTTTTTACAAATTATTAGATTGTTACCTCTCAACAGAAACAGACTCCTCTGTCGATGGGTCATCACTCGGCCTTGTTGACATTCACTTCTTCTCAGTGTTGGGAACGAGTCGCAAAGTGTCTGCACCAATCAACAGCCGCCTCAACGTGGTGTTGCGGTCCCGACCCCGTTTGGGTTGGGTCGAAATGGCTGTTGGCCATCCCAAGGATCCCAGTTACCCCGGGCACTCCCCAATTTATTTTTTTGCCGGGCTGCCCCCTGAACGACTGCGGAAGGGCAGCACACAGCTTCTTTAAAATCGGTCGCCTGTTTTCTCTTTTCTCCTGCTCTTCTCTTGCCCGTCTTCGTCTCCTCATTCTTCTCCTTCTCTTGATGAGCGTTACGTTTAACCCAACCCTGGCCCCATCTTTCCTTGCTCGGTGTGCGCTGGAAATTTGACCTGGCGGGGCAAGTCAGTGCAGTGCTACACCTGCTCCACATGGGTCCATCTGAAGTGCTCACAACTTTCCCTTTCCAAATTCAGAACACTTGGCAGCTCTCACTCTTGAAGCTACCCCATGCTGTGTCCCTACTCGTAACACTGTGGCTCGCTTCTCGTACACCTCAGACCTGTATACCTCCATTGTACATTCTATCCCTTTGTCTGCTAATGCTGCACTCCCGCCCCACCCTCGTCTACAAACTTCTTATCTCCCGTCGGCCCATTTTGTATCTTCTCACTCTGCTCCCTCACCACCCTCTCTTGCTCTTGGCTGTCCTTCTACGCCTTCTGCCTCTTCTCCCCCCTGACTGCCTCAGGGTTCTTCAATGGAATGCTGGAGGTCTTCAAGCCAGGAGCACTGAACTGCTACACTTTCTTTCGTCCCATCCTGTTGACCTTATCTGTATCCAGGAATCCAATCTTAAATCATCTTCCTCTTTTCGGATTCCTGGATTCTCTGCTCTGCGTTCTGATCGCACCCACTCCCGGTCTGGCATTCTCTCTTGTAATGTCACGCACGCTAGCGGCGGCGTCATTATTTTCGTCAGGCAGGGTTTATCCTTCTCTAAACTTTCTACCTCCTCTCTTTCTTCGCTCGATCCCTACTCTGATTATGTAGGGGTCAACATCTCTCTTAACAACTCCTCTTTCCTCTTATTTCTTAATGTGTACGCCCCCCTATTCGCTCCTCCCCAACGGATGGCAAAATCGACTCCTTCTCTCCCTCCATCCTTCCCTCCTCCAGAAATCTCTACATTCTGGGGGACTTCAATTGCTATCACCCCCTTTGGGACTCAAGAGGTACTTCCAACCTCCATGTGGAGGAAGTATTCGACTGGATCATCTCCTCTGATCTCCTCCCCTCAATGACCCTGACATACCTACTTTTCTACATCGCTTCTCTCCTGATATTCGGTTGTTCCTCTCCTGACATTTCCTTTGCTCCCTCTTCTCTTGCTCTTTCTTGCTCCTGGGAGGTGCTTCAGGACCTGGGTTCTGACCATATACCAATTCTTCTATCCGTCCCTCTCTCCGGTCTATCGCCCCAACGAGCATCCCCTTCCTTCAATTTTCAGAAAGCTCGTTGGGATGGGTTTGCCTCCTACTTTGACTTTCACTGTCCTTCTGCAAAGGAATACTCATCTTTTTCTCTTTCCTCCGCTGCTGCTCTCTTTACCTCTCTAGCACTGAATGCGGCCAAATCTTCCATTCCTTTCGGCCGCATCCAACGCCACCCTAAAGCCTGGTGGTCTGCTGAGGTGGAAAGTGCGGTTAGTGAAAGACGCAAGGCTTTCGCTGCCACTCACAGAAGTGATGAAGATCGCCTGGCTTACATCTCCGCTTCTCGACGCGCCTCGTCAGTCATCGCCAAGGCCAAGGCTGAGGTATGGCAGACGATTTGCTCTTCTCTTTCACCCAAATCTAACCCGAAAAGCTCTATTGCTAGCTCTTCTTCCTCGTCTCCTAATTTCCCAAACTATTCTTCTCCCAGGGAGTCGGCTTTGGTCTACGTCGCTTACCTGAAATCTCACTTTTCCGTTTCTCAACCAAAAACCTTGCGTAGCTGATCCAGAGGCTATCTCTCTGAGCTCCACCGTGCCACGTGCCCTGTGGAGTCTCACTCGTCCTTTTGCTCTCCTTTCTCCTCCACTGAACTTCTTGTGGCTGCCTCCAACCTTTTCCCCTCCACTGCCACTGGCCCAGACAAAGTTGCCTATTCCATACTAAAGCATCTTCCTCGCTCATGCATGGACGTTTTTCTTCATATTTTCAATCTCTCCTGATCTTCGTCTTTCTTTTCTTCCATCTGGAAGACATCTTCTATTATTCTCATACACAAGATGGGAAAACCTCTCGACTCTCCTGCTTCCTTCCGGCCTATCTCTCTTACCTCCTGCGTATTAAAGCTTTTTGAACGCATCATTCTATCTCGTCTACTCTAACTTTCGGAATCTAATTCCATTCTCTCTCCCCGCCAGGCCGGTTTCCGCCCTGGACGGTCTACACTTGATCGAATTCTGTTCCTTTCTCAGTCCATTTCGGATGGGTTTAACAAATCCAGTCCGAGCTCTCGGACGATTCTGTCTACTATTGATTTTTCAAAAGCTTTCGACTTTGTCGGGCATCCCGCCCTTTTCCACAAACTCATTTCGGCTAGCCTCCCTTCTTGCTTTGCTCGTTGGACTCAATCTTTCTTTTCTCATGGGCGCGCTTGCGTGGTTTATCAATATCACAAAAGTCGTTCCTTTCGAGTCCGTCAAGGTGTTCCGCAAGGATCCGTTCTTGGCCCTGTACTTTTCTCTCTCTTGATCAATGATCTCCCGGCCTCTCTGCCTTCTTCCGTCAGCTGTTCTCTTTACGCTGACGATCTGGCTATTTGGTCCTCCTCAACCTCGGTCCCTACTGCGGCGGAGGCCACACAGGGAGCTCTGTTTCGATTGGAGCGCTGGTTGAGTACTGGTGTCTTCCTCTCAATCCGAGCAAATGTGAGGCCTCCTTTTTTTCAGTGGATCCCCACCAAGCTAACCTCCAGCCCAATCTCCTTTTACTCCGCTCCTGCCTTCGTTTCAATCCCACTTCAATCTTACTTGGGCTCACCTTCGACCGCACTCTTTCCTAAACATGTATCTTCGCTGAAGGCTAAGTTCTTCCCACTTCTCAAGGCCTTACGCTCTATCTCTGCTTCGTCATGGGGCCCCTCTAAAGAGTCCCTCTCTGTTCCGTATAAATCTTTTCTCCGGCACCTTCTCACTTATGCCTTACCCGGATGATTTCCTTTCCTAAGCGTCACCAATATTATCAGATTGGAACGCCTTCACCGAGCGGCTAGTCGCGCCATCACCGGCTGCTTCTCGTTCTTCTTTATCCCACTTCTTCTCTCCGAGGCTTCTTAACCTCCCTTACGAGTGACCATGACTCATTTCACGCTTTCGTCTTATGAGCGGACTCTTCGTCTCCCAACCTCCTTTCCTATTTCAGATTTGGCCAGATTTGGAGTAAAATCAAGACTCCGCAGATCGTCCTGGAGAGCTCGTGTATCCACTCACCAGCTCATGCTTCTTTCTACTTCTACTAGGGAGGCTATTCTTGCTTGCCCTCCCCTTCTTCCTTGGAATCTGCCTTGATTCACCGTTCAGTCCACCCTCTCTCCTCCATGATGTTGCTCTGATCCTCCTCTCTCGCCAAGGTGCGGCTCTCGCTCACCTTGAGTCTTTCCCCCTTCATGATCTGGTACTCTGGACTGACGGATCTGTTCCTTTTTCTTTTGGCAAGGGCTGCTCTGGTGTTCTTGCCAACTGCTTTCTCTGTGGCACTGAGGCCACTCTTTCCTTTTCAGCAGGCCCAGTTTGTTCAAGTTTTACCGCTGAAGCCTGCGCCATTCTTCACGCTCTTTACTGGTCTCGGCAGCACCAACAAGTCTGCCATTTCTCATTTCTTCTCCTATTATCTGACTCTCGTTCTTTTCTCGTCACCCTATTCTTTCCTCCATTTTCCTCTTATCTCAAACTCTGTGGCAGATCTGGCAGGAACTGTCTTCTCTCTCCTCCTGTTCTATCAGGCTACAATGGGTCCCAGGACACTCGTTTCTCCAGGGGAACGACGCGGCTGATCAGCTGACCAGACGGGGAGCGCTACTTGCACCCTTCGCAATCCCTTGTAGTGACTCTCGACTTATCTCTCGAATCCACTCTTGTCTTTTCTCGGACTGGAGGCGTACTGTTTCATCAAAATTCTTTGACCCACGGGTTCCCTCGATTTCCACCGAGGAACTTGTGCTCCCTCGTCACGCTTGCTGTGTTCTCTCTCGTCTACGCTGCAACGGACACAGCCTTCTTTTAGGTTCTTATCTCTGTAGGATTGGCAGAATCGAGAATCCTTCCTGCAGCGCCTGTGGACAGCTGTCCCAGGACACCTCTCATCTCATTCTGCACTGTCCAGCTACGGACTCTTTGCGCCGCTTACTCTTTGTGTCTCTACAACCTCTGGTCCAGGCCCTGGAGAGCTGTTCGGTTTCTGGGGCTCCATGGTCTTCCGCCATGCCCCGATCCCTCGGAAGGGGTCGGATAATCAAAAACAACAACAACAACAACTATTGTCGATCACAGCTTATTCAAGATATTTGGGTGTCATTCTTAAAGGTTTTCAAACAAAATCACATGCAATTGCATAAAGACTGGAATACTTCAAAATTTCTCTAAGCCATTATAACTTCTGAAGCTTTTCATTGATATTTCTCATGATCTTTAGTTCAAAGTCATCCGTTTTTAAACTTTGTTTAGGCTTTACTGTATCATATAAAAATTTTAATTTTTGGCACGTCCGAATGATGTAGCGAATGGAAATTGCTTATTAGCATTTCTTATGAACTGTGGTCCTGGGTGTAAGAGTTGAAACTGCAAACAGTGACTCGGGTCTCGGCCTCGACACTGAAGTATCTCTTAATTTCATTATATACAGACTAGTCGAATCTTAAGTTGTAATATTTAAGTGGAGTCGAGTCATTTCGTGCAGACGACTCGAGTCCTTTTTTCACCGACTCGAGTCTCCCCAACACTAATTCTTCAATTACAACACTTTGCTATGTCTTGTTAGTCAAGAAAATAATGCATCAGAATAATTTACAATTTTATTTTTATAATCTTCACACATCACACAAAAATTAGAAGCAAGTATGTACAAAACTACTTAATATAAGGCAGTCCCCAAAGAAACGCAGGCTGCAGATGCAGGCTCAAACAAGCCAACACCTTAAAGTGGTCTCATCCACTTAATGTTGTGAAACATTATTTGTCTGTAAATGAAGAAAGAGATGCTTGAGCAATTAAGATGAAATACAAAAGCACTAAATTTACCAACTTGTATGCTTTAAACTAGTTTTTTCCAAAAAAATTGCTTCAAAAAAATCAACATTTTTACGACATTATACAAGATATCGACATTTTGGCTCTTTACGAACAATTTCAAATGAAAAATCACACAATTAACGAGAACTACATTAGTTTAAGTGCAAATAGTAAATACAATATGTGGTGAAATATGGCTATAGATAAAATAAGCTATATACAGTGTTTTAATGACGCACATATTTACAAATGAAGACGAAACATGGCTTACAAAAAACACACCTGATACTTTCTAAAAAATATGACTCAAACTTTTCGAAGCTAACGCAAAAACATGAAGATAAAATGCGAAAGAAAGTTAGGCTAAGCCTGTAACGCTAAAAGCCGGATTCAACTTGTCCAGTCTTTCAGCTTGCGCTAAAATAGTTTTTCAATTGGCATGAATAGCCCAAGCAATGATGGGCGGGCTTTGAACAAAATGAATAAATAAGGAATAGTTCATAGTTCGCTTATAGAGAGTACAAGTGGAGCTCAAGCTTAACGAGATTATCAAAGATTTGGTCAAAATTGAAAAGAAAACAGAAAAATTAAAGCAAAAATGAGAAAATATTCCAAGTCATCGACGAAAACAGCAATAAAAAATCTACACAACCAACATTAAAATCAAACCTATCTACAGTAATTAATCTCTGAAGCAATCCAATCAGCCATTCAATAACTTTTCAAAAACAGCAAGTCCAAAATCAGTGGCGGCTTGGCCTAAGTGAAAGGGTAGAACAAAGCAATTTCAGTTTGCTTTACTGCCACTCTCTGTGGAGCTTGAGGCCGTGTTTTTGCCCGGCACCTGGATCTTTCAGACCTAGCCACCCAATTTCTACGGCATCACTTAAAACACACCAAGCTCGTAAGATATGCACACATTTAAAAACTTCCCAAAATATTGCTTTCTAGCACCACATCATCAGTTTAACATCATCCTATAGCTTTTGACTTTGAGTTACCCCAGGGACTTCATTTTCTACGTTCATTTTGCAAACCGGTCAAACAGCCACGTAAAAAAGCTAAAAAATGATATTTAGAAAAATAAACGTGAAGTTTTAACTTGATTGAAGGAAAATATGGACGGCTCTTAAAAAAAAGAACACTAACTGATAAAAATAACCGTATTTTTTCACTACTTTTTCAAATTTTGAAGACAAAATCCAGGGCAAAATTTCAACAAGGACGATCTCAAAAATTTCCCAAACAGGAGATTTCGTTTCGTAAAAAAGTTTCAAGAAACTTTCAGGCGCATAATTATCAGCAAATCAGTGAGAGAGTAAAAAATCTTTCAAGATTCTAGGAGTAGTTTAAGAGTATCCAACCAGCCGTGGGGTGCTTGGGAAGGTCTTTCGCATGCCCATGCACTTTTCTTGGTCGATAAACAAGCTGTTTGCCTTCACTGACAAGTCATGTTCAAGAGAAGCTTTTGTGTGCACCAGACCTTGGAGGGTGTCTTCTGCTTCCCTCAAGCGGTTTTTCAACACCATGATTGTCTCATCAATGGTATGAACCTCTTGAGTTAACCTAGAAAGTAAAATGTTTTGAGTTGAGACATTTATTTTTGTCCTCCGGTCCAGGAAGAATTTTTTTTCGGAGAGACTACAACATTTTCAGTTCAAACAGGTTTCGGAGTTTCTGGAGCTGCTACCACAGCGCATTTCTACCAGCAGTAATGCAACCAAGCAAAAGAAATTGTCGCAAAATGTTATTTCAAAAAGCACAGCAACTCAGTCAATGTTAGGTTTGAAAGCTGGACGCATTGTCTTCACGAAACAACGCATTCACCCACTCGACCGCGTTGACGACTATGATGTTTGTAATTTCACAGTTGCTCTACTAATTTTCAAGGCAGGTCCTCTTGAATTGTACAAAAAAGTTTTTGATTGTTCTATACCTCATCTGCGATGGATCTCTGCAGAGTTCAACGTTGGGTCGTCTTGTACGTTCGTCCAATCTGGTTTGGGCCACTCGCATGGGAGCCTCCTTCTCATTGATGGCTCGTTTGATTTGGTTAATAGTTTGCTCAGTGGAGAACATTTCTTGAAGTGTCTGAGCAAATATGAAATTACTTAAAAATGTTTGAAAGTGTGGATGATGGCGTAATTAATTCTGTAACAAAGAGATGAAGTAAAACTTAATGGGCTAAGCTAATTGACGAGTTGATTTTTAAGGCATTTTGCTCCAAATATGACGTTTAAAGCTTTGTAGAGGTGTGGTTACCACTCAATTCCTTTTCTCCTCATCAGTACACTAGCAGATGTACGAGCAGTTACAGCTCTTTCAGATTTGAATGAATAAAAACTTATGTAATGGCGTGGCGGTTAGAATGCGGCTTTGCACTCCGTAGATTTAAGTTCAATTTCTCTGTTAGGTCATGCCAAAGATTTTTCGGTGATTTTCACAAATCTCCTGCTTCACACATAGCAATTAGGGTAATATGAAGAAAGAAAAGAACACTGAGTATGATTTACGAAATCTCTAAACCAAACCCATTGGTGATAAAAAATTTTTTATCACCCCATTAAACACGGGGCACAAAATTCAGGAAGATACCAGCTTTTACGCCCTTGGAAATAAAATCACTGTTAGGCGTCAGCATAAGGCGGTTTTCCTTTATACGAAGTTTACGCTGATACGATTTTGGTCAAGGTTGAACAAACTACTCCGAAACAGACAAAAAAATTTTGTTGATTTGTGAGCGAGTGTAGCATGAGCCTTTTTACCTTAGCGAGATGCATTTGCAATTTGTTCTTTGCGTCTGCTGACTCTGCAATTCTGTTCGTGAACGAAACGTTGACGTTGTTGAACTGGCTCCACATTTCATTGCTGAGCAACAACAAAAGTCACAAACAATATAAAAACATAAAAAAAATTTAACTGTTTGACTGAATCTCAGTACAGACTTATTATAAACCAAATCTGTTCTGTCAAATTGTCCTGAAATGGTATAAAACATTGCTTTTTAAAAAACTTTTGATAAGTTAAACCTCCTTCATTCGAAAGCATTATTCTTTATCATAGCTTCGATAAATTATGTGCATTGTGGGTATGACCTCGGAAAAAGCACTCTGTGATCATTTTCTTCTGCTTCGCTGATTCTGAACAGCGGTAAATTAACCGGAAGTTATATCAAGCAAATCAACCGGAATGTTAAATCACCGGCACTCCGATGCCGGTCCGGAAAATTCCGTCGACGTCCAGAAGCACTGTGGCTGTTTGGCGGGCATGGAAAGAATGAAATCCATAAAATACAAATTGTAACCTTGTGATGTTGAGTAGATTCTCAATGTCATCTCTCAATTTCGATGACGACGCTCGCTCGCTTTGAGAGCGTAGTAGGTTGTCGTCGCTGAACTTCGCCCACGTTTCAGGAACCGAAACGCTGAGTGAAACAATTAAATTATACGTTTGGCTCGGTCAAAATTTCGCATGAAACAGTCACAGCAGACCGAGATATGTCGGCTACAAGCTCAGATTTTTTATTTCTCGCTCCCACTTTTGTTTTCAAAACCGCAATTTACTTCCGAATGTACCATTTTCGGGTGAAGCACCCTTTTTAGGAGATATAAGTTTACTCGTTTAAACTGGGAGGGAGCACATTTTTACATAACACCAGCTTATGGAATCTTAGCATATCCCACCTTACTCCAGGTTGAGAAACACTGGAATCAATACACTCAAGTCAAGACTAGCTAGTCTGCGGGTGGCTGAAAGTTTATTTGGGAGTCTTCTACACTTTCCGCTCGTTGGGGTCGACGAGCTGAGTAGATTGCCATCACTGTCATCATCCTAGCACTAAGGTTAGCGTAATTGTCCACATTTGATTTTTTTAAAATTCAATAAAGCGAGAAATATCCGCTGGTATTTTGCTTGAAACCTCTTTGAAGCTATGGTAATTTATAACAAGACAAAAGATATTCTCTATTTTCAATCCTAGCATGTAGACCAGAAGTCGCCAACCTTTTTGAACCTCAGGCTACTTTGTGAATGTTGGTCATGGCAGAGGACTATCAGTTTAATACCATTAGTGTTTTTGCTCCAAATTAACATTGAAGGTCTCATCTTATTTTTTTCGGAAATCAAGTCGATTCTTGGACCAAAAATTTACGAATACGATAGGAGGGTGAAGACCAATTTTTTTTTGCTTCTCGAGTGACGAATCAAAGATTTGAGGAAATACTGGGACTGAAATTACGTTTTTGCAATCAGAATCGGGGGTGTAAACCTTTTTGATTTGGAGTTCAACCATTGAATTTTGAAAAAAATTTTCACATTTTTACCAACTGGCTGGTGGGCGACTCATGTTATCTTTAGGGGAAACTTTGCACCCGTGGGCATACGGTTGGTGACCCCTGATTTGAAACAAACTTCTAAAAACAAACTTTCAAAAAAGCAGCAAACCGAACTCATAGTAAGATTCTCCAGCCATAAGCACCAACCTACCCTCATCCCATGTCTCAACTTTGTATGATACACAGAAAATGACGTAGTTGGCTAGAGACACAGACATATCACTTACGTAGCGTCTACTTTTTCCACTCCCCTATGATACGCGATACCGTCCGAAGTATTCCGAAGTTGATGGCACTTTCCGTCAATGCGCAATGCACTGTACTTGTCGCTGTGATCTCGTTCAAGTTCATGTTGAGCGGCTCGGTTGTTGCTATAAAGAGGAACACTCGTCACCCCTCATAAGTTGCATCTCACGTAAACTGAAAAATCTTCATGCTACCTCGTAGACTTACAAATCACAATCAGTCTATAGCCTAAGGTGCGCTAACTGCGGCCAGCAAAAGGGAAGGATTGGTGGCCCGCATCCGCAGACAAAAAGAGGTTTTCAGTTTAAAAACTCTGCTTTTTAAAGATCAATCTTCAAAAAAGCAAAAATCTCGGAAAAGGTCTACGCCTGGCCTGCGGTATCATTCAACTAAATGAAATTGGCCCGCTTGCAACAAAAGTTTGCACACCCCTGATCTAAAGATTCAAGATATGATGCGGGAAACTTCTCCGTTCATCCTCGGTTCTGCTACTATTGGTGATGAAGATTAAAAGGTCGGAATTTCAGCAGCTGCAGTCTGACTTATAGTAGGAGAGATTCCAGAGTTCTAATTGTACAAGTTACGGCCATTTGCCGGTAAATGTTTTCTGCGATCAGCTTTCAAAGGTTGAAAGAAATCAAAAATGCCTGAAAGGGCGTAAGCAAGGCCATCTCTTTATCAAAAACAATGAACAATGGCTTGGGACGGAAAGAGATATGAAAACGCAAACAGTTTAAATGGGCTCGGTTTGTTTATTGTGTACAATGATACCCTGTGCCATCAAACAGCTGAAAAAGTGAAGGCGGCAACATAGGAAACAAAAGAAAAAAGGTAATATGAATGTGATAAATTATTACATATGTCGTACTTATTTCATCTCGGGTTGGCGTGGCAACAGCGATGTCGGCGCATCATAACGACCTTTTTTATATTGTACTAGTCCAACCACGAATATGGCGTTTGTATTTGCCAAATTGCAAACAGATGATATCTATTTAAACACAATGGACAGAGCCAGTTCTCTCGTACTGAACGGTAGCTTACGTGAATTGAACTGCGGCACACAAGCTGATATAATTTCGACGTTTAAAGTCAACATTATTGATTTTCTTCACCGAATACTCAAAAACCTCTTGTCTCTAGAAATTGCTAAAACTCACTTAAAAATGGTCCAACGAAAATAGTTTCAAATTTTTTAGACTACAACGCAAAAATTACGAGCATTTCTGTGCTGCCATTGCTACTATGTTTATGCATACTGTGCATTGACTAGTTGGAGCAGAGCTAAAAAAGAACTGAACTAAACTGAATTAAGGCGATTATAAAATAAAGTGATTAGGCTTAGTAATAGTTCTGCGCTTGCGCGAAATAGCTTGTGCGTAATGGTTGAGATTAGTTTTCACTAACGCTCAACGAGCGTAAGCTAGCGGAACGCTGTGTGCCTCGTATACTGCAATTTTGGGATTGCGAGAAAATATGTTCCAAAGTCTATACTGATGTCAGGAATTACAATATAATGGCTAGTAAAGGAATTACGATAAAAAAGGGACGTTTTTGCAGCTATTTTGGCGTTGGCCTTTTTTGCGGAATAAATCCGTCAAATGGTTGACTTAAAAATCTTTTTTCTGAATTGGGTCGCAATAAGAAAAAAGGAGAAGGCCAGAAGAAAAGTAATGTATCTTTTCTTCGTTGCAAAAACACCATCTTTACTTGTGAGGTACTAACATATTTCAAACAAAATTGAGCAAAAATTGTTTCAGCGAAGAGAGAGAGAGTGCGAGAGATTACGGCATTCGCAGTCAATGCAAATCCTCAAACAATGGTTCAAACTTACGAAAGCTGGTGAACCGCTCGATCAATATGACGTCGCATTCGCTCTTGGCAAGATTTGATCACATCAACTTCCTGTGGAAGAAATTTAATGCTTTTTTTTATCATCCGATGTAACATTGGTTTTTAAAACAAACATTGCTATTTGGACTCCAACTCCAACTATATCCACATTACACCAATTCGGGGGGAGGGCCAAGATTTATCTTTTTGCTCGTCATGATTACGTCATTAATTTTGAGCCGTTGCAAGTTCAAAACTAAGGGGAAGGGCAAGGTATTGCTTCCTGCCCCTGGCTAGACCATTGAGCTAATGTTAGACTCAGTATGCAGAAACTTATTCTGAACACAATATAGCATCTTCAATAGCCCATTGTTCGTGCGTAACAAAAGCAAGCTTTGTTTTTTGTTTTATCGAAATACACTCTTGCACCAGAAGCCTGAGCGCTTGTTTGGTCATAATAAAACAAACTAAGAACGCTTTTGAATAGGCTCGAACATCATGCACAAGAAAACGGAATTTTCCGAGTTATGGAAAAAAGTTAAAGCCTAATAACTGATAGCTAAATGTTGTTTAAAATTGATTGAACATAAGCTTCGCCAAATCATAATTTTTTTCCAAAACTAAGTATAAAAGTAGTGGGACTGCACTGTTCACTGATGAGCGTAAACTGTAATATCTGCTGTTTAATTCAGTCCATGTACGCTTAGGCGCAAGTCAGAAACAAAAAATCTCCGGTGTACGCTCGTTGTGTAAAATTAAGCATAGATAGAAAATAGGTTAGTTGAAGGGATATGTTTAGCCTGGGGACGAGGAAAGACGTGGTCGCTTTATTAATTTTTGATAAAATAAGGGGTAAAAATCTTTATTTAGAAATGACTTGCAATGCAGCAAACTTTTTAATTGATCGCGATTTTGGTAAAAAATTAACTCAAAGACTGCCAAAGATTGTAATACAGCTCCTTTCTCCACAAAATTATTTACCGGAGACGTTATTGATTGAAGCACCCCCAACACCAAATCTTTTGGTGAATACGTCAACGGTTGAAGAGTCTTAGCTTGTTCCCATCGGTAAAGTGGTCAACAATAATACAGGTGTTGACGGCTGAGTTGTCATGTCTTAAGACGTTGCTCAAAGCTAAAAGTTTTCACCACAATCTTTTCCGCAAACACTTAATATTGTTGAAAAGTTTATTTGAGGTATGGCCCTTAAGTCAAGTTGTCGTAAGAGCGGCTTGGACGCCTTTACATCAAATAAGTTTTATTAGTAATCGGTCAAATTTTGTCTGACTTAATCGCTTTTCCTATCTATTATCTTGAGCAAGACTCATAGCATCTTTCTAAGACCAAACTGAGCCGATTGGTGATTATGACTATCTAAAAAAGTCCGAAATTCTATTGCAAGTCTTGGTTGCTATAGTGACTAATCAGTCATGTTTGTTCATCGACAAAAACTTATAAAAGCAGCGGAACAAAAACCTGATTTGTCGGTAATCTTTGTCTTGCGCCAAACTTTTTAAGGGATTTGTTTCTTGGGAAGATAATGTATAGTTATTTGCAAAAGTATCGGACCATCTCATAAATAACTGTTTTTGGCAACTTAAGCTGATTATTGCACCATAGACAATGACAAAGCACGTTTATACATTTCAAAATTGTTAATTCTTTTATAAAGTGCAATGCGCTGTTAAGTTTATTTTACATTCACTCGCAGTTTATCTATATTTTTTAGTGTTTTCCCATATTTTTATTTTGCAAAAAAATGACCAAAAATTCGTTTCATACTAAAGTAGAACGCGCTCAAATTGTTGTTCTTCACAAAAATGGAATATCACAGCGCCAAATAAATAAAGAGCTAAGCATTGGCAAGTCATCTATTCAAAAAGCGATAGCTAAATTTAAAACGGCAGGAATTTATGGCAATCGAAAGAAAAGTGGTAGACCCAGGAAAACAACCTCTCGAGAAGATACCTCCATGAAAGTCGCTGTAGCTTGGTCCCCAACGAGCTCTTGTAAGAAAATCAGGTCCACTTTGTTTCTTAAATGAACTAATGTTAGCATTAGTACGATTTCACGTCGACGCAGGAAGGAATTCGGCTTGAAATCTTATAAACCTTTAAAGGAGCTACTGCTCACTTCCCAAATGAAAAAGAAGAGGTTGGAGTTTGCCAAGAAACATGTTAATTGGAGTGTTCAAGATTGGAAGAAAGTGCTTTTCTCAGACGAATCCCCTTTCAACAATGTACAGTAAGGAAAAATCATGTACGCCGACCCGTGGGGTAAAGATTTAATGCAAAATACACCATCTTCACAGTAAAACATCCCCCAACCCAAATGATATGGGCGCCATGAGTGCTAATGGTACGGCTGGTATTTATTTCTTGAAGCCTGGTACTACCATAAATGGTGCTAAATATGCTGAATTGTTGAGGGATAATCTACCAACACATATGACAATCGATCAGTCACTCATTTTTATGCATGATGGTGCACTTTGTCATCGGTCAAAAATTGTCAAGCAATCTTATACAGAAAATCACATCAAGATCCTAGATTTGCCTGGGAATAGCCCCGGATTTAAACCCAATCGAAAATTTATGGACTAAAATGAAGGATTTAGTGTCACAAAAGCAGCCAGGATCTTCTTCAGAGTTAGCCAAAGTGATCAAAGAAGTGTGGGTCAAAGAAATTTCTGGAGAATATTGTGAATTCCTCGTATACATTATGCCCCGTCGATTACAAGCTGTCATTGATGCTTGTGGAGGACACACAAAGTACTAAAAATGAATGTATTTATGTATGAAATAAAATGATATACACGTTTACTTCATTTGTTTACGATTTGATAGCAATTTACTTCGTTTTTTCCACCAAAAGAATTTTTTTGTAAATAACGCAATTTATATTAGGGCGGTCCGATACTTTTGCAAATGACTGTAATGTAGTTCGTAAAGTGGCTAAAGTTAGCCTATCAGGTACAGTAACATCAGTAATTACAACGAGGGCTGCTAAGCGCTCAAGGCGTACAGGACCTTATGATTTAAGATTTTTCCTAAATAGCCCAACGGTATCTCAACCACAAGTTTGCACGTAGCCTCGACGACTACAAGACATTTTTGCGCTTATTAAGAAGTCAAAAATTTGAACAGCTGAACTTAAACGAAAAAAGAATTTGTGAACATTGCGGTACCGGCACCAAAAACAATCGTTCAGTAAATGCTGACAGTCTGTTTCAATATATGAAGTCTCATGAAAATATCTATAAACGACTAGAGCTGAATAAAGCAGTTGCTTTTAAAGACGGGGGTTTCAGCTGCTCGCTTGACCCGCCCTTTTGATTATCTATGTCAGAGGTAGCCAACCCGCAGCTCTTTTGGTCCTTGACTGCGGCTCTTTTGATTCATGTTGTTTTTGTGCACAGTGGTGGAGTGTAGTGGTATGTAAACTGCGGAGCGGCACGTTGAGGTTTGTGGCCGGTGGAAGGCAGCACATGCGTAATATCGTCTTTGAAAACGATGCTCTCCGAAAAAATAACCGGAAAATCTAGCAATTTCAGTTGCCTATTGTGAAGAGTGATCTCTAAAAAAACAAGATCGCCACCTTGCATTTGGACGGACAGTGTGCCGTGTAAGCTTTGGCTTGCTTGCACAGCGGCTCTTTCAATGATGGCCTTTATGGTCAGTGGACCTTTTATACAGCAGGTTTGGCTACCCTTGGTCTATGCCCACAAGGAGATAGATTAGTCCCTCACGTGGTTGTAGGCTTCGAAAGGCGATCTGTTAAAAACTTTCAGTTTGGCTGATTTAGTCTTGCAATAAAAAGCTTTTCCTGCAGAAATTCAGAAAGAAGTTTGTCCGCTAAAACAAGTTTTTTTTTACCCGAAGCTGATATCAGACATGCTTGTATGCAGGAAGTGGTTTTCAGTACTGCGAAACAGAAACTATCTTTCTGGCTACTTATCATGTTTCGTTGCGGGGGAGGACATAAATTTCCATGTTGAAAATGATAGGTCAAACTTCAAAATCGTATATTCATCCTTGTTTGAAACTAACGTTAGTTTTCTCGTTCAAAAAAGCTAAAAAAAGTAGCCTTGAAATTTTATTATCGACTACAAAGTTACCTTGAGCAAGTTTTTTTCCACGTCGTCATGAACTAAATCAATTCCCTGCCTTCTCTCGCGATGGTACAAGCATTCTTGCGCTACCTAGTATGACAAAAATGCAGTTAACCGGAAATTTTGACAGAATTGTCCAGCACAAGGACGAGGACAATGCGGTCAATGTGTTCGACAGGTCACGAGTTTGCTTAGTGGTGTTGAGCCTTGAAAAAGACCACTACGAGTATCTCTTTGCTTTCTGGCGGCGAATAGCAGATGTTTAGATCAAAGAAATTTAATTTTTCTATCGGATAAGCGTGGTTGTGCACAAGAAGTGAGCAAGGCCACAATTACTATTGGTGTTAGGAGCAAAGGATTTGATGACAGAAAGTGCTGATCAAAAAAATCTCAGAACGATACAAATCCTAAAAGCAGTCAAAATGATGAGAATGTCAAAAAAGTACGTTTTTTACTCATCTCTTTTGGGGGCAGGAAGATGTTGTGGTGAACCCCAGACAATATTTTTATAGGCTACACAACAGTACTGTGGGGGGGGGGGGTTGCAATACGGCTTTCTATAACTGGCACAACAGTTATATTATTATAAAAATGTAGAAGAGAAAGAAAAAAATTCAACATTCTAACCTGAAGTGGGCCTTCGGTCTCTGAAAGCGCTCGCTCTAAACGCTTTTTGACTTCAATCAGCGCATTTGTTTCCGCAATTTGATTTTCAATCTCGTGTTGAATTTCCGATTTCCAAAACGTGATGTCGCTGACTCGTTCTCCGAGATTTTTGCTCGATTCTTGCTGAGTGCGATACGTCAACTGATCCCTATCCTGCACCAGACGAGCCGTATCCGCTCGAAGCCGTTCCGCGCTGTTCCGCCAGGATTCTGATGTCTTGTAATTTGTGACGTTTGATTTAAACCAGTCGTCAGGCGTGTAGCGAGTGAAGAGAGCCGTGCGGTTACTGGCAGAAAGTGGCGGGATTTTGTCAAGAGTAGATGGGTAGCTTCTGGTCATCCTGCCTAAAGTGGGATTTGATTGGGCCACTTTGTAATAAGTGCTCGGACGCCATGGTAGGCTGAGGGAGTGTGTTAGGGCGTGAGGGGGTGCATGGCTTTTGTAACTTGCGGTCATGGTACTTATCGAAGGCAGAAAGTGATTTCCAACCGATTTGGGCCTGGTGTAGGTGGCAGTGAGAGTCGAACCGGCCATCTCCATGTTTGCTTACTTATCTGATCACTAACTTACGTGCTCAGTTCTGAAACACAAATGAATTAATTTTACAAGATAAATTGGAAACACGTCATTAAGCTACCATCAAAAATTTTGGTACTCGCTAAATCTTGCCTGTGTTAAAGATTCTAAAATAACATTTTGATGCGAAAATTAGTAAAAGGTATTGAAAAGAAGACCCATCATCTGGTCTTTTTGGTTTTCTTCTTTTTGCTAAAGACATCGATCACTAAAAAGGTTTCCAACTGCAATTGGTGGAAGTACATCACATTGCCTTGCTCAACACGAGTTTCGGAAGCGATCTAAAAAAGATCCCAAAATTCTGTTGGTAGAAAAACACTCTCCATTATCCCTGTTTTAGTTTCCTCCCGGGCTGGATTAACCATTTAGCAAAATAAGCACGTGGTTGGGTATTCAAGGGAATGACTGGCACCACAGAATTTTTTCACAGCCGTGTCTCAAGCTATGGATAAAATTTTGAGTTGTCTATTATGAATTACTTACATTTTGAATTACACATGTATAGGACACCAAAGCCTTAACCTTCTAACGTCCACATCTTTTTGCTTGCGCGAAAAAATTTCCAACTGAATTTTCCAGTTCAGTTGTGTATTAGTAGCGTACTGCATCAAACTTTTTGAAAAATTATTTTACGTCTTCTTTTTCAAACGCTATTAATTTTTTTGATTTGGTTCACCCAGCTCCTAAATTAAAAGAAACTTTGCACTATCAACCACGGCATTTTGAAGCGTTACAAATTTATGGACTTGGTCGATAGAAGGTTAAAAGCATAGGACCTCTTTATGGCTTAACCCGGCCCTGCTTTCCCCCCTTCCCACGCCGGTTTCCTGGCTGCTCACGTGCTTGTTATAAACTTGGTCCAACTTTATCGCAAAAATCTTTTTTAATTACTTCTGAAAAAGCTATTCTAGTGGAGACCAACTTGAATGTTTGTTCGCAAGAAAATAAATACAATAAGCTTTCGTGCCCTAAACAAGAGCGTGACGTTTGAACAAAAAAAAAAGAGGCAGGCAATCACTATTGTTTGACACAAAAATCTGTGTGCTAACTTAAAATTGTCGTGTTCTTCATTTTGTGTATTTGCTAAGCTTTTCTAAGCTGGGCAATAAAATCCAGCCAAGCCGAGACAAGTCATGCTAGAAAGGCTGTCTGGTCTTGTGTTGTCAAGCTGTTTGAAGTGACGCATTTTTATATTGCATTTCTGAAGCCCTGATGACTTAACAGCCTAGCAACAAAACACAATCCGAGAAAAGCACAGCTATTAAACTTTGAATCAACGTAGACTAACAATTCAATAAACTGTGGATCCATTTACAGGGTTCAGTTTAAAGAACAGTTCGTGGTGCATTAAAACAACCTTTTTGTCAAAAGCCAAATCAGCAACAATTTGTTGGAAATAACACAAAAACTTGGACGTAACCAAATATGGACTGCGTGTGCAACAAAGTAAAGGTTTTTGTAGCTGCATCTATATTGGTGGCTTGAATATCACATAAACAATTTTCGTGAAGAAGGCTGCATTTTGAGGGGAGTCGTAAGGATTCAAATTCTTTGCAAATGTGCGCAAACTATTTTTGCTAAAGATATGCATACTTAAGCACCTGATGACCTTAAAAATGTTGTTCTTTTCGCGATTCACTTTCCTTTTTCTATCTCTCTTTGAAGCAAATATTCCATCTACGGTCTTTTTTTACAATCACATCTGCTTTTTATTTCTGATAAAGACTGTATTTAGCGCGCAATCTGAGAAAAATCTAGCTCATTCACATTTTTAGGTTTTTCGATAGTTTGATGTTAGCGTCGTTAGCTTAACAAAAAGCAGTGGCTAATGCGTAACCGCATATCGTGATTCGGAGTTCTAAATCATTTGCCGGGGTCTTATTCTTCTCATGAAGTTTAAATCGGAGTTCGTCCGCTATTTTTTTGCACTTAAATCTAACAAGAAAAGTTTGAATCTGAACGAGAACAAATTAGAATCAGATAAAATTAGTCATTGTCTGGTTTGACCTCAACAGTTTACGTGTACTTTTTAAGTACCTGCACTTAACTGTAGCCTTCGCCTTGATCAGTTATTATCTTAAATTTAATTAACATTGTAGTAAGTCGTCAACTACAATTTGACAACAATCCTTTTGAAAGGCTGAAAAAGCTGCTTTTTATCAATTTTATTTCCATACCAAACCAGTTTAAAGATCACCCTGTATCGTAGACTACGAGCTAATTCTTTCAACAGGTCAAGTGAAATTTGACCAGTCGGTTGCTAACGACGCCGTTCTGGTGGCACGCGCTGCTATTTTCTTTTTTGTTTCTTTATCAAGCGCGATGAACATGACATACCTTTGATTCTTTTTTCTTTTACAAAGTGAGTTAATTATTTATAAACTCCTTTTTTTACTCATGTTTGTTTCTATCATATATGTGTTAGCACTAAAAGAGGGCACTACAATGTAGCTTGATAACAAACTTGAAACTACGAAGTCGCGAGTTTAAAACTAACTAGACGTCCCATATTTTTGCAATGAAAAACCGGGACGCTTCAGAACAACAGGCCTGATCAGAGGGTTTGGCTATAGCCAAACAGGTGAAGCGCGGACATTATTTACTGTAAATGAAGGTGTCTTCTAAAGGAAGAATAAAAAAAGGTCACCGATTCTTTTGCTGCCAGATTTGTGTCGATTCTGGCCCAAAATGGAGGTGCTCTCCAAAAAAAATAAAAAAGAGGTCATCACCTGCTACTTTTCTGTCTCTTACGGTCCAGATATTCGGCGACTTCGAGTTAGTTTTCAAATTGCCTTTGCTTACGTGGGCAATCATTAAATACCGTATTTCCAGCTACGCTGGCTGACTGCATGAAAAACCGGGACTTTCGCTCAACTGGCCGGGACAAGGCCTGAAAAACCGGGACGTATGGTAGGTCTAAAACTAACATGGCACGCGAGACAAGACCTCAGTCGGGTTTTCGCCGACGACGAGTAACATGACAGAGATTATGTATGGAATCAGCCTTGGAATGTCTTTGAAAACAACAGGTGATCGTGCTTGCTCCATTTTGCGTTGCCTGGATAAATTTTGCTGAGCGACTGGATTAACACAAAAGATTATTCGTGACCTTAAAAAATATACCGTGGCCCCCGAAAAGAAGCAAGATGGTACCGGTACGCTTATGTCATTTTGAGCGGAAGAATTGCTGTTGTAAACAGGCGTTGTTCAAGGTTTTTGAAATTTTATTTTGCTTCCACCCTTCTCTTTTAATATCCCGGGAGCTTCATTAGAACATCTTCTACTGTTATATCTATCGTGCATACAAACTGTTAGTTAAAGGTTTAACAATTTATATCACATGAAGCTTCCCGGTTGCCAAGGGGACGAAACGGAAATTTCACAAATCTAATCGAAAGAACGTCGGTGTTTTTACGTAAGATCTACATCATGGACAAACGAAAAATAAAAGAATTATTATTAAAAGCAAAACCTGGTTACCGGCAAGCATGTCCCCACACCCTACCCTAGCAGCCTGGTCTTGTTTACTGCTTCATTCCTCGCAGAGATTACTCACCATGAACTTGCAAACGAAATTGGCTTGGCGCGTTTTTATTGGTCGACAATTCATATACATACAACCGAGGGCGAACACACACACACAAATAAATTCTAAATTGCCTACCGATACACAAGTTTCGAAGGTCTACCGTACACGAAAGCTTACAAAAGCCACATTTTGAACTGGTAATGAATTACAATCGGACTTGATAGTAGTAAAACATGGAGATAAAATTCGACATTATTATAATCAACTACAGTATCTATCAAATACTATTGCAAAGTCCAGCTTTCTATAAGAATTTGATACCTAATATGAAACTTTTGGGTACTTTACGTGGCCTCCATTCGGCCATCTCTAAGCTGACCCCAATTTCCTACAATATCAAGTGCTTAAAAAGCTAAAAGGCCGAAAAACAGCGATATATGATTGCAGCCTTACGAATAATCTGACGAGAAACAGTACAAAATACACATCGTCTAATTCCACTTAAAACCGTTCTTACTGCATAGTCTTGCTTCTTCGCTGTCAGATGCAGTTTTGATTAGGCGCGAACACAAAAATAGCTTGAAATCGAACCATTTCAAGAAAATCGTCAATCCTGCAATGCTGTCAAAAAAAGGTCTGCACGGGGCGTGTTCAAAAGGCAAAGACCCTTTCTAAAGTAAAGTTCAAGAGGGAAAAGCTACGTGTCGTCAAGCGTAAGATTTTTTTAACAAAGTGTGATGATCTTAAGACAATTTAATTGAAAACATTAAAATCAACGAATCAAAACTGGTTTTACTTTTAAAGAGTCACCATTTGAAAATCAATAAAATAAAGACACAAAGAACGAGATTTCAACTTGCAATACATCAAACTCGCTATTCTCTGGCTAACTGAAACCAACCTACTTCTAGGTATTGAGAGTCTGATTTTGTTTACAGCAATGTCGGTCTCTTGAACGTCTGTACAAATCGCAACATGAGGCAAAATGAGCAGCATGTACACAGAAATCAGAACTCGTACGTTTCATCCACCATTGCAATGGCCCATGCAAACTTGTCTCGCTGTGTCTTGTTGTAAACTTTCTCAACAGGCACACTGTACTTCTTGCACCTGGAAACAATTTGAAATCTTATTCCCTATCGATGCTGCAAAGCTTGAAATTGTTGTTTTGATCCTTTTTAAGACCTACTCGATAGTACGCCGTTCAATGGTTGGCGTTAGCAAGTAACCCATTGGAGCCTAATTTGTTGACATTGTGGCATGTCGATTTGAAGTCGTCTGCGAGCTCAATCAAACAACTGTTTAATTGTCCATTCCACATAAAAGTAGGATTTCGATTCATTTTTTATTTATGCTCTGTTTGCGAGTTTTTGCTAAGACTATGCCACTACAACGGGTAAACTGCTAGGCGCCACCACCCGTTTGCCACAGAAAGATGAAGACCCGTCAAGTGTCTTCTTGAAAGAGACAAGAAGCAAAAACTGTCGGCTCTTTCTGCACATTTACTTCGAGCTGAGGGCCAAGCAGGAAAGCTGTGAACGGCATTTTTTTAAAAGTATTTTGGCACGACCGCACAAGGGAATTGAACCCATCTCTACCAACTATAAAGCGGAAGCCCTACCCACCACACCGGCCCAGATACAATAGTTACCGTGCACCGCAACTACAAAGCAAAGTGTAGCCGATAATCACTTCTCAAATCGGGTCAAGCGGTACGGCGCTAAAATAAGCAATGGAATGTAGAATGCATTGCCCGCTGTACAACACAGTTGCAAATTGCAAATTTAATGACAAGCAACATCCATCTCACCATGCAACGGTGATTCTCGGATCGAGGTAGTTGAGTTTGGAGGTTCCCAGAGCAATCTCCTTGTTTTCTTCCTATATACAACATAATTTACAGTATAGAGATATGCAGCAGTCGCTTTTCGTCCAACACTTACAAGGTAGAATTTTCTAGAACAAAGTAAATGATGTCGTTGCATCTACCAGAACCCCACCAGGCCAGGCAACATCAGTTCTTCATTGGATACTAAGGGGAATTATGTGTTAAAAAAATACAGCAAATATTCGCTTCAAATTTGGCTAGACAACAAAAACAAGCAACGAGACATCTAACCCAATACCGCTTTATCTACCTGTCATTTTGTACTACTGAAACAATGAAACAATCAACGAGTAAGCGCAGGCGGGGGCAAAACTCCAATTTCTGCCAACGACATACACAGGCCGCTAAAATAAATTACACTTACACCAAGGTTACTCGGCATGGTAAGAGACCTACAAAAGCCTTGTAGTCGGTAATGGACTCCAGCTCTAGCTCTTTACCAACAATAAGGATCCCGGGATACGACAGGAAAACCAAACCACCAACGAAGTCAAAACTTCCCACAGTATGGGATCTGAGGCGATACAGGTGCGCCGCATACGTCCTGGAGTCTCACAGCTTACCTTGTCTGTAGCTTGCACTTCAAGTTTGATGAGTTGCTCCTGTAGCCGTTCTAACTTCTTTTTCTTCGATTCATAAACTTTCTTTTTCGATTCTGTCTTGCTGTGTTTATAATCCGACTTGGCGCTCTTCACTTCACGCTTGCAATCAGCAATGTCGACTTGCTTCTTTTGAATCTGAAACAGATTTTTTTACCTTAAATTTCTTTCTTAATAGCAGAGAGTTAACGAGACTGCGAAATGACCTTGCCATTCAAGCTGGCAGCCATTCATAGACGCAATTGAGATCGACGCACACAAAAACACGATGCGCAAACTTGAAACGTAGATTCCGCTCGGCCCTGAGGCAGGCAGCGTGAAGCTCTGCGCGCTCAACTCGTGGAATTTAGTCTACAAGCGTGCTGCTATTAGGATAACGTGTTGGCCATTATTTCGACAGTATTCAGCTTAAACTGAAACCACTTCGGGGAGAAATAAGTTTCTACCTATTATACGGAGTTGCACGTTACTGATGCGGTGTGTGCCGACCACTGATCGCCGTTTGGCAATAAATTCAAAAGCAAATACGACTGAAAGCATATACACTTAAACAGGGTGACCAGAAATGAGTGATACTCACATGGCAAAGAATAAAACTTTTCATACTAATGCTACCAACCTTTTACTTCAGATTCAATTTAAACAAAAGTTAATAAAATTTAACGAAAAAAGTTTATAAACTGGCAAAAGAAGTTTATAATCAATTGCTTCAGAGTGAAATTGAGCAATGCTGTCCAGATCAGCACAAAAAAGGGATAGTGTGGAGAACAAGCCGGCAAGCTTGCTTGTTGTCCATGGGCAAAGCACTTAACGGGACGCCTCCACCTTTATGTGGCAGACAGGTGGCCCACTCGTACTTCACCGGGTTACAACTGTGAAGTTGCTAACCCAACATGTCGCACAAGGCGACTCTTGGGTATCCACTAGTGGCAGTGCACCTTGTTGGTGGTGGGGCTACCAGTCACTCATGACTGGTTCGAAATGGGCTGCCATCTTTCTCCTAGCCTAATTTCAATTAGGTTGACGGTATGAACCTGAATTGGCGTTCGTGCCGTACCTCCATCCCGAGGAAGAAGGGGGGTAACCACAAACAAAGAAGTTTATGAAAAAGGTCTTGGACGACTGAGCAAACGACGTTTAGCGTTGAGACTTATCTTGAGAGAAAGTCCTATAACAACTGCGCAGGCAAAATTTCGCAAGCGACTTGATTTCAACCATTTTCCAGACAAATCGATGATTTTCAGATGGGTTAAGTTCAAGAGCAAGGGAACGGTGCTGAAACTGAGTGCAAGAAGTGAACAGGTTACAACTGGGAGGCACTTGAGTGTCAGGGTTACGAGAAATGTTGATGCTGTCCGTGCCAGGGTCGGTCGCAGCCCCAGAAAGTCTAACCGAAGACGCAGCCAGGAATGTATGGAGGCCATCTTGAACATATTTTTGAACGCGAGTAAATAACAGAACTGTTGATGTCACGAAGTCAAAACTTACAGAACTGAACTGTCATAGCTTAAAATAAATTTTGAGTAAAAATTGTGTAACATCTATCAACCACTGTGGATGAGCACTTGTATGGGCATCACTCATTTCAAGTCACCCTGTATCTACCACATAGCTTACCTTGTCATTCATTCTATTCATTTGTTCGTTGAAGTTTTTCGGTGCTGCCCGTTGATGGTTGCACAACACCGCCACCGCGCGGTTGGCGCGGTTGTAAGAAAGCATCTTGGAAGCTACTTTATCATCATCAGCTGCAAGGTAAAAAAAAGGATGAGAGTTCGCTTTGCCGTTAAGTGGGGTAGCATAAGCAACTTACGATCTGTCAGTTCTTTGAGCTGATTTTGCAGCGTAATGGAAGCGTTGTATGTTCTGAAAACTTTAGCGGTGAGACCGTCCATCAGGGAAGTAAGATACTTATTCAGAATGCTCGTCTGTGAAGAGATTGTTGTCCATAAAGCAGACTTTCAAAGCACGAATGGGCAAACCGCGTGAAATCAGCACAAAACTTATCGGTCTTTTTTGCAGCACCTTTTCGAGCATGCGCAACAATTCAAGTCAAAGGTCGAAATGCAATGCACTTGGAAAGAATATCATTTAACGTTCAAGACATGGATTATAATGCTGAGAGTAAGCTAATGTGATGAAATATACGAACATAATCTTAGGGCCCCTCGTTTAGCCTAGAGCGCAATAGACTAGCTGTCCACATCAGATCAGGTACAAATCAGAGTCATTGCACTACAGTTCCAGTAATTTACTTAAAGATAGGTTTTAATCCTGTGCTAGCGCATTCTTGTATAAGCAGTGAAAATTACTAACGGTAGAATAGCAGTAGCATATCGTTTTTCACTTTAATATTGATGTTCGGCAAATAGCGCGATTTTAAAAAATACATCTGCTAAACATCCACATATACTGAATCTTTTCACTCTGTAAGCATAAACAAATTTTTTAAAGGTAAGACATACATTTAACCGGTCAAACAAGTCATCTGAATCATCCTTGTTTTCAGTAAACAGTACGAGGTTTTTGAAAACCTAAAAAATAAAAATAATTACGCCCTTAAATTTGTGATGCGACAACCTCTATGCTGGCGACTCGGCAGAAGAGAGCTACACGAGTACGTAGGGTGGTCGGAACGCTCAAAGCAAGTTTAGGTCAAGTCATACCCATAAACAGTAGCAAGACTGGTAGCACTTATAGTGTCAAAAGCAACTCAAAATGAGTTTGAAAGTAGTAAATTAATCTCACGATGGCCACGTGTTTTCCCGTACTTCACCAGGTTGGAATTGTGAAGATGCTTACCCAGCATGTCGTAAGAGGCGACTCCTGGGTACCCACCAATGGCAGTCCGCCTTGTTGGTGGTGGGGCTACCAGTCTGTAATTTGCATTCATGACTGTTCGAAATGGGCCCGGCTGCCTAGCCTAATTCAGTTAGGGTGACGGCGTGAACCTGGATTTTCGTTCGTGCCATACCTCCATCCCGAGGAAGAGGAGGGGTAAACCAACCAACCAACCAACGAAAATGTCCACGTGTCGTTGTGACCTTGGCAAATTCGCCTCGTGATGATTTCCTCAACCCAGCTTCTTAAAAAGCAGCAAATCTATCAAAACACCAAGCAATTCAAACGGAATGCTGATACTTTGAAACCTCGAAGATCTGGAAAACTGTTTAATGCTTAGCCCTGCAATCGCTATCCTCGAGAATAAAAATGCTACAACATACAAATGACTAAATAAAAACCTACCTGTTTTAAGACAGGAACTTTATTATAATAACGAATAGAGTCCTTTCCGAGGAAGTCAAACTCAACCACGTAGTCTTGGTCTCCAAGATGCTTGTGCAGTTTAATATGTTCGCATCGTAGCGAACAACAACCAACAGTATCGGCTGATTCGCCGTCTTCCTTCTCATTTCCAGCTCTTAGTGCCAACTAAAAAGCAAATGTTGAATGCGTTGATCCAGGCTTTTAATGCAAGCGTAGTAAGCCGGTGCTAATAATTGAAAATACGCTCATGCTCGCGCTTTCAATGCCAAGCCAGAGCCAGCAAAGCTTCCGCTTTGCTTTGCGCCCTTGGAAATGGCACTTGAAGGGTTTTTCTCCAGCAGTTGTTGTTCGCAGTTGAAATTCACTTTGCTGGATGCTGTTATCTCCAAAGCAGATCGGAACACAAGTTGTTTAACAATTTTGAACACATTTTCTTGTGTCTGAGAAGATAGCCTTTACTGGGCGTAGTTCCTCAAACGAGGTGGTGATAAAGCAGCATCTAACACTTCACCATTGATGCGATTAGTTTACCTTGTCAATAAAGTAAAGGGCGACGGCCCGCTGCCGAACCATCATTGCAGAGTTTTTCAAATCTCGCATGTAACCTTCGCGTATGTTATCGACGCGTGACTTCAACTTGCGCGCTACTTCATATTTTTGCCAGTCTTTTTCGCCCTGAACAACAACGAGCGACTTATGCGGTCGACTATTGCCAAAGCGAAATTAAATTTGGTTGAGTGTAGCCAAGCAATTAGTGCTTTTAAACACCTACCAATGACAGACCGATTCGGAAGAGCCACCAGTCTACTGATAATAAACGGTTCGAAAAGATCTGCCGCTTTCTCAGACTCTTCATGCCGTTCTGATTTGTCGATTAGCTCTACGGCTACTGTGACTTCATGTAATAATATTTCAGCGAAACAAACAAATGACAACGGCGCTGTAAGCAGCATGAAATAATGGCTTGTGCGGTCAAACCTAAAGAGCTATTTTTACAACACTGACACGAAAAGGTTTATCGATGACGGCAATCAAACTTTCTGTTTATGTACAGGTACAAAGAGTTTTGACTTAACTTTTACATTGCTTTTCACTAGCTTACTCGACACATTGGCGGCGTATTCCGCTTCCTACAGCTGAAAAAAGCTCACAATGAGCCTACACACTTGTAGTGCGAAAGCGGAAACAGACAGCAAAAATAAAAACAAATTTGAACTTATCATTCTCTATGTATTTAAACTTAACCTTGACTCTTGAATTAGGGTTGAGCATGATGTACTTGACACCACCTTGTATGTTCTCCGTCCACGATACCAACCACGTGACTGTGTTGTCGTGTCGCACTTCCTTCCACCGATGACCGTCGGGAGGCTTGGGAATCACGGAGTCGCTGAAAAAAAGTATTGATTAATAAAACGGTAATGACCGTAAAAGGAATAAAAATGTGACCATGAATCAGTGCCGTGCCAGGTAGCTCAATCGCTGGCCAGATGAATAAACGAACCCTTATCGCCACGACAACCAAGAGTATCACAATGACAACCAGCTGATGGTTAATCTCATTCGCTAATGGAAACGAAGTTTTATGCGCTACCAACGCCATAATCACAGCAGTTTGATTAATGACACCTAGTATCTAAAACAGAGGCATCCAGCCCGTGGCCGGCGGATAAACTTTGGGTGACCCAAACGATATGTCATAAGATCTTTTTAACCTAAAAGAGCTTTTTAACTTTTTGAGATGTACCCCCTTTTGGCAGTGTCAAAAAAAAGCAGTACCCTTCCTTTAATAAGCGAAACATTTTTTTGGAGATGATACTGTTGCCTGCAATCGTCATTTTCCTACATTTTCTCTTCAAAACAACATCAAGACCTTTTTTTTGGATATAAATTTCTTCGAAGTGGTCATCATTTGTTCTCAATAACAGCATAAATTCCCTTTTTTTATGGCAGTTTGTTTATTTAAAGGGTTCATTACAAATTTTCAAGAGGAAACTACAGGATAGTGGCAACGCACCCCTTTTATACCGTCCACGTCATCCAGTTTAGAACCCCCCGCCTAAACTAAACTGAAATTAGCAATCGATTTCCATACACAAATTATAAATTAGCAACTAATACCCATACATAATCTTTAAGACAGATCGTCACGAGATTGGCAGAACAAGAGATAAAATACTCTATGAAAAAAGCCGTATTTTAGTATTTTACTGCTGTCATTTTTTTGACTGCCATGAAAAGAATTCTACGGAATATCGGGAATGCATTTATCGTTTGCTTTCAAACTGTCTGGGGTAGGGATGAACAGCCCTTTCGCTTTTTTTCGACTGCATCACTGACTCAATTTCATGAAAGACTGCAAGTAATTTCCAGTCATGTTTTGGGACGTTACAATCCGCGTCGTCATGTTTCATCGTTTCCACAAAATCATTTGTTATTTTTACTGTTTTTTTCGATTTTACGTTTCCGCAAGCACAGACGAGCTGATCGAGTGCATGTCTGCCGCTGCACATTCGATTTTGAGCCAGACTTTTCGTTGAACCACAGCAGAACTTTAAATTTCGAAAGCCCTTCTTGACGAATACCAATTGTGCTTATATAAAATTTCAAACTCCAGGGCTTTTATTTTGAAGTCTGGATGGAACAATCACCATAATATCAAGGCGGGAAAAAGAATAATACACAATAAGATTGAAATTAAAGTATGAAGGCTTTCTCTGCTTTTGCAACCTGTTGTGAGTGTAGTGAAAACTAGAACATAATCTCTGTAAGGTGGTCAGCGAAATAATTCACATGCATTCTGCCATAAAAGTTGGCACACTGATCTAGAACCATTTTAAAGCACTGACATCGTACCGGCTGCAATTAATTATAATATCTTCTGGATTAAGTCTTTTCTTTAGTCTTCCCATCTTAGGATGGTTTCCTCTTCCACGGAACAAACCAGGAGGTTCCAGACGAAAATTTCCGATCTTTTCTCGATGTCCATCCCAGTTACAAAATCCATACACTTCTATCAGTTTTTCGTTGTCTTCTTTCTCTCTCTGCATGAGATATATGCTAAGCCAATCAGAACATCAATTGGATGTTAAGTCTTCCTTTTATCTAAAACCTAGGTTTTGAGACGCGCCCTCTTTGCCAAGATAAACAGAAATTTGCACCCTCTTTGGTGAGATCAACAAAAACTCATGCCCCCCTTATTATTTGACCACCTTTTATCTTTTGGATTGACGGCCAGATTTCTGAACATTATTTATATTTGCTCTCGAAAGTAACATGAAGCCCTTTTTCTTTTTTGGAGATCGACTATGTTAAAGCGCCACGTTTTCAATTTTTTTTCATTAACTTCAAGATGACTATGAAGCGGTGGCCTCGTGGCCTCCCTAGTAAACTCCCACGCCCCAGTTAAAAAAAAACCCTGATCTGAAACATGGTTTCACAAGGTACGGGGTCAGAACGCTCTGTTATCAAATGCTTAGGTTCACACTTCAAGGTAACTGGTGCCCATAGTCGGTTCATTTCCACTTGAAATACTGTCCTTGACAAACTGCCATCGTTCTCATTTAGGGCTACATTTCGATTATGCGGATGCCATATATTTTAAATTCATCTTGTTTAATCCCATAGTCAATCCAACACCAAACGACATCACGCATCGACAAAATGAAGACGGCAGTGTATAGTTTAGTCTCAGAAGTTGCATTTCATCACTAACGACACTCGGCTAGCTCTGTATCATATCATACCTGTTTCTCTTCCTTCGACCTTGCTTTTCGTTCTTCCGACTTCTCTTTAAAATAAGCATGAACTGCTCTGAAGTCACATTTGCCAAGGTCTTGAATGGCACTTCGCTCTTCTTTAGTCATAGACTGTAACACAAGAACTGCTAAAAACTGAGGCATTTGCCAAAATACACAGATTCAAACCACCAGATCTTACAAATAATACACAAGGAACTGAGATAGTCCTAAAATCAAAGTTTCTAGATTTTATCTCCAATCACAGAGTGTCTCTACTGTTGTTTAAGACACAAATTGTATTATCTACTCTTCGAAGCCATCTATCTGCAGAGCTTGCTAAGCGCATTCTTACCACAAGGACTGCCACAACGCAAGAGAAAATGACCGAAAATGTTTCGTTTGTCAAAATAACTACACAGGAAAAAGCTCACGATTGTGATCTTGTACTTAATTTTCGCTTTAGTAACGGTTTAAACTCTAGCACCAATGTCAGATGCAAAACGGCTTCCAAATAGCTATTAAATTTCGACAACTCTTTTCTGCAGTTTGCAGACAAGACAACTAACTGTATCGAATCACAGATATCAACAATCGAACAAGATGGCTACCTTTCTCCAATCCATGAAGAAGTTTTTGTTGAAATCGTCTTTCGTAACATAGTCGTGATCAAGCATTTTGGCATAGAAAGTCATGATTTCTTCGGCTTCGGGCTGCAGTGTCATAGTTTTACCTGCAAGTGAAACAGACTCAAAATGGCCTATCGTTCGACATGTGAAAAACAAGATTAAATAAAACCTTTATCACATATTGTCAAGAAAAGACCTTATGTGCTGAGACATTGAATAATATTCATGTTTGTTTGTTGTGATTACCCCTCTTCTTCCTCGGGATGGAGGTACGGCACGAACGCCAATTCAGGTTCATACCGTCAATCTAATTGAAATTAGGCTAGGAGAAAGATCGCAGCCCATTTTGAACCAGTCATGAGTGACTGGTAGCCCCACCACCAACAAGGCAGACTGCCACTGGTGGGTGCCCAAGAGTCGCCTTGTGCGACATTTTGGGTGAGCAACTTCACAATTGTAACCCGGTGAAGTACGGGTGGGCCACCTGTCTGCCACAAAGACGGAGGCGTCCCGTTAAGTGCTTTGCCCAAGGACACAACAAGCAAGCTTGCCGGCTTGTTCTCCACACTATCCCTTTTTTGTGCTGAGCGCCAAGCAAGGAAGCTGTGAATACCAGTTTTTAAAGTCTTTTGGTATGACTCGACAAAGGGAATGAAACCCAGGCCTACCGACTGCGAAGCGGACGCTCTCACCACTCTCACCAGTTACGAGGAATAATATTCCTCGTAACAGCAAATCACTACTTTTTGTTAAAAGCACCAGCAGCGTAAAAATTTTTATTAATTTTTTTTATAACAATTTGATTGCCATAATCATATAGCTGTTTTGAAAATGCTAATAGTTTGGTCACAATATCTTAGTTATTAGTACTGTTTAGCGCCGTTGCTATTTGTTTGCTATTCGAAGTAAAATCAATACTTCAAGCCATAAGAACCCAAATTTAAGCAATTGGTCTACTAGAGCCACTCACAAGCTCTTTGAAGGGTACGCAATACGCTTCTACTGAGCTATTAGGAATGAACACAAAATTTCAATAACAGCTAAAGTAAAATCAAAAGCTGAAAATCATTATTTACAAAAACACATTTCGAGTTTAAGATTGTAGCAACGCAATACACTTAATAACTCTAAGAATGCCTGTAAAGAAAATTGCAGCTCAGTAGCAGGTAACCTTTTCCTAAAAATAGACTTTTGAGATCTTTTAATTAGACCGATGTGAGAGATACAGTCTGAGACAAAAGAACCGCAGAAAAAAGCATTATAAAACTCGTTCACAATAGGTGTGTTGAATGCAGTTAATTGTCTCACAAATTACCTGAAAGCAGCTTCTTGATGTTACAATAAGACTATTCAAATGCTATTTTTATTTTAAAAAATTAACCCAGCATTGAATTGCGACAGTATTTTGCAACTAGTAAGGTGTTTTTTTCAAGACTTATCAGTCTCCAAGACAACGGCAAGAAAATCAACTTTAAAAGGGATGCGGCTGGCTGTTGTAATGCAGCAGGTTATTTAAAACGTCAGATCAGAGTAGAATAGACTGCAATAAGAAATTTTTGCACAATGTTATAGAAAGAAAAATTTAGAAAGTACAGTATTGTGATAATCCGAAGCCTGGCAAGCCCCGAAAAACAAGCCAAAGAAATGACAACACGATAAAGAAAGTTGCCAAGCGTTCACCACCAGTACCACCTCTAAAATTCACACAGCATTGCTTAAAAAAGGTACTATTATTTGTAATAAAGACAATACGTCGGTGCCTCTGCCAAGAGCTCCAACACCAAGACTGAGTGATACAAAAATTCCAAAGATTTGGCTTTTGCTAGTAAGCATGTCAGTTAAAACCTCGAAAAATAGGCCAACCAAAGTCGTCTTTTCAGATGAATCAACAGTGCAACAGTTTTCTGTAAGGCAACGCCATGTTTGAAAGCCACAAGGTAAACACAACAACGATCGCTACCTTGTTGCTACTGTTGAAAACATCTTATAAGTGTTATGATGTTGGGTGCTATGTCTACTAAGGAACAGCTGGTTAGTACTTTCTTCCTTGTTATATAACGGTGATTGATTCAAAAGAGAAAGTAGAAATTTATGCGGAAGTGCATCAGCGCGATACATTCAAGCATGATGGCACACCACGTCTCAGATAAAAGGGGGTGAAAGTTCTTGCTTGGCTTGAGAACAGTCCCGATCTAAATCCCAACTAAAATTTTTAAATTTAAAGGAAAGAACAGGGTTGGATACAAGCATCAAAATAGTCTAAATAATCTCAAAGATGCCACTAAAAACGTCGGATCAAGGAAGTTAGGTCTAGTCTTTGCATGCGCCGATTGACAACACCAGGGCAGTAGTAAGCAGTTATTGCAAATCGAGGATGACACACAATAAATATTGAGTTTTTTTGTAAATTTGTGTACTGTAAAAAATACTTCTACATAAATACTTTTTTGTTTGAAATCCCCTAGATTACTAGTTGATTTATAGCTAGAGATGGCAATTTAAACTTCTAAATTTATGAAAATGGCAAGGGGTCCAGTTCTTTTTAACTAGCTTAAATTGGTCTTTGGTTTCGACTTCATGATTCAGATCCTCTGCATTTGTTACTCTGAATAGCCCATCTCCTTATTTGTATCTTTTAAAGTTCGCAACCACTGTTTAGTAATCATTGCAGCGAAACTACCATCAACAAATGCAGTGTTGTTTACTACAATCAATGCTGGCGATCCGGTTCAAGCCTACCAGGTTTTACTGGAGAATCTACGTTACCAATTGATAGTTCATCTCTTGACGTGATATGCGATAACTATCGTTTACAATTTTTTATTTGGCAATGAGATTTTGGTACAACAAAATGTTATTCAATTTTTTCTGTTACAATTTATCTCGTACTACTAATGTGCGGTTTTCTCCATGGCACTTAAGCGTAGAGCATAGTTACGTTTGAGTTGCTGTCGGTTGAATTCTATGCAAACAACCAGTACCGTACCTTCATATTTGAAGTGGATATGTTTTGGCAATGGTTCATACGGGGGTGGAAATACTGGACCTTTGTGTTCCAGAAATTTCCATCTCACACCATCCTTGTGCTGAATACCGCCTTCCTCCCACCATTTCCATCTTTTATCCTCTTCCTCCTCTTTCTTCGCTCTCTGTAATGATGCATGAAACGTTTGTTGTGTGTCAGGTCGCTAAAGCCAGTGCAAAAAGCTTTTCGCAAGCACTGATTAGTGTAAGCCAATTGTAAAACGAAACGAGCTAAAGTAAACACGTTCCCAGCATTAAACAATTCCAACAACAGCAAATCAATTTAGTTTGCTTGCATAACGATAGATCCAATGCACTCCTTCGTTACAAAAGCTTAAATAGTAGAATACAAACATAAATACAATCACTCAAATCACGTTTTCAGCGCTAGGACATGCCGTTTATACATTAGGTCAAATTTTTAGCTGCGTCGGAAGCAGATATAATGAGCAGGCATCCAGCAACAAGCAATCTTTAGTTTACATATCTAACTAAAATTTTTAAATTGCCGGTTGTTTAAAAAACCGAGAAGAATCTAAAGCAGTCCCGGAATTTCGAAAAAAAATGAAAATTTTAATTATCGCACGCAAGAAGCAAAAAATCTAAAATTAAAACGGCAAAATTGCACGAAAGCTTGATTTCTTCACTTTTACTATAACTGCGAAAAAAGCTCAGAGCATTGACAGATTTGTCGCTTAACGGTGAGCAAATTTTAGTAATCCACAAGCCAGCAAACAGAAAAAGCATCTTCTGCTTGAACTGAGGTTGCTGGAATGTTCAGTTTAGCTTTGCGAAGCTTTTCTTATTCAGTTGCTCTTTTTAACGCGAAAACTAAAACGAAACTTCAAGCAATATTTTTGTTTGGTGATAAAATGATTATGTCACCAATGATGGCTTACCATCCGCAAAATAACGGGAATTTTGTTGGTAAAATCTTGTAACAAAAATACAAAAAAGCACCAATTCCGCAGATCCTGGCTTTTAAGCCCAACTAGCAACGTAGTCATACCTTTGCTTTGACAGGTGAGCCGTTTTCATTCTTCTTTCTCTACAATACATTTCATGTTAGACCGATTGACATCAAATATGACAAATAAAATATTACATACGTCACCATCTGCTTTTCTTTTTTCTACTTTCTTTTCTTTTTTAACACTCTTCTTCATTCTAGCAAAATAATTATACTTCAATTCACAATGACATCTTGATGCAACCCAAATCAACAGAGAATTGCGGGAGACTGCAGAGCAAGCTTTTTCTAATCATAAGCCATGAATATCAACAGCCAGCGAAGCTTCAGTGACCAACTAAAGCCTGTTTCCACAGTACAGTGCATACTTTGCCAGCATACTAAAAGTATTTTTTTGTTTGTTTGTTTTGGCAAAAAAGCTTTGAACTAAATCCAGGTGAAAATACTTGCAAAATTATTGCCTTTCTGAAACGAGCAAACCTACAAGTTTCCGACGTTTCGATGCCAAACAAACTTTTTTATTGCATTGCATTTTTAGTCTGTGCACTGATATAAGATAAGAAGTCTGGCTGCCAAAACGTTGGCGATTTGAAGTTCTATTTTAGAATAGACGCTCGTTTGCGGTAGCATTCTTGGATCAATTTGTAAAGAGGACAAGGGAAACCGACACTTGAAATACAAACACAATGAGCCTCAAAATGCAAGATGTATGGAGCTGAGACAGACTACAATTTCAAGACATCACAATAACAATAAGCAATAAACTTACGCTTTTAAAGGCTCTTCGTCCTGAAAATTGTCTGGCTCTGTCTTGATCTAAATAACGAAAACTTAGTACTGTGCCATTCTTTTCGTAGGTATATGAACTTTTCTTAGCTAAATAGTTACATACTATACTTACTTTTTCGTGTTTAATGTGTTTGTGATTTCTCTCCCCGCTGAAAATAAAAATGTTTTAGTCAATACTTCAAAAACAAAGATTTAAACGTCACATTTCAACTGTTGCTTATGTTGATTTCTTCAATATTAGTTGATCGTGTCATCGTGAAGAATACAAAATATCGATTTGTTTGACTTAGAAGGGACATGCAACATTTAACTTGTAATGCAATGCAAATATACATGGCATGCACGACTTTTTGTGCCCTAGGCCATCAAACATTTGTTGTCGCTACTTAAAGCTTGCAATATACTCTACATGAAGCCTGAAAGTCTTCATAGCCTGATATAAAAATACATCTCAAAATTTGTTTTTCGTGCTTTTTGAAGCAAACGTAAAATTCATAGTCATGCACAGCTTTGTATCATTTGTTAGATAACACTGTGCAAAGTAAATTTAGAAAAAGTCTTTAAACATCTCGTTTACCTTCCACTTTCTCTATGCTCCCTTTTTATCCTAATAGGTCGTCCATCCGCATCTAGTTTAGGCTTTCCATCCGGCCCCAGAACATATTTCTTTTTATGCTAAAATCAATTAAACTCTTTATACCAACTATACTTCCTTTAGTTTACTTAATTTTAGTAGAAACAATAGTTCTAGTTGTCACCAGCATAACACCACTAAGCATTATCACAAAATGTTTGCCAGTAAGCTAATAAGCTTAAAAGCCAATCGCAGACAATTACATTGTGTTTATTTCTTTCGAATCTGTTGAGAAAAAAAAGATAGCAGTAGTTGCATTTTCCTTCTACAAAATGAACACTGTGCAAATGTACTCTTGCTTTCACGTTTTGTGAGGAGAACTTGTAGCCATTTTCATCAATGAGAAGAATGCGAACAAATGACCTTGTACCAAAAATTAGGAGAAATTATAGTACAAAGCTACACTAATACACAACAATCAAAAGTGAATATTGGGCTGTCTTTTTTGTTGCTAAGACTATCAGTGTGGTCATTGACGCTGAGCTATTATTGTTCAACTGATTTATCATAAACAATGACTAGCAACGTAACATAGTAAAATGGAGTGCCGTCTTAAATGGCGACTAGTATCAGACTGTGGCCAAACAGCAATGCGTTCAACATTTGTAACGGCACTGCTATCAGAGAAATACTGTATCGTGAATTTTGGTCCACTGGTAACAAGAAATACATGCTGATATTGTGCTAGGACTCCGTTGATTACGACAATTAACGAACTACCTTATGGTGCTTTTCTTTGTGGTGATGCTCCACCCCATTCTGCGGAGATTCCATTTAATTATCGCAGTTCTAAAATTCATGAGCAATTATTATTTAAATAGTAAGCAAAATAAAAGGTCAAAATGTTAATAAAGAGTGTAGTGTTAGGTAAAAGCGACAGCTTGTAATCACAATGCAATGATATACTACTAATTAGCTCAAATAAAGGTTAAATCTCAAAAAAATATTATAAACAGGCTACCAAACACTTCAGTATAGGTCATAGACAAGTCCTAATTCATTTACCCGTAAAAATAGGTAGGAGACAACAGTCGTGTGACAAGGCGCATTAGAAACTGGGCATAAAGATATGAGCATAGAGCAATGAACAACTGCAACGAAGACATGGGTGTTGAGTAATTAGGTGTGGGTGAAAAGCGAAAATGAAAAGTACTCAAGGCTACTACAGTGAATAAGTTAACCACAGAAGTTCCAACTAAAATTTTGACAGAATACAGTTTTATTAAGACAATTCTGTCCTCTTTATAGTAAAAAGGTGGGGAAGATGCTTTTTAATCCACCATCCCTCGATACATTCTTAAATATTCTTTCAATTCTTAGTGCATGAGTGTAAACAATGCGTTTTATCGTTATTATCAATCCGAAAAAAAAAACGATTCAAGCATTCCGTTTAAGCAAATCAGGAGAACTTTGAATTGCTCTTGCACACATTAATTAAACTAAAAGTACAAAACAGAAAAATGCCAATCGAACAGAGAAGAGAGTTCATTGCTCAAAGAATATCAAGCAAGACTAAAACGATGGTAAACACAATTAAATTAAAAACGAAGAGATGCAATTAAAAAAACTATTACACTAGATTAAGTACAATCAATGATGTTGTATTTAGCAACAAGAGATTGCAAATATTAATAAATCATGAAGTGCTTTTGTATTCCTAAACATTTTAGACACCTTTCTAATTGAGAGGTGCTGTCAAAATTTTAGACACATTTTTAATTGAGATGTGCTGTCAAAATTTTGAGGTTTTCAAGAACACTTGAGTGAAAAGAGATTGCAAAGTACTGACTTACGCAATGGTTCTCAGACTGGGAAGGGAATGTATTCAAAATAAAATCGTAAGGGGACTAAATCACCACAAAGTGAGTGGTGGTTGAAGCACAATGTCAATAAAAGTGATAGGGTTGAAGCAAAATTCTTGGTGGTTCCCATGCCAAACTCGCATTTTGAAAAACGCTTAATGCTTTTACTCATGAAAAAAAGACATTGCAAGAAAACTGACTAAAGCAGTCGCTCGCTGTAACTGCTTGGTGCTCTAAATTTAAGTTATCACCACCTAAATAGCTCAACTTTGCAAAAGTAAAGTTAACGTGCTAATGTGTGCATATGAATGATGAAAATTTATCAATTCAGTGAACACGAGATGAGTAGAAAGTGAAGAAAGCAAGACGGTAATGACACTAAAGTTGGTGACCCTAGAGAAACTAAAGCGTCGTCTCAATTTTTTTTTTAAATCTGAAGGCAGCTAGCAACACTAGCTGGCTAAATCTTTATCTTAAATTTCACTTTAAGATGAAAAAGGTTTACACTAAAAACTGTTGCATATCATTGAAAATAAAACAAAATAAGAACATCTCTTATAGATCATAACAAAAGCATTTTCTAGAGATGTAGTCTTTCACTAGTATGGCAGCCTTGGGACATCCTTAAGTTTTAAAGACATTTTTTCTCATTCAATTATTTGATTACCTAATAATGTGACTCTATTTGAGCTGCCCATAGCATATTTGATTTCGCCTATTTAGGAATGCGCTTTATTGCAATGTACAGGTGAGAACACTTAAAATAGCAGTGTTTCATTGTAAAACTACTTATATTATACATCATTTCAATGTAATATTTTGCATTACGTTCAGTATTTTGCTTGTTATATTATATCGAAATAGTTTCATCCCTCAAGCAGCATAGTTTCTTGTCCACTCAAAAAATACAGTTAGCAAAAGGATTGGCAATAACAAATTTAACTTTAAAGTTTTTCTTGCTTTTCAGTTTTTATTGCTTTGCACATGTTTCTGACAAAATTTCACCACAGCTATTGCATTGTCTTTTAGACTAGTAATATTACAATAAAGAAAAATGCAAATACCTTTTCAGACAACTGCTTGGTATCTAAAAATCAGCAATCGATCAAGTTCTTGAAAAGCAATTACAGGTTCTGAAGGAACAACTAAATCAGAAAAACAATAGTTTTTATTCATAACAATTCATTGCTTCACTTATTTCATCAAACGTGTTTTAAAGTTGTTTCAGCCATTAAAATGCAGTTATTCGTGTGATTAAGGCATTACTATTAAAAGGTAACCAGCATACATGCATAAATTTTTCAAATAAAGTTTGCATAACTACATTTGCATTTGAAAGCAATTAAAATTTATTTTAAAATGCAGGAAACTTTTTTTTTATAGTTAAATGTCAAAAAGTTTTCAAGAGAAACAAAAAAGCCAATGGACCAAACTATTAAGCTGCAATCAATGCAAGATATTGCATGTACCAAAGTCATGCGTTTGAAAGCAATTGAACAATTTTACTTCATCACACCATTTCCTTTGAGCACTAAACAGCTAACCCACAAATTTTTAAAAGTGTATCCTCTCAGCATTTGACAACTGTGCATGTGCCCAAAGAACTTGGCATAAGCCTTATCGGCCAAAGGCTGGCTGAAAAGATGTTATTCTTAAATGCATATAAATAAATATATAAAAGCCTGGTTTAGATTGAAATTAAAAAAATTTCATATCTATGATGGCAAAATTAGAATCATAAAAATTCATATTGCAATATAAAAAATAATGGAATCATGGAAATAGAAAAATTCATGCTCCAGTATGGAATTAATAAGTTACAGAAGTTTATACTGAAATATGAAATAACAAAACTGAAGAAAAACTACCACACAAATAAGTTTAAAAATGGCAGAATATACAAAGTCAATAAAAAATTTAAGAATATAATCACTAAATTGGATAAAATTGAATACATTAATAGAATTAAACCATGCACCTGGATACCAGCATTTAATAACAAAGGCAGTCTGAACATAAGAACATAGTAGGTATAAAACAAGCCTACTATGTCTGTTTACTACTACCAGATTTTTTGTAGCACAAGTTAATGCTTTTTTGTGTATTTGCATAAACCTGCTTTCACGTTTCAGTGTTGGTCATTTATTACTTGTGTCATTTATAGCTTAAATTTTAGTAAGATACTACAATTTTTTTAAAATCGTTTTTCAGGAAAATTGGCCAAGACAAGTGAAAACAATATCAGATGTATACAATCTGATTTTAAAGTTTTTGACAACAGTGCTTTACAGGGTAGAGTAAGTCAAACAACTTACAAATCAAGCTTATTTCTCAAGAAAGTCATTATTTTTTGCAAAGAGCAAAGCACAGTGCTTTTGATCCCAAGCACATGAGAAAACACACCTGGCCTAAATAAATCAAAAACAAACTTCTTGTTTAGAAACAGGTACTCTGACATCAAGTTGATGTGTGCCCAAATTAATCACACATTTTCCAAAAAATATCAGGCTACAAAGAACTACAAACATTGGCATAAATTCAGCACAATTTTTTGGTACTTTTTCATTTGTTACCCCAGGCTGCCATCTTGGATCAAATGCGACTAAAAATGCCATGGTTATGCAAGGTACTGGGACAAAGGCAGTGTACACTAGAGGGGACACCAGTATGTGAATGTACAGTGGAGTGTACATTGGGGTTGTGGCTCTGCCTGATAGATCTAAGATGGCAGTTCGGGGTAACAAACAAAAAAGCACATATGTTTTGGTATGTGGGACTAGGGACTTGGCATTAAACTTGGGCAATCCTTAAGTTTAGTGTCAGAAACTCCTGCTCCTATGACAATAAATTTTTACTTGAGTCTCCGACACTAAAAGCTGGCGAGGCACTAAAAGAAAGGCAATGTACACTGGAGGGGCAGGCCCAGTATGTAAATGTACAGGGTAGTGTACACACTACTTACAATATTTATGATTGATCTTAAAGTAAGTGTTTTGATTACCATAAATTTTTACTTGAGTTTCCGATGCTAAACTTAAGGATTACCTTAAACTTGTTACCCAAAATGTGAGTTAAATCTTTAAAAGAATAGTGATGCATGCAGCATAATCAAGCAAGTATTTACATTCAAGGTAACATTTTGGTGGTCAAACTACAGTAGACAACACTAAAATACAAAAATTTATAAAAATTCATATTAAACATGAAATTACTAAACCACGAAAATTTATCTTAACAAATGGAATTACTCACAAACAGAAACATGAAAAAATTCATAGTATTAGCTACAGAAGGAAATTGCAGAAATGCAAAAATTTACAGAAGTCAATAAAAACTTTAAGTATAAACACCCAATTGGGTAAAATTAGATAATTGAGTCGGGTTGAACAAAGCATTTTCGCAAATTCACATATTTCTGAAATTTCCATAATTTAATTGGTGTTTTTACCATATTTCAGTAAGAATTTCTGCATTGCCGTCAATATCTGTATCATAGTGTAATCCACTACAGCTTTCTTTAACATTATTCATATGTCGTCTTTCATATGGGTGATTGTGGACTCAAAGATATTAAGGCCATTTTACAATCTCTTTAACCCTTTCACAGTCCAAGAGGTTTTTACTCAAACACTCATGTTTGTTATTACATTTAGAATTATCTTACAACAAAATGATTTATATGGCAAGTAGAGTGGAATGATATAAAAAACTTTGACACAATATAAAACTGTGCACTATACTGGTATGTGGCCCACCGGGCATATGAAGCATAACTTATTTGCAACACACTGTGAGGGTCACATGTGGTTCACAAATTTTTATTGAGTAAAACACTTAACATCATTACATTTTATTTGCCGAAGAAGTTAGTCTGCATTGTTGCAGCTAATACTCAAGAAAACATGCCATTTTGATCAGAAAGTTTTTTATTTAATTTATTTAATCACTCATTGCTTATAAATTAGACTTCAATCGATAACCCTTATCAGAGAAGCTCACCAACTTGGTAAAATTGCAAGAGGTTTCGATGACAAAAATAAACAGAAAAAGATGTAATGGGTGTTTTGCTAAAACGTCTAAAGCTTGTGGTCGTAGAGGCTGTGGCCAAAACAAAAAAAAGTATACACACAATGTGCTGAATGCAAAAAAGCATTTTGTTTAAAATGCTTTAACCAAACTCACTCCAAAAAATTAAACTAAATTTTTTGCTTTTATCGCCAAAAGTTTCTTTTATTTTGTTAGTGCCTCTTTTCTAGTTTTTGTTTGTGTTTAGAGAAAATCAGTTTTATTAAACATGCCATCATTATAATTATTTGGTTGTAAGCTTGTACAGGTAATCTTTCAAATAAAATGGAAATTTATATTTAACAGACATTAGCCCCATTAATTGTGCCCATGCAGATATTATGCATTTAATTTTTCAATTAAGTGAAATTTTACATTTGAAAATAAATTTCATTCAAAATCCTACATCATCAGTCAGGCGTACAGGCGTCACACACGATGCACACACATTATATTGAACCTGTACTGAATCGTCCCAATTAATGTAATGCTTTATACTCAAATGTCTTTAATTTTAAAGCCATTTGAAAAAGTATGCTTGTGTGCACCACATATGATTCGTGTGGTGCACGGGCAAGGGTTAAATCTTTATTCCTTACGTGTTTGATAAGTTACCATTGAAAAAGCTCTTTTTGTCAAGGTGTTCAAGTCACACTTTGGCTTGAAAACCTGCATTTGAAAACAACGTCTTTATAGTTACGGAGACAGACTTGATAGTTGTAATCGAAAATTTAAAGCCCATGCAGGTTACTTACAATTCACTTTTCTTCAACTAAATAATTTGAAATCGAAACACTCTTCTTTTAATTCAAATAAACAACTACCAACTAGAGCAAGCACTGGAAATTTCTTGACTTGATTTCTCCTTACACTATATGACTGCGCATGCGCGGAGTTAAGTACTTTCGTTGTAACGATTGCAGGGTGGTTAAAATTCAAGTTCCTGTCTATAGGAACTTTGATCTAATTTATCAGATTTTTAGAGTGCAGAGAGAAGACCTTGCTCCAGTTCAGAAAAAACTATTATAAAGTGAAAGACATAAACAGAAAAAACATATCAGTAATTTGAATATTAAGGACTAATACCTAAGCTCATTCCTATATTTAATAAGTATTAATCGCGTATAAAACTAGGTTCAAAACAAAAGGCAGCCGCCACTGTTTTGTGAAAAAATGATAAATATGTAACAAAAAGACAGATGCTGTTGCAACTCATTAAGCCAAACATCCTCTGTTTTCACAAAACAGCAACAAAGAGAAAAAAAAATCAATTAAAAGACAAGTTTAAGGCAATGCTTTTCGTAAGTAAACTTTGCTGAGGAAGATAAACATGAAACAAAAACAAGAAAAGCTGTCATAGTTTATGAAGCCAAATACCGTCTGTTTTCGCAAAACAGCAACACAGTGATAAAAAAAAAGTTGAAAGACATAAATAAGGCAATACTTTTTGAAAATTAACTTTGTTAAACAAAATCTAAAACGCCTTCTTTAAAACAATTATTTTGTTCTCGTGGAAAAAACTTAACAAATACCGTACTTGTAGACCTTGGGTAAACCAATTAAATTGAATGCACCATTAAAAAATTTTAACAAAAATTCTTCAAAAGACATTGAGACGTTTTAATATCAAAAAGTAGCCTACTTTTTGACATTTCTTTTTGAAGTTAAAATTCTATCATTAATTTCTAGGGTATGTTCGGGTAAGTTTGGTAATATGGCACCCTATATAGACAATTGTAGCATTCTCTTGCCCCTTTCAAAATATGTAATGTCTATCTACCTAATTGCAATGGCAACACTAGAAGTCATAAAAAAAAAGTGCATAGTAGACTGGTTGATTGCATTTATTAAGTTAGCATTTCTTCGCCTCATCTTGCATTTAACTAGTAAAAAAGTAAAGTAAACTGATAAATGACTACCAATACAAATACTCTTGTTTGGACCAGCTTCAATCAAATAGTATTTGACTGAAAGAAACGAAATCATAATTAAAGTTTTTGAACAACTGATTGGTCTTGACAAAGGGTGAGTTCTTCTCGATTCATTGAAATTATCACTTTGGTCATCCATGAACTTTTCACAGAGTTTCTGTCACTTTTGAAAACTTTTCTTGATTTTCTCCTTTGAAATGCTTCTCAGCTCCTTCGTCGAATTTTCATAATATCTTTTGAGATTGAAAACGCATTCTTTTCAGAGTTGTTTTTAATTGAGTGAAATCTAAAAATCACATGGTGCCAAGTGTGGAAAGTAAGGAGGCTTTCCAACAAGAGACATTCTGTTTAGATCATGATTTGCCAAATGTAGCAGGCCCTGTATAATCTTCTTATGGAGTTCATTTGACGTCAAAAGCTTGAAAATACATTTTGCCAACCCTCTAAGCAGGCACAAATCCTCAGTTGCAATGAAATGAATTAAACCTGTGCTTATTCTCGTATCCAAGACTATACCTCAAGCTGTAGAAAGACAATTTTCTAATGCTTTTTGACAAATCTATCAATCATCTCCTCCATTCGACCTTACATGACTTCTTTGTGCGTGCTCCGAATCCGCTGACGTTTGGCAATCTTTAAAGCAATTAAACAACTTTTTTTTTATCCAAGTTGGGTTTACGGCCTCCTTTTCAAAAACTCGTCGCATCTTTCTGAATTTTTCGGTTTGACTATCGCCAAGCTTTCGGCAAAACACAATGCCATACTTTTGATTGATGGGTTTTGTAAAAGCAATAAAATATGCTTAAATTAAAAAAATTGACAAGCACGTATTATAAGCTAGCATTGAAAGCTTAGGAGAAAGAATGACGTGACTGGCTGTCTTAAAAGGATTTACACATGCGTGGTAATAGTGGTATCACAGTGTGTTAACAGATTGGTTTGTGTGGCATTATTTTTGGTGAAACGAAGAAAAGATCCAATTCTTTTTTAACAGACCTCGTTTAGGCAATATTAATTAGTTTGTTAGTTAGTTAATGAGTACGTTTATTTATATCCAGCAAAACATGCGCTAAGCAAAAGAACACGTCAAAGCAACGGTGTACGTTAAGACGCACAACTTTTAATTTGTAAAACTTATAACAAATCAAATTAGCTTTTGCTGCGTGCGCTTGAAAGAATAGAAAAAGAAAAACTAATTTTGTACACGCCTACCTTATTTACACGCACTAGCTTTTGACTGCTATTGCAAAAAGTAAAATGTTGAAAATGTGTTGGTGGATGGTGTCCGAAAACCAGAACTGCCAAGATGGTGATGAGGCAAGAGTTTCATACAAAGAAATATTGTTGAAAATAATCGGCATTGGGTGGCAAATAAAACCTAATTTTTGTGGTGGCCTGAGAGGGAGGAGAAATGTTCATGTTTCTTAACATTGCAATTAAGATTGGGACAATCAAAATCGGCAATAAAATAAAAACTCCAAAAACTATTATCTACAAACTAGCAAAATATACTTCAATTTTATTGTTAGCACCCGTATACTACTTAGTTGATTAAAGCAATGTTTATAATAGGAACGTGTTTAGTCCTCTATGAAATCCCTTAATTCGTGTAATGTTTTTGATTAAATCAGGTATTTTATTCCAAATTAAAGATCCTTTATACTTAAAAGACTGTGTGGTTATATTAACCGACAGTATTTTGGAAAAGCATTTGAACCATTTCTAATTTTTCTGGTATTGCTTTCTAAAACCGATTTGGTGCTTTCTTATTGTTTGTGTTTGACTACTTAATTAAAATGTTTCGATGAAAAATAAGTCCAAATACACAAGTTATCAAAATGTCGGTACAGAAAGTTTGCGATCTCAAATTTAAATAATCGTCTAACTAGCATTATTTTGTTTTCTTTCATTATGTAAATAACAGATGCCCTTTTAAAGCGGGATGCACACTACAAGCGTCTGCGGGTCAGCACGGGAAATCCCCACAACGCTTGCGGGGTGCGGTTCGCCATGGCTGCTATGCACCCATACTAATTGCCTGTGGTTACCAAGGGAGACATGAAACTTCGTTTTGAAGAAAAACACCTGTGAATTTGGCAGTTGTTTACTGAGTATCGTAGATTTCAAAACTTTAAAACGTTTTTTGAGTGAATCTTATTTTGCGTTTCAGATTTGATGATACGGTAACTAATGGTTATGATTTAGATTAATCGATCCTATCAAGCCAAGCTAAAAATAATAATCTTAAATGCTTTCATTGTTTCGCTTGCTAAACGAAATTGCAGAAAATTGTGATTATACCTGATAAAGCTTGCTAACTGTACATCGGGACCCACATACAAACAAATTTATGGACATGATAAAGACTCGAAATAGTTTTTGAAATTAGGTTTATCTGAAAAGAAGTTTACTAAACAAAAGCTTTGAAAATTCTCCAAATGAAACAGAAACTACCTTGACCTCATCTTTTTTCTCATATTTTCACTGCAAAACTGACTTTTTATAGCCTCCTGTAAAAACAAAAGACAAATTGGTAATTTCTTGCCGAACTATCACATTGTAAATAATCTCAAAACTGTAGGCCTACGATCTTCAGCAGGTAGCCTATTTGAAATAACCTGAAATCTACAAAGTGTCAATGAAAAACGAATATACTGTATTTGTAAGCAAAAGTAAACAGAAACAGAGAACAAACCATAAAAACACAAGTTGAAGCATTTGTATAAAAAAAAAACTGGGAACACGAAATAAGGAGGTGACATCAGCACTACAAAGAGAGTACGAAAACACCCCCAATTTCTGGAGTGAGCATAGGCGTAACGTTTTGTTTCATATGAGATGAGATGAAAGCAATAGAATACCAATGCAAAAACATGATGTTTAAAAAAATTTTGTACTTTTTATTTTTGGAAATTGCTTAAAGTTGGTTCTCCTAGGAACAAGCTGCATCTAGTTCTAAGTTAAAATTTAGCGTTTTTAGTGGTGTAAAGCAAAGTTAAAGTGGGGCAACCCCTTAGCAACGTCCATAGCAATAAACAAGCTAATTTAAGTCAACGCAGTAATTGCATGAACAAGCCCAATGAGCCTAGAAACTACACACAGAACAGTAGCAACTACATAAAAATGTGTATTGGCAACTTCCTAAAAAATACATGGAATATACACATACACGGACGCAGGAACAGTTGCGTAAAACAGCACAACAATTGCTACAAAAATGCAGTAAAGTAACTATTACAGAAAATGTACAAGTTTGGCCAATCTAAGAATTTTGTAAGGTTTGATATAAAAAAATTTGAAACAAGTATAAGCGATTGAAAACACTGTAGTAACTACTTATGATAGCTGAGGGGTTGGTTCATAAGTTACAGTATAAATCGAGACGCAATTTTGACACAATAAATGAATTTCAAACATGGAATTTCAACGCTCAAAAATATTTATCACCATTGGAAACACCACAAGGTGGCAGCATATTTGACTTGCCCTGTTATCGAAAAATATTTTAAACCCGACTTATGCTCGTTAATTAATCAAGCAATGAACAAAATGGTGTAGCCATCAATCTTTTGGTGTGTCAAGCTGTGTCAAGCTTTGGAATTTTCAAATGAAAATGTACAGTTATAATCTCATGATGCTGTAATACATTGCAGCAAAGGCTAGTTTGGATAACTAACAATTGCTACTTACAAAACTATAAATCCTTGTGCTCGCTTCCTTTTATCAAAAATCTAGCAAGCGAATGAATCCAATTTTTTATTAATGAACTGAGGAAAACAGAACAAGTTAACCGAATTTTTGACTGACTTTAAAAATGAATTGAATTGACTTTAACTGAACTGAACTGCATTGTATTTTCACAACCACTTAAAAACAGAGTCAAATGATTTTAAAACAATTCCAAGACATGCTTAAAGCAAAACTAGAAACTTAAAATGTGCCCTAATTAACCAAACTGCGCAAACAAAGAAATCAACCAAAAGCGCTGAAAAGATAAGGTGATACAAGACAACTTAGACCAAAAAGAGTGTTAACATAAAAACCCGGTTCGAAACCGCTACATAGCAGCCCCCAGAGGTTTAGTACGGTAAGTACTTAACCTCGAAGACTGATGTAGTGAAAAAAATACAGGGTGGCCGAAAAGTCCCAGGACACTCTATTTTTAATATTTTAATGCTGTTAAATATGATTGTTTTAATATTCTAATGTTGTTAAAACAATTTATTTGATTTATTTTTTCAGGTTATTTAGGTTATTTCAGGTCATGACTGACATCAGTGTATTTACTGTTGAGGAGCGCTTAATTGCTGCTGTTTGGGTTCACGACCGCATCAGGAATGACATGACAATGGAAGATATTCGAAGTGCTTTCACAGAAAGATTTGGAAAGCCCGCGCCATCAAGAAGTAATCTGTACCTGTGGGAGAAGAAAGTTTTTGAAACAGGTAGCGTTCTGGATCAGGCAAGAAGTGGCAGGCCTGAAACACGAAAGGAAACGTGTGCTGGTGTTTAAGAATCACTGCAACAGTCCCCCAAGAAATCCACCAGAAAACGTTCTGCTGAACTTGGAATACCAAGGGCTACCATGATGGATCATATGAAAAAGGACTTGGGACTAAAAAAGGACTAAAAAAAGACCCAAAATACATGTATAGTGTCCTGGGACTTTTCGGCCACCCTGTACATAAAACTGACGAAAAAAGAAAACTGCATAGTTTAATTTACATATGAAAAATACACAAATTAAATTTAAGTATAAAAGTTACATGCAAGAACTATCAAGTTGCGTCTGTGAAATATAATGAACGAAATATTCAACACAGCTCAAGCTTGGAAACTACGATTAATTGATTATTCTTGATGGCAAATGAGGTACACGGTAGGCCATTGCAAGAAGTAAACAATGTAATCAATGAGCGTATGTGCACGGTAGCGGTAAATTAATTAACTCCCAGGATGAGGATTCCTTTCACTAATATGAAAGTAAGGTGAATAAGGAAAACATCAAGAATTTTCCTGGCAGAGCTCTAGCAGTGGTGAGGAAAACAAAGTCATTACCACCGCTAAACATTTGAGTGTTAAGGCCTTTAACACAAATATAAAGCCAGACAATATACATATAGTAAGAACCGCTGAACAACAAGATATTGAAATAGTAACAATGTCTTAAAAAATAGAAAACTAGCAGGGTACTGTATGCCTAAAAAAATCCAAAACATTCAATCAAGAAATCTAGCGGGTCGTCTAAAAACCCTACCACTGCGAGTAGTGATAGCCGAAGGAACGAACTATGAACATCGGCAGAAGATTCAGTCGAGACAGGTAAATGGGTTACTTCAAGATGGTCAATACTTACCTGCTTTAACTATCCTTCATTTCGATGGTAAAGACTTTGTCGGTACGCTTCACTACGTGATAAGAACCAGTATACTTAGCTTGAAGTGGACTTTTGGTGGAGTCATTTCTTAGCCAAACATGAGTGCAAGTCTGTAAGTTTTTGTCTACATTATGTTTAAGATGAGATATAATTCGTGTAGGTGAGGGATGGATATGCTGAAAATGTTCATGCAAGTTTCGCACAAAATCGCCTTGATAATTATTGGAAGAAACTGAGGGTGGGTTAAATTCACCAGGTAGGGCTAACTGTTGGCCAAAAACCGAATCAGTGGGCGCATAATCAATTTCATCTTTGATGGTATTACGAATTGGCAATAGGACCAAAGGAAGATTGTGAAACCAGCGGTCAGGACTTGCTTGCATTTTTAATGCTGTCTTAAGTCTTCTATGAGCTTTTTCTACCAAACCATTTGATTGAGGGTGGTAACTAGTAGTGCGATGACGCCGACAACCCAAAAATTGAAGCAAACCGGTAAAAAGAAAGAAATTAAATTGAGCTCCTCTATCTGTAATGATAACTTTTGGCACAAAATAAGCTACATAGGCATGAAGAAAAGCATCAACTACAGATTGTGCTGTGCGGTTCCTCATTGGTGCTGTGGTCAAAAATCTGGTAAAACGATCAATCGCTGTAAGCAAATATTTGTAACCGTTAGACGGTGGAAGAGGGCCAAATATATCCATATTGATCTCTTGAAAACGAGCGGTGGGCAAAGCATATGGCTTAAATTCACTAAAGTTATGTCGGTGAATTTTGTTAGCTTGACAAACAGTGCACTCGCAAACCCAAACTCTTATGTCTTTTTTCATGTTAGGCCAAACAAATCTCTGCGTTATCAACCGAATTGTAGATTTAATGCCAGACTCAAAGAATGAAGTTTGTGGAATACATCTTTACGAAAGAAATCTGGTACTACAGGATGAATAGCACCGGTTGAAACCAGAGCCGCCGAGAGCCAAGGAGGGCCCCAGGGCAGGACACCATTGCGGGCCCCTTGTCAAACACAGTCAACTTTGGGCATAGTCATACAAAAAGGTAATACAAAAAGTTTTAAACTAAATTCATTTTACTTTGCCGCCGCTAATGCACTATCTCTGATAAAACTACGCAAGTCCTCAATAACAATGTAACTTTGTGGAACAACGACATGGAGAGAAAACTACAACAAAACTTTTCGGGCTTTTCTGCTTGCAAACAGTTCAATTATACTGTTGTAATCAATTGTTCTTGCAAGTCGACCTTCCACTGCCAACATTCCAAGACTGGTTAGGCGTTCTTGACACATTGTCGATCTCAGAACATTTTTAACTCGGGCCAATGTGCTGAAAGATCTTTCTGCTTGAGCAACGGTAACCGGAAGTGTGCAGAAGATACGTAGCATAATGACAACGTTTGGAAACAGTATATCGATTTTCAAAGTGTGTAAACGGTTTAGCAGGTCAAATGGCGACAGAGTTTTCTGACCGAGGTTTGCAACGTGTATTGTTTTCAGATGCTTCAGCTCATTCAAAAGATCGGTGTTAATATCATCAGCATATTTATCTGCCAGATTCTTGGCTGCGATGAGGACGTTTTCGGTATTTATATCACGATATTTCCACAGAACTCCGAACAATTCGTTCAAATTCTTTGCCGCTTCGTATCATGTTGTTATATTCGCAATGACGCAGTCGATCACAACGTAGAAAACTGAACGCTTGAATTGTTCGTGTGGATCCTGTTGATCATCACTGTCGTCGAGAACTGTTCTGTATGGAAATTGTCGTCTTCGTTTGCGTTTTGTCTCTGCCAAACACAGGGACTGTTCAATTCCGCAGCTCTCAGCGACAAGTTTGCTCTCAGACAATATCTCATCCCACTTGGATCGAAGCAGTTTTAAGTCGCCAATGAGGTCATGAATATTTGCAACTTCGACATCAAGAGTTGCTTCTCTTGCCTGCAGTAGCAAATTTCTAAAATTGATAGCTGATAAAATTTTCAATCACAGCGGTGCCATCAGAATTGATTCGAATGAAGATAGATATGAAATCATGCCGACTGCATCAGAGCGAGTCTCTGGTGTCAAATTCAGTTCCTGTACTTGAGAAAGTGCCGTCATTATGCCTGGCAAATGCGCTGCGAAAGGTTTAACACTATCGACACGAGCTGACCAGCGCGTTTCTGACTGATTATGAAGAGAGCATCCGACACTACTAGTCAAAATTTCCCATCTCTGTGGACTGCTGCTGAAGAGGTTGTACAATTTCTGGACTACACCGAAGAATGTTATCACTTGTGCAGAGCACTCAGCTGAATGTACGCCACACAGGTTCAAACTATGACAGCCACAAGGTGAGCATATTGCCAAAGGATTGTTCTTCATTATAATTGCTTGAGCGCCTTTGTATGAACCACTCATATTGCTTCCATTGTCATAACCTTGGCCTCGGCAGTTCGTAAGCGGTATGCTATGTTTTTTCAACGTGTCAATGATTAGCTGTGCTATATCTTTTCCCGTCTTCTTGTTGCAGTCCACAAATGCGAGGAATCTCTCATGTAGTTCGAAGGTGTCCAGGTCAGCGTTTAGATGTATATACCGCAAAATGAAAACGGTCTTTTCAAAATGAGCGGAATCCTGTGTTGCGTCCACAATAATTGAATAGTATTTCGCTGATTCAACTTCATGCAGTATAGCATCGAGTACTTTTTGCGCACAGCACTGAATAGATTCGTTCTGACTGTCAGCGGACAAATAGTGAACCTGCAAGCGTTCGTGTGCTGTCTGTGACTCTTTTACTTTTGCTAGATGATTGCCAATAACTGGATCGTAACGGCCAATCAATTCCAAAACGCCAAGAAAATTGCCGTTCTTAGGATCACCAACAAGTTGACTCTTTCCACGGAACGCCAACCCTCTTTTGCCTAAGAACAATGTCACATCCAGTATTCGATGCAATATTTGTTTCCACTTGTCCGTGTGACTTTTGATGTTCTCCAGCATGAGCGCTTCAATAGTTGAACCCTCAGTCAATGACCTCTGCAGCTGCCGCTATTGCATATAGCATTGCTTGTGGCTGCTGCTGCGCTCATGTTCAGGAATTTTATCGTGCAGTTTCTTCCACCTGTCGTTCACGCTATGATCATGTGCAGACGCCAGTTTTGATCGACTAACTTGTGGAAGTTTGCTGAACAGACGGCAAGAAAAGCAGTATAGCGACTGCTTGATCTTGCACCACACTAACCAATCTCGAGGTGTAGTTTCGCCATTTTGAAGTTTGGCACGAAGCACTGAAAGTGGGAATGAATGACCAGAATGATTGCATGGAAATTGATATGGATGTTTGTCTGGGCTTCTACGCACAGCCACTTTTGCTTGCTCAGTTGTGAGAAAGTCTGCTAAATGACCGATGTCGTTATCTTCGACAGCGATACTATCGGTAATGGTAGGCGACTACCGAATGATATCAACTGCGAGCGGCAAGTCCAGTAAGGCTGTAGCCCCAGTATCAGACTCAGTAGGTGCGGTAAAGGTAGAATCATCAATCGCAGAGTTGTCACAGTCAGATGTATTTTGAACAGAATTCTGGTCTTCGGTCGGTTTTTGGTCAGCAGTACAAGACTGGCCATTGGGAAGCTGTGATGTGAAACCAAGGCTGAGTAGTGATCTTTGCTGAGCGAGTGTCTTAGATTCTTTTTCAGCTCTTTCTTTGCGCTTTAAAGCGCCGGATTTATGACGACACATGGCGAAAGTTTTGCAGTTTGTAAAAGAATGCAATAGTTGCTATTTAGTCCACAGCCCACTTAACTACGACAACTTATTCGTTATGCCACTGTCAAGAGAAAAAGAAAAATAAAGTACCCGGTTGCACTTGCCACGTTAAATGTTGTTGCAACAGCTGTGCGTTGCTTCCGGCTCCCGTGTGGCTTGTGCTGTGGTCTATTCCTGCTTCCAGGTATGGTCACAGCTTTCTAATTGCCTTGCCGATTCCCGAGATCGCTATTCTGCACGTGCCCGGTAAGAAAAACACTCAGTCACAGTCCCGGAGCTCGATCGCGCGTAAAAAAGGACTCTGCATGCACATATAATATTAGACTACATCACTGACTACAGAAGCGACATTTGCTGGCGTTCTATTGTTCAGCGCAGCATCAAGTCAGGAAACGAAGAGGTCAATCGATTGAGCGAATTCTGGCTTGTGATTCGATGGAGCAACGTGCGCGTGCGCGCGCATAAGTTTCACCCGAGCTCAGAGAACCCCTTCATCTTCATTCTGTGATGGCACACATCGACAGTCGACACACATCACACTCACACTCAGATTTAAAGTAATGTCTAAAAATAGTTATACGCCCATTTACATTCTGTTGGCTAATATGAGATCTAACGAGCCCCAGCAGTTGACTGAAGTTTTAAGTTTCGTTGGGATTGGCTACTATCGACTGTCATCGCATATCGACGTACACTCAATAAAATCGTGAAAAAATTGACATAGTCGGGCTGGCCGGGCCTCCGGGCAGTGACACCACCTGACCCACCTCTCGGCGTGCCTGGTTGAAACATCACACCAAATCAAAGAAGGACTAGTTCTAGACAACGCAAATAGTTCTAATTGTAATGACGTAACGTTGTTTTGAAGCAAATCTTGAACAACCGCATCAGTTGTTTGACTTAAAGCTATTTTCTCGTAATCTTAACTATTTTGGAAGTATTCGACATTGTTAATTTGGACACGTGACAAAGCATCAGCTGTAAAATTTAACCAACCAACTACATGACGAATATCGTTCGTGTATTCAAGCAATGTAGCTGAGGCGGCGAGCTGAGGAGGCGAGCAGACAATTCAACTCCACTGCTCTCCTTCAACTCCCTGGACAACTCTTTCGAAGTCAGTTTTCTGTTTCTCAATGAAATCCTAATCAGAGTTCTATCAGACCTGGTTACTGACTTTCGCTTTCTTCCTGATCGAGGCCGACATCTCGAATCTCCTGTCTCGATCCACCGCTTTAACACTCCTTGCGCTCTTTTTCGAGATACACCAGTCTTTTTGCGTTGAATCTCTGTGATTTTCCTTCATTTTGAAAAAAAATGATAACTCCTCTTGTTTCTGCACTAATCTGTTTGAAGCGCATGATAATTGACTAAAATATAATGCCAAACCTACCTAAAATAACAAAAAAAATCTCCTATTATGAAGTCACAAGTACCAAATCGTGGTGTAATCATGATGTGACCAGAGACATGACCCCAGGTTATTACAATGGAGGAAAGACTAATATCGGCAAATTTCGTAGGGTGGCTCCTGAATTATGAACAGCACTGTGGATAGCCAATTAATATTTCATTGCCTAAAGCACCAAATTCTTGTACAGTACCGCTGGTGACTTAATTTTATTTATTTATTTTTTTTATTTTATTTGCCATATTTATCCTCCATTCACGAGAAAGCGAATTGTATCGCTATATTTTGGACGGTAAATCCGCACTCGCTCGGGAATTGCCATTTCCGGGTCACCTGTCTTCCACACAAAGGTGGGGCGTCCCGTTAGGTGCCTTGCCCAAGGACACCACAAGCAAGCTTGCCAGTTTTTTCTATACAACCTCCCTAAATGCCGAGCGCCAAGCAGGGAAGCTATAGATACCATTTTTTAAAGTGTTTTGGTATTACTCGACAATGGAATTAAACCCCAGGTCTACCGACTGCGAAGCGGACGCTCTAACCACTACGCCATCGCGTAGGTTAAGATGAATCATAGAGTAGCAACATCGATTTAACATTTAACTACGCTTTGATGCGCGTTGTGGCATTTATTATAGACCAAAATCTTCGTTTAAGCGTGATCATAAGGTCTTTTCATAAAAGATTTTCTTTGAATATTCCATCCAAAACGCAATAGGTTTACACTTTCAATACATTTTTCGCGATATGTAACAATGGACCTTGCTTTCCTAGAATCAGGATTTTGCTTTGCTCTTTAGAATAAAATATGTTTGACAGGCCGGCTCTTCCGGTGTTGTTTAGGGGGCCCCCATCAGTAATCTCAAGACTATAAAAATTGGTTTATCCGGCTGAGCCGGCTTCATCCAATAGATTGTTGTCAAAACAGTAACAAAAGTTTACAAATAAATAAATAGACTCGGTAAAATATTTAAAGTGCTCAATAACAAAAACAGTTAGAGCAAATTAATATATATCTTTATTAGCAAAAATACTACAGCTTGTTTCGCCGTTAAGGCTCCTCAGGTATTTCTGCAAAAAAAAAAAAACGAAAAATGAACCCAAAACAAACAGAGAATGCAGTATTACTTACGGTTATTCGGGGGGAGTAATCAGAAATAGTAATAGTATGGTAGCCAGCAGAAACTATACTAAAGAATAATCTGCTGGTTCTCCTGCAAACAGTAAACTCATCTGGGTAACTAAGAACTGTGGAGGTTGGTATGAGAGTAATAGTGACGTAACAGTGGGAACAGGTATATACTTAATATGGTAAACGGTAAGTTGGGAAAATAGACGGAAAAGAAAGGATAAAGAAAAACGGCAAAAGTAAAAGAACAAAACACGCAAATTACAACGAACCGTCCAATCTGATACTTTTTAATTTAAATTTTTTCCTGTGGCGGCATGTGTTCACTATTGAATAGTGAATAGTGAATAGTGAATAGTGAATAGTGAACACATGCCGCCACAGGAAAAAATTTAAATTAAAAAGTATCAGATTGGACGGTTCGTTGTAACTTGCGTGTTTTGTTCGTTTACTTTTGCCGTTTTTCTTTATCCTTTTTTTTCCGTCTATTTTCCCAACTTACCGTTTACCATATTAAGTATATACCTGTTCCCACTGTTACGTCACTATTACTCTCATACCAACCTCCACAGTTCTTAGTTACCCAGATGAGTTTACTGTTTGCAGGAGAACCAGCAGATTATTCTTTAGTATAGTTTCTGCTGGCTACCATACTATTACTATTTCTGATTACTCCCCCCGAATAACCGTAAGTAATACTGCATTCTCTGTTTGTTTTGGGTTCATTTTTCGTTTTTTTTTTTGCAGAAATACCTGAGGAGCCTTAACGGCGAAACAGGCTGTAGTATTTTTGCTAATAAAGATATATAGTAACAAAAGTTTATGTTTTTCTACACAGCCAAATCTTGTTTCAAAAAAACTATCGTTTTTTTAAAAGGGAATCTATCAAAAAAAGACATTATGTGAGGTTGCACGTAGCCACTACATGTCTCCCAAGTTTATCAAGTCCCTAGCAACATCTTATTTGCCCTCTTTTCACCATAGGCATCCGTAAACTCAACAAAATTTTATCCGTTAAATTGAACAAGTGCTCGAAAGCATATTTAAGTGGTGCAAGGGTGCCAAGATGATTGATGAGTATTTTCAGGATTCAGCTATTAACCGCTATTACGCTTTGAAGCTTTTAACTATACAAATATTAGTTACCTCTTTGCGTTTGCTGATTAGTAGCTTTACATAAAAAAAAAAAGAAATCAAGGTTGTTTACGAAATCTGAAAATCGGTTGTTAGATTTTTGCAATATCGTGTCAGTATGGCTTTTTCTTTCGTACTATACTGAAATGATTGGCCAACTGATTGCGATACAAAAATGTATCGCACAATCCGGATTGCCGATACATGTATTTCAATGCTGAACCTTTATGACGTGGCAGTTACCCGAAAAAGTGTTCAATAAATGAAAATATTTTCTACTTTTGCTGCTTCAGTACTTTAAGTTTAGACTATTCTTTACTTTTACTCAAATGAAAATGTTTATCATTACCACGCACTTTACTTTTCTTTGAGTTTTTGAGTAGGTGACAATACATTACTTTACTCACGAGATTTTCAGGTCACATTGACCACTTCTGAATGCAGTGTGACTTTAAGCTGCTGCAAAACAAAACATGACAAATAGACAAAAACACGTAAATATACTGCAAGTTAGATCAAGTAATAATTTTTAAAGGGTTCTTCGGGGTTCAGGCGAATTTCTTGTTAAAATTGTCAAACCCCTAGTTAAAGCATAGGAAATCAACTTGATCGATAGGCTTCATTGAAAAATGGTTTTGATTACGTCAAAAAGAAAAAAAAACGATTGAAAAAAGAATTGTAAATATACAAAAATCAAACCTGGAAACATTAGTTTAAGTAGCATATTTTTCCTCATCAATAAACTACTTGAACCTCTTGATGGAGTCCAATTTTAATACGACAGTATGTAAATTAACCAATGCTCACTACGTATTGCAACCTTCAGTAACGTCAACTTGGAGGAACCTACGAACCCAGGCCAGGAATTTTCGTAAGTGGCACGTGCATCTGCGGGTGGCTCCCCTAAAAGAAAAGCGCACATAACTTGATTATTAGCGTATAAAAAAGAGATTTTCAACTTTATAGGCTTACCCTGGGGGTAAATGAGTTTTGCCCTTTTCCCAAATTTTTAGAATTAGATCAAGAAATGAAAGTGCTTTTAGTTGTTAGCGCCGCCAAAATCAATCTCTAGAAAAGATCATTCAAAAAATTTGAGGTAAGAAAAGATCAATCTACAAAAAAAAAGAAAAAGTTATTTAACATAACAACTTTGTTCCATCCCCCCCCCCCCACCATTCCACTAAATTCGATTTGAATTACGCAATGGTCTACAGTTTTCAATTTGAGAAAAGACAAAAACATTGATTTTGAACAAAGTAAAGCAATTAAACCAAATTTTATTTTAATAAAAGCACAACCAATAACAATTAAAACAAAAAGGATAATACGGCTTTGAAATCTTTGTGGATAGCTTGGAGGATCTAAAAATGAAAAAATGTCTGCATCCCAAAACTGGGCAAAACAATTGCTTTTAAAAAAGCGAATCCTGCAAAGAGAAAAAGTTTTCAAATTGACAAAGCAAACAAGATCGATTTTGAGATTCTATTACAGTGATTCCTCGCTATATCGCCCTTCACCTATCGCTGCTTCGCGGAATTTTTTGCAGTGCTTTTTTTACAGTGAATCCTGATTGGCTCAGGGACTTTACTGTTGTCTAGAAGTGAAAAAAGTTGATATTGGTTTATCATTAGACAAATGCCAACAGTTTTCGTTCCTGTACATTCTGCTAAATTTACCTTGTATTCCTTGCTATATAAAAAACATTGTTTTACAACACCGTTCTTTAAACTATTATAGTTATTTGTAAGAAAACGTTAATATTTCTATTTCTTAAACACATTTTGGGCCTGAAAAGAGGTTTTGTTTTTTGTTTCATTCTGCAGTACAGTATTGCATTGTAAAATAACAGTAAAAAATAAAGCTGACTACTTCGCGGATTTCACCTATCGCGGGTTATTTTTGGAACGTATCCCCCGCGATAAACGAGGGTTCACTGTAACCGCGAATGAAAAAACGAAGCAAAAAGTGCACAACTAGCCTATAAGCTTTGATACTGGCCATGAATCAGTCTCTAACATCTTTGGCAATCTCAATAAAATGTGTGACGATTTGTGACAGGAGCTCATATTAGCAACGTAATTAAACGCAGGAGCAAGACATGTTGAAATTTGCAAAAATTTGACAAGCACTTTACTAAAGTAAGCTTTCCTGTTTTTGTGATCGGCAAAAATTTAAACCTCCTAAATTTAACCTACTTTCATAATCTATAACTTAAATAACATCAAAAGTTTTAGCAAACATTGATCATACTTGCATTTGAGCGAACTCCTTGTTACTTATTTTAAATTTCCTCACGGGTTAGATTGATATAAAAAGTGTCACGTCATATTGTGATATTAAAGTTATTAACCGTACTAGTGGGGATGTAAGGCTCTACATTCACCTAAAGATGATCAAGGAAAGTTCAGTTTTTTTCCAGTTCACTTCTGAACATGAAGTAAAACCTGAGAGTAACGGTGGTGGATGTATATTTCATAAATATCTCATGTCAAAAATTCCTTACAAAATCTTTGAAAATTATTATTTTAAAATTTTCCGCTAGAAATTGTTCAAATAGTTGCTTTGTGACGTCATTTTTAAAAGAGCAATTGCGCAAGAGCGTAGTATGTTAATTTATTTCTTGGTGTAGTGATTGGCTTAAGTGGGTTGGCCTACTGTGATGTGCCAGATAAAACATACAAGAAAGAACAAAGAAATAGAGGAGTTGTGTTAGCCGACCGGGTCTACTAAAGAGTCAGTCGCATTGCTGGATTTGTGGAATTGGATACTACTGAAACACGAAATTGCCAATCAACGTTACAGGGTTATTGTAAGGATTCGTTAGGGTTAGTTCGAGTTACCGTTATGATTAGAGTTGTGTTAGCTTTGAATTAGAATTAAAGTCACTTATAGCAATACGGCCCATTTTTTACTAAACCCAATTTAACTTGTATAATGAGTAGTATTCCTGCTAAGTTTTCGACAACTTGTGTGTGCCCAAAAAATCCTAATTATGTGCTAAAGATTTGGCCGTTAATTCCGTCCAACTTCTAATTCTAGCTAGGTTATTAAAAAAAATTTATCACTTTTGACCGAGTTTAAAATTTAGTGCCTTTGATAACAAATGCTTCTGAAAGCGTTGCAGTGTTGATATTGAAAAGTGAATTTGTTGCTTTATAAACATGATACCACCTTGATATGTCATAGAGCTACCTGCATCAATGCATTCAATCTACAAATATGTTGTGGTTTTTTCAAAAGTGGTTGGCCTAATGAGAAACATAATTATTGATAAGTTTTTATCATTAATTGTAACTAGCTTGGGCTGTTACCTAACCAACTTTTAACTGAAATAAACCAGTCTACGCCTAAACTATATACTGATCAGGTGTACAAGTTGTTATTTAAAAAATGTTGTAAAGCTCTTTATAGTCTTAACACTTCTCAAAAATTTTTACTAAATGAAAATTATTTTTGCAGAATCAAGTTTGGTAATTGTGCCTAAAATATCAAGTAGCATACATCTACATTGTTGTGAGCTACCAACCAATTTTAGCTCGTTTACAAGTAATGGCTGGCGTTTTTGACTTGGATTTAGATAATGATGTTTTGTCAGATAGTGACAATGAAGACATGTATGGATGTGGTGATGATACTTTAGTTGACGATTGCATGAATGAAGAAGAGCTTGAAAAAATTGATCTTAATGAAGGCATTGTTAACAAAGGACCAGAAAAAATTGGACCTCATTGTTTTCAATTGCTTAAAGTTCTTGGTAAGGGTGGCTATGGAAAAGTTTTTCAAGTACGAAAAATAACTCAACCTGACAATGGAAGCATCTTTGCTATGAAAGTCTTGAAGAAGGCATCAATTGTAAGAAACCAAAAGGACACAGCTCACACTAAAGCAGAAAGAAATATATTGCAAGATGTAAAGCATCCTTTCATAGTGGATCTGAAGTATGCCTTTCAAACTGGAGGCAAATTGTACCTTATTTTGGAATATCTGAGCGGTGGTGAGCTTTTCATGCATTTGGAAAGAGAGGGTATTTTCATGGAGGACATGGCCTGTTTTTACTTATCAGAAATTACAATGGCTCTTGGTCATCTGCATAGCAAAGGAATTATATACAGAGACTTAAAGCCTGAAAATATTCTGCTTGATATGGCTGGTCACATTAAATTAACGGATTTTGGCCTGTGTAAAGAATCTATTCATGAAGGTTCTGTAACACATACATTTTGTGGCACAATTGAGTACATGGCTCCAGAAGTGTTAACTAGATCAGGTCATAATAAAGCTGTGGATTGGTGGAGTCTGGGTGCATTGATGTTTGATATGCTGAATGGTGCTCCACCTTTCACTGCTGAAAACCGAAAAAAGACTATTGACAAGGTTCTGAGAGGAAAGCTAACTCTACCACCATATTTAACTGCTGAAGCAAAAGATTTATTGAAGAAGCTCTTGAGACGGCATTCACAATCCCGACTTGGTGCTGGGCCTGATGATGATAAAGCTGTACGCCGACATTCATTTTTTAAACATATCAATTGGGATGATTTGCTTAATCGTAGAGTTGAGCCTCCATTTCGACCTCCATTGAAAAATGAGGAAGATGTTAGTTTGTTCGACACAAAATTTACAAAACAGTCTCCTGTTGATAGTCCAGACAACTGCCCTATTTCAGAAAGTGCAAATAAAGTGTTTCAAGGCTTCACATATGTTGCACCTTCAGTTTTGGAAAGTATAAGCGAACAATTTCAAATGCCCAAAGTTAGATCACCTAGAAAAAATTACGCCACTTTGAGTCCAATGAAAATAGACAATCCTTGGCAGTCTCAAACAATTATTCATGATTTCAGTGCTCAAGCAATGGACTGTACACCAGTAACTGTAGCTACTGTTCAACCAATGAACACTTGTGAAAAAAGTACTTTTGTGGGCCCTGTTTTTGATATGCCACAAAGTATGTCTAGTTCAAAATCTTTTTTAAAAAAGTTTTCTTCAAATGAACCTTTAAGTGGAAAATCAGAGCAAAATAAAGAAGGCAATGGACTATTTAATAAAGGTAAAGGATCTCTTTTTAATACCGGGGACAAACCAATTGAGCAAAAGAATGGACAAAAAAGCAAAAAAGGCTTCTTTAAATTCAAGTAAGTTTACTCATAGAAGTTAATGAAATACAAAATCAACTGGTGGTAACTATGCTGTTGATTTTTTGCGTATTGCTTGTGAAAAATCTATAGATTTTGCTTCTAAAATTTACTTTGGCTCCAAGACTTCAGTGACTTTAGATATCTGGTCATGAAAACCTTGGGATCGAGTTGCGATATTTTTGACTTGTATTTTAAGTCTAATTTTAACAGTAATCATGTTTTCATGTACAAAAACAGTTCAATTGTCTATTTTCAAAACGCTGCAACCTTAGTGAGCCTTACAAATTACATTCTCATAGTTAGAAAAAAAAAGCATTTTGAATTCATTGAAGCTGAATGTGTATGTTCTTTCGCTTCATGATCACAATATTGTATAACATATTAAGATTTTTTTGTTGAGTTTCAGCAAAAAAAAATTAATATCAATAAGTTGGCTGTTGTGGATTTTTCATGGGAATGTTTATCCAAAAACTAGTAGCATTAAAACAATTTTAGTTTGAGCATGAATTCTCTGATTTGTTCTACAAAATTGGCATTAACGAAGTGTGTATGATATACTTATTAGTATAAAGGTGGTAAATTAGGCTTATAGACCAATAGTGTTTAGTTATATGTCTAATTTTATTATTCACCTAAAGTAAATATAGTTTTGTAATTCACTTTGTTTACTATTTGACTTAGTGAGCAACTCGCAAATTTTTTTTAATTTACGAACGCTCTTTGCTGAGTTGATGTACAGTGAGTGAACCTGTGGGAAGTTTAATTGTACTGACTACAACTTTTATTGCATTTTCTATTTGTTTTGTAGTGTAATTTATTTATCTTTTTTTCTTCACATTTTGTCTGCGATTGACAGACACTGTGATTCTTCTGTATTTATTATATATATATATAGGTTGTTCTTTTTATAGTAGGCAATTCTATGTTTTTTAATAGTAGACCATTGTGGTTGCCTCTTTCGTTTTCTGTCATAGGAAATTCTTTTTCTCGAGAAAGTTATATGGAATAGGCTACCGCATGAAATGCCAATAAATGTAATGACGTGATGGTAAGCTGAAAAAGTGTCACTATAAGCATTTTTATGTATTGGGCTGCGTGGAGACTCTACAGGAGCCGCGTAGTCATTGTCAAACACCACAAAAACTTGCTGTAGCCAGTGATTGTTAGCAAATTGTTTACAAGATAAAAGTATAAAAGACTATGACACTGACAGATTTCACATTTACTCGTTTTCACAAGTCAGAAATTCTGTTGAAATATCAAAATTTTTTGAATTAGGCCTGTGATCTAATCCCCTTAGGTGCATCAGCCGTAGTTGAGGTGATGATGGCACGCCCCTGCTATACTCCTTATGTCATATTACTGAAATTTCTCTTATTTTTGCTCATCTGATTTCCACTTTTTATTCATTTTAATTTGATGCCAAATTTACGCTAACTGTACCATCAGTATATTGTTCTTTTGCTACTAGTGCTGCAATGATGGATTGTTTGTTTGTGTCATGTAACTACGCCATGTAACTGCTGATAAATTTGTATTCATATCAATGATTTTACTTGCGTGGGTTACTGAATAGCAAGCATAACTTTGCAATGTTTGTATTTTGCGGATATTTTTTAAAAATAAACCTTGCGGTTTGTTAGCTGGATGCGTCACCTGTTTATGTAAGCAGTCTCAGTGACAGACATGTTGTTATAGCCAGCCTGCAGAGCAGTGTACTCTTTATTTGGTCTGGACGTCTGGCTATGAAACGTCCAAGGCCAAATAGGGTTGGATGTACAATGAAACGTTTTTTTATTAAAAAATCAAATCAAACCGGGTCTCGCATAGGTGGAAAGTTTTTTTTAGAGGACTCTTTTATAAAGGATTCTCGTAACCTGCCCGATTTAACTTCCGAGTTGCAATCGCATATTCTGTTGGTGAAATTGTCCATTGCCATAAGGAAAAACTCAAGTGGACAAAAAGTGACCACATGTTAGCTTCTGGCTTGTATGCAGACAAGCTTATCACTGTGTATAGAAAACTAAAAATCTGCATTTTCTTGTCATACACTGGTTGCTGATTTCAACTGTTTCTGTAACATATAATTTTTAGCGTGCAGTTGCATGTCAAGTACGCATGATTTGTCGTTGATGAATGAACATAATTCAAAATTGGATCTTGTTTTCTGAGCAATAATTTGTAGTGCATTGAGTTTAAATCAGTCTCGTTATACATGTAAATTGGCGTTTGAATTGGTGCTTTTGTTATTGTACAAAATGTTTGATCCATTGTATCTCTGTTTTTATCACTCTCATTTATTTTGTGCTGTGTTCATTGTCAGCATAGCTATTCTGTGACGTCCTTCATTGTATGTTATTGCCGAAATTTCAACGCTTAGACCAGTGGTTCTCAACCTTTGTCATGCCGTGGCTCACTTCAAATGGCCACAAATTTTTGTGGCCCACTTTAATAAGAACTTTGATGTGACAATTACAGTGTCACTGGGATAAACATGAGATATCGTGGCTGTAAAGTTGATCTCCAAAAGAAAATAAATAAACATAAGGTTATTGCGCCTCTAGTGCACAGGTGCTGGTCCGTGTAGCTGTCCATTTGGGCCAGTATTTCTCAACCTCATTTGGCATGCAAACCCATTTTCAAAGTACACAGGCGTCCGTGGCCCACCCGACTTGCATGCCGTGGCCCTCTAATGGCCATGGCCCACCGATTGAGAACCACTGTTTTAGAAGTTTTGGTATTAAATCAGTTGGCGACTCACTGAATATGCTTTTGCCCAAAACTATTCAATCTTAATATCAGTTATACAACGGATCAAATTTGACGCCATTTTTGCTCTCTTTTTTGCAATTACGTTAGCAACAACGTCAGCAGTGTGATATTGTTACCACAAATCGCATGTTGAGAGAGAACATGGCGGCGTTGCTACAAATGGGTCGTACAACTTATGCAGTGGCGGATATTGGGTGGCGCAGGTAAGGCAGCTACCTCCCCCTCTGAAGAATTAGGGGCCCTTTTAGACATGTACGAAATTTTGTTGTGAAATTGTTTTATATAGAACCATCTTGTCGCTGTTAAGTAAAACACCGAAGAAAAAGAAAAGTGATTAAACCCGATTGCCATGGCGAAAGCACTACTTTGGGCAACGGGGAATGTTATTTTTAAAAAATAAGGTCTTATGTTTTTCCTGGAAGAACAGCTATCGTGGTTCTCCGACCAGGACTTCTTCGAGGGATTTTTATTTACAACTTGGGCAGCTGGGAGCCCATGAATTCTTGCCTCAGGCCCCTAAAATCTAATTACGTAATACTACAAAAGCTGCGCTTTGAAAAAGAATGTTTTTAAAACTTGTAATTAACTAAAGCGCGGTATTTTAAGAATGTCCAAGTTGCATAGAGAACAGTCGAATTTGGTCATGTTTTTCTGCATCATTGTGTTGGCTAGAAATATAATGGTCTTGCCGCGATTGTAGCATTTTTTTTCGGCTTTTAATTCTTGATCTTTAGGTCTTTATTTTTGCGGATTTTGCTTGTGTTTTCAATGTTTTCATCACCGCATACGATTAATGAAATTTTTTTGACCACGCCTCTTTTCGCTTAAGCCATAGCTTCCTCGGTCTATATGGGTGACGAGATGATTTAATGATTTGAACGTCCGTTTCACAATTGGTAGGCTTAAGTTCAACTCTAAGCCGGCTATAAGTTTTTTGTTTTAATAGGAATGGACCTGCAAAAAACCAACGTAAGTGCTAGGATTTTGCGGGTTTGCCCCATTACTTTAATACAGTGAATAAGAATAGATGAAATCGAATAAACAGCGAGCGCAGGTCCTCAATTTACAACGTTTTGCACATCTGTCCCATCCTTACGGAGCAAGGATGGGACAATGGATGGCTATACTTAAGGACGGATATACGTGTCCAGAATTAGTTTAATAAAATGAAGCAAAATAACGACTAGATACAGCGTTGCTTTGAAGCTGCCTTTTATACTATTATTGGGCACGCTACACCTATTGTCTATTTGCAGAACGAGAGATTTTGGAGCTAGGAAAAATTGTTGAGAGGCAAGTGCTTTTATACAGCTGCAATAGACTCCAAGCAAAACAGATTTTTAATTTTTAAAAAACCGTTAAAAGTTGTTTACGACCAGATATCAGTCTACGCTTATTTTTGTGGGTGACGATAATAACTAAAGCAATTATCACGATTAACAATGGTAATCACCTGCAAAGAATTTCTCGACCGTTTCGCTTTACCTCTTCTTACCTTATGTTCCAACGCGCTCATTAATTTATCTACAATAACAGGGAAGCTGTTCGCATTAAAAGTTTCTCTAGCGCCGACTCATTGTTGTTCGCATCACAAACAGCTCTTCCTCGACCCCGGTTCTTCCGACAAGATCCATTTGAAGTAAAGTCTTGGCCAAGTTGTCAAGCTGTGGTTGTATTGATGCCACCAATCCAGCAATAAAGCTTTTAATGACAGTTTTCTTAATGTTCAGTGTGGAATTTTGCGTTACCTTGTTTTTTGCATTCAAACACTTCGCGATTCAGCACCACGGTACAGCCATTAAACCTGTTAAATATAGCAGGCATTCCTCGTATGTCGAGTGTAACGATATTTCAATCAGATCACTTCGTTCTTTCGACAAATTTTCTATTCAAATTTAACGTTTCGCTCCCCTTAGTTACCGGGGAGCTTCTTCAGAACACGGTAGATGTAAATAATGTGTTAATCATTATTTACTTAATATGATTAATCATGCTTAATCATTATTTACATCTACCGTGTTCTGAAGAAGCTCCCCGGTAACTAAGGGGAGCGAAACGTTAAATTTGAATAGAAAATTTGTCGAAAGAACGAAGTGATCTGATTGAAATATCATTAAACCTGTTTCCAGCTTTCTCATTTTTATGTGACGAACTGAAAAGCCGGTAGCAAAAGTTGAATGCGGTCTTCACACCGATAATTTTGACAAACCGAGTATGTTCAGAGGCCCGTGTTTCCCATTCCCATGTTTGGATTAGTTAGGGTATCTCTACTATAGCAAGCTCACGCTCTACGGGTAATCGGCCTCAGTCAGCTATCGGTTGGCAATGACCTGCACCGCAGTGCAGACAAGCGTCAGGTTTTGACCAGCTAACTGTCAGCGCGATAAAATTAATGCCTTGAGGTGAGAGCTGGGACCCCCATAAACTAAAGATGCACCAAGGCATTTTAATCTGTTACTGGACGTAATGGGTGTTATATATTTAATGCAGATTAAAAATCAAAGCCTGATCGTTGTGCACGTAGAAGTTTTCGAGACTTCTCATTCGCTATAAGAAATAGAACTACCGTCATGAGCAGTACGTTATTTGAATCAGCTCTTTTTTGGTTGGTTTATCCCTCTTCTTCCTTGGGATAGTGGTACGGCGTGAACGGCAATCCAGGTTCACACCATCAACCTAACTGAATCAGGCGAGGAGAAAAGTACCAGCCCATTTCGAACCAGTCATAAATGTAAATTACTGACTGGTAGCCCCACTACCAACAAGGCGGACTGCCATTGGTGGGTACCTAAAGGCGCCACATGCTAGGTGAGCCGCTTCACATCTTCGCCTACAAAGTTGCTTTTAAAAGGAATGTACACATTCGTCAGTTTCAATAGCTAATGAAAATCAGCAAATCTTCAGCGCAGTTTTGCCACGGCCCGACCTCGCATTGCGGCAGCAAAGACATCATTTCTTATGCTGTTGCTTCCACAAGACTACGTCAGAATTCGATTGCAATGATACAGAAATACGGTACTGCTTTGAACCGCGAATGCAGAAGCCATATTTTTCGGCAATTTCAAGCCTTGTTTGAACTAGCTGAGAACGAAAAGACCAGCTTGTGAAACATGACTTGCTTGAGTCTCATAACTACCCAATTGTATACTAAATCTATATTATCTAAGAATTGCTCCACATTCTGGTCCACTTTTGTTGAAACGCAATAAAAATATTATTCATACATTATATCCAGCATTTTTTCAAAATGATTCAAGAAATGTGGAGAGTTATTGCTCGGAAATAGGTTTCCTCTGAAGATGAAAGCTACAGTTTATCGTCGTTGCGTAAGATCAGCAATACTGTATGGAAGTGAGGCATGGTGTTTAAAAGAAAATGAAAAAGCAATTTTAAGAAGAACAGAGATAGCCATGTGCGGTCAGAAAGTTGCTGACAGAAAGACGACTGAAGAATAGATGGACATGTTGGGGTTGAAGGAAACTATAGACCGGTTAACAACAGCGAATGGAGTTAAATGGTATGGACATGTGCTGAGGAAGAATGACGATAGTGTTTTGAGGGTTGCTCTGAATCTTGAAGTGAGTGGGAAGAGAAAGCGGGGACGACCGTAGAAGACCTGAAAGAAGCAAGTAGAAGAGGAGACCGGGAAAATTGGTTTAAAGAAGGATGCCCTAAGACGAGACAAGTGGAGTGACGGAGTGCGAGCAATTGCAAAAGGAATGGGGTGAATCCGGCCATCTTTGCTAAGAAGATAACATCGAATAAAAACTGAATTACTACTACTACATCAACACCGCTATCTTCGCCAGCCATCACACTCGGCCCGTCGTAACCTTGACCGTCTTATTTTCTGGTGCAGCATAGCTTGCAACCGTTCAGCTGCAGTACTCTTTTTGTATCTTGAAAAATTCAATTGCAGGTTCTGGTATGACTCGTTCCAAAACATAGCGCAGAAAGATGCCCAGCAATTCCGAGGTATTGAGGTGCGATTTCAGTGACTATCGGTATGTGTGACGACTTGAAATTTGCCCCAGCGAGTTATGCTATAAAAAAATTTCCAACAACGGTGTGGTTTACTTCATCACCAAACGCGGCGGTGCGTGAAATTCACAAAAATGATATAAAAAAGGGTAATAGAGCGGTTAGGCCATTAAGACGCAAATACCTCAACACGCTGTACTAGACAATGTACATTTGCCACCATCACTGATTTTTTTTTAAAAGATGATCAACTGCTCTTCAGTCCCCTCCCCTCTACGTCCCCAGTTCAGAGTGTAACTGTTCATGTTTAGAACGTATGATATATAAAAATGATGCAACAATGTAGGTAAAATGTTTGATTCCTGTACAACATAGCTCAAGCAGCAGCAGCAGATTTTGTCGGGTACTTATAAATAGCTGAAAAAGGCACTGTTGTTTGACCTGGTGGGCTTGTAAAACATTCTAAAATTTACAGCTGGCAACACCTTTGAACAGAAACAAGCTGATGTAGATTTGCTTCTTAAAATTAACTGAATGCCTATTGAGCATACTATTAATAATACATTACTGGCAGTTTATTCAGAATATCTGCATAGATACGATTACAAGTAAATTGATCCACGGGCACATCATCACACTGTTGATAAAATAACTACCGATGAGCAAAGTTAGTAAACAAGAAAAGGCAACAATTACAATTTGAACATGTAATCTTGACAGTTTTAGTAAGAATTTGAGTTTTTTCTCCCAGCATCAAAACATACAACTTCAACATGCTTCTCACTACTTTTAATGCTGAGCGTTTTGGGACAATAATTGTATCTCATCAGAGTTCGAAACCCAAGTAGTAACAAATGCTTAAAAACGGAACAGATCTGTAATAGTTGTAATGTATTTTCATGCTAATATCTAATTTATTTTAAATAAGAGGTATGCGTTGCAAAAAAATAATCGCACACCGAGAAGTACTAAAGCGCAGAAACACATGCCAGAGTGGTGGAAAAATAATGCTTTTAAGTAAAGCAAACGCTACAACTATATTCAGTACTTGTATACGATATTGCAACCTGTAAGAGATTCATGGCAAGAATAAGCAGCATAAGACACTGACAAGAGGGTGGCAATACAAGGCTGGTGCTATTGTTCTTTGAAAATGTCGGCAGCACAGCTTATGATTGGGGCAAGAACGCGAACAATACTCAGACAATATTTGTAGAATGTGCAAGTAAAAATATGCAAACGTTGAAAACGTATGAAATAATGCAAATATACAAAATGATTAATATTTGTGCACAAATTGTCACAAACAGAAATTCAAAATCGCCTTTTGTACAACAAATAAAAGTAAAATGTGCAACACTCAATATTATTGGACGCTGAAAATTGAGAACAAACGTTGAGATGATACTCAACGATGAGAACTTATTCGACTCATCGCAAACGGCATTTCCGTTCGACCACGCCGCAAGCAGCCATCAACCCGCAGCCTTTCCATGACAAATCTGACACTCAGTCGATCGCGCAACACCGGCGACTATTAATCGATTGCTTTGTTCGACAATAAATATGATGGAGGCATCCATATAGGGAATAAATTGAAGGCAATCACAAAGTAGCAACTTTCAAACATATCTAATAATATACAGTATATCAATACAGTTTACCAAAGATGATATCCAGTGGCATAGTTAAGGATGCGAAAAGCGCCGTCGCATCTTCCCCATTTTGAACTTACAACAGTACAATGTATGATACCGCAATTGTCAAGAACAAAATGCCGTTAATGACTATGACCCACATACACGAAAAAGACCAAATAGAAACGCACAACACTCGCCAAATCTATTTCATAGGTATAGTTCTGATAATTTCTTCCAGAATTGTCTCTTTAACTGCATTGAAAACATATTTAATGTTTTTAGTGTTGACTGCAGTTGTAAAATGGCAGTACAACGTCTTGCTTCCACTCCGTTTGCGAGAACTGAACCTAAAAGAATCTTGCATTTAATACCACTTTATACTTGGGGCAACTGTGATCAATTAACTTAAGCTACAACAGTTTGCAATCTGCATTGTAACAGGTTAGAAATCGAACCAGTTATTTCTCTTCGGTTTCTTTCGAACCAGAAGAATGCGTTTTTTCTCTTTCACACCGTGTCTTTATCAAAATAGAAATAAACTCATTCCATAACGCACTACAATGGATACAGTATTTGCTTTATTATCGCAGACCAGTTAATTTATTGGGTAGCACTCTTCTTTGTTTAGATGAATGACGGCTTAAAAAGGGCACCCAAACCGCAAACCCAAACAACATTAAACTCGAAAAGGCAGCCCATTTCCAACCAATCATGCATGCAAAATCTTGACCGGCAAATTCACTACTAACAAGAGTTACTATATTGCCCTGCCACTAATACGTATTTAACAGACGCATCTTGCGGCATGAGTGGTGAGCTACTTTTCTATTCCAACCAGGCGGAGCACGGGTAATCCCTTGTAGTAATATTTAATAACAAACAAAAATCTAATCACAATTCAAAAATATTCTTTGCATTGTTATAAGAGTCTTCAGTAAAATGGAAGATTTCTCACCGGTCTAGAATATAATTTTGCACATCTTCCAGTTGCAGCGGATCGCCTTCAAAATCGGGAAAATAGTCGGAAATTTTAACGCCTTTCTCTACTTTTTCTTCCAAGAGGTCTTTCTTGTTAAGGAAAAGGATGATGGACACGTTTATGAAATAACCGCTGTTGGCAATCACTCTAAATACATCTAATGACTCCTACACAAAATAATAGATTATTACCAAAACAATAATAGTTCGGCTTGCAGCACAACAATTGATTGTCTTTTTATTTTACCACGTACGGCTCACGCAAAATGCACTATATTACAGTTCTACAAAAAAGTGTAAGTGAGCACGTGCAACATAAGCCAGGAGTATCCTGAAGATTTCCTAGCCAAGGTTGCTTCCTGATGGCGCAGATGTGATGTGCAGCGCAACGTGATGATGCCAAAATATGACAAAGAAAATGAACGAACGCAAAACGCCACGCACACGCCAACCAACTATAACCCGAATACGCGACTGCTACGATGGTGCTGTATGCTGTACCTTAATCGATTGACACGCATTGCACAAAGAATTGTATTACTTGTATACAGAGATACCTAAAAAGCATAATGGAAACCAGGAAAAAAATAAAAATTTTAGCAGCTGTAAAAAGTACGATTCAAGATATTGGATAGCGAATGACCGTTTTCATAAGCATAATGTTCAACCATAATCATTTGCAGGTTTTTGTACGTTATGGCAAAATATTAGCTCACAATTAAAAACATCGAACGCTTGTTGTAACAAAAGGAAAAAATATTTTTTTCACACATTATTCTAAAGTCAAGAATTAGAGGCAAAAGTCTTGCCTGATAAGCGCTTTAAAATTAATATAACTTCTAACAGCGCTACTCATCCCAGTCACGTTGAGTCTAAATAAAAAGATGAGTTATTGCAAATATTCTCCGTAAAAAATTCAGTCAATTTCCTTTAAAAAATGTCTGCATTAATTAAAAGGAAAACAGCTAACCAAATTTCATACACGACTTTAGCTAATCGTTATGCTCTTCATTGCGCGAAACAGCTATCTACAGCATTCGGTTTTGCGGATTGATTACAAAATGTTAATTAGTCAAGTCATGTAGCAGTATATTTAAAGCATATTCTGCAACAGTGCGAAACACTACACAGGCCAAACGACTTGAAATTAACAACGCCTACTTTTCACCAACATAATAACTGCCTATGTAACTGCTAGCTGCATTCGGACACTCTACAAAATTTCAAGTAGAGTACCTTAGGACTTAATAACTTTTATTGCTTTGTAAAAATCATTAGAGTGGACGCTTGATGCCATAAGATACGAAAACATCCACACAGAAGCTTTAGCTGAAGTCAGCAATCGAATTATATGTTCAAGAAGAGTCACAGCGTTTACCTGCAATCGATTTGTTTTTCGATCTTCCATTAAAACTTGATCAAACTCTGACGAAGACGCAATAAATATAATGGAGGTAACATCTTCAAAACATTGGAACCATTTCTATAATAAATTTGAAGCCATGTTAACACGTAGTTGGGAACATTTTTATCCTTCAAACATTTAAACCCTTAAAATTATACATGCAATACCTTTGGTTCAGATCTGCTGTGGAATAGCCAGTAACAACGGCATACTAACATATCTAACAGTAGAGAATGAAGTAGCTGCTCTAGGACATTAAGTTGCTAAGTTTCAAAACCAGTGCCCAGTGGTGCTATGAGCAGTTGCCGATTACTATTCGAGCTTGTAGGATCTCATATCAAATCTTCCATAAATCTAGAGATTTCTATCCCTTCAACGTGATTTAATAAGTCAGACTTTTTCAAGTTCTGTATTTTTTCAAGTTTCAAGGAAAAGATAGGCGTTTGTTGGGTAAAATATAGCACAAACCATTTCACTTGACTACATCTTAATTGCGAATTTTATGTTTCGTTTTTGCTTGAAAATGTCACCCACGTCAGTGAGCATGATATCAACTGTTTTAAACAAAATCCGATCGATAAAAATTGGCGGTGAGAACGCAGAAGAACGTAAAATTTGATCAACACAATCATTCAGTAAAATCGCCTGACCTTTGAATGGTCACAATAAGTGACTATTTCAGTTATAAAGATCAAGTTCTAAATTTGATAAAATGGGCAAGCCGAGTGGTATCCTAAGTTTTTTAGAGTCTCATAACCCAAAAAGTTCACAAAACTACATTAATTCACTGTATTTCAACCAGATCGATTCGTTCTTTCGACAATTTATTCTTCAAATTTAACGTTTCGCTCTCCTTAGTTACCGGGGAGCTTCTTCAGAAAACGGTAGATGTTAGTAGTGTAACATATGAATTTTAGCAGCTGTAATAAAAATCATATGTTACACTACTAACATCTACCGTTTTCTGAAGAAGCTCCCCGGTAACTAAAGGGAGCGAAACGTTAAATTTGAAGAATAAATTGTCGAAAGAACGAATCGATCTGGTTGAAAAAATATCGTTACACTCGATATACGAAGAATGCCTGCTATATTTAATTCACTGTTTCGAACCTGTCTTTGGCTTCGCTGTCCTCCTACATCGTAGAAGCAAAAAGGAATGCGCTGTATTTCAATTGCGTATTCGTGTATGCCCTTTGTAGCTTTCCGTGATAATAGTACATCTTCCACAGTCGGTTCGTAATCCTCAAAATAAAATCGGTCAAATTAGCTGCATCAACGCAAGTTTCGATGAAGACGATACGCTTGAAATTGCTGCTAAATAGTTTTAGTAGCGCACTAACACGTTTATCTATGCTATTACTACAACAAAGCAAAGCCTAGGCACTTCAAACAGTCATGAATACTACATACGCCACCTATAAGCAGTCACGATTTTTACATTAATAGATATAATAGTCTGTTATTCTGCTAAAAATATTTTTAATTAAAACCCAAATGTTGCAAGCTCTCTAAATTGCCGGAACTAGATCAGCTTCCTATAACATTTCACTGAATAACTATAACTCAAGGTGTAGTACACATCTAAAATACAAGACTATGTGATATAATTGATATGGTTCTAGGGAAATTCGCCGTAAACAAGTTTGCGTAGGAAAACTCGCCTCAGGAAATTTCGCCTAATAGGCGAAAGGCAGTGTACACCGTACCCCCAGTATCTACCCCCCACCCTGTACATTGCCCCGTACATTTACATACCGGGCCTGTCCCTGTGGTGTACACTGCCTTTCGCCTATTAGGCGAAATTTCCTGAGGCGAGTTTTCCTACGGCAAACTTGTTTACGGCGAATTTTCCGGTCACGAATTGATATACATATTGCAACAAGCCATCATACATTTATTACTTACTGGCTGTCCAATTCTCTCTAGGTTTTCAAGAAAGTATCGCACAGATTCGCCCTGAAAACAAACGATTTTAAAGCAAAATATATAACGTAAGTTAGCGGTGGCACAGCGGTATTTTACGGACTTGAAACTCATTACGAGAGTGTAAAAAAAAACAAGTAACGATTCTCAGCAATCGACTCAGCCCTTTGCAAGCGTGCCTAATGACTAGTGCGAAAGGTATATGCGCTGGGCTAAATGAACTTTTGTCATTTTCACTATGTGACTGAATAGCGATTACTTGCAACTGCACCGCGCGCTCAATAAACCAGTGGTCTCCAACTACGAGCCAGTGAAGCATGTGTTGCTGAGAAGTCACCCTTATTTTTTGATAACCCTTTAGATACATCTTTGAAGTTTTTTGGCCGATGACGTTTTTTTGGAGATCAACCTGAATTTGAAAAATTTGCACATTTGTTTCGGCGAAGACTTTTTCGGAGGTGCATCTCAAACGTGCGTCATAACGTTGAGAACGCAGTCTTTCTACTGCCGAACCCCATGGTTTTGAGCCCAATAGCAACTAGAAGTGCTCTACAGCTTGCCCCGCTCCCTTGCATTCAAGACTTACCCACACCCCTGACTACACTTTGAAGATGGGTGGGTGATAAAAATGCAAACACGAAACAAGTCCGGCGTACAAAACAAGTTGGGGACCACAACAGTAATCTGTTGACAATACCAGTTTTCACAGGGCACAGCGTACAAGTAAATTGGTCTTCATGAAGATCACTGCATGTTTCTAATGATTATTGAAAAATTTGGAACAACGCATTCCCTGACAATCTGGGCAAAACAACAGTTTTAGTAAGAGTTAGATACCTCATGGCAGCCATTAATTTCCAGTTACAGAAGTAATCTGAATTCGAAAGTCAAAGGAAATGGTTTTCCGTACTCATAAAATAAACATAAACAATAGCCTACCAAAATGAGAAATGTACTAACTGGTCTGCAGCTTGTCGACAACAGTTGGCTTAAATGTCGACAACACAAACTCAAAAGCCATTATGCAACAATTTGCACTACAGGTACGATCAAATTATCAAAGACATGCGTATAAAAAAAATAATACGATTAAGAAAAGACAGGTTTCCCGAGAAAACCTAGAAACAAGCATACATATTCGTGAAATTAGACACAATTTTAAATTAAAATTTTTACTCGTTCTGAGGGAAATTCTCATTTTCCGAAAAGCGTGCGTATGAAAAAAGCAATTTCATCGTTTATAAAAACGAGTGACAAATAAAAAGCTATAAAACAGAAAAAGAAGCTGTGTATTGCGTATCTTACCAGTTGAAACTCTCTTCTTCTATCGTAAGCCGTTCGAATTCCACCGTCTCTCCACAATTCTCTAAGATGAGGAACATACTCAACAAAAGTATCCGGTTGCATAAATTGATATCGATCAAACGTGGTTACATAATCAGCTTGGCTTTGCCTGCTGTTATCTTCCAAAGGTATTCCAAGCTTGTTTCTCGCATCGATCAGAACCTTTAAATTGAAATTTGTTACAGTCATATTCATGTATAACTCCCAAAAATTACACACAACCAACTTTGCAAAGGGAAGAAGGATCTACATTCATGTGGATTTAAAATGTTAAACTCAAAGAAACAAGCGAAATTTAGCTTAACCGAAGGAGCCGCTGTTTCAACTAAAATACTATAATAGGAGTTTGCAACTTAGTTTTTGCGTTGCTGTAAGTCCAACTCAAAAAATATGTATGATACATAATTTCAAGGTGACCAACGCTCAAGTTTAACGTAACTTTGAAAAATTTCAGTTGCTATGATTCACAAAACTTCAGAAAAGGCGGGCTCGACGGCCCAAACGCATCACAAAAAGCTTGTGGCAAAGACCTTTTCACAAAACTATTGGAAGTTTTATCAACACTACAACCAACTTAAATTTCAAAAGGAGTGAGATTTTTCAAAACTTTTGCAAAACCAAAGCAATGTAAACAACACAAAAGTAAATATATTTATTCAAAAATGCTTTTCGTTCCTTTACGGGAACTTCATCAGGGAGTGACTTGGAACTTTACAAGAAATACATCAATATCTGAAAAACAATGAAGTTTTACGACAAATTGAGATTTCGAAAAATTTCAAATTGATGTCAAACTTAGAGGTTGAAACCCTGACATGCAACCGTTCAGGTTGTGACGTCTTTAACCCATTAGTGCCCATGCGTCTCCACAGGGACGTAAAAAGATGGGTATACTAAATTTAGCATTTCTTATTCCAAACTGCTGATGCTAAGCTATTGTTTTTTTTCTACGGTTATAGGAACACTAAACTATCTAAATGGTGAAGTGATATGCTTTATATGTAAATTTTAGTTGTACTATACGACTTTAAAGTTGGTCTATTTGTTAGATATGAAACCAGCACATGGTACCCGACTTGAGACTTACAGATGTAGGTATGTAACATGGCTTTTAATCAACTGTTTTGTTTTGAAAATCTATTTATATCCAAAGCTAGGTGCTCAAAACAATACATCGTAGTTTTTAGATTTTTTTGTTGGTTGTACTAAGTTATAAGCTAGGTGAGTCCCTATCAGGACGCTTGGGCACTTGCCCGGACAACTGGCAAAAATTAATGTATTGCACATGCAAAGTTTTTTCGTGTATTTTTTTAGCTAAATACTTTTCAAATATGATTGCAATTGTTATAATTTAACATCCTCATATAAGAATAGCAATTTAAAAATATTTACTTTTTAAGTACAGCTAAAAGATTGGACATATTTCTGTATTGATGGTATACTAAAAAAAGTTTAAAACAAACGAATACGTATAGCTTATAACTGATTTTCTTTTACTACAGATATTTATAAAAAACTGTACTTGACTGTGCACAAAATTTTGGCAACTTTGAAAAGGGATCCAACCCTACACTAGACCGATATTGTACCTAAACTTCCTAATGAATCTGGCTGTTGCTAGTGATTGGGACAGTGCAAACAAAGATGACGGTGCCAAAACGTAAACAATATCGGAAAAGAAATCCTGAATCAAAAAGGAAAATTAGTGGTAGGCCACTATCAGGATAATGATTATGGAAATGGCTTGAAGGAAGAAGAGAACTTTGTAGTTAATTGTAGTCACACAGAATCGTGCCAACCAGGGCCATCCAAATCCAACCTATTGCATAGAAACACAAGGAGAATACAGAGGGTACTGAAAACACAAGAAAATGCGTAGACGTTTATAACTTCAGATGACCATGGCAAAGAAATAACAAACGATCGAGTTGCCAAGAGGAAGTATTCAGAATTACCAAAACTGACAGGGACCATCTCACCAGCACTTAAAAAACGAAGAGATGTAGTATATCAGCCAACAATAACGTGTCCTCCCTAGCTTTAGGTAGTTGACGCAATGTATTCACTGATGAGTGTGTCATGAAAAGCTTACAACAAGTTCGAAGTTCATATTTAACCTAAAAGAACATTTCTTGTTGATTTGCATAAAAATATTCCGCATAGATCGATGACGGGAAACTAATGGGTTAAACACAAAACTTCGTCTCTCAATTGGCGCAAAAGCGCTTACGAGCATTTTCCATTGACATTCAGTAGTTTCGTATCAAAAAACGTCATAACCTCAACAGTCGCTATAATAGCTTTTAACACAGAAGGTTCGACAACAATTCGAAAATTTTCAAAATCTGCTTTTCAGATATTGACATATTTTTGATTGAATTCTAAGATGCACTTCGACGAAATTCTTGGGAGGAAACGATAAGTTTTGGTGTTTTAATTTACAACATATGATAGTATCTTAAACTGTAATAAAGCTAAATTCCCACTCCAGCCATTCTGCACAAAAAAGACATAACCATTAAAATGACCACTAAATACGCATTTGATCTACTGCAACACAGCTTTCAAAAGGATAACATTTCTGGCAACTTGGCACTTTATTTGGCCATATATCAGCTACAAATCACGACACTTATTTACATGTATTACAACAGAGGCATACTTTTCTGTGCACTTGGAACTACAGATGCTAAATTTGCAATCCAACAAAAGTGACAACTTTTATAAAATAGCAAATAAAACGACCCGAAAAAATGTACACCCTGCTCTTGCGATATTAAGCTTACACCACAGTGGAAAAGTAGCATAACTATAGTTGAATGTACTTAATCCTGAACTCTAAATGAAGGTTTTCGTTGATAAAAAGCTTACAATAGGTATTTAAATCGAAACATACTTATTTTGAAGGGTGTGTGAGGTGCAACCTTTGAAATGGCAAACTACGCATAACACAAACATTCAAATATCACCTTCATTCCTTTAACTATGTTACTATAGATAACTGGTCGAAACTGTAAGAGTGCGTCTTTGTCATAACCTCCTCCATGAAGAATACGCATCTGCTTCAAAAATGTAGTTTTGCCACTTTCACCAGCTCCAAGCAGTAGTAACTTGACCTGTGTAGAAAGTTAATTAGTTTCCAAACCATAACGCTTAAGGATATCCTGGAACAAAAAAAATGGAATCAGAGAAAAGTTAAAAATGAGCAATTAACTCAAACGAAGAAGAGATTAGACACAGTTACACTAACTTTAAATAGCTGAAACCATAAAGAAGTTTTTGCACATATACTTGATAATTCAAAATTTAAAGATTGTATTTCATACAGACAAACCCAGTTGATTGTCAACTGGTAAGCAATTTTTGAAGCTTTTTATGTGTTTATCCATATACACAGGAGTAAGCATGAAAAAAATCTTAGTCAAGACCAGTCCATCAATATGAAAATCAGAGTCCGATGCTACTGCTTGATGTTCTGACTGGTTGGTTAAGCAGTTATCCACTGAATTGCATTTCACTTTTTGATATTCTCGGTATACAATATTCTGCAACCAAATGAGTTTATTTACTGTCTTGCCCCATTCAAAAACGGTTTTCATTGACCTGACCATAGAGTTGTCATCTAAAATCATCCGACCAGTTGTGACAGCGATGATAAAGTGGGTCAAAATTGCAGCATGTGGTTTGTTTAGTCGCATCACACTTGCATTTGACACATTAGCCAAGAAACTCGTTCAAACAATATCTTTGTAAACAGTCCACTGCCAGTGTACAGACAGTTACCTGTATCCAAGTCTGTGCAAGCATTTTATTCTAAAGTGCTGATCTATATTTTCGGTAAAGCTTTCAGGCGTTTGACCAAAATCATTTTAATAGGTTTTAAACATTTTCAATCAAAACTGGCAATTTGCAACAACAAATGCAGTACTGCTACAGTATTTCTATTGTAAAATTTTTCCAAATCTGGGCCTGATTGTAACTAGAGATGTACCGATACTTTAGTAGCGATATCGGTGGTATCGGCCTATTTTTATGGTATTGGGTAGCAGTATCGGTACTGATTAAATACAGCCGATACCTACTGATACTTTTTAAGCGCAAAATAAAAATAAAAATTTTTTGTTATAGTTTTTCATGGTACATATATAAAAAAGTTTTTTTCCCACCTGGAGCTGAATTGGATTTGTAACTAATTAACGATTTGTAGTGTACCAATAATCACCAAGGGGGGGGGGGGTCTTCCAAACAGGACCCAAACATGATGTAGCACTCAATATTGCGTTTATATAAATATACATATTTAAAGTATTCTATAAATTTCAGTTTCTCTATTAGCTTCAGAGACAGTGGTTAATAAAAATGACCTCTAGTAAAAGCATTGCAATGGAAATTTTTTAATGTTAAAGCTACTGATGCCAAAAAAGTTATCTGCAATTTATGTAGCAATGAATTTTTGAGAGGAGGGAGTGCTGAGAAAGTTTTTAGTTTTGACTTTAATATGTGGGCAGTTTGTTTGATAAAAAGGGTGTGCAGTTTGTAAATGGTTTTGATTCTTTTAAGTATGGTGTACACATTTTTCAGTTTTAACTAACCAAGCTGATTTTTTGCTAGAAAAGCTGCAATTTAGTAGTGTTTTTAAAAATTTTGACTTGTGAGTGCTGTTTGTTTGATAATAGCTGCTACTGGCTAATACTTTTTTATTAATACTTCAAAGAGGAATTTTCACTTGCCGAGGTGTTTTCATTATGTTGTCAAGCTCATTTTTTCTTCGGCTACGGCATTGTTACTTTCTCATATTATTTTTTTTTTTAATCTTTTGTGTTTGTAAGGTAAGCCTATTTCCTTTGAATAATGATAATTAATCCATTGCTTTAGTATGTTGCTATGAAAAAGTACTGCTTGATTTGTTCAACTTTCTTTTACAGATTTGCAATAATATTGTAATGAATAATGATAGATAAATACCTAGAAAAAATTCAAAATGCAATAAATTGCTAGATTTACTAAATGCATTTTTTGGCACTGCATACAAAAGCTGGTATTGTTGGTGCTCAATAAATAAAAAAGTATTGGCAGTATTGTTATTGGCTTTAAATGCTGGCTGGTATCGGTAATAGTATCAGTATCGGCTTAAAGTGTGGTATCGGTCAGTGCTCCCTCCAAGATTTTAGTGCGTAACCACCAGCGCAATTGCGAAATTGCTGGCAAATGTACGAAAACCGCCGGACAAATTTTGGTGCACATTGCTAAACAAACCGCTACACCAGCCAAAGTAACTTATTTTAAAGTAAGTAAAAATGAGGTTTTTGGTAGCCTACTGCTGTTCAGTATGTATGCTAAGCTAAAAAAAGATGTCGTTTACCGCAATTCGTATCTCGGATCATTTGCCCAAAATTTTTTTAAAAGGCAGCTAAGCGTCTGACGTAAACATCTCGTGATAGTAAGACAACAACGATTTGCGAGCTACCCACGCACTGTTTCCACGCATTTATGGTACAGTGGAATTAGTCAAACGGCTTCTTTAATGACGTCAACTTGCCTACAGTAACGTAACGTTTTTCCTCAGTCCCTGTAGAATTCCATTATTTTGGATACTTTGAAAGTTTGCCTAAAACATTGTTTTGCCTACAACCGCAACCTTTGTTTTTGCCTCAGACGTATTTTTTTCGATTATGGCATTTTTAACCTGGTTCATTGCTTTCCTACCGATTTTTGGCATGTGGCCCATTTTCGAAACGCACAGAGGCACGTAGCACAATTATATCTTTTTTCAACTTTATAGACGACTTCAAAAAAGTTATCAAAGTTAATTTCAGAGATGTCCAAATAAAACAAAATAGCAAGTAATCAAAAAAGTTTTCCAATTTCACTCGATGTGAAGGGTAAATAAAGTATTGACCCAGCGAAGATCTTTGTCCGTCGATTAAAAATATCTGATCTAGGCCATCATCATCTGTCACGAATGATTTTTTAATTCGATTATGATGCCATCTTGCGAGTTGTAGCTTGTTTACTCAGCTACGTCTTTCGCAGCAAGAATAGGAGTTAGCTGTGTGTCAAAGATCTTCAAAGACGGCCTAAAAACAAGTCCGAACAACAATAGTATGGGTGTAAACACAGTTTCCGAAATTTCCGGGGATTCGGGAGAAGAGCCAAAACTGTGACGTTGCGCTTCGGTGACGTATAATTTACTTGATTATGTCAGCCCCCAAAAAGGTTTACAAACAAGTAGCCTATTGGGTTACTAATCGGCCGCGGCGAAATACCTGGTTATTTCTGTTTAATCTAAATGAGGTCCTTGAAACTCTGCGACCTGTGCAACAGGAATTCGTAAACGTTTCAGAATGTCAGGTTCACAGGGCGTGTAAATAAAATTAGCCTAATCCATGCCGACGCCTAACATGAGCATGAAAAATATGACTTTTTTGAACTTATTGAATGTTAGGTAGATTACCAGGACTATGACCCCATAACAAAAATTACTGGCGAACTTCAATTGCTGCTTGACTATACTAAAATAATTAAACTAGTTACATTTCTCAATCGTAATCAATTAAACAGCAGGGTTTTGCAATTGCAAGTACGTTTTCCATCTCAAATTGGAAGTATTTGATGATCAAAGCCGCCTAACTTAAAAGGAGAAAATTAAGATTTTTGTACAAACTATTAGTCATGCTATATGTGTCTTGCTTTCTTCCTTAAACGTATCTCAGAAAGCAGTAATATTGATAAGCCATAACAAATTTCACCTGAGCCTTGTCAACTATTTCACAATTCAAGCATGAAAACAAACGAGTTAAGGAAGTTTTTCCCAAATTCAAAAAATGGTGAAACGTCGTCAACTGACTAGGTATTGTGACGAAAGTAACGGTAGTTGTGAGACACTGCCGAAGCTTTTTTACGGAACCCTCGATAATCGCGGCAACACAGCTGGCTAAATATTTTTTCGGCCTTAATAAGTTTTAATCAATCATTGACCGAATGCGTGAAAAGAATTCTACCTTTGTGAATAGCATTTGAAACTTGATCGAAGTAAAGGAAACAGGGAAATTTATGGACGCGGGTATGCACCAGTTTGGTAAACCCAGCTTTTAGATTGAGTAAAAAATTGAAAAGCTGATATTTGTAACTACGCATAAACCTGCAGGGGCTCACTTAGAGGCGCGTTCTGCAAAAAAATTAAGGTCTATTTTTCATTTAAACCACATAGTTTTACAGCATTTGCGAGGGAGTTGCCGTTTCCGGAAAAATTTTGGGGAGGACCCCGCCTACTTTACCCTGCGTCACTGATTACAGGCGAATGTAAAAGACTGCAATAGCCGCGCGCGCACAATTACGCTTTAAAGGAAGGTTTCTTTGTGCAGTGCAAAACTTTCTGAAAGTTTTTGACAGTTTAGTGATTTTTCCTTACACTGGTAAACGTGATTAGATGACACACCTTAGTGTTGAATAAAGACAGTTTTAGAATGGTCAGTCGTTAACGGTAATCTTTTTACAATACCCTAAAGTTATAGGCAAATTTTACTGTACTACAAATTAAGCTACATTTTAATGTAAAACGTTTTCAAAGAGATTGAAACTAGAATCCACACTTCTTGACGTTTCGGGGATTATTTCAATTATGTCGTGGTAAGCTATCACAGGTACATTTTGGGGGGTGTTTAAAACTAAAATCGGTTAAAAGTGGTATACTTTTAGTTTTCAGAACTGACAAGTATGACAAGACTATTTATTTGTATTAACAAAAATTGAACCGCTCCCTGAAAAAATATTGTTTTTTGTGCTAACCTGAATCCGAGAGCAATGTTTCTTTTTGTCTAATCAAGCACGATTGAAATTGGTGTTGAAGCGTAAAAAAAGATATACATTTTAACCACTTCCAGTTTCGAACTTCCCTCGAAAAATCATGTCTTATGTTAAAGTGAAGTTTAAGAGCTCTTTGGTATAATTGCTTTTTAGCTATGATTGAAATTGCCCGGAAAAGTAAAGAAAAAATAGAAGATTTGCTTTTATGTTAATTGCTTGAAAGACAATTATGAGGCGCCATTTGTTCACCGCTCATTACACGTGTTTTAGGACAACATTTATGACTAAATCAAATCGATTTGTTAAAATGCACAAATCCATTTGATTTAGTCATAAATGTATTGAAAAATAAATGCATTTATTTAAATGCACAAATCGATTTGATTTAGTCGTAAATACATATGTCACTCAACCGTATCATTCGCATATGTCACTCAACCGTATCATATCGTTCTTTAACCCCTCCGCGTCGCTTATCATCATATGATGATGGCGAAGAGAACGCCGCTCATCCTCATATGATGATTTGCCGGCTACGGCGAAATGCGTGTATTTAAAGCTCGCTTGGGAGAGATCTTCCTTTCCTTTTTGACATCTCTCTTCAATACACGCATTTCGCCGTAGCCGGCAAATCATCATATGAGGATGAGCGGCGTTCTCTTCGCCATCATCATATGATGATAAGCGACGCGGAGGGGTTAAAGGTAATGTACTGCGAATAACGCTTTTTCGACATATTTGGTCGTTGGCCCATTGAGTGACAGGTTTGCGATGGACTGGTTTGAAATGAGCGGCAGGCGTGACATAGTTAAAAATTTTAAAACAGGTGGTCTGCAACAAATTGAACCACCAACAGCTAACGTTCGAGTCTCTTATTATAAGATGTATGCTGGATAGAATATGGGATGACTGCTGGAAGCAAAAGTGCAACATAGGCTGTATAGGTTTATGGTGTTAGCCAATGAACTCAATCTGCCAGTTTCTTGCAGAAAATAATGGCACTTATGAAGGACCTTAAGTCCAAGATAGGTTAAGCTAGCGTACCGGTTGTTGTTTAAGGTAATCTTCCTCAAGACAGCAAGCCTCCGAATTCTTTGAGTAATTTTGCTTTGTTTCTCGTACTGTTACCAAGATGTCAACTTTATCTTCAGTAAGTGTACATTAAATATCATTTTCGTCTCTTACCTAGTACAGTAAGTTCATAAATTAACATTATTATATTAGTGATGGCCTTAAGTAGGCTATGGGGGCCCTGAGCAAAATAAATCAACTTTATCTGTTTTTTCAATTCTCTTTTTTCTTTCTTTTGGATGCACCAGAAGCGCATTTGCTATTCATACCAGGCATTACCGGTAATTGGAAAAGTGTAATGGTGTAGGCTAAGGCATATTACTATAGAAATTTTGCTGTAAAAGCTTTGGAAATAACTGGAAGGGGCTTGTTCGGTTATTTTGGCCCAAAAATATGCGTCTTAAATCTTTATTTATAACACTTTTATGGGCATCTTAACGCGAGAACTTAAGTGGGGAGCCCTTTAGCACGACAAATTATGTGGGGGGGGGCCTGGGCATTTCCCCAGTTTGTTCATACCTAATAAGGCCACTACTGCAGTATAAAGGCTGCAGCAGTAATGCATTATGCTTTATGCCACAGGTTGTGACATAAGTAACGCTCTTTGTTTAAGTGGCACAAAATTAAAGCCTTTCGGTTGTCCTTTATTTTTTCGAACATGAATGTCCACAGGTTAATAGATTAATATAAAAGTAATATATTGCTTATTTGGTTTAATAATATTCAATACAAATGTAATCAAGCACTATTTTTGTTGCTATGAGAGTACAATTGCATTGCTTTTACTCTCTGTTCCTTTGTTTATCTGATGGTTGTATAAACTATCCGCGAAAAAATGAAGATTTAGTAAATTCATTAAAGAAAATAATTCACTCTCTGTTCCTTTGTTAATCTTATGGTTGCATAAAATATCTGAAAAAATAAAGATTTAGAAAATTGATTAAACAAAATAATAAAGAAAATAAACATCATAGGATATATATATAAAACTCAAAGTTTGTCTGTCTGTCTGTCTGTCCGCTATAGAAATAAAACTGGAGACATTCAGATACAAACAAACATATGAATCTTATATAACTTTTTCCAGGGAAGCCAAGTAAGGTATTTTGATTTCGATCAGAATCGTCTATGGGGTCTACGAGCCTATATTTATTCAACCTATATTAAAATACTGGAGTTGTCTAAAGTTTTTGTTAGGTACCACAAACAGAAAAAAATTTGTGACAAATAAAAATCCAAATTTGATGGTTATGAGTAAGACTGTACTTATAGGGAATTTACCCGCCGTTGATCAAGAGGCAAAGCAGAAGAGAAGTTCATGCCCATAGGAATGCCATATCCAGGCAGCGGGAATCTCAAGAACAAAAAAAAACGTTGAGATGCATCCTAAGAAGACACTTAAATTTCGAAAATCTGCAGATGCACGAAGAAAACATGTAGCAAGAACAGAGGCAAAGCAGAAGACAAGTTGATGCCCATAGGCATGCTATATCCAGGCAGCGGGAATCTCAAGAACAACAACAAACCAGGAGACAGATTGATGCTGAGAGACATGCTATATCTCGACAGCAGGAATCACAAGAAAACCGTCAAATAAGACTTTTGAGAAGTAGGAGCAGGCAACGTGAATTGAGGTTTCAACCATTTACTACAAGGCAATGAAACAAGGTGCATTTCATTATGATCCAAAACATAATTATGCAGCTGAAGAAGTAATCACTATTGGTTCTATGTCTAAGGTCTGCAATTATTGCAGAGCTAAAAAATGGGATAATGAACCTCCTGGTGTGTGCTGTTCTAACGGTAAAGTTCAATTGGCAACGTTTCAAGAACCACCACAACCTTTAAAAAATCTTCTTACCGGCTCCACTTGTGACTCAAAACATTTTCTTCAGCATATTCAAAAGTATAACTCAGCATTTCAAATGACATCTTTTGGAGCTAAATTTGTTACACAAGGGGGATTTATGCCAACTTTCAAAGTTCAAGGTCAAGTTTATCATAGAATTGGAAGTCTTTTACCAGAAGAGAATGAAAACTGTCAATTCTTACAAATTTATTTTATGGGGAATCAAGAAAACCAAGCTCAGTTTTGACGCTACAATCAGTTTTGATTACGAATATACAATCCCTGCTCCCTCACAAGTATTAATTGTCATAATTTGTGGCAAGATTCTTTGTGAGCATTGCCAGTCATGATTAAAAGAATATGATAATCACAATTCCGTGTACAAGAATTGTGAAAGTGCATAGAATTCATTAACTTTTCGCTACTGCTCACACAACAGCTGGATAGGTGAAGCCGGCTTGGCCGGTTGAATCGAAATACTAAACCTGGACATTACTGATGGAGGGCCTCTGACGGGCGACGCCGGCAAAGCCGGCTATAAATCTATATATATAAAACTCAAAGTGTATCTGTCTGTCTGTCTGTCCGCTATAGTAAAACTGGAGACATTTAGATACAAACAAACATATGAATCTTATATAACTTTTTCCAGGGAAGCCAAGTACGGTATTTTGATTTCGATCAGAATTGTCGATGGGGGGCTACGAGCCTATATTTATTCAACCTATATTTAAATATGATTATTCAATGTAAAAATTTAATCAGTCTTTACATTTTACCCGATCAACGACGGGGAAATCTGCTAGTAGGATATAAAATCAAAAAAAGCGTTACTTATGCTGCAGCCTTTATACTGCAGTAGTGGCCTTATTAGGTATGAACAAACTGGGGAAATGCCCAGGCCCCCCCCCACATAATTTGTCGTGCTAAAGAGCTCCCCACTTAAGTTCTCGCATTAAGATGCCCATAAAAGTGTTATAAATAAAGATTTAAGACGCATATTTTTGGGCCAAAATAACCGAACAAGCCCCTTCCAGTTATTTCCAAAGCTTTTACAGCAAAATTTCTATTGTAATATGCCTTAGCCTACACCATTACACTTTTCCAATTACCGGTAATGCCTGGTATGAATAGCAAATGCGCTTCTGGTGCATCCAAAAGAAAGAAAAAAGAGAATTGAAAAAACAGATAAAGTTGATTTATTTTGCTCAGGGCCCCCATAGCCTACTTAAGGCCATCACTAATATAATAATGTTAATTTATGAACTTACTGTACTAGGTAAGAGACGAAAATGATATTTAATGTACACTTACTGAAGATAAAGTTGACATCTTGGTAACAGTACGAGAAACAAAGCAAAATTACTCAAAGAATTCGGAGGCTTGCTGTCTTGAGGAAGATTACCTTAAACAACAACCGGTACGCTAGCTTAACCTATCTTGGACTTAAGGTCCTTCATAAGTGCCATTATTTTCTGCAAGAAACTGGCAGATTGAGTTCATTGGCTAACACCATAAACCTATACAGCCTATGTTGCACTTTTGCTTCCAGCAGTCATCCCATATTCTATCCAGCATACATCTTATAATAAGAGACTCGAACGTTAGCTGTTGGTGGTTCAATTTGTTGCAGACCACCTGTTTTAAAATTTTTAACTATGTCACGCCTGCCGCTCATTTCAAACCAGTCCATCGCAAACCTGTCACCCAATGGGCCAACGACCAAATATGTCGGAAAAGCGTTATTCGCAGTACATTACCTTTAAAGAACGATATGATACGGTTGAGTGACATATGCGAATGATATGGTTGAGTGACATATGTATTTACGACTAAATCAAATCGATTTGTGCATTTAAATAAATGCATTTATTTTATATGCATTTGCAAGTAAATCAAATCGATTTGCGCATTTAAATAAATGCATTTATTTTTCAATACATTTATGACTAAATCAAATGGATTTGTGCATTTTAACAAATCGATTTGATTTAGTCATAAATGTTGTCCTAAAACACGTGTAATGAGCGGTGAACAAATGGCGCCCCATAAACAATTTGTTGTACAAAAGATATTTAAGTCGTCGTCACGACCGCGCGATGTCTACGCGAAACGTTGCACTGCCCTAAAAAAGCTTTTAAACAGCTTTGTATTCCTGTTCACTGTCTCCCACGCGTTAAACAGCTCGTCGAAAACTTTGCTAGCGAAATTGCAAAAATTTTTACAAACTGAAAAAAATTACCGAATACCTCCAGGCTTTTTACGCATTGTTGAATTTAAACTGCGAATCCGCCGGACATGCTTTCGCAAATTCGCATTTTTTTCGCGTTTGTAGGGAAACACTGGTATCGGTACATCTTTAATTGTAACAGAATATTACTTTTACTATGCAGTAGCAATTCAACAACCTGACAGTTTAATCGCATTTCTATGGCTAAAGCATAAGTTTAAAACGTTAATATTGATCCAGCTTGTAGAAATTGTGCATTGAAAGTGGAGTCTTGAGGAGCAGTTGGTCTGTTCCTCTTTGCAAATGTTGCGAACTAATCTGGGTCTTAGTTACTGTAGGCTAGCACGGCTTGCCCTCAGATAAAAAAGGCATGGTGATCTCAAAGATTTTATAGTTGTATGCCACATGATATAACTGTGGAGAGTAATGTTATTTAGCTCCAAGAGACTACAAAGTCAAGGGAAAAGTGGCAACTCAGAAAAAGCTAAGAAAAGATAATACAGGGGTGGCCATAAGCCACTTTACCCAGTTCAATTATTATTATTTGAACTGGGTAAAGTGACTTATGGCCACCCCTGTAGAATGATATAAACAAACTCCCTCATCTTCAACACGATGTGCCCACTGGGCAAGAGTGAACAAACAAGATCTTAGTACCTTCCAATGTCAAATGCTGTTGAAAAATCTATGAAAACAGCTTTGGCCTTCTTCTTAACTTCGATGCAATCTTTATTAGTATTTTAGCTTATGTACGAGACGAATCGGCAGGAGACCAATTACATCAAAAACTTGATATTCAGTCAGAAAAAGTTTTCGGTTTGACATGATAAAATGATAAATATTAGGTACGTTACACGATTGTTCCTGCAAGTAGAAACTTCAAGATGCATAAACTGAAAGGTATTCAAAGCAAACTAAAACTCATCATCCTGGCAAAACAATGAATCTCAGCATTTTACAGTAAGAGCACTTTGTTAGGGCCTATGGACACTGACCAAGATCATATGAGCTCACTGCCAGCAAGCTGACTGGCAAATTTATGAGAATGCCACTGACGTATTTTTACAGTACATCCACTCCATTACTATGGCAAATCTAGCACTTAAGAACTAAGCGCTGGTTGCATAGGTCTAAAGCAGGAAACATGGCCTGGCTTTATTTATCTCAGAAAGCTGATAAGTAAAGAAACATGCCAAATTTATCAATATCACTGCAGAATTTTCTTTTTTGAAAAATTTTGTTAAATGTGACAGTTAAAACCAAGTTGTAAAAACCTGCCTGGTCAAGTTGTCGTCGCAACGTGTAAAGTACAAGCACAATTGAATTACTCCACCTGACATACTAATACAACAGCCAAAACATGATCCCTGGAAATCAATAACGAGAGGTTCTATTTAGCAAAACACTTCTAATATGCTGCAGCAGTCTGTTAATCTGCAAGTATCTTTTTCCAGTTTCACAAAATTTTACCGCAGTTTCTTCTCTGCTATACAGTAAAAAATACCACTTTTAGAATATCACACTCACTTGTCTTTTAAAAATTTTTTTTTCTTTAGCCAGTTCTTTGTCAATTTCTCTACTTTTTTCTTTTTCAAAATCTTTGTGAAAGCAATTTACAGACATATTATCACAAAGTGACTTTATTCATTACCAAATTAGAAAGCAAAAGTTAAAAATAAGCTAAAACAAATTTCAAAATGAGTAAAGATCTGTTGAGTGCTGAACCTTTGCTATCTGCAGTTCTGTTACTTAGGATCTACTTTAACCTGTTTGTACGGATTCTTTAGTCATAAATACTTCATACATTTTCTTTACAAACATAATACGGTTGGGTTAACTAAATGCCCTTAAGAGGTGAAAGAATATTTATAGGAGTTATAAAGGACAAGCAGGGATAGGCTACTTTAGAAAGTAAGTGGGAATTTACATCCCACGTAACGAATACATAACTTTAAGATTAGTCAAAAGTGGTGGTAGTCTAACCAGCTATGCCTACAACAGTAATTTTTTAAAGTACTAGATCAACTTTAGGAAGTGACTAGTTTTTCGTTTACAGGATTTTACTCTTGAAATCTATTTTGCTTTTCAATGTTTGTGTGTTTTCAAATGAGCATGTTGGCTATATTGCATAGAGTGATGCAAGTGGTCACAAATAGGCACAGTACTGGAAAAGTAGGCATAGTACAGCCATAGTGATGGAAACAAGAGTTTTTAATGTGAAATCTCATTGTATCCACTCAATGCTTAATTTTAACTCATAAAATCAAAAATTAATTTTTTTTGAAAGGAACGAAGTAAGGTTTTGTTATATTGGTAGGACTGGTTTTCGGTCACACACCTCCTTTACTATACCTGTTCTATGCCTACTATGTCTGTACTATGCCTGTGCAATGCCTACTATGCCTGGACTATGACCAATATGCTTGTACTATGCCTATTTATAACCACCGAAGTGATGCTGCTGCCTTTAAATGTGATGAATATTGATTTGAGTTTTCACAGGTGGGTACTTTGACAGAGGCTTGTGTACATTGGAGGGAGAGGGGGCCAGTATGTAGATGCAAGGGGGAGTGTACACTGGGGATAAACCATTTGCCAATTACATGTTTAACACCTGCATGACTAAATTAAAATTGACTAATCACAAACAACGAAGAATCACGTTTATAATACATCAAACATTTAATGGTAAAATAGATTACAAGGGCAAAATGCTGTTAACAGAAAAATAGCCACTACCTCAACCTTAGAGCAGTCACAAAATGTACTTTGCTGTCAGACATTAGTGATTGGACAATTTTAATGCCGTTTCAAACATGTGACTTTTGGTTGTTTATGATTGTTCAATTATTATGACAAATTAAAAAAAAGAAAGTGGCTATTTTGATGTCGACGGCATTTTACCGTTAGAGATTATTTTGCCATAAATTATTCAAGTGTTTTTATATTGCCATAATTGCTACAATTCTGCCTGTGATGCTGTGGCACGTGGATTGAGCACCTGCCTTGAAATGAGGTTGGAATCTTGGCTGGCAGGGCACTAAGAGAAAGACAGTGTACAATGAAGGGGGAGGCCTGGTATGTAAACGCTAAGGGGTAGTGTACAGGGTGGGGAGTGAACAAACGAGGCAAAAATTTTTTCAATTATTAAAATTGATCAATCAGAAATGACCAAAAGTCACACGTTTAATATGTCATTAAGATTGACAAAATAGCCTCTAAGGGTAAAATGCTGTTGACGGTAAAATAGCCAGTCTCAAAAAAAATTGTATCCCCAGTGTATGCTCCCCCATACATCTACATAACAGGCCCCACCGAGTGTAGACTGCTTTTATTTAAGTATCCTGCCAGCAAAGATTCAAACCCATAACCACTGCATTTGATTGCAGCTGCACTATCAACTACTAAATTTTAGCAAATATGCCTATATAAATACAGGTGAATGGTGATGGCAAAATAGCCTTCAAGGGTAAAATGCAGTCGATGGCAAAACAGCCAGCTGCTAACTGTAACTCGATTGACTCTACTTTCAAAAATTCGCTTAACCATTTTAGTGACTATTTCAAAACAAAACAAAAGTGTTATAAAATGGTACTAGCAACATTCATAGTTAAAGCAAAAAATAAAGTAGGCCTACATACCGACATATTATGGTATGCATTAGAATTGCTTCCAAGCTACCTAAATTACTGTTTAAAATACAATTTAATCCTCTCAGGTTTTCCAATTACCCTAAACCACTAAATCTGGCAGCATAGGCGTCAACCCGGCCTCGGCAGCGCCCCCTAGGGTCTAACACCAAAGGGGGCGACATATATCTGGCCCACACGGTGTTTTGATAACTGTATTAAAAGTTAAATGCATGCACAGTAGCAAAAACAGTTCCGAAATGTAACAGCGCAAAATCGCAGTGTTGTTTCGTCGCAAATTTATGCTCACGCTATGTAAAGCGAATCAGAGCAATCGAGCTAACAATTACCACACATCATCAAAGCAATTTGGGGCACGTAACCAAAGGCAAACTTGAATTGTAATTTTCACATGTTTTGCGCTATTATCAAAGCAACTAGAAGAAAAGAAGCACAAATTTCAAATCAACAACTTTTTCGCAAACTTGAAGTCAACTATATAAAAAATGTGGTATTGTTTTATTTTCATATTCCTAATCTGATAATAACAAAATGAAGCGTCAATCGGCTATCGGCGCATTTTTTAGACCGGTTTCAAAAAGAGTTTTGGAAGAAAATGTTCCAGGAGAGTCGAGTGAGGATAGCATTGATATGCAGCAAGCTGCAACTTCTAGCAATATAGATAACAAAAGTTCTGTGCCTTCTACCGATGTAACCGATCCTGCTCTAGAAAAAACATACATGATGAAGATCGCAATCGATCTACCGCTCTTCCTGCGTCAGTCGACAGCAATACCTTGCCAAAAGTAATGCCGTCGCATGAAGGCCGTACTTTGCAACGAACGTGGTTTACCGAGTTTGCATGGCTTCGCTGCAACCAGGATGGAACCTGGCATTGTTCATGCTGTTTGTGGGCCTTTGAAAACAATCGGCTGTCAGCGAAAAATACTGAAGAAATACGCAAAAGCAGATGGCAAAGAAGACTAATGGTTGGCAAGATTATCGTAAAGGAGAAAGTGCATTACGTTCTCCATGGCACCAAGCAGCGACCGATGCATTACAAGTATGTATGTATGACGAATTTTAGAACATTAATTGCAACTCTGAAATGTCATAGATGTTATAGGCTTTTTGCAATGCAACTAAAAGTACATTAACCATCTTTTTATTGAAAAAATTTGCAGCTCATTTTAAACGATTTTTAAAATATGTTCTAAAATTTTGGTCAGAGCACATGCAGATATAAAAGTGAGCAATGCAAAGTAACTTGATTTTTTGTTTGCTTGCAAATATATTTAGTGTCTTAATTAGTTTAAATTTTTGTTTTCACATTTCTTTTTAGTTGCCGCTAAAAAAGTAATAAAGCGTAATTTGCATTTAAAAAGTTAAACTGCAATAATTATTTCGCATTTTTAGGTTGCTCTTGATTCTGAAATTGAGGTTTGCCTTGGAAACAAGACTAAAGAAGAACAACGGAAAAATCGTCCAACATTAACTGCAATTTTTTATTGTGTTCACCACTGTGGAAAGCAGAAGACAGCCTTGAGAGGCCATGGAAAGGAGAAAAAATCAGGAAAATTTGGAATTTATTATGGTTGTTGGGATGTTACAACGCTGGCATAAACACGTATTTAAATTCTGAATTAAGCACAAGATATTTGTCTCCCGACGTTCAAAACGAAATGATAAAATATTATCTCAGATGATATTACGGAAACTAATTGCTGCCATCAAAACAGTGTCCATAATTTTACCAGATTTATACGCAGTGCCGGCAAATAACGTCATTAGCAGTTACGTCTTCTCTTTAATTGCTAATGAAACTTCGGATATTTGTAATTAAGAATAAGCGAGCATTGGTATTCGATGTTGTACAAATACACTACAAAGTGACGACATTTTTCTTGGTTTCTATGAAACTTGCTAAACAGATTCAAGTACTTTATTTTGCTTGATTAAACATGAGTTGATGAGGCTTGGATCGGATATTTCTGGTCTTCGCGGTCAAGGTTATGATGGTGGTAGTTATATGGCTGGGAAAATCCGAAAGCGTTATATTTTCATTGCATTGGTCATCAGCTTGACTTGGTTTGCCAGAACGCTTGCACTGAATATTCTCAAGATCACACACGATAACGCGTGTGAATAAAATCGTGACCTTTGTGAAAGAGTCGCCAAAACGTTGTGGGTGGTTTGCTGCCATTCAAGTTTGGTCTGCGGAATCAACTATGGTGAAGTTACGACCGTTGTGCAGCACGTGTTGGATTCTACGAAAAGATTGCATTGATGCTTTTCTAGCAAATTACAATAATTTAATGAATGTTATGGAGGAGATAAAAATGATACCAGTGTTTCTGCAGCTGTAAGATCATCAGCTTTTTCGCATTTACTGAACTTAGAAAAATTTGACTTTTATTTTATTCTTCGTCTGCTGCAACGACTTTTCGGGATTATCCATGCAATTCATGTAAAATGTCAGTCACGCCAAGCTATCACAGATTTAAATGATTGGATTCAAGAACTTGCCAGCACTCTGACAACTGATGTAGACGCGTTTGGAAAAGAGCTTTTTGCGGAATGCAAAGAACAAGCGCTGCACATGAAAATAAACTTGCCTATCATTCCTCGAGTGCGTCGTGCTTTCACTGACGAAGAAAAGAAAGAATACTACGTCGATTTATTCAGGCACGTTTTTGAAAAAGCTGCAAGTGCGCTGCTACGTCGCTATCAATCACAGCCACAAGAAACAGCAAACTTTTTACGTTGTCTTTTGGAAGATGAATGTATGCCAAGTCACAGCATCAAAACAGTGAGCAAGTTCTATGGAGATTGGAGTCACGCTGATATTGCGAGAGAACGTCAGCTGTTATTTGCACGACTGAGAAGGCAAAACCGTTCAATTTCAGTTGCAGAAATCAGCAAAGAATTGAGCCAAAATTTTGCTTTAGTTGACATGGCACCTAACTTTGTTTCTGCATTAAAAACATATATTGTTCTTCCTAGCTCTGCTTGTGAAGCAGAGCGGTCGTTTTCTACACTTTGCAGGTTGAAAACGTACATGCGATCTACGCAAACCCAGGAACGTTTGAATAATTTGGCCATTCTAAACACACACCGCGAGCACGCTGAAGCCCTTGATTTTGCCGAAGCAGAAAATGAATTCGTTTCACGATCTCAAACCCGTCGCAACAAATTCGGATTAAGTTTCTAAGTTATGCTTGAATCGAGCATTCTAAGTTATGCTTGAATTATGAGTAATTTTTATTGCAGTAAACGTAAACTGTCATTTGTGCATTTTGTTTTTCTGTATATCACAATCACATTCTGCGTCTTTACTCTTCATGCCTCTATATTGTTTGTTTATTTCATTAAGATAATGTTATTTTTAATATCGAATTCTTGTCATAATCGTAAAAATAACAATCATTTAGGCATAAAGTATTTTTGTTGGTTTGAAAGCAGTGAGATAGAAAACAAAGTTCACATAAAAATTCTCACCTCCATGCTATTTGTTTCTTTCAAGAAAAAATCGACGCTTTATGTTTGGCAGTGCTGTCTAAAGATCTCATATATGTTATCTTTTCTAATGACTCTCAACCCTAAACTCCTTCAGTCTTAACTCAGTTGTTCAGTCAAATTTCTGGACAAAATTTTAGCCTTCATTTCCCCTCAATATTTCTAACGCATCTTCTGTTGGGCTTCCAGTAATTTTGACACATATCCCCAACACAGAAGAAGTAGCCCTTATTGGCATTTTAATGAAGGTAAAGCGCTCATAATGCCATCAAAAGTAATGTGTCTATGCACAACAACTATGCCATCAAAAGTAATATGTCTATGCACTGCAATTGGTCCACTAGCAGCTTGGGATTTCAGACAATGACAAAATCAACTGGTACCCCAACTACAAATGCTAACAAGGTAAGGTGCACTTAATTATGACCACTAGGTTGTTTTTCATACCTATTGTTTTTTCTAAGTTTTTAGTGCTAGAAGTAAATTAAATTATTCTCCAGTCTTCAATTTTTGATCAGTTGCTTAGATGTACAAAATTTAAAAACAGCTTTAAATAAAGCTCAATGGGATGGATTCATTCCACTCTTTAAAGCAATTAGTAGCCAAAAAACTTTAATGTTTTTTGCCTGGCTGTCATCACAAGTTATTACCAGAATAAAGCTGAAAGAAAAAAAAACAAAAAACGTCACCATTTGTAGTAGGCAGACCTATCAAACATGTTGTGTTTTCTCATTGTCTGAAATCCCAAGCTGATAGTGGACTAATTGCAGTGCAAAGACAAATTTTGTTTACAGCATAATACAGGGTGGCCCAAAAGTAGGTATACAGTTATTAAACTATTTTTTATGTGCTTTGAAGTTACCAGCAGTGCACTTTATGTGGCCCAAAAGTAGGCATACAGTTAATGGAGAGAACTATTTGGAAATTCTTTGTGAAGTGGTAGTGCCACAACTTCAAACTAAACCTAACTTTGATGAACTCTTCTTTCAGCAAGATGGAACTTCTCCACATTATGCGTTAAGAGTAAGAGATTACCTTAACAAAGTCTTTACACAGCGTTGGTTCGGAAGAACAGGTAGCATTGAATGGCCACCATGCTCACCTGACCTGACACCAATGGATTTCTTTTTTTGGGGTGTTGTAAAGAACAAAGAGTATGTAAAGAACAAGGAGAAGAATCCCAAAACAGTAAATGAATTAAAAGATTGCATTTATGACGCATTCAGAGAAATTGATGCAAATTGAAATTTGTGCTGCACGGTATGTCAGAGTGTTTTGAACAGATGTAAAGAAGGACATTTTGAGCACTAAAAAGATTAAGCAGTTTCCATTTAAGATATAACTATCATTCTAGAGGTTTAAAAGTGCCTACATAAGAACTACAAATCTACTTTTGGACCCAAACCCTACTTTTAATAACTGTATACCTACTTTTGGGCCACCCTGTATAGGTTGTTTGTATTAGATAAAAGTTGCTTCCAGGGCGGCTAGATGGAATCTATCAATTGACAACACTGAAAATTGGCTGCTAAAGTAGGCAGTGATTTAGTCCTGAATTTAATATTAATGGCTGTTTGATTGCCAAGTCTTAGTTGGGGAGGAAAGAAATAATTTCATGATTTTATAAAGCATTTATCTTTCTTTCTTCCAGCCAAGTCTGTATGAATTGGATACATGTTGGTTGATCCTGGTTTTGTAGTCTTTTGGATGTGCAGCCAATGAACTGGCAGTCACAGTGGCACTGGTAACCACATATGGCATTGGTTTGTTAAAGGAAGACACAGAATCCTTACAGATTGCAAGTAAATGGATTTGGTGGAGAATATCAACAAAAGTTCAGTTAATCTGCAGCAATTTCTCACTGCAGTTTGGATTTGCTTGTAAAATTGAAGAGAAGTGTCACCAATTCATCAAAGTTTTAAGGAGACTCAGCATTTGAAGGACAACATCAAAATATGCATACATATACATTAGCAGAAATTTTTATGCAAATATGAAAAAAATCCTAATTTAATTATGGAAATAGCACAAACACAAAAATTTATGAGAATACTTTGTTTAACTTAACTTAAATAATGTTATTTTACCCAATTGGGTGACTACTTTTAGTTTTTATCAACTTTTATGAATTTCCGTACTTTTTTAGAGAATAGTTTTTGCATATTTCTGCTAGCTAGCAATTATAGTGTTTGAATAAATTCCCACAATTTCATGTTTGATGTGAATTTCTGTCAGTAATTCCATAATTCAATATGAATTTTCTTAATTTAGTGTTGGTTCTTCTTGAGACCTTTTTCTTGGGGGCAGTGAATTTGGTAACAGCCATCGACATAGGCACTTACCTAAATAACACTGTTTTGGTAGCTATTTTTGCAAAGAATAGTTTTGAGATTGATCAGCTTTTGTAATAGTCTTCAATAAACCAACATCATATGTGGTTACCAGTGTCACTGTGACTGCCAGTATGTTGAATGCACATCAAAGATTACAGAACAAAATCAACCAACATGTATCCAATTCAAAAGAGAAATGCTTATATAAAAACGCAAGATTATTTCTTTCCTCCCTGACTGTGACTCAGCCATCAAACAGCATTCAATTAAAATTCACAGTGTGACACTGCCTACATTAATAGCAAATTCTTAGTGTTGACAATTGCTAGATCATCCTTCTATCTAGCCACCCTGAAAGCAACTTTTATCAAATACAAACAACCTGTATTATGCCATCAAAAGTCATACGTGTGACATGCCTATGCACTGCAATTGGTCCACTAGCAGCTTGGGATTTCAGACAATGAGAAAGCATAAGTTTGATAGCTCTGCTGACCACAAATAGCAACATTTTCTTTTCCTTCAGCTTTATTTTGGTGATAACTTGTAATGACAGCCAGGCAAAAAACATTAAAGTTTTTAGGCTGCTAATTGCTTTAAGGAGTGCAATGAATCCATTCCATCAAGCTTTATTTAAAGCTGTTTTGAAATTTTGTACTTCTTAAGAACCTGCTCAGAATAATTAATCAAACTAAACAAAATTTCTTCAAAAGAGAAAAGTGACATGAGTCACCAATCTAAAATAAAGTGCAATAACTACTTATACTGTTTTGAGTCTTCTAAAAATAGGTTAATCTCTAACAAAGTCTCTCCCAGAATGGACCCTGTTTATAGGGAGACTATTGTCTGCATTATATACTAAACCTTTAACTTGATCATTAATGTAAATTAAGCTACCAATTCGCAGAAAAGTTTCCATCTTCAAAACCCCTGGGACATTCTTAAATTGTACTGCTTTAGAAAGATGCAGCATAAAACTGTTCAAAAAAATAAAACTACCTTTTGGGTTATTCCATGTCAAGTGATCCAGGGTAGTTCACCCACCTTTTCAGATTTTGACCAAAATTAACAGAGAAATAGAACTTCGCTTTCTGATAGCAAAAAACTCACTTTTTTAAAAATTAGTCAACTAGAAAAAAGTTATGGGTAATTAAAATTGTCCGTTTTTCGTGATCACTCAAGCGGAAAAAAACTTTGTATTAACATGTTCAACTTTTGAAAGATGTGCTAGATTTATGATAAAATCTTTGTTTTGTTTAACCTGTAGTTGTAAAAGTTCTTTAGACGACAATTTAAGAAAAAATAATTTTGGTAAGATGACTTGAGCACGCTGAGAATTTGACTATGGAATGGACGCCGAAGCCTTCCCATTGCAGTGAATTTTGTCACTGTGCCACCAACACTATCACATGGAGACTTGCCGTGACTGGTGGCAAAAAATGATCATGCTGGCTTCGCACCAAACTCTTTTTCGAACAGGCATAGTTTATAAAAACATTTTCTGAATTTATAGTGGGCTGTTCACCTATCACTAAAATATTCAACAAATTTTAGTTCTGGTATCAAGTTCTTTAAAAAACGTATGATTTTGTCTTGAATTAGATAAATCATAACAGTATCATGCAGCACTTCACTGGAAAGAAAGCAAAGGCTGGTAGTTATCAGTTTGCAAACACTGTTTTTGCAGTAACAAACGACAGGGTGCACGGTACAACTGTTGGGTGTCCAGTGATAGCCTTGCGCTTCGTCTTGTAGGCTATGATTTGGGGGACACCGCGTGCCTCTGTTTCAAACACTCGCTTGGTTTACGATAGATGTATTTTCTCGTAACCCTAAAACATAAAATAACAAACAATGTGCTCATAAACTAATTATAAACTAATTGCTTACAAAAGTGGCGAGCCGAAATAGATTTCAGAGACAGGATAGATTATGAACATAAGTACTAGCTACACAAGTCTAGATCAAATAAAAATGTTGTTAATTAAACAAACTCTAACTAAAGATATATGCTATCCGAAAACTAAAATAATTCTAAACAGGTGCCCAGCTTCCTTAACAAAGAACAAACTACTACTACTACTGCAACAAAGGAGATCCAAATAGATTGTAGTGCGAGATGCGCTAGGCAAACTACGCAAACCGGATTAATTACTCATTTTGGATACGGGCAAGCACGCAAAATCATTAAAAAAAAGATTAAACAAAAAGGGCACAAGTAAACCAAATCAGGCTATGTGAAAAAAATTTTCAGAAAAATCCATCAAAAATAATGCAGTTTGTTAATTTAAACTTTCTTTTTGCTTTTTAAGGTAAGTGGTTTGTGATTTTGAAATGAAATGATGTGTGGCTAAGGCCGTTAGTTTTGAAATTACAAGCTTGATGCAGTCAAAAACATATAAAATTTGACTGATTTAATCTGTTCTACCCACAAATACCCATTGCTTCGAAGAAATTTCTTCATTTAGATCTTCGAACTTTTCTTAAAGCAATATTTAGCAAGCATTCTTTGTTTTCCAAATCACAAACTGCCAGTGCAATCAAATGTTTATAGATTTCTTCTATATATACTGCGTGTAACAGCAAACTAGCCTTGTGATGCATGGTGCAAACACACAGGTTGTGGGTTCCAGACGCTCCTGCACTGACACACCACTTTGGATGAAGTGTTTAGAACTTGCTAAAACTCAGCTTGATGTCAGCATTTTGTCATTTATATTCACAATAAAGTTCCTTTAAGGGGCATAACAACAGCCTTTTTTGGCATAGTGATTTTTACTAATGCTTACTCTATTTTCATCATTTTACTGTTATTCTCGTGTTGTTTGATTCTCGGGCATGACTCTGCTATTCTCGTGTTGCTATAAAACACCTATACTTTTTGAATTACATCTTCAGACAACATTTTCCTTTTTTGTGGTTGACAATTTGAAAGAACACCGCTTGTGCTTTCTATCTGTCAAGCTTGTTGTACCAGTCTTTCACTTACTGTAAATACCTCAGAAACTTTTTTCTCGGCCAACTATTCGAAGCCAGTAATTAAATTTGCATTTTTCCGCACTTCTACAATTGCTGGACTGGATTTTTATTAATTTTTCTAATTACTATATGAAGTGTTTCTTGATCAGTTTGTCTGAGAATCAACATTGCAATTACTGCTTTTGGTCAAACTTTAATCAGCATTAACTCGTAACATTTTGGCAGTGGCTATTTTGCCGTCGACGGCAATTTACCCTCAGAGACTATTTTGCTGTGAGTTATTTGTGATTGGTCAATCTTAATGACGTACTAAACATGTGACTTTTGGTCGTTTCTGATTGGTCAATTTTAAAAATCATTAAAAAAAATTTTGCACCCCCATGTCTCTATCCCCCACCCTGTACACTCCCTTCCAGTGTACACTGCCCCGCACATTTAGATGCCAGGCCTGCCCCTTCAGTGTACACTGCCTTTTTTTTAAATCCCTGGCCAGCTGAGATTCGAACCCGCAACCATGGTATCTCAAGACCAGCACACTATCCACTACACCATGGTGTCACTGGTGTTACTCTAGCAAATTTGGCTATATAAACACACGTGAATGATCACGGCAAAATAGATTCCAAGGGCAAATTGCCGTCGACGGCGAAATAGCAACTGCCTAACATTTTACATATCTCTGCTTCCTCTGTTTCATTTGTATTGGTCAATTTTCTTCTATCATAACTGACTCTTCTAGCAAGGGCAATTTCTTGATGTTTATTTGTGATTCAACTAAATTGTAAAAAAATTCATGTAAAGTCGTCAGTGAATTAATTCTTACCATTTCAAGTTCAAGTTATTCAATTTCACTGTCATTAGATAAAATAGCTCGTTCTGAAACATCAATCATTTGCATGATTTTTATTCTGCAATTAGAACAAACTTTTTTCCAGAAGTGAGTTTTATTGAAGGTCGACAAGATTTAAGCTTTTCATACCAATCAAGACTGAAAAAACGCAAACTCAAATTTCGAATAGGGTAATATATCACAGCATGTTTTCTGCTTTGATGAATGAGTATCAATATATCTATCTTAGTGGAATATACAGATTGTCTCAAGAACACATTCACTTCTAATTTCATCTGCTACTCTGATGTGCAGTACACTTTGTTCATCATCATCTAGGATTTTTACAGTTATCAAAGCTTCTTTTTAGATGAGAACTTTTTCCTGTGGCATTCACTGTCAAACAATATACCTACCATAAGCGTCGATTCCCGGGGGGGGGGGGGGGGCACCCCCCTTGGGTATAAATGATGAGGAGCAAAATATGTCTGGGCTCCTCAGATTTCATCTGTTTTATTTGTTTTGATATTAAAATTTGCCGACTGTTTAATGTAGAAGAAAAATACATGTGCATTCGGCCGCAAGCGCTTTGTTTTGAGCATTAACAAAAAAGTTATTGACATCTTTTTTTAATTTCGCGAAAAAGATGCGTAATTACTTTGTAACATTTGGATGTGTTGATGCGATTTAAAAAAACGCAAATACGGAAGGTCACTTTGACAATACTAATATGTTGGATTGCTACACTGCTAAAAGTTTAGATGCAAGATCAAAAAACGCAACAAAGTTTCGGCAACTGGTTACAATCAAAAGCGCCATATGCAACGATCAGAAGATTCTGCATCAAGTTTGTATCAGTGCATAAGTTGAATTTTTTTGACAAAAGTGAAACTTTAACTCTTCTGCTCCCTCGTGCATTGCAAAAAAATGTCCGCAAGGCGGCACAGTGAAAAACTGTTATAATTTGTCATAATCAATCATAATTAATCATTATAAAATATCCCATGTTTGTTTGTAAGTCATTACTCATCTGTTTACTTCTACATCAAGTGCAATATATCGTTGAAATCCTATTTTTTGAGGATTTCAAATATAATAAAATCAAAAATATTTTTTGTTTGAATATGCAAATTAGCCCTTCCACAATAGGTGCTGAGTTGTCTTCACAGTTAAAGTACCCTTACCTCAAAGATCACTACCGATTTTATTTTTACCAATTTTTTTTAGAAATGGTCGCTAGATGATGCTAAGGAATCAAGCTTTCAAGGGACATCAGTCAAAACTTATCTAAAAGCCTAGATTTTCTACAAGCTGCAACTTTCTGAGGCCCATGACCTTTTTGTTAATCGATACTGACCGGTACCAAATTTTGTTAGTTAAATGTAGTATCTAAAATATGATCAGTCATTATTTGCTAGAGATTAACCTAAACCATGTAACATTTAGTATTTTTGAACAGGAAATTTCTTCAAGATTCAGAAAATATCAAGTTTAAATAGAATATATTGTCACTAACAATGAAACAGCAGCTTATTTACACCCCTCCCATTTCTTGAGAAACAAGGGGAATACAGCAAACTTTGATTTAGAGAAGCCAAATTTCTGCTAGCTTTTAAGTGTGACAATTCAGTATCATTTTGACACTCTCAATCTATTTCTGAGTCACTCTTAAAAGGTAAAAAGTGTAACAACTAAGGATAGCTTTGACGTAATTAAGTTGCTATAACATGGCTACTGTCTTATGGGAAATAGAAATGTGTGCTGTTCCATTCCATCCCATGGGATGACATTCCTGTGGACAAGCCTGCCTGTTTCTTACCAACCATAATTACAAATTGCAGACTGGCTGTCACAAGCACGTACAAGGCGAATTGCCATTGGTGGAAGCCCAAAAGACGCCTCATACGACATGCTGGGTGAGCAGCTGCATCATCGAAGCTCAGGGTTAAGTAATTCTTTTCACCCTTTATGCGTATGATTGCATATCAATTTCGGAATGTGAAGTAGTCAAAATGTGAATTAGCAAATAGATCTTATCTAAACGATGGTAATCTATGCAAATTCACTGATAAAAGGTAGGGTTAAGCCTATTCGCAAAACTGTTTGGAATGGACCAGAGATGTTTTGAACTAAATATTCCTGGGGTAAATGAAGTTTCTAAGGTGTCAAATAACCATTTTTTACGTTTTTTACCCAAAATAAGCTAAATTTATGACTAGGGCAACTTTTTGTTGCAGCAAAAAATTGAGAAAGTTGCATTTGTTATCGTAGAAAGTTGCTGCAAAAGTTGTATCTATTCACAAGCATGTCAAGGCAAAATATTGGGCGAAATGGGCAAAATCAATCGCTTTCGAAAGACCTACCAGTTCTGAAACATAGGAAAACACAGCTGTGGTGCGTTAGTGTAGTGGCCAAAACAATTGCTTTCCTGTAGTCAATCGCCGAAAAAAGAAAAGATCCTTCATTTCAAATATTTACTTGTTATTGCATCTCTGCTGGATCGCTGCACAGTATCTGGCCAAGGTTGCAGTAAAAAGCTGCATTCAAAGAAAGAAAACTTGCATTATAAAATTCCTGCACCAAATAAAATGCCTTTGATTTTGGTTGTGAATGCTTAGCGATCATCCCGAAGCGGTAAAAAGTTGTCCTGTTATATATTTGGATTATTTGTTGGGTGAAAGTCAGAGAGACAGTAGCCGCTGTTGATTTTTCTCCAATTGTTGCTATGACGATGACAACATTTAGCGTAGTTTATGTAATAGTTTTGCATTACCACAATGTGGAAAGCAGAAAAATTTTGCCGAAAACATAATTATTAAAATATTTAAATAATCGCAAAGCATAACAGTAACAAAACTGGATGTTATTTGAATGTTATGGTTAAAGTCTCAAAGGCTTAATCATATTGCTTTAAATAATTGTTACATCAAAAACAGCTTAATGCACCGTTTTTGCTCGTTTGTTGTTGCTAAGCTTTAAAGCTGTTGCGATGGTGCTTTTGACCGACGTTGGTTGGTCCAGAGCATCACGTGGCAGTAACTTTGTTCTAACGAAGCAAGAAGAAGAAAAGATAGAGATGAATAGTCTTTAATTCATGCGTGTAAGCTCATGCATTGTTTGAAGTCTTCCCTCAAATTGAGACACATTCACGAATAGACAACTCGTCCCCGACAATCACCACCTGTTTGCGACGTGCAGGTAAGCAATCTCGTAAAGCGCCTTTCTAAAGGGCACGGCACTACAAGTGAAACTGCCAAATTTTTCTCTATGCTTTTTGTTTCCTATTGGCCTCGAGCCCAGCAGGGAAGCAATGAAGACTATTTTTAAGAAGAATTTTGAGTGTTTTGATCAAGGTTTGAGGCAGTAATCAACTGTATTCAAAATCGATAATCTAACCGCCGCTTAGGTGAAAGAACCAAGGTTAATAGAAATTTCAGTTTTTTAAGCCATTGAAAAAAAATCACTCATTACTACAGTTTAGTGCTTGACGAATCAAACTCTAAACAAATCATTCTGGTTGACAGAGCAACGCTCTCTTCGTCTCTCCTCTTCTCTTTTCTCCGACTGGAGGTGTACTGTCTCATCAAAGTTCTTCGATACACAGGTTCCCTCGATTTCCACCGAGGAACTTGTGCTCCCTCGTCACGCTTGCTGTGTTCTCTCTCGTCTTCGCTGCAACGGACACAGCCTACTGTTAAGCTCTTATCTCTCTAGGATTGGCAGTATTGAGAATCTTTCCTGCAGCGCCTGCGGATACTCGTGCCAGGACACCTATCATCTCATTGTGCAGTCCAGAGTTGGAAACGAGCCGACTTTTGGGGTCGGGTTTGGGCTTAAGTTCTAAAAAATTTTCGGGCCGATTTCGGGCCCGTATGCAAAATTCATGCATTTTTAAGTCGTTCGGTGAATTTGAATTTCGGGCCTACGTCGGGCTACAAAATAAATGTCGGGTTGGGCCTGTATTTTCGGGGTGGGGCCTTACAATTGGGCCCGTTTCCAACTTAGTGTGCACTGTCCAGCTAGAGACTCTTTGTGTCGCTCGCTCCTTGGCGATTCTCTATCTCTTTGCGACCTCTGGTCCAGGCCCTAGGGAGTTGCCCGGCTTTTGGGGTTCCATGGTCTTCCGTCATGCCCCCATCCTTCGGAAGGGGTCGAGTAACAACAAAAACAATAATAACGCTTTCTTCGCACTCAATAAAGCCTCATCTCAAAATCTGATCTATATATCAGTTATAGTTTTGTTCCAGGTTGTGAAACCTCTTTGTGCAAACGCAGCATAAGTCAACCGGCGCTTAATTACATTTTTCACGAGAGACGCTCTTTACAATGCATCTACTAAAGATTTGAGGCTCTAGTCCAGGGGTCGGCAACCTTTCGCTAGCTGCGGGCCAGAACTAAAATCTGCAAGCTCTCAGTGGGTCGTATAAATTTACTATTAACAGTGTTGTTAAAATTTGCGAATTTATAAAATTTTAGTCACAAAAACTGCTGATTTTAACAGTTCATAACGGCAGCATAAAATACAACATACATTTATTGATACCGGCAGGAAAACGTTATTGTGATATTTCATGTTGTGTTTTATTTGAAAGTTTTTGAAGTTCAGGTGACAAGTTGATGAAAAAAGAATCATTAAATCTTGCAAATGTTTATTAGTCGGTTGTGCTCTCAACTTGGTCTTGGTTAGTTTCATTGTCTAATATAATTGTTTACACGCATAAGTGCTGCCAAAGATGGATGCCATCTTTTTGGCATGTTTTACCAAGTTGGGATAACGTTTGGATTCAAGATATTTTTTATAAAAGTCAAACAATGATACATGCTCACGCTAAAACTTTGGTTTTATCTCGTTGCTACACTACAGCTCAATTAGCTTCATTTGATATTTTTCTGGTACAGCGTTGACCTGTATATCAAATGGAGTACTAAACAGTTGATATCATTTTCGCAAGAACAAATGTCACTAAAGCGAGATGAAAATTCAGTTCTTAAATGTCGTATCATGGATACAAATAAAGTAATGCTCATAGGTTTGTTCTCCTGCGGTGTAGCAAAGTGAGCATAATTTGCATTTCCCAACTGAATTTTCCAAAGTCGTAGTTTTGTTTCGAATGCGCGTACTTAACTCCACATCTCATGTATCAATTGAAGCTTTCCCTGAAGCTGCCAATTCAGGTTGTCCAAGTGCGAAATTAAATTGACCAAAAATGCCAAATTAGGAACCCATTCTTGATTACGAAATTCGGTAGAATTTATGTTTTTTTTCAAAAAAGTTTGCTGTTTTTTCTCTCAATATGTACACTCTTCGTAGCATTTCATCTTGACTAGGCCAACGTATATTGCAGAAATAAAGCAAATCTCTCTTTGCAAAAGTAGTCGGCGAAATTGAAGATGGTTCAACCCTCGGAACAAAATAAAGTTCACAGCCTTTACCACTATGTCTATGACGCTCTTTAAGGTGGATACCTTTGCACACAATGCTTCTTGATGAATGAGACACTGCAACTTTATAATATCGTTATTAATGCCATGGTCTTCCACATGGTTTTAAAGCAAAGGCACGATACCAATATTTTTCAAATGATTGATGGGGGCTCTATCAGTCGTTGTTGAAACCAGTTTTGAGGGATTCAAATTCATGGCTTCAAGGCATTGAAGTAATGCCTTTAAAATATCGGCTCCTGTATTAGTAACCATCATAAGAAGCAGTTGAACAAAATTCTCAACAACATAAAACTCTCCGTTTACTCCACTTACAAATACTGCCAGCTGAGCCGTATCTGAGTTCTCATCTATCGCTATTGAGAAAAACTGTAGATCTTCAAAACAATCTTTTTGGTTATATTTTACATTGTCAAAAATCTTTCTTATTCGTCGGGTTATGGTTCTTGCTGAAAAACTGACATTAGAAAACAATTTTATTTTCTCCGACATACGGTTTCAACAACAGCCATCATACATTTTTTCACAAAGTCCCCATCAGTAAACGGTCTCTTGTCTTTTGCTATTAATTGTGCTGCCTTTGTTGCTAGCAAGAGTAATATTTTTCAATTCAATGATTTGCCTTTAAAATACAAAAATCTGGTGTTTTAAGGTGGTTCTAAGTTGATCAAGTTTGTTTTTTTGCTTGACCCGTAAACTTGGAAAAATTAGTATGCCTTGTATCATAAAGGCGCTTTATGCTAAATTTCTTGTTTAGAGAAACAGAAACATTGCAAATCAAACACATGGATTTACCAAAATTGTGAATAAAAAAGTATTGAAAGTAATACAAAAGGCAAGCGATGCGCCTTGAGCAGTTTCCTCAAAAAAGTGTTTGTTCTCCCATTCTTTATTAAAAGCTCGACACTCAGCATAAACTTTTCTACGTTTTGTCAACATTGCCAGATTGTTAAAAATTGATAAATATATGCTTAATGACTATTATTAGCTAAACTTCTGTAATTGCGGTAAATATTAAATAAAATTACAATTAGAAATTAGGATAAATCGTACATTTCAAACACAAAGCTGAAACGGCCAAGCACCTTTATGCAACCCTTCCTATGACTTCCACTCAATTCTCTCCTTGGACGCAGCAATGCAGTACCACTAGAAATGAAATACACCGCCAAATTTGAAAGAAAGGTTGAACGCAAATGTAAAACATATTGCTGTCAGTTATCAGTTGCGCAAACAGTACGTCATCGAATAAAAAACGCTTAGTTTACTTAAGCGTCGTAAGGTGTTGAGACTCAAGTACTAATACACAAGAAAGTAGTTGAATGCGACTTTGGCCTAAAAACGCTTAGGAACGTAAAACAGAGTTACTTCCATTCACCATTATCACGCTTGCACAACCTAATACAGTTGGAAAACATGTATAGTGAATCAAAGCTTTACGCCAGCGATTTCTGTTAAGATAGTTTCTCTTAAGTTTACAGTGTCAGATAATTGCAAGAGCAGATTAATAAAATAAAATACACCACCACCAGGCGGGCCGTATCATTAACAAAATTTGTAAAAGGGCTGCGGGCCGCATGATTTTGTTAGGCGGGCCGGATCCGGCCCGCGGGCCGTAGGTTGCCGACCCCTGGTGTATACAAACATTTTTTTAAAATTTAGTTGTAATGATTTTATGAAAATTAACTCAAACTTGCTTTAAATATTTTCGAGTTCGAGTTCAAGTTCGAGTTCCACAAAATTTTGATTTTCGAGTTCAAGTTCGAGTTCGAGTTCGAGTCCGGCAAAAAGATCGAGTTCTTTCGAGTTCGAATTCGCAGCCCTGATATTAGCAGACCAAACCAACATGCAAACAGGATAAAAATAGGGCTATTGGCTGGGTCATATTTTGTTGATTCCACAATATTGATATTATCATGTTTTGTTTTTGTTGAGAAACGTCATTACAAATGCTGAGATACATTTCTATCTAATTGTCTTTTGACTAGCCGATTGACTAAAACAAAACATCAAATGATGCAGGGAATATATTGAAAATCAAACACAGATATTTACATGTCATCAAAAAAAGCATTCAGCAATCATATTTTTTTAGCGTAGTTGGTCTTGATTAATGTTGTGGTTTTAGAATAAAGACGTATATACAACATTAGGTTATTGCAAAGCATAAACCATTAAATTCAAAGAAGCTAGCAAATGGTTTTATTGCATAAGCTTGTAATTGTGAACATATTCATTGCGATGCGGTTTAATTAATGACGTCGCACTTACTTTGTATCATCATTTAAACTGTTTTAAGTTGTAGTGGTTGCAGAACGCCCCTGCCTACCCACCAGCGATCAGAGTTGTTCAAAGTAGCTTAAATATTTACTTGAGTAAAAATGTTCATTTTTACTCAAAAATGCTCAAATAAAGGTAGAAATAATGAAGTGTATATTCACTTGAGAAAAGTAGCCACAAATTAAGCTACTTAAGAAGTGAAAGTAGAACAGAGTTTCATTTTTTGAACAGTTTCGTTCTTTGTCTTTCTAACCCAGTAAGCTTAATCAGTGGTGCTAATACCACAAAAATTGCGAGAAGGGATTTTTGAATAAGCAAACTGAATAATAAATTTGAATAAGGCAATATGTGATTGAAGTTACATTATCGACCATGTTAAAGGTTCATAGGTGTGGTGCAGGCAATGGCCAAAAAATTTGAACTTTTCGTTCAAAATTTTTTGGGATAGCGACAAAAGTTGCCAATCTATGAAACCTAACCGTGAAAAATTGGAAAAAAATATCATTTGCTTGCTCGACTGTCCTAAAATTTCAAAACTTGGCAAAAAATTCATTGTTTGAAAAACCTGCCAAAAGTTTTTGCAATATAATATTTTAACCTGGCATGCATCAAAATGTTCAAATATGTTGAACAATATTCTGACAGAATTTTAATGTAATTGAAAATGATTTTTAGCGCCCTCAGAGCTTTCGAAATATGGCATGTTTTTAAAAATTTTTTCATTTTGCTGCGTTTCAAAACCCGTGCTTTAATTGAAGCTCTTGTCTAGAATGCAAAAAATTAATGTCACAGCAACGGCGTAGCACTGGGGGAGGAAATTGGAGGTTACAGCCCCTTTTTTGAGGCCTGTTGAGGCCTTTAAGATCACACCACCACTTCTACATATCCTCCTCTTTTTAGCGATAACTACTGAACTGATAGGACCGAAATCAAGGCGGAGATGAACACAGTAGTTCAAAGGGAAAAAAATTTGTCTCAAACAGGTTTTTTTCCACCATTAGTGCAGTGTTTTGATAGCAGTGTTTTGAACTGAAAACATGTTGGTACTGGGCAAGTTAAATTAAGCATCTTAGCCAGTTGTCCTCAATGGCTGGAAGGCTTAGCTTCCCTGCTATAATATGCAAGCTGGGTTTCAGCCAGTCGAAAAATATTCTAATCAGGAACGCACTATCTTTTTCAGAATTGACGAAAAAAATGAGTAGGTTAACAAGAAAAAGTAATAATTGCCCTGTGTTTGGTCAACCAAAACCATTACCTTCTTCAATCGTACCAGCGTATGAGGATGTTATCAGAACATGTCAATGCGCGTAAATGATTTTTGGAAATCATCCTCCGAAGAACCGTCCTTCTCTGCATTTGCAACGAAATGATATGTTCCCTAATAGTCTGTGGGAAACTGCTTCTATTCCTATTGTATATCCAAAACGCATTAAGGACGCTTTGCAAAGCTTCCATAAGCAGTTCAAAGTGCTTCTATGCAACTACAATTTTAGAGCTGACTAACCATTATATTGGAAAAAGCTAAAAATATTTTAACTTGAAGCACAGAAATTGTTTGACATTGCTGCTTGTAAATGTTCCGATTTCAATTCTTGTAGCTACCCAGCGCTCAAAAAAGTTACTTGCAAAGAGCATAGTTTTTTACTGGATCAAAGGACTGTTAGAAAAATGTTTAAATTTGATATGGGCTTTCATAAAGTATGAAGATGAAAAGAAAATTACAACGGAAAAGAGTGCGAGGAAAACAACAAACAAAGCATTCTGAACGTCTGCTTCGGCTAGACTACCACCGGATAAATATGATGATACTAATACACTAACACCAAGTGAAAAAAATGATGTACTGTAGGTGGTTTTGAAATAGAGGGTAGTGAAGTTGTTTAAGGAAGTAGCCCTAAGAATCTTTACAACGTAGCTCTGATATGCGATCCACATGAGTACCAGAAAGCACTGCAGCGTTTATTACAATCTCTCTGTTGATGGATGAGGAAGAAGCGAATAAAGAAAATTGTAGTACCATCATAGATCGACATAAATATCGTCGAGAACAACAGAAATTCTGCAAAAACCTTTAAAATTCTCCAGCTTCTGTACGAGATGAACTGTATATTCCTTTTTTTTTAATGGGCGTATAGATAAAACTCTTGCCACTGTTAAAAAAAGGCACAAAGTACTCAAAAGAGATGCTTAATGAAGAGCATATCTTTCTTTTGTCAGAGCCGGAATCAAAATACATTGATTACGTTGCTTCAGATTCTGGTTCTTCAAAAGGTATTGCACAAGCAATTTCAGAGTGCTTCAATTCTGACGTTTTGTCTTTGAATTTTGCCTACTTGAGGGCCCTTGGTTATGATGCAACTGTTGCAAATACCGTTTCAAAGAATGAAGTTTTAACTCAATAGGAAAAAGCAGATGGAGGATCGTTGCAGTATTTGTCAATTTCATGAAAATGAGCTTCCACTGAAATATTTGTTTTAAAAACTTGATGGAAAGACCACTGGGCCTTCTTCATTTAACGAAAATATTGAAATGGAATAGCAAAAGAGTGAAAACCGTACCATTGACACAAATTTTATCGTTTTGAGCCAAAAAGTAATAAGGTTAAATGCGATGATTTAAGTACTGATCAAAAATACTTACTAGAAATAAATTCTACAATTTCCCAAGGTCATGCAGATCATCCTGTTTTTCTGCGTGATCCTGTAGCTTACTGTCATTCTCGTTGGCCTATGACAGTAAACAGCATTTTGCATCTTCATTTGCAAAATTAGATTTTGTAAAACTTTGCTTTGCTAACACAATGCAAAAGTTAGCTGTTGAAAACGAGCTTAGGATGAGAAGAGCATTGATGGCTCGAAAACTGGAAAAATGTACGACTTTTTAATATACTACGTGTAGATTTGATACCAAAGCATATTGTGAGCTTAATGATTGGCAAAACGTTAAGATCACACCACCACTTTTGCTACTTGCTGTCACCGACGAAGAATTAAAAAGAGCAATGACTGAGGGCACTTTCCCTGAAATACTAAGAGAGATAACCAGTGTTCCTTGTCACACCCAACCAGTTGAAAGAATGATCAATTTGGTGACTGCTGCATCCCGCAAAGATTGCAGCCCCCAAAACAGAAACGGTTCTGTTAGAGAAACTGCAAAGTGGAAAAAAGATGCTAAAATTTGAAAACAAAAACAACTACGGATACAGAAAAAGACATGATTGTGATGTTTCTTCAACACTGAGTAGATGATTGCTTAAAGCTTTGGATATACTTATTTTATTGGTTGCAAAATGTACATATTGTTGCCATGTATGTTTTGTTAACAATTGTGAGAGATGTTTGGCGTATTGCTTGAAACTTGTGTTGCGGTTTCTAGTTGGATCAATAGTTCACTTGTAGTAAAATGAAAAAATTTTCAAAAACTTGCCATATTTCGAAAGCTCTGAGGGCGCTAAAAATCATTTTCAATTGCATTAAAATTCTGTCAGAGTATTGTTCAACATATTTGAACAATTTGATGCATACCCGATTTAAAATTCATATCACAAAAACTTTTGGCAGGTTTTTCAAACAATGAATTTTTTGCCAATTTTTGAAATTTCATGTCAGCTGAATGGACTAAATATGACGGTTTCAAACGCTCCAATTTTTCACGGTTAAGTTTCTCATAGATTGGCAACTTTTTGTCGCTATCCTGAAAGAATTTAAAAGAAACGTTGAAAAACGAGCCATCCTACTGTAAGTATTGTAAAATTGAACCTAGGTATTTGTCGCTCAGACAATTTGTCTGAGAGCAACTTTTTTGAGACCTTGCTAAATCAATATTAAATCAATCTACCAGCTGTAAATCCACACCTCTTCTTGTTTGAAAGATCAAGAATTATTTACAAACTCAACCTCAACTCTGCTACCAAATACAACACTTATCGGTTGTACTTGGGATTTGGTGCCTTCCAAGAACAAACAATTTTTCGCCAAATGAACTAATGCAGATATACATCAACACAACCTGTCTATTCTCTTTCTATCCAAATATTTTCGGATATATATGTACATATGTATGGATATGTATTTATATATGCAGTTGATGTTGTATTTACACTGTTAATATAACAAATATTTTTACTGCATTCTTATGAAAAAGCTGTTTTTTCTGGATACACAAAAATTCAAATTCTTTGCCAAAGTTTTCCAAAAAGCAGCAGAAAATACCAAAAACAATCGCTTTCAAAAACCGGATCTCCAAAAAAAAGGTCTGCAAGTTAAGAAAGTACAGCAAACACTTTTTTTTAACGCCACTCGTCTAGGGTATATATAAGCACGCGTACCTAAAAGAATTTGAGAATCTCTTTGCTTGAACATCATTGTTCTCAGATCCGCCAAGCAATTACTAGCACAGCTGGCACCACGCATTTCTACCACCACCAGTGCAACCAGCAGGAAAAGTAGTGCCAAGCATACAACAATGGTCCAGACCAGAAAAAGATTTCAAGTGTCAACATTCGAAAAACTCAAGTTATAAGCAAAACAAAAAAAAATTTTTACATTCAAGAGCTTAATAATATGCAAAATGTTATTCGTCATTACTTTAAAGAAACTTATGGTTTTTTGGAATTCGCCTAGCAATGAGCAGCGTGATGGGTATAGGAGTACCAAATCGCAGCCATCGTGCGATTAGAAGGAATGTTTGCTTCATAATTGTTGCGATGAAACGGCGCTCCAGCTCGATTAATCCAACTACTTTTAAAAAAGGGAGTTAGATTTTGTGAAAGGATTAGTCTTTTAAATTTGACCTGAGCGCCCACAACGATCTATTGGTGCAGTTGAAGGAATTTGTCAATAGCCAGACCGCGGTCGTGTTATGGCGCGCAGCTCTCGATCAAAGTCTTGACTAGATAAACAGATTAATGCAAGCAAAGTTTAAATGAAAAAGTAATAAGGTAACAATAAAAAACACACAATCAACAAAGACGAAGAACTTTTTCAGCACTAGAAATTGATCAGAAAGACGAACTCTTGCCGACGAGTTTTGTGCAAGTTTTGTCCCCGTTTAACGTGCGAAGGAGCCGGTGTTGTAAAGCGTTCCTGGCATTATTGGTTTTTCTGGTGATTCTGGTTTTTCTGGTAAAGCGTTTCTAGTGTTTCTGGCTTTTCTATTTTAACTTTGGCATTTTGTATTCCACGAAAAGCGAGAAAAATTTGGAGTCAAATTTTGGATTGACCGACTTTAAATTAGGACGACCTTAAACCTCGGGAAAGAACGAAAGAAAAGGTGGTCCTGTGGGTAGATTCTGTCAAAATGACCACTTGCTTCCCAAAATCATCTTCAGTTACGTCACTGCAAATAACATTGTTACGTCATAAAAGATATCAACTTCTAGTTTGGTCTAGATCAGTGGTTCTCAACCTTTTTCGTACCGTGGCCCATTTCGAGCAGTCACAAATCTTCGTGGCCCAGTTTATTGCCGTGGCCCACGCCCACTTTAAGGGTGTCACATATTTTTGTGGCCCACTTTGATTACGTCCGAGATGTGACGATGACAAAGTTGCTGGGATCAGCGTCAGAACTCATGGCAGCGTAGGTGATCTCCCAAAAAGAAAAAGGTTATTGCCTCCCCAGTGCCGGGGTTGGGCGGAATCGGAGCTGATTTGCAAAGGAGAATAACGTCGATGCGCCTCCAATTCATGAGTGCTGGTAGGTATTGCTGTTCATATGCACCAGTATTTCTCAACCTCATTCGGCTTGCAAACCGATTATTAAAGTAACCAAACGTCTGTGGCCCACCTGACTTAAGTGCTGTGGCCCACCGGTTGAAAACCAGTGGTCTAGATTTACGGTTGAAAAACGTTTTTGTGTTTCGCCGCGAGAAGACAGTCACAAGAACACGAACTTAAAGCCCACCCGCTCAGTAGTGCAAGCGTGACGTATCTTCATTTCTCTTAATTGATTTCACATTACTCACTTAATCACGAATTTCATCAGAAGTAAACCATTCCTTTCTCTTTCCTCTTCGTTGGGAACATGTTCGTAACAAACAATAGTTGATGATCTGACAACAATACGTCGGTTTTATGTCGTAAGCTAACTTAGTATTTGTGCGAAAACTAGTCGATGACTTGCCAATTCCTGCAAGCATCCAACCATACAGCCAAGCTTAGTTACGCTGAATGACGCTCCGCAATAGAGCTATGCCCTCTCTTGCCAAGTAAAGCAACTTTAGTTCTAGTTTCTTAGAGGACAAATTCACTGGCTGCAAATAAGAAAAAATTAAAGACTGGACTTCCATATTGAAATCTAGATTTTCATTTGTGCCATTAGCGAGAAGGTGCATCGTAAGATCTTCCAAATTATATATGAACATAGCTGAATGTGTACTTGAGACCCGAGGTTTTCGGAATAAACTGGCTTGAGTCATTCCAAAGGAAACTCTATCGTATTTTAACTGACGTTAGATGTTTGCACACAGGCATGTACATATGTGATTTTGTTCCATCAGCGAATTTGGACCGAATATGGCGCCAAAGTGGCGGTAGTAAGAAAGAAAGTAGTGTCGTGTCTGCGGTGAATTATTGTGGATGCTATTAGCGTTTAATTGGTGGAGTTGTTGTTGTTGTTGGTTACCCGACCCTTCCGAGGGATGGGGGCATGGCGGAAGACCATGGAGCCCCAGAAGCCGGGAAACTCCCCAGGGTCTGGACCAGAGGTTGTAAAGAGACAGAGAGTCGCCAAAGAGTGAGCGGCGTAAAGAGTCCGTAGCTGGACAGTGCAGAATGACATGAGAGATGTCCTGGGACGAGTGTCCACAGGCGCTGCAGGAAGGATTCTCGATTCTGCCAATCCTAGAGAGATAAGAACCTAAAAGAAGACTGTGTCCGTTGCAGCAAAGACGAGAGAGGACACAACGAGCATGACGAGGGAGCACAAGTTCCTCAGTGGAAATCGAGGGAACCTGTGTGCCAAAATACTTCGAAGAAACAGTACGCCTCCAATCCGAGATAAGACGAGAGAGACTACAAGGGATTGCGGAGGGGCTAGTAGCGCACCCCGTCTGGCAAGCTCATCAGCCGTGTCGTTCCCCGGGAGAAACGGCTGTCCGGGGACCCATTGTAGCCTGATAGAACAAAAGGAAAGAGAACACAGTTCCTGCCAGATCTGCCACAGAGCTTGAGACAAGAGGAAAGATGGGGGAGAGGACAGGGTGGCGAGGACAGAACGAGAGTCAGATAATAAGAGAAGAAATGAGAAATGGCAGACTTGTTGGTGCTGCCGAGACCAGCAAAGAGTGTGCAGAATGGTGCAGGCTTCAGCGGAAAAACTGGAACATACTGGGCCTGCCGAAATGGAAAGAGTGGCCTCAGTGCCACAGAGTGAGCAGTTGGCAACAACGCTGGAGCCGCCCTTGCCAAAAGGAAAAGGAACAGAGCCGTCTGTCCACAGTACCAGGTCATGAGGGGGGAGAGAGTCAAGATGGGCAAGAGCCGCACCTTGGCGAGAAAAAGAGGGATCAGAGCGAGAGCATGGAGTGGAAAGGGTGGAATCCACCGTGAACGAAGGCAGATTCCAAGGAGGAAAGGGAGGGCAAGCAACAAGAGCCTCCCTAGAACAAGTAGAAGAAAGCATGAGCGGGTGAGTGGACGCAAAAGCTCTCCAGGACGATCTGCAAAGTCTTGGTTTCACTCCAAGTCTGACCAAACCTGAAATAGGAAAGGAGGTTGGGAGACGAAGAGCTCGCTCATAAGATAAAAGCTTGAAGTGAGTCAGAGTGACTCGTAGGGGAGGTGAAGAAGCCTCGGTGAGTAGTAGAGGGATAGGGGACGACGAGAGGCAGCCGGTGATGGCGCGACTGGCCGCTCTGTAGAGGCGTTCCTATTTGGTAAGATTGGTAGCGCTTAGGAAAGGAAACCATCCGGGTGAAGCGTAAGTGAGAAGGGGCCGAAGAAAAGATTTGTACAGAACAGAGAGGGACTCCTTAGAGGGGCCCCATTATGAAGCAGAGATACAGCGTAAGGCCTTGAGATGTGGGAAGAACTTGGCCTTCAGCGAAGATACATACTTAGTAAAGGAAAGAGTGCGGTCGAAGGTGACCCCGAGAAAAGTTGGAGTGGGATTAAAACGGAGGCGGGAGCCGAGTAGGAGAAGATTGAGCTGGAGGTTAGCTTGGTGGGGATCCACTGAGAAGAAGGAGGCCTCACATTTGCTCGGATTGAGAGGAAGACACCAGTACTCAGACCAGCGCTCCAATCGAAAAAGAGCTCCTTGTGTGGCCTCCACCGCAGTGGGGACCAAGGGGGAGGAGGACCAAATGGCCAGATCGTCAGCGTAAAGAGAGCAGCTGACGGAAGATGGCAGAGATGCCGGAAGATCATTAATGAATAAGGAGAAAAGCACAGGGCCAAGAACGGATCCTTGCGGAACACCTCGACGGACTCGAAAGCAACGACTTTTGTGATTTTGAAAAACCACACAAGCACGCCTGTCAGAAAGGAAAGATTGAGTCCAACGAGAAAACCAAAGAGGGAGGCCAGCCGAAGTGAGTTTATGGAAAAGGGCGGGATGCCAGACAGAGTCAAAAGCTTTTGAGAAATCGATAGTAGACAGGATCGTCCGAGAGCCCGGCCTGTGTTTGTTAAATCCATCCGAAATGGACTGAGAAAGGTACAGAATTTGATCTAGAGTAGACCGACCAGGGCGGAAACCGGCCTGACGGGGAGAGAGAATGGAATTAGGTTTCAGAAAGAAGAGTACACGGGATAGAATGATGCATTCAAACAGCTGTTCAAACAGGAGGTGAGAGAGATAGGCCGGAAGAAAGCAGGAGAGTCGAGAGGCTTTCCCATCTTGTGGATGGGAATAATGGAAGATGTCTTCCAAATGGAAGGAAAGGAATGTGAAGACCAGGAGAGATTGAAGATGTAAAGAAGTAAATCCATGCCAGAGCGAGGAAGGTGCTTTAGCATGGGATAGGCAAATTTGTCTGGGCCAGTGGCGATGGATGACGAAAGGTTGGAGGCAGCCGCAAGGAATTCAGCGGGAGATAAAGGAGAGCAAAAGGACGAGTGAGACTCCACAGGGCAAGTGGCTCGGCGGAGCTCAGTGAGGTAGCCTCTGGCTCTGCTTCGCAGGGCCTTTGGCTGAGAAACGGAAAAGTGCGATCTCAGGTAAGCGGCATAAACCGAGGTCGATTCCCTGGGAGAAGAACATTTAGGAAAGTTAGGAGAGGAGGAAGACGAGGAAGGAGAGCCATCGATAGAGCAAAAAAGAGAGTGCACAGATTTAGGATTAGACCTAGGTGAAAGAGAAGAGCAAGTTGTCTGCCATGCCTCAGCCTTGGCCTTGGCAATGACTGACGAGGCACGTCGGGAAGCGGAGATGTAAGCCTGGCGATCTTCATTACTTCTGTGAGCGGCAGCAAAAGCCTTGCGTCTTTCACTAACCGCTTCTTCCACCTCAGCAGACCACCAGGCTTTAGGAGGGCGTTGGATGCGGCCGAAAGGAATGGAAGATTTGGCCGCATTCAGTGCCAGAGAGGTAAAGAGAGCAGCAGCAGAGGAAAGAGAAAGAGACGAGTATTCCTCTGCACAAGGACAGTGAGAGTCAAAGTAAGAGGCAAAGCCATCCCAGCGAGCTTTCTGAAAATTGAAGGAAGGGAGACGCTCGTTGGGGCGAAAGACCGGAGGGAGAGGGACAGATAGAAGAATTGGTAGATGGTCAGAACCAAGGTCCTGAAGCACCTCCCAGGAGCAAGAAAAGGCAAGAGTAGAAGGAGCAAAGGAGTCGTCAGGAGAGGAACGACTGCCAGAGGAGCGATGGAGAAGGGTGGGTGTGTTAGGGTCATTGAGGGGGAGGAGGTCAAAGGAGATGACCCAGTCGAATACTTCCTCCCCACGGGAATCGGAAGTACCTCTTGAGTCCCAGAGGGGGTGATGGCAATTGAGGTCCCCCAGAATGAAGGGATTTCTGGAGGAGGAAAGAAAAATGGAGGGAGAGAAGGAATCGGTTCTGCCATCCGTTGGCGAGGAGCGAATAGGGGGCGTACACATTAAGAAATGACACCGAGGAGGAGTTGTTAAGAGAGATGTTGACCCCTACATAATCAGAGTGGGGATCGAGCGAAGAAAGAGAGGAGGTAGAGAGTTCAGAAAAGGATAGGCCCTGCCTGACGAAAATGACAACGCCGCCGCTGGCATGCGTGGCATCAGGAGAGAGAATGCCAGACCGGGAGTGGGTGCGATCAGAACGCAGAGCAGAGAATCCAGGAATCCGGAAAGAGGAAGATGATTTAAGATTAGGTTCCTGTATGCAGATAAGGTCGACTGGATGGGACGAGAGAAAGTGAAGTAGTTCAGTGCTCCTGGCACGGAGACCTCCAGCATTCCATTGAAGAACCCTGAGAGAGTCAGGAGGAGGAGAGGAAGCAGGAGGCATAGAAGGACGGCCAAGAACAAGGGACGGTGGTGAAGGAGCAGAGGTAGGAGATATGGAATGGGCAGATGGAGGATAGGAGGTTTGGAGACGGGGGTGACGCGTGAGTGCAGCATCAGTAGAGGGAGGCCAGATTGTACAGTGGGGGTATACGTGTCGGAGGAGTCCGAGGAGGGAGTCACAGAGTTACGGCAGGGAAGCAGCTCCAAGAATGAGAGCTGCCTAGAGTTCTGAATTTGGACAGGGAAAGTTGTGAGCACCTTAGATGAACCCATTTGGAGCAGGTGCAGCATTGCACTGACTTGCCCCGCCAGGTCACATTTCCAGCGCACACAGAGCAAGGAAAGATGGGGCCAGGGTTAGGATGAACGTTACCGCTCATCAGGAGAAGAAGAAGACTAAGGAGACGAAGAAGGGCAAGAGTAGGGCAGGAGAAAAGAAAAAGTGAAAATAGGCGACCGATTTTAAAGATGCTGTGTGCTGCCCTTCTGCGGTCGTTCAGGGGGCAGCATAGCGAAAAAATAAATGGGGAGTGCCCTGGGTAACTGGGACCCTCGGGAAGGCCAACAGCCATTTCGACCCAACCCAAACGGGGTCGGGGACCGCACCACCACGTTGAGGCCGCTGTTGATTGGTGCAGATTGGTGGAGTTAGTTTTAGCTGTTTCGTGATTGTTATACGAGTATTAAAGTGCTTCATTTTCTGTGATCGACGAGCAAAGGAATTTGGAGTTTTAAAGTGTTCGGTGAATATACTGTATTTGTTCTGTTCTTGATCGCAAGCAGGGATATCTAGTTCTAGATATCCCTGGATCGAAATGTGCGTGGGTCAAGTATTTTAGTAGAAGCCACTCTTTTCCTAGCTATTAAGTTGCAGTCAGACTTAATTATTCGAGCAGTGCTATAGGTCGCCTCAATTTTAAGAATAAAATTAAAGTTTAGATAGGACCAAAAATTCTATTAAAACACGACGCTCTTCATATTGTAAGTGGCCGGTCGCTACCCATCAAAGGCAGTCGTGGTTGTTGTGGAGCTCTCGACTGCAATTTGTAATTACAATCAGTTTGAAATAAATTGTCACGTTTACCCATCGGCGTTTTTATTTGAGTTGCTGTGTGAACTGATTTACCATTTTATACTAGGTCTCCATATCAAAAAATAGGAAGGGTAAATACAGTACAAACAGAGAAGTCATTTCAAAATGCTCTTGGTGTCTGAACCAACAGGAAATCATGTGCTGACAATTCTAGCTATTAAAACCAAAATTTGGCTAAACGACATTGATGCCAGTTTCAGATGTGAATAATGTTACAGCTTGGGGTACTAAAGGAATCTACTCTCAGTTATAAGGCTGGAAAATACTTTTCCAAAGGCAGAATATTGAAAAAAGATGTGGCACTTGGATGCCAAGTTGCAGTCCTTAATTCACTGATGTGAAGATGGTAATTGATAGGAAAGAAATGGTGGTAATATCCTACCCAATTCCCCACTAAACTTCCCGCAAAACTCACTTCGTACAGAATTTCCGCTGTTTATTCTTCTCTCCTTCTTCTTCCTGTAGGCATGTTGTTTTTTTCGCAGTACCATTGACCACCTGTCAATAAAGTTTTCCATTACAACTTGTTTTACAATCACATCGGCGTCTCTATTTTACTAGTCTGGAAAACAAATGCAAAAGGTTATCTCTACTCATTTTGAACAGCTGTGCTAGAGTTGGATGCATAGATGTTCAGACATACTGTACAAATGAACTTTGAGACTTTTGGGTAGCATGCTGTGTGGAAAATGTAATGCTTTTGTAAAAATCAAAACAATTTTTTGTAACTCATCAAGCAAATTAGCTTTGATTAATTAAAATGGGCTAGCTTTTCTGGAAAACATTTAATAAGTTTTTCCGCGATCGCTGTACTCTGCCTTATATGTTTGGTCTTGCCATATTGAAACAGGCCTACTATTTGAAAAGATAACGGGCTTTTTCAAAACTCAAAATGATGAAGTTGAAAATTTTACCTTGAAAAAAGTTTTTGTGGTAATTGTTATGTACGAATGTCTTTTTTGCGCAGGTAAAGAAAATGCATTTTTTTGCAATTTGTGTGCAGTTATCAATCAGCAGTAATAAAAGATTAAAAAGTATGTTGAATAGCTTTTCCATTGTGCGGTGGTAGAAATAACTGGCTAAGAAAGGTAGTCGATGGACGTTGTTACACTATCCTAAACACATTTTTGGGAAAAATTAATAGATGACGTTTACAAGAAAAAACAATAGGCTAATTATTTTGTCTATTTTTTTAAACTTATATGCTCTGTGGAAAAAGACAAACAACGGCGGTTCGAGGCTGATCGAAAAAAATACAAAAAATTTCAAATAAAGATAACAATATCTCAATAAAATTACTAGTGAATATTTTGTGACATACAGAAGAGTTACAATGCCATATGTGGTCATGGTCTAAACCAGAGGTGACGAACATGAGGCTCGCGAAAGAATTTCGTGCGGCCCGCAAAGCATTTAGGCGAGACCAGCAGTCTTGAACTTTCTTTGACCCGCTTCTAATCTTTGGGATGAGATATCAAAAGCTGATAACCCAATTGAGTTACGCACATATCACGCAGGAATCATACAAACACAGTGCAGCCCTTTCATCTAATTCAGGACTCAGCTCTGCATCCGTTGTTGTGCAATAATAATTTAACTGCGCTGGCCTGTTGCTGCTTCAGTACATTGCTGGGGTAACTATTTGAGTGTGAGTTCAGCTTGCCTTAGAGTTGTGAGTATGTCAGCTTGCAGAAATAAATAAGTGAGTTTGCAGTACTGGTAGTAGTAACTATTTGAGTGTGAGCTTAGCTTGCTTTATAGTAGTGAATACGTAAGCTTGCAGAAATGAATAAATGAGTTTGCAGTAACATATGTTATCAAAATTTTACCGCTTTTCTAAGTTGTTATTGGTTATTCTGTTTTCCTTTAAACAAAATTAGCCGTTTATTTCGATGTCTTCAGCAAAGAAAAGAAAGATTGTAGATGAATGAAGGGTATTTCAAAAAGAATGGACTGATATGTTTTTCTTTATTGAGGAAAGAGGAAAACCGTTTTGTTTGAAGTGCAAAAGGCCGCTAGCTGTTATGAAAAAAGAAAATTTAAAACGTCTCTACGAAACCAACGATCCTGAGTTTAAAAAGTTGGATGGGGAGCTCAGAAAAGTGCAGATAGAAGAATTTAAGAAAAATTTGTACGCGCAACAAAGTGTCATGACTTCCTTTTGCAGTACAAATGACAATGTGCTTACAGTGAGCTATGAAGTATCGGAATTGTTTGCTAAAAAGCTTAAGCCGTATGACGATGGGGCATGGGCCAAGGCACTACTTGTAAAAGCAGCGGAAAAGTTGGCTCCAGAGTCAGTTCATTTGTACTAGAAGTAGAGTTTGTCCAGGCCCACTGTTTGTGAACGCATAAAAAAAATGGGTCAAGATATTGAAGACAATCTCAAAGAAAGAGCTGAGAAATTCGTAAACTTCTCCCTCTGTCTCGATGAAACAACGGGCATCAAGAATACCGTGCAGCTGGAAATATTTTTTCGAGGGATTACATCAGATTTTCAAATTGATGAGAACTTGTTGTCTCTGGAATCGATGCACGAAACTACTCGCGGAGAGGACCTGCTTCAAAAGCTCCTGCAAGCCCTAGGCAAGTTCGATCTGCCGTTACATAAGCTGTGTGGTGTTGCTACTGATGGCGCACCAGCTATGATTGGGAAACATAAAGGTGTGATATCATTGTTAAAGAAGGAAATGGATGCAAGAGGAATTAGACATGATAGATTGGTATCTTTTCATGGCATTGTTCACCAACAAAGCCTTTGTGCAAAATCTGTGAAGTTTGATCATGTGGTATTGGTGGTTACAGACTGTATTAACTTTACTAAAAAAAGAGACCTAAACAACCGCATATTTAAGCAAGTTCTCAAAGACTTTGATGCTGATTATGATGATCTTCTATATTTCTGTGCTTGGTAGGACGAGTTGTGGGAATATGTTTGGGCGCTTTCATTCTCTTCTACCAGAAAGAATTGAGTTTAGAAATTTGAAGAAATGTCCTTTGACTGAGCTGGAGGATGAAAACTGGTCGTGCGACCTAGGATATATGGTAGATATCACAAACCATTTAAACGACTTGAACGTGCATCTTCAAGGACCAGATCTACTACTGCACTCGATGTTTTCCAAGATCAAATCTTTCCCGTCAATGCTAAACCTATGGGAAAATCAGTTGAAAGATAACGATTGTACGCATTTTCCCACGTTTAAAAAATACAATCCAACTTCTTGTGCTCAATATGCTTTGGAATGTTCCAGTCTCTTGGAAAGGTTTAATGCCGGATTTCAGGATATCAAAAGCAAGCAGGTGGAGCTTGATATCTTTTCTATCCCCTTCAATGTTACACCTGCTTCTGCACCCTCTGAGCTCCAACTCAAACTCATAAAACCACAAAGTGATGACACGCTGAAAGCGATGTATCTGAACAAGCCGTTGCTTGAACTTTATTGTGTTTATGTATCAAAGGAAGAGTTTCCAAACTTGAGAGCTAGCGCTCTCAAATGGTCATCTGTTTTTGGAAGCACATATCTATGCGAACAATTTTTTTCTAAAATAAATATCACAAAAATTCGTTACAGGTCAAGGCTAACAGACGAAAATCTTAGTATGCAGTTGAGAGTTGCCACATCGTCAGATCGTCCTGATATTAAGCGCTTAAGTAAAGCAAAAAAGTTTCCAAATTTCTCACTGAGTAAAAAACTCCATTAAATGTTTCTTTATTATTTTTTATTATTTCATAGTTTAATATTGCGTTAAATAACTTTAGCTGTATGGTTCGCATGAGTTTTTATTACTTTCGTTTGTTGTTCGCTTCTGTTGATGAATAATTTTTTCGTTTTTAAAGGTTTCACAGTATGACTAAAAAGTTGTGCGGCCCGCTTGCTCAGCGGTAACTGACAAAGTGGCCCGCGATAGCAAATAGGTTCGTCAACCCTGGTCTAAACCGTTGGACCTAGAAAACTGCAGCAGCGCGCGCATCGTCTTTTGATGTGAACGGCAAAAACTTAAGGCAACTCTTTCGTAACATTGCCATCCCGTATCTGGGGTTTTGGGTAAACACGCCTCCTAGTAAAGTGGTTTCAGAAAAAAATTTAGCAATAAAATATTGATTTACACTCTTCCATTCGACCGTGTAGAAAAAGAGCTGATAGGGGTTCTTCACGTGACTCTGGCATTCCACAGTCACCGATTCTCCTAACTCCACGTTGTACGGTGTCCGTGAGCATTGGATGTCGGTCTTCGCTGTGATCATCCCCGCTGAAAAAATTACATAGCTAAGTGAGGGGGTACTTTTGTAAAGAATTTTTGTCTTAGAAACTCTAAGCCATCTATCGACAAAACTGCATGGAATGTTCAGATTAAAACTAAACTTACGTAAAACACAGAGTTTGTAGTGAATGAGAAACCACCGCTTGCCGTTATGCATGACCGCGCACGAGTACGTTCCTGGATCTTCATAAGTTACATTTCTAATTAAGTACTGGAAAACAGGAAAAGACAAAATATAAATAAGAGCATGCAGAAAGGAGCAATGGTAAGAGCTTACAAAAATGGCTTTACTTAAACAAAGTCATTCGTTGTATCGAAACCAACCCCAATTTACTGCGCTCAGCCATATTGGCTCATCTTCAGCAAAGCATGTCATCAACGGAAAACTTAGCTGAAATACTTTCTGTGGCCTCGGATGTTACTGATAACAAACTACTTTGAATTACTAGTTGAAGCCTCAATTTTATCTTGCAAGTTATATCAAACTTTGATCACATACGACCGTGCTACACGATATCAACATTTTAAGCATTTACCGATCAACATTCCCAAAATTGGAACATGTTCTCACGACTGTTCTACATGAAGCCAATATTTTAAGCATTTACCGATCAACATTCCCAAAATTGAAACATGTTCTCAGCTTTACGCAAAAATATTATCAAATACGTTCCTGGTCAAACAATTTTTCTTCTTTTTTAACCATGGAGAGTCTACGTAAACTATCAAAATAACTATAAAATTGTGATAATTACTAATAACTGACAACGAAAATTTGTCGGAAAAGTAAGTCATATGATACACGATTTACTTGTATGTGAATTTTTTCATTCAACATTTTTAATGAGTATGCGCAACTCTATAACTGTAAATTGATTGCTTTTAATTCAGGTTTGATTATATTGCCACGCAACTAATATTTTTCAGATGGGAGCGTTGGCATGTATTAGTAGAAAAATATGCATTTTTTTTCGAATAAGAAAAGGATCGAGCAAGGAAGCATGTTAGTGTTGACGTCACTTGGATTCACATCTGCATTATAAATTAGCACATTGGCAAAATACTGGATATCTTGTCGAGAGTAGAATTTTGAAAATCTTATTATAGTTGAGCTTGGTTGCTTATATGAACTGAAAGTAGTTCGTTAGCAACTAAAACCAGCAGCACGCCAGTAAGCAAAAAATATTTGTTACAAAAAGATAGTTTGCCAACTAAGCAATGAGTATTTGCGCTGGAAAATGCATTCTACAAGTAAAATACTGCAAGTAGTAGCGTACCAAAGATGTTGAAAAGGGAGGTGAGGATATAACGCAACAATTTAGTAAAGAACTTTGATTAGACGTCACTCAGAATTTTGCCAAACTAGAGCAATTTTTGGATGAATTTAGATAAAAATTTTATTTCTTAATAGGCACTTATAAACGTCAACTAGGCTGATAGTTTTTGTTTTTTGGTTTAGACCAGAAGGAGGCATGGCACATTGTCCCCCTAAATACGCTGGTTCAAACAAGAAGTGCAATAAAAATGATTACAAGTAACAGAAAACGAAAACGGTGCCGTACCCTACTTCGTTTCGATTTGAACAGCCTACATAAAAATTTTTACAATTGAATTCATATATATATGATGAACCGCAGTTTCATCAGCTACGCTTGCTTGCAAATGCTAATTTTATGCAATTGATATGAATACGAGTCCTTTTTACAAAGAGAAAAATCTCGAGGAAAAATTTTTGATGCGGCAGAAGATATTTTGCAGGTTGAAAATGAAGACGTCGAAGTGATTCTATAACACCCAGATTTAGCCAATCGAGGAAACAAAAGTGACAAAGAAGGAGATGACAACGTTTTGAATAAAATTAATTTGCCTCCAAAAGTAGCAGGTGAAATTGAAATGCATCAGAAATGCAAAGCTAGTTATGAACCAAATGCAGAAGTCTTTAGCAGTAGATGGCGCAAGAATAAAAGCATTTCTTAGCACATTGCAGACAATGATACTGTTTCAACCTATCAGGTCTCTTTAGTGCAGTTGGTGACCGACAACAAGCTAGAAAGACCTGATAGGTCGAAATAGGGTCACTGTCTGTAGTTTGCTAAGTGCATCGCAGGCCTCTTGCATTACGTTAATAAGTATTTCTATTTTCGACGTCAAAGCTTCGGAGAAAATAAAGATATACATGCTTGATTTACTCGTGAGATGCTTGAAATATTCTCTCTTTCTTTATCATGATGCTAGTAGAATAGATAAACTTGTTAGCAGCAAGAGACAAAAAACAAAAATTTAAAGTGGACTTGATCGAAATGAGAAAGTTTTAGAGATTACTTCTGACTAGTAGTTATTGCATGTTGGTCACGGAAATTGATTTCTGGTTCACTGCAGAAGACCTACTCTCAGAAAAATATCCAGGCAGCATACATAGGGAAAGGTTTTGTTCTATAAAGAAATGTTTTCACGTGGCGGACAATCAAATTTGTCTATGTCAAAAATGACTTAGGTGTGATCCAAAGTAGATATGCTGAAAACGAAACGGCAATAGTTTGGCGTTTTCCGTAGACAACACAGCATAAATGGATCAGTGATAGCAGCATATCGAGGTTAAGACAGCGCAAAGTAGTTTGTAAGAGAAAAGCCAGTGAAGTTTGAAACAAAATGAAAATACGGTGCAACTCCGAAGTCTTTATGCATAATTTTTATATTTACTGTGGAAAGGATTCTCGCCGACCTAGTCCTCTAAGAAGTTATGTAGTTCAAAGAAAGCCAGCTGCCGTTGGCAGCCCCAAACAGCATATTAGTTATTTTGACAACTTTTTACTAGCCATCAATTGCTAACTAATTTGGTAAATCAAGACATCAGAGCTTGTAGAACCATCCAGGAGAATCGTTGTGGTCACTATCCACCGATGATACATAAAGAATGCAAGAAGCAGCCAAAGAATTCCTCTGATTATTGTTCTGGCGAAACTCTGGTTTGTGTGAAATGGAGCAATAATAGCCCGGTTGACATTGCTAGCAACTACGAAAAAGAGCAAAAAAGTTGTTTGACCAGCCTCATGCAGTAAAAATGTACAGTGAAAGAACTGAGTTGTGGACGTTTTCAACTGGCTATTTGCTTCCTACAAACCAAAAAGTCCGCTTCAAAAACTGATGTTGAAATTTTTTCATTAACACGAGCAAACTGCCAGAAATCGCAGCATTCCTTTTTTATACGACAATCAAGTGAAAGTCACTCAGCCACAATTTCGTCGGGAAACGGCAACATGTTTAGTCCGCTGTGTCAAGATTGGGCGAAAAATTAATACCTAAAAGCGTATCAGTTTAATATGATGGCGTTATTCACTTTTTGGAGAACAGCGTCAAGTGAAGACGATGTATTGTTTGTCATAAAAACACACGTGTGTATTGCATGAAATGAGAAAATAGAATTTACAAGCACTGCAGCCAGATATATCGTGCAGTTACAAATAATAACTGATATCACTGGAACTTAACTTTTTATAAACATAAGATACAGTAATCTATATCATCTGGCAATTTTTAGCCCTGTTATGCAACTGTGTTGACTAGCCTTGTATTGTTTTGTACAAAAAATAAAATTTTCCTGGAAATATGACTAAATATATATTTTTGGTACGCTATCTATGCCATCGTTCCCATAATGGTAACATTATAAAAAACAAACAATTATTTTTGAGAAAAGGGGACAAATATTAGTACAATGATACAAATTAAACTACACATCAAAACATCACCAAACGTATAGTTGCATACCTAGTATTGCCTGTAAATCTCGACAAATTTCACAATTTCTATACAGCACAACTCACCGCGTTATCTTGCGGGGTCACCTGCATTGAGATGTCAGGAGATAATTCCTTACAGTCTTTGTACCACGTTGTCGATAAATTTTTAATCAAATCGGGATCCAAGGTAGGAAATACACCACTGGGAACTAATAAAAAGTTAACTGCGATGATGTAATGTTGTTTTTTTTTATCTGGGATAAAAAAACGTTTAAAATATTGTTTTGTGTACTTTATACAAAGTTGCTCATTTTATATACAAGAGTACCTTTTCTTTAAAAAGTAGGCCATGGTGAGTTGAATATCATAATTTCTATCAATTTATTAAAACATACAAAGTATTACTGAGTAATTTTGTAGCGTATGCATATGTTTGGCCCTACAAGCTTACTCTTACCTTCGCAAGAAAATAGCACCGTTTCCTTTACCGCGTTTGATTGGCGGATGAAGTGCGATCCTTGTTGTGATTCTTCGCACGTTTGTTGGGAGAGTTCTCTGGGGGATATCTCTAACTCCATCGAAAAACACTCTGTGTCACCTTGCAATTCATGAGCAAACTAAACGCAACAAACAATGAAGTGATCACCACTAAATAGGTGCTATTTGAAAATGGAAACTTTTTTGTAATAATTATCGGCAGACCATGAAATACTTTTTAGGGAGTAAAAAAATTGCATTTTCGATCTGTTTGAACTCGTAATCTTTGTGCAATGATGATGTAATGAGCAGACCTGCAAGGTGTCCCACAATTGTTGGAGGTTTTTAAATTTTCATAAAACAAAACTTAGTTTCTGCAAAATTGATATTTTAAAAAAATTTGGTCAGAAAAGCGTTGTTGATGCATAAAGAGAATATAGTCTATGCAAATTTTTTGTAATTGACATTTCTGATAATGTTTAATTCATATTTCACAAAATTTCTAATTGACATTTCAAATAATTTTTTAATTTACATTTCGAATGGAGACTTCATTTCTATTTTCGCATTTTTGTCACTTTTGAACTTGGCCTAACAGAAACACGGACTAATAGTGGTAGGTGGAACATCTTCCCCCCTCTTGCAATCAAGGATTGTGTCTTTAGCCAAAAATTTTTGCTCGGTGTATTTGATTAAATTTTCTACCGAGCTTTTTCAAAGCGCCCTTGCAATTCATGAGCAAAACATCTGCGAACAGTTGTGTAGCCTCCGACTCAAGCAATTGCTGGATGACTTTGATTTTCGGCTTTTTAGAATGAATTATGCTCAATTTATGACAGTGCAATTAAAGAGCTGAGTTCCAAAAGCATCTACGTCACATTTCCATCTAAATTCAGTTGACACAAAATCGGTTTATTTAAGTACATTTAGCATAAAAATTTTGATCACCGCATGATAAGTACATCTGTAAAACATAATTTAGGTACTTTTACTCTGGCTAATGTTTTGTCAGATGGTCAACACAAACACGTTTACCGCCTTTAAGTCAAAATGTAACATAGGTACTTTAGAACTCAGCGAAGTGCAACAATATCTAATGTTAATAATATGATCTCAAATTGAGAAGAACAATAACTACAGTTTTAAAATTTAGAAGTTTTTCAAAATTCTTAAAGAATTGTGGATAACCCTGTATCAACAAATGGCCCATTAAAGGTGAAAATACGATCACACAGGTTATGGTATTAAAACTTACCCAAGCAAAAATCTGATAATTGAGCGAGGTGTTTCTGTTAAAGTCTTTGATGTCATAATAAAGATTCTCAAATCCGTCATCAAACTCCGCACTCCTGTTAACGAGGATGATGTTTTTTTCGGAGTCTATGACGACGCACTAAATAGAATTGAGCTAATGTCAAATTAGCACGACACCCCAAAGTGTGGAAATTTACAATCATATAAAGTCATTACCTTAGCCAATGGTTTCCGAATCGGGGTCCGCGAGAAATTTTTAACAGCGCCACAAAACATTCTTTAGTATTTGAGTTATCATCTAAGTTTGTTCTTTTTATTACAAATTTATCGACTGATAAATTATTTTTCTATAAGTCAATCAGCCTTTCATATCTTTGCCTTTTTTTGTTATATCGGTCAGCGTTATTTTCAATAATTCTGTCTGTTTGCCCCTTGCTGCCATTAAAGTATGATTCGTTGTGCGTGAGCTGTTTTTACTACGTAAAACGAAAGAATAAACGCAAATATAAAATTTGTAATCGGCCTAACTCTCTCTACCAACACGATTACGGCTAAACAATAAAAATACAGGAAAAATTATCTGAAGTAGGTTTTACTTTAATTCGTATAACATGAGTAAAGGTTAATGTGTTTTGTTTCGTGCTGTTTGCAATGCTGTTTTGAGTGTGGAAGTCACAAAACCAAGTATGCTCAAGCGCCATTTGGATTGACAACATGCGGGGAGCATTTGACCTTCTTCTAACTCAATCAGGTTTCAAACGTCAGAAGTTCAATTTCCAAGGTGATTTTGTTCGAACAACAAACCAAAATTCTAGTTAACGCATTCTATAAAACTGCGTTTTAAATTTCTAAGCAAACTTTTAAAACTTTTCTTGCTTTAGAAACTGATGCGAATTCGAAATAATTTGATAGCAGCAAAAAAGGTCCGCCAGCTGAAAAAGCATAGTAATTACTGCTCCAAACCAGTGGTTCTCAAACTGCCCGTCGCGATGCCATGGAGTGTGGTTTTGATTTTTCAAAGGTGTCACAGAGGGTACGGATCTGCGATGCACCGACCTTGGAAAAAAGGAACCAAATAAGAAACTACAGAACACTTACAACTACGAAAGCGTATACAATAATAGAGAACGAACTTCCCCAGATACACAACATTATGCTGCCGTTGGTAGTGACCTTAGTGATATCAAGTTCCTCGTCTGCACCTATATGCACTGGTTGCCAAATAGAGCAAAAAGGCTACACCTCAAGAGCGAATCCTGTAGGACGGGGGTGTCAAACTGTGGCCAGTGGGCCAAATGCGACCGTCGACGTAATATTTTGTGGCACAGCGCGAAAACTTGGCCTCCAAATTTGGGCTTCGAAAAATTGTTCTCCAAAAGAAAAATGATCTTTTAAGTTGAAATTACGTGAAAATAGCCATGAAGTAATGGTCAACAACTGCAATAAAGCGTGGGTGGCATTAGAGGTTGCGGCGAGGGAGGTGATTATCTTTTTTTTTTAAATTAGCACCATTTCCGGTATACATCACACGATTTCCGGAGATCGTTGCCGGAAAAGTGGTGATCTACAAACAATGCCGTGGCTGGTGTACTGCGAAATTTGATAGACTGGTTTCTTGTGCTGGCAAACAAAAATGTTTCGGGACCACTGATATACAGTCTTGCCAGCTGAAATATTTTTGGAATAAAGTCTGGCTCGTATAAAATCCAGGTTTATAAATGCGGCCCACAGCATTGAACGAGTTTGACACCCCTGCAGTAGGGCATTTAGATGAAGCATCCATTCCGATAGCTTTTTGCTCTTGGTTTCGTGACTTGATTTGTTAACATGCCACTCAATGTTTGAAAAGTGGAATTCAAAAAGTTGATCTTTTAAAAAACAATCATCTCCATAATTATGATGCGTCGATTCAGATTCCCAATACGTCACGAATAAGGTTTCTAGATCCACTACTGCAATACCTTTTGCGCCGGATTATCCGGTTGATCTAATATCCCATTTTCAAAAAAATTCCCTCCGTAGGTACGATTGTGTATTAGGTGACTATGATTTCAACCAGTGTTGTAGGCCTACCGACGTATTTTTTTATTGATTTTTGCTCAAAATTTGACTTTCACAAATTATGTCCGTAATACCGACTTTCCTAGTAATGATGTAAGACTGTGCTTCCTTGCAAACACCAAATAGCATCACAAGTTTTCATGTTATCATTTGACCAATTGTGTAGGGCCATAAATTCAAAGTTGTGGAAGGACGCTAAAGTGACTGATGTATTTACTGCAATTCAGCTATGAAGTAATAGCCCTGCAACTTTTTCGTAATTGTAAGTGTAGTTGCAAAAGTTAATAAGAGTCTCTGGCTGCGTGTATGTTCTTTGCTCACGACATCTACCCAGTTAGGAGAAGGCGAAGTCAACGAAGTCCAGAGTCGAGTATCTACAGATCAGCTCTTACATAAATTTAGGCCATGGATTAAACGAATAACCTATCGACCAGCTTTTTGTGCTAAAAATCAGGATAACTTGTTCTAAATCGTGCAAGATTTCATAGTAAGACTCGGCATTGTATTCCACTTTGCTACGTGTGATAATATGTCTTAGCGGTCAACAGTACTTAGGCATGTCATATCACTGAACTACAAAGCTACTCTAACATGGAGCCCATCTTCAGTTCAGTTATTAAAATTTTTGTATTTGCCATTGCGTAAAGAAAGTGGCTATTTTACCGTCGACGGCATTTTGCCTTTAGAGGCTATTTTGGTGTCACCATTTATACGTGTTTTAATTGCCATATTTGCTACAATTCTCGTAATGATGCTGTGGTGTAGTGAATAGTGCAGTTGCCTTTAAATATGATACGGTTGGGATCTTAGCTGAAAAGGTACTTACAGAAGGACAGTGTACACTAGAGGGGCCTGGTATATGAACGTACAGGGTATGTAGTGAGAGGGAGTGCAAACAGTGAAAACAATTTTTTAAATTCATTATTAAAATTGACCAATCAGAAACAACCAAAAGTCACATGTTTTACATGTTATTAAAATTGACCAATTACAAAGTTCTCACGGCCCAATAGCCTGCAAGGGTAAAATGTCGTTGACCGCGCAAAATAGCCATTATCAGTTATCAGTATAAGTTTTGATCTATGAACCAACTTTGACAAAATATGCAGCTATACCTAAAAACAGTCAAAATCACATCAACTCATTTTGTTCCAAAATGTTGCTTTCTTGGTTCTTACAAAACAGCGGGAAGTTGTAATACCGTGAATGGTGTTTATGTCTTCTGATTTTTTTTATAGAAGGTTGCTAGAAATCTTTACTGCAAAACAGCGTTCCATAACTTTATTTCACATAGTAATGAATAAACTGTACGTTTCAGGTTTACTTAAGTGCCAGGCTTTTCGATACCAAACTGGAGTTAAAGACAGACTCTTTTTAATTTGATGAAAGAAAGACTAGAATCGGGTTCTCTGAGTGTGCTGGAATATTATCATAGAAGAGGTTGGTTTGGTAAGAGTGTCGAGGAAGATATTTGGAGATGGCTTTTGTATTATAGTTTTATTATTGGGTCAGCATATCGTTTAACAAATTCCAAAATATGGTATTATTGGAAGAAGTATTATTGGAAGCATTTTGTTGATATCTTCCAATAAAGCTTTTTAGTGCTTTTCTACGCTCAGCACTTTTTGAGAAAATATAAAAAAACAAGTTTTACAATCAAATGTTTATTGTGACGTCATCCTAGTTCCCAAAAAGGTAAAATTTTATGAAGTTGGTAAGTTGGGTGCTGGCTCTTTTTTGAACAAACAACCACTTTTCTTTTTCAAGACTTATTTTTAATTATGACGTCATCACGTCGACCCTTCATGACACTCACTCCGCAGTGGAAATCAATGGTGCCAATTTTCTATTTGTAATGCCCAATGGTTATGGATGAGTTAAAAGACACACTCACAGACACACAGATATACCACAGAAACACTGAAGAAATTGCACTTTATAGTATGAATGCGCTCATGTTTTCATTACTTTGTGATGATAATAATCTTTCACACTTTCGAGTTTTATACTACATGTAAACTATGTGAGTTTTTGTAAAAATCTAGAAAACGCCGTTTTTAAAGTTCTACGAAAATCAACTTCGCGCATGATTGTGTTTATGCCATCGAAGCCAAATTTTGACAAAGCATGCAGCTTTGCCTGAAAACAGTCAAAATCACGTCAACTCATTTTGTTCCAAAACGTTGCTTTCTTAGTTCTTACAAAACACTTGGAAGTTGTAATGCCGTGAATAGTGTTTATCTCTTCAGATCTTTTTAAAGGAGGTCGCTAGAAATCTTTGCTGCTAACAGCGTTGTAAAGCATATTTGCATATAGGAATGAATAAACTGGACGTTTCAGGTTTACTTCGGTGCCAAGCCCATCGATACTAAACTGGAGTTAAGGCAGACTCTTTTCAATGTGATGAAATAAGGTTCGAAGCAGATCATCGGAGTGCGCTAGAATATTATCATAGAACAGGTTAGTTTGGTAAGAGTGTCGAGGAAGAAATTCGGAGATGGATTTTGTATAATAGTTATATAATTGGGTCAGCATATTGCTTAACAAATTGGAATATATTGTAGTATGTTTATTTGAGCCATTGTCATACTAACCGTTATGTTTGGGCTCTCCCAAATACCTCCATCGTCATAATAATGTTCCATGTATAGCTTGTTATGTAATGGATCCAACTTATCATATAGAAGTGAGTAACAGCTGATGCGGTACGGCCAGTTTAGGTACACGTCCTCGAAGCGCTTCGATAATACATTACAACCAGTTATCTCTCCTGCACAATCATGACGTAAAGATTAATCGAAATATGCGACAAAAACATTGTAGAACGCAACGAATAATCGTTCGTGTTTTTCGGGTTGAAAGTTCATTTGAGTCGTCCTCAAGTTTGTATATGCAATAGAAAACAACTTTATACAGTATTATTGAAATATAAAACTTCCAAGAGATTCAATGTCGGGGTAAGAGACTCACCAGCGAGTTGCAACAATCCGAGTAAATATATTGACGTCACAATCATTATTGCTATTTACACCATGAGGTTGCAGCTGAAAGCAGCGAATACATCAGCACACTTCACTTTATCAAACTACAGTTAATGATCAGGGTCACATACCATGGAGTAGCGCGAAAGGCAAAAAAATATTGTGGTGGTACTGGAACCCACATCTTCCTGAATACCGGTCAGCTGCTTCACTATTTGAGTCATGGAATATCTAGCCCTCACCCTGTAAATTTGACCTAAAAGCTAAGCAGCCAGCTATTTGCTGTTTATAAAGCAAGGCTGAAGGCTGAAATCGTAAGAGCATCTGACCGGTAATCATGAGATGTGAGTTCGAATGACACCGGAATCGTTTTTAATCTTTCGCACTGCTCCATCGTAAGTGATCTTAATCATTCACTATATTTAAAAATACAAGCCTTCGTAAAGAGGTTACCCCTACCTCTTGTAATTCCGGTACGTAAACACCTACTCAGGTCTTTAATAAACTAGTTAGTTTTTTCTTCAATATTATGATATCTAAATATTATTTCATTTGGACGTAGCGTTAAGTTTAGGAGAGTTTAAATTTGCCGATTATCTGTCCCAATAGCGCCAAGTAAGCCAACTTCCAAATTTGAAAGAAATTAAAAGGAAGCAGCTAAATGCAGTAACGATTTGACCTTTCAATAACTAAGTCTACAGCAATAGCTTATATTCCATCACAAAAATATTTTCTTTGGGTACTTGATGAAAAATGTTACGTAGTAACTGTACACAATTCATTATTTTGATCTGATGTATGATGGAGCACGAGAAGATTGCAAATTTGTAATCTTGAACTATCGCTAAGTACATGCTAATCTGCTTGTTTGTGAATACCCCTTCTTTTTCTTTAACTTCATCTTGCTTTCTTAAGGTGAGAGATTATTTGCGCAATAAAGCCACCAGCATTGAACTTTTGTGCTATCATTATCTAACTCCATTCCAGAAGCGCTCTGTTGCAGCAAGTATTGACTTTTCGATTCGTCATAAGTTTGAACCCGATTTCCCTTGTTTATCGCATAGCTTTATGTTTGCTTTGTTTCGATGTTCCCTTATTTAGCGTTGTTCTCGCGCGCCTCGCCCTCTATTAATAGACGTTAGACAACGTCATAGCCTTTCGTATTAACCCCTATCAGGACGCTAATAATCGCATACGTAGAAGGACGATAGACTACATTTTGTAGTCATGGCCTAACATGTGGCTTTAAGATGTAAATTTATTTTCGCGATGATAGTTTATGCTTCATTGCTGATTGGTACTTAATTCCTCAATAGAAATGAATGAAAAACGGCATTTTGTTCAAGAAATATGTGGTTACTAACAATGTCTCTAAAAGATAAACTTATTTTGCAGATACAGCTAAAAAGTGAAAATGCAGGCTTGCTGCCTGCGTCTAGCTGGTGCAGCCCTATAATAGAGGATGGGTAACTTGTTCTTTGTACTCATTCACTAAAAATAATAATCAGAAGCCACAAACGAATGTAGGCTAAAGAATACAACTTGATCATTTTTAACGTCAATTTAGCAGCAAAAAGAAATTAACGAAGCACAACGTTGCATCTGCATGATAAAACGCATTGTTGAATATTGAAACATACAAAACTATACAGTCTTGCGCATAACTCATCAGAAAACACAAAACAAAGTACAGTAATTTTAATACACAGGCCACAAAAGTTCCTTTCGTTTAGAAGAAGAAAGATGTCTTTCTTCAATCATCTGCACAATGATGACATTTACAAATTTTCAAAACTACGGAATGTTGTGGGCAAACCGACTTTTTGCACAAACTGCATTGCCTTCTAGAGTTCCTTTTGCACACTGTACATTTCTTTGGCAGATTCGGTGCTGTAAAAACTTGCGAGTTGTTTCCTCTTGCAGCTGGTGACAAAATTCCCATTGCAGCTGCTGCCTCGTGAACTGATCGTCGTGTTCTCGTCTTGGTAAGCCTCGCTTGTATGGCAGGTGTAGCTAGTTGCAATGTTAGGTTGGTAAGAAATTCTTTCCGATCGCTTTGGTACCCACATTTTTTCAGGATAACGTAGGCATTGAGTGCAGCTGCATCCAACATGTCGTAAAAAAAACAAAAGGGGCCAGCGCACAGTTTTTCGTCGACAAGAGAATGCTTCTATGCTTTGGTCAAACCTATCCACACCACCTTTTCTTTCATTATAATCCAAGATCAAGTGGGGTTTTTTACTTTCATCACTAGCCACTGATGGTTCGGTGTGGGTGGAGCTAAGTAGCATTACTGGTTGTTTGTTTCGCTTGGCTTGGTAAGCAACCAAGCATATTCCATCAGAGTGATTGAACACAAATTGGCTGCTATATAATTCGGTCTTTTGTCTCAATGTTAGTGGAATTTCCCGACGATGTCTCCGTACGGTACCCAAAATCGTTAAATTTTCTTGAAGCAATTGTTGTGTAAGACTGTAACTCGTGAAATAGTTGTCAGTGCAAACATCCCTTCCAGTCCCGTACCAAGGTTCCAAAAGTTTCATCACAACATCTTGAGCCAAATTATGATGAACGCGATTACCCTCCTTACCACCGTATGCAATTGCATTCAATCCATAGCCAGTGTTAGATTCACAAGCCCAAAAAATCTTTATACCATACTTCCGTGGCTTAGAAGGCATGTATGTGCGTCCAGGAATTTTTCCTCGATAGCCAACCAGCTGTTCATCGACAGTAATACATTCTCCTGGAATATAAACACGCCTTGCATTTCCAAGAAAAATATTCCATATTTCGGATACAGCTGCAAACTTATCTATCCGCTTTCGTTCATCACGTGTGTGCCAGTTATCAAAACGAAGACACCGCAATAAAAGCTTAAAACGATTCAAGGACATCACAGTACGATAAAAGGGTCTGCTATCACTTGGTTGCCATAAACCTTGCAGATCTGAAAAATTGTCTCTGTCACGTCCAGCTCTCAAAATCAGAGCCAGTCCTGCTTTTAACTCCTCCATCAAAAAATTTATTGTTGGATAACGTACGTGAAGGCTCCTTCGTATTTCTCGCAGTTTCCTGTTCGTATGCATGAGAATTGTACGCAATATTTCTTCACTGATCAAAGCTTCAAAACTTTCCACCTCACTCCGAGGGTTAAGAATTGCTCTTGGAGTCTCCGTTAGCACATTTCTTCGTCGTCTTCTTGATGGAATCGGACGAGATGTGTACGAAATACCACTTGGACTTAGAAATTGATTATTATCATCTTGATCGTTTTCTTCTTCACTGTTTACTGATTCTTCATCATCTGAACTATCACTTCCTCTTTCAACGAACACTTCAACATCACCTTCATCATCAGCAATTACACCAACTTCTTCCTCGTTATCTGACGGATCCCGTAGACTGTCGGCAGTTTCGATCAAATCGTCTTCATCCTCATCACCATCATTATATAAATCATCTTCTGTGATGCCCAAATTAGCACAAAGTTCACTAAACATTACTGGTTTATCCATACTGTACCATACAGCGTTCACAGGCCTATTACTAAGAACAATTACACTGTAAAAATAATAATGATGCACTAATTTAGATTCTCAGACGATCACTAATAAAAGAAATATCGTGGGTAAGGCACCAAAACTGGCGAGGTTTAATCTACAGTATGTGTTTGAGTAAGGAAATAACAATTGTTCGAGTAAAAAAGTTAATAACCATCGACCCACCTCAGTCACAGGGACAAAAACTGATGGAGCCTAGACTATTCTAAATTAGACCCCAAATTTGTGTGCAGCCCCTTTCACACCGAAGCTACCTGTACTTGCATATCGAATACATAACTTTATGTAACTATACGCCAACAGTACTTTGCGGCTTCAGTGAGAACGGGGCTGAAGAACTTTTCCTTCCACTTTGTGACGTCACTATCGCTGCTAGGAGAAGGTTTCATTACTTAGCCTCATAGCACTCATAGTGTACGTTCCTGCTATTCTACAAGGTATGATTTTGACCTTCCTTTTTATAGAATTGTTTAGAGATGAATTCACTGACCTTCAGTTAAAAAAACACGTCACATATACTGCTAAAATGCTGCAAGACGCAAATTGATTATAGCAATATTTGCTGCTAAAATTCTGAGAAACACAATTTAATTATAGTTGTTTTCGTAAAACAACCATGGTCTTAGCTTTTAGCCAAAATAAACACACCGATGTTGACAACTAAGCTTACTAACTCAACTGCATGAACAGCAACTGAATAAACAGTGTCTAGTTTTACCTAAGTATGTTTGGAGAGTGAAATTACACTTCTAAAATAGCGTTATGCATTGATTGTAATGGTAAATATGAATGACTACATTTTGTAGTCTATCGTCCTTCAACGTAACTTTTCTTGATTACTTCAAAATCAATGAAGCGTGAACAAAAATTTTTGCACACAGCAAACATCTCATAAAACCTTTCATCATAGTTGGAGAATGCCTGGATATCTAGAGAAGTATGGGTGTGGCGGGGTTTTAAATACCCCATGACTACAAAATGTAGTCAATCGTCCCTTTAAGGGTTAAGCGCTACCCCCTGATAACCTTTGTCTTTTAATTAATCACTGTTGCCTCCCCAATATAGCTGACCGTTGTTGCCCTCGAAGTCAGTTTAGAATTCAAGCAAATTACTGTTAGATTGTATTGTGAGCAACTGTTAGTCGAACGCTTACAATCTACTGTTCGATCATTTTTTTGGGTCTGATTTCCGGTCAAGCTATAGTAGGTGAGTGCTTCAGTGAATTTACGTTTGTGTAGTTGAGTTATGTGTGTTAATTATTTTACAGAAAACCGTACTGCATCGTTCCGCATCGTATCTTATTCTAAATTCTTCAATCTACTAGCCAGTTCGTAATCTCCTCGTTTTAAATTTATTTCAATTATAATCTCTGTGTGGAACCTGTGGTACGCGTGATTCTAGAAGACAGCATTAGGCGGGACGTCAGGCCAGAAGTTTCTGTAACAAAGTTTTCTACTAAGGCTCTGTTTTTACTGTTGGAAGTGTTTTAGTGTCTTCATGGAGCCTACGGGTAATGGATTTGATTTTTTGAATAAGAAACTGTCGAGTTTGTACATGAAAGCTGAAACGCTGATTGAACAAGATGGCGATCCTGAATCGCTGAACGAGCTTTTGTGTGAAATTAACGACACTTATTCTTTACTAGAAAAAGCCATCTTAAACCATGAGGAGTCGTCTAAGGGAGAATTCATCTCAAGTAACCTGAGTCGTCTGCACTCCGAAAAGGCTCGGTTCGATAAGAACACTGCAGAATGGCTTGCGAAGGTTACGCGTCGTGATACCGACGCCCCTGCCGCGACAAGTGTCATGGTATCAACTCTTCGTAGCGCTCGATCGAATGGCTCAAGTAGCACGTCTCGTAGTAGCTTGCTTTTGGCTAGAACCGCTGCAAAGCGAGAGGTCGCGCGCTTACGTATTCGCCATTTACAGGAAGAGCGTGATTTGCAGGAAAAAGAATTAGATATTCAGCAGCAACGAGAAGATGATGAGCGGAAGCTGAAGCAGCAACGAGAAGATGATGAGCGGAAGCTGAAGCAGCAACGAGAACGAGAAACTCTTAGATTGGAACACCAGCGAGAAGCACTAAAGGCCTTACATTTTTTGCAGGAAGCTGAAATCGAAAGACAAGTTTTCGAGGAAGAACTTGAGCGCGGTGGTTACATCCCTCCCGAAGACTTACCACCAGAAACTTCCAAGGCGGCTGCTCAGGTCACATTTAATGACAAACCGCTCGACCGCAATGTGAATTCACGACCCTCAACTTCACGTTGTCTTACCCACGTGAATTCCGTTGGTCGATCGACCATCGAGCCTTTGGTTGACGTAGAGCAAACTAAACCGAAGCCTTTGTTTCAGGATTCTACAGCTCAACCTCGTGCATTGACGAGTAAAGCTACAAACATGTGGGCAGAACCATCACTGTCTCCCAAGCCCATACTAGAGCTATTCAAGTTTGATGGCAATCCAACCACATACCTACGATTCATGTCTGTATTCGAATCCACCATAGAGACCGTCGAAAGCGATGACAAGGTAAAACTTCTTTACCTTATTCAACACTGCACCGGTAAGGCTAAGTCGATGATAGAATATTGTCTGCTGTTAGAACCCAGTCATGGTTTTGCCAAAGCCAAACAGATTTTGTACGAAACTTATGGCAAAAGGAATGTAATTGCTAGATCGTACATAACCAATTTACTCGACGGCCCACCTATCAAAAATGACGATTCCAAGGCATTAGTCGATTTAGCGCAAAGGCTAGAAGAGTGCAATACCACACTGGAGCACTTAAATTACTTTTCGGACTTGAATTGTTTTCAAAACATAGCGAAAATCGTGCAAAAGCTGCCATTTGCAATGCAGTCGCAATGGCTCCGCTTCGCCTCAAGCATTGAACGGGATGGCCATGAACCTAATTTTTCAGATCTAAAAAGATTCATTGTAAACGAAGCCGATGTAGCAAAGTCTTCATACGCTAGCGCACTGTGTCAAAGGTCAAAACGGAGTTCAATCCCCAGGGTGGTCTCTCACTCCACATTAGTATCGGATCAAAAGAAAGAGGCTAACCTTTTAAAATGCTTGTTTTGTCACTCTACTAAACACGTTCTTTGGAAATGCCCGGATTTCTTGCAAATCACTGTTAAAGAGCGATTGCAGTTTATGCGGCAACGTCGTTTATGCGATAACTGTGGAAAATTAGGTCACATCTCTAAATATTGTCGTTCCAAAGCAGCATGTACCAAGGTCGGTTGCAATCAGAAGCACCATATGCTTTTACACCGTGATGAACGGTCAAACACTGACCCTTCAAAAGGTAATAATTCACTCAATGATCATTCTGTTGATTCACAGTCTAATGGTGCAAATTTTCTAGGAGCCTCCGTTGTGTCACCTAGCGGCAAAGTGTTTTTGAACGTTATTCCAGTGTACGTCGAGTCCGGTTCAAAGTCCGTGCTGACGTATGCATTTCTGGACCAAGGCTCTACGACCTCTCTGTGTGCTGACCGACTCTTGGATATTTTGGACGTTACAGGGGAGCAAACAAGGTTTTCTCTCTCCACAGTTAGTGAGCAATCGGTATCTCGAAATGGCAAAAACGTAAGTTTGACAGTACGCTCGCTGGCGGGAAAGAAATTGTTTTTGCAGAATGTGCTTTCTATTCGCGAGCTTCCGGTTGACCCAAACCCGGCACTTACTACTTCGGAGGTGAGCGCTTGGCCACACCTGCAAGATCTACATTTGCCTGAAGTTGATGGCGAGGTCCTTCTGTTAATAGGTGTAGACACGCCCGAGGCCTTTTGGGTCATGGAAGAACGTCGTGGAAATGCTGGAGAACCCTATGCAGTAAAGAGTACTTTGGGGTGGTCTTTAGTGGGGCCTAGGGCTCTAGTAAACAATGTTTCTGAAAGTCTTGGCGAGCCTACAATAAAAATTAACTTTCTAAGCGCATCTAGACAAGATTTGTTGGATTCTCAAATTCATTTTTTATGGCGTTTAGACCAAGTTCCTACTTGTGATCACAATATCTCTCTGTCTAAGGAAGATAGATATGCTTTACGGCAAATGCAACAAACAAAGACTGTAGTGAAGGGTCACTTCCAATTGGGACTTCCTTGGAGACCTGGAGCTCCACATCTCCCGGACAACTACGACCAAGCTCGAGTGAAATTGACGCAACTGAAGAAAAGACTTACAAGAAATCCCGCAATGAAAGAGAGGTATGTAAATGTTATCAATTCATACCTTTCGCAAGGCCACGCTCAACTTGTTCCATCGGAGCAATCTACTTGCGCAGGTTGGTACTTGCCTCACCATGCAGTTATGCACCCACACAAGGCGGAAAAGATTCGTGTGGTTTTCGACTGTGCAGCTAAGTACGGTGGATGCTCTCTTAATGATCAGCTCCTCCGCGGACCAGATTTCTTGAATAGCCTTGTGGGTGTACTAACTAGGTTCCGCGTTGATAAAATTGCAGTAGTAGGCGATATCGAACAGATGTTTCATCAAGTGCTCGTGGACCCTGAGGACCGGCGATATTTACGTTTTTTGTGGTGGCCAGAGGGGGACTTGACCAAGGAATCTCGGGTATACCAAATGAACGTACACCTCTTTGGTGCCGCGTCTTCGCCCAGTTGTGCGCAGTTTAGTTTATTGCAATCTGCCGAGGAACAGAAAGACGATTTCAACGAGGAGGTAAGATTACTTATCGAAAGAAACTTTTATATGGACGATTGCTTGTTTGCAGCACCTACTGTTGATGAGGCTGCGCATTTAATCGAAGAAGTGTCGACTCTTCTTCGAAATAGAGGATTCAATATTACCAAATGGATTACGAATGACGAATCTTTGCTTCAAATGATACCTGAAGCTAATCGAGCTAAGTTGGTAGACATCAAAGACGGCGACTCAAATTTTTCGTATCAACGAGTTTTAGGAGTATTGTGGGATACTACCGCCGACTGCTTCAGATTTCGCCTCAATTTACGGAAGGTACCATTTACCCGCAGAGGTTTGCTTTCAGTATTAAGCTCTGTGTTTGATCCTTTGGGATTTGTCGCACCACTAATTCTAACTGCCAGACTACTGTTTCAGGATCTTTGTCGTAGAAAGTACAATTGGGACGACACACTGTTGGAAGAGGATGTTCGGATTTGGAGGCGGTGGCTGGATGACTTAAACAATCTTTCTGCCATTGCTGTACGGCGCTGCATTCTGCCACCTGACGTAGACTTAGCGACACTTTCAAAATGCCAATTACATCACTTTGCCGACGCATCATCAGTTGGGTACAGTACTGTCACGTATTTGAGGGTAGTAGCTCAAAATGGCGCAACATTTTGCAGCTTCATGATGGGCAAGTCTCGCCTTGCGCCCTTAAAATCTATTTCTATTCCAAGATTGGAATTAGTCGCCGCTGCAATGGCAACTAAAGTTGATACCCTCTTGAGACGCAATCTCAACAACGTAGTGACAGACTCCATTTTTTGGACTGATTCTATGGTGGTGTTGCACATGATTAACAATTCTTCGAAGCGCTTTCCAGTTTTCGTCTCCAATCGCCTGGCCCAAATAGAAGAAGTGAGCGATCCTTCGCAATGGCGGTACGTAGAGGGTAGTCGGAATCCAGCAGATCACGGCACCCGCCCGGCCAATAGGTTGAGTCATTGGCTAACAGCACCTTCTTTTTTGCAGGAGACCGAATCGCATTGGCCACATCCACCTTGTAATCTTCCAGACCTTCCAGACGAGTTTAAGGTTTTAAAACGTACAGTGGCTACTTCGAAGGTGGTGCAACGTGATCAGTCTTCCGCCATGGAACAACGCTTTTCTCGTTTTTCATCCCTTTATAGATTAAAGCGTGTTGTAGCTCGAATATTGCGACTTCGGAATAAGCTGTTGCGGAGACCAATTGCTGAAGGATCATTGACAGTTGACGAGATCACACTGGCTGAAAGTGCAATCATCACAGCAGTTCAACGAGAAGCCTTTCCGTATGATTACAGTCAATCAAATAAGCCCGAACCGTCAGGTAAAATTATAAGTACAGCATTACGAAGGTTGAATCCTATCTGTGTTGCAGGAGTACTTCGTGTAGGAGGCAGACTTCGCAGAGCTCCTTTAGATTTCGACACTAAGCACCCAATCATCTTACCTTCAAAATCTCATGTCACACGCCTATTGATTGAGCAGTATCATCGTGATGTTGGACATTGCGGTTCGAGCCACACTTGGAGCATCTTGAGACAGCGTTATTGGGTCATAAAAGGTGCAGCGACTGTACGTAAGACTCTGGGTCTGTGTTTGTTTTGCAAACGTAGAAACAGCTCTTACGGTAAACAGTACATGGCAGATTTGCCTTTGTGTCGTGTTGCTTCTGGCAATCCGCCCTTCTACTTTATAGGTGTTGACTACTTTGGACCAATTACAGTAATACGAGGTCGGAGCAAGGTAAAGAGATATGGATGCGTATTCACCTGCCTTACTATGCGCGCAGTTCACTTGGAAATGAGTTTCTCTCTGGATACCGACGCGTTTATCAATGCACTGCGACGCTTTATCAGTCGCAGAGGTAAACCGCATACGTTTTTCAGTGACAATGGTACAAATCTAGTCGGAGGCTACCAGGAGCTGCGACGTTCGTTGAGCGAACTCGACCAGTCAGTCATTGAAGAGCGACTAAAACGTCAAGAAATTCGTTGGAAATTTAACCCACCGCACGCGAGCCACATGGGTGGTATATGGGAAAGAGTTATCCGCACCATCAAACGGGTTTTATCTGCCATCTGTGCTGACCAAGTTTTAAGTGATGATGTTCTTTTGACTTTATTTGCAGAGGCTGAACACGTAGTTAATTCGAGGCCTCTTACACCAGTGATAATGGATCCTGAAGGTGGCGAACCACTCACACCAAATCACCTCTTGATCCTTCGTTCGGGAGACCATTCAGTCGGGGTCTTTGATCGACGAGACAACTTCGTGCGAAGAAGATGGCGGCAAGTGCAATATCTGTCCGAACTGTTTTGGAAGCGCTGGAGACGAGAATATTTACAAACTCTTCAATCACGCCAGAAGTGGCATAGGGTCGAGCCGAACTTTGCTGTTGACGACTTAGACTTGGTATGCGACGAAAGTTCATCGCGTGGAAAATGGCCATTGGGCAGGGTTATACAAATCTACCCAGATGATCTGGGCCACGTACGACAAGTCCTCGTTCGTACTCAAAACAGGGCTCTGAAGCGACCCATAACAAAACTGTGCAAACTTGCAACGAACGTTTAAGCAAGCAAACTGTTTTACATAGTCTCTTTTTCTGCAAAAGAACTGTTCGGTCAATATGAACTGTTAATTGTACGTAGGATTATATTAGTTGTGCATTGTTTCAAACCTTTAGTGTTTAATGTTTCCACGTAGTCATACTTGCTGTATTATGTGTTTAAATTTTCGTACTTAGTTCGCAAATTGGTGGGGGCTGTGTTGCAGCAAGTATTGACTTTTCGATTCGTCATAAGTTTGAACCCGATTTCCCTTGTTTATCGCATAGCTTTATGTTTGCTTTGTTTCGATGTTCCCTTATTTAGCGTTGTTCTCGCGCGCCTCGCCCTCTATTAATAGACGTTAGACAACGTCATAGCCTTTCGTATTAAGCGTTACCCCCTGATAACCTTTGTCTTTTAATTAATCACTGTTGCCTCCCCAATATAGCTGACCGTTGTTGCCCTCGAAGTCAGTTTAGAATTCAAGCAAATTACTGTTAGATTGTATTGTGAGCAACTGTTAGTCGAACGCTTACAATCTACTGTTCGATCATTTTTTTGGGTCTGATTTCCGGTCAAGCTATAGTAGGTGAGTGCTTCAGTGAATTTACGTTTGTGTAGTTGAGTTATGTGTGTTAATTATTTTACAGAAAACCGTACTGCATCGTTCCGCATCGTATCTTATTCTAAATTCTTCAATCTACTAGCCAGTTCGTAATCTCCTCGTTTTAAATTTATTTCAATTATAATCTCTGTGTGGAACCTGTGGTACGCGTGATTCTAGAAGACAGCATTAGGCGGGACGTCAGGCCAGAAGTTTCTGTAACACGCTCTTTATGCGAAAACCCTATAAAGCAGTGGTTACCAACCAGGGGTCCACGCACCCCCAAGGGGTCCGTGAAAAGCTTGCTGGGGTCCGTGAGTGCATTGGAATTTGATAAAATTAATCAACAATATTCAACAAATTTCATAATAATGTAGGCACTAGGCAGCAACTTGTTCGTACGAAAATAATGTAGCGCAGTAGGCTAAATTGTTTCCGTATTTGGCTAAATCAGAGGTTCCCATACTGTGGTACGCGTACCACTAGTGGTACGCCAGAGTCTGTCAGGTGGTTCGCGAGCAACTTACTTAGGTTGATAAGCTACAACAATAAATATTAAAAATTGAAAATACTTTTAAATTATTATCGTTTTTACTTGGGCTTTACACCCCAATAGAAAGGCCAATTGTCTAATAAATAAAATGAATAGGCCTATGAAGTTGGTTTGAGCTGTAAGGTCAACTGCTGGTTGCAGTAAAATTGTAGCCTATTTATTCATCTTACATTTGTTTAAAACTTGTTTTTATATGTTTAGAAATAGTCGGAGTGATACAAAATATTTAGCTGAATATATACAATAGCAAAATTAAAATTTGTTTAAAACTTATTAATATTTAGCTGAATATATGAAATTTTTTTCTCAATGCCAAAGCAAAGTACTGTCCAGCGTACATAACGTATGGATTCATAGCCATTGGGAATGGGAGAGAATCTCTGCCACATTGTGTAATTTGTATGAAGACACTTTCTGATTTGCTTATGAAACCAAGCCTCCTCAAGCGTCACCTGGTGACAAATCATGTTAAAGAGAAAGAACAAGACCAGAGTTACTTCCAGCGACTTGGAGAGAATGCAAAAAGACAACGCCTTGACAAGACTGGCGTGATTTACCAGAAAAAGAAAGGTGTTGCCAAAACATCGTATGAAGTTGCTCTCCTAGTTGCTAAAAACATGAAGGCACATACCATTGGTGAGTCTATGGTACTGCTAGCAGCAAAGATTTTGGTTAAGAACGTAATTGGAGTGGAGACGGCTGCGAAGCTAAAAACTGTATCTCTCTCTAACAACACGGTTAAAAATCGAATAGAGGAGATGACTATCGATATTGCCGACCAAGCAAAATTTGTGAAAGACTCAAAGTTTGGGTTTTCTATGCCACTGAACGAGTCGACGGACATAACAAACAATGCTCAATTACTCGTCTATGTTCGCTATACTACTCAAGACAATGATGTGAAAACTGAATTGTTGATGTGCCAGGAACTGTCCAGCACAACTAAAGGAAAGGACGTTTTTGAGGTTTCGGACAATTTTTTCAAACAGAATGAACTAGACTGGAAGAAGTTGATTGGCTGTACAACCGACGGGGCTCCCTCCATGCTGGAACCTAAGTCTGGGTTTACAATTTATGTGAAAACTGTTTCGTCAAACGCAACCATAGTTCATAGCTTCATACATAGATTTGCCCTTTGCGCAAAAGTGCTTCCTGAGAAAATGCTATTCATGTTTGAAGCGAGTTATCAAACTCGTAAATTTTGTAAAAGCATCTGCCGTAAATACCCGGTTGTTTAAGCGACTTTGCGAAGATTTTGGCTGCAAACATACCTGTCTTCTCTATTACACGGAAGTGCACTGGCTCTCCAGAAGTAATGCGGCAAGGCGTCTTTTTGAATTGCGGGATGAACTACTTCAATTTTTCAAGGAAAAGAATCACAATTTTCAGGCAGATCTTGAGCGTAAGGAGTTTGTTGCAATATTGGCATATTTATCCAACATTTTTGAAGTTCTAAACAACTTCAATATGTCATTCCAAGGTCTCAACAAAACTTTATCTGAGTATATTTCAAAACTGGAAACGTTCGTCCGTAAGCTGGCCCCCTGGGTAGAGAACGTGAAGAACAAAAAGTATGCAATGTTCAAACTCCTCGCCTTGGTTGAGAACAAACCTAATGATAAATTTTCTGAAGAAATTGTCTGCCATCTTTCTTAACTAAAAAAGAAGTTGATGCATTACTTTTCTGACGCTACATCTTGCTTTTATTCCATCAGCCCAATCTTTGTTGATTCAGCCGATCTGCCTGTGGGGACTAATAGACATTCAAACTGACGAGGCAGCAAAGATAAAGCATAAAGAATGCAGCTGTTCTATAAATTTCTGGCTGAGCAAGAAGTCATTGTACCCAAACCTAGCCACTCACGCTGTTCCACAATTATTGATTTTTCCGTCAACGTGGGAGTGCGAGCAGAGGTTCTCGGCTTTAAACACAATAGAAAAAAATGTCATCTGGGGCGACCTCTAAACGGTGTTTAAAAACAATAAAAATTGGTAGTTAATATCGTGTGTGGTGATGGAAAAAATAAATCCCGTGGAGAGAAATTTTCTTGAACTTGAACTTTTTGTGGGCCACCTTAGCCTCACCATATTAACTAGGCCTCAATATCAACACGATCTCCGTTTACATCACCAAGATTCCTATAACTAGTTAACTTCCGTATTTACAAAATTCCACAGTCATACTTCCTCATATCAACACTAGCCCTATGTCAACCCGACCCCATATTAATAGGATCCCCATATGAACGCAATCCCGTGTTTCCGTGGGTAAAATATGTTTTTTGTGTTTGTATTCGGTTTTAACCCTATTAAGGCCGGGCTTTTTTTTGCTTTCTATGTCCGGGGGGGGGGGGGGGGTCGATTCGACCCGAGCACTTTGGCAGCTAATAACTTTTAAACTGCTCACACTAGAGATTCCGTGTTTGCTCAGATAAATGAAGAATTTATTTTTCAATTTAATTATATACTTTTCGTTATGATCAGATTAATAGCGTTCAAGTTATTGCAAATTAAATGCACAGCATTAGATTTTAGATTTTTGACTATAATTTAAAATAAAGAAACGGCCGGCGAATTTTTTTTTTTCGTCGTGTTTACTCTTCGACGTTGTGGTTTTGCGATCGGCTAAGCGCAGTTTATCATTGTCAGCTACCAGGTAAAAAGATCAACACTTCATCAATTTGCCATTTTGCCTTTTATGAGGAATTTACCAGCCGTGATGTTTGTATAACATTTCTTGTGTTGGACCAGACCAGACGTGCCCATTGCGTCGATCGCGAAGGCATTGTGGGTAGATCGTAAGGCATTTAAAAAAATTAAATTTGAAAGAATATTTAAAAAGTATCCGGACTATGCATCACTGGCTGATTCCATAAAGTGCAAGGCATGAGAGTGAGGCAGCAGTTCTCAAACTTTATACAGTCTGGGCGCACTTTCAATACTACAAATAACAGCAGGCTCACCATATAGCCCAGCGCCTCTGAAATGATGCACATTACAAAATTTCGTCACAACTGTTAGACATCACAACCCAGCTTCACTTGGCAAATACCAATCAAATTGGTGGCGTTCTCCAAAAAAAAAAAAGGTCATCACGTACTGAACAATTACTATTTATTAATAATATGTTTTGCATTTTAGTAGGTGGTAGATCTCTTTAACTTGGTCATGTCATATGTAGCTCTCAGGCTGGAAAAGTGTGGGAAACCCTGGACTAGACCAATTGTCTACTCTCTAGATAGATTTTTGTAATTTGAATTGATTGTTAGTAAATGTGAAACAGGCTGTAAAATTGCATTTCAACGACAAAAATTTCTCAACTTTATGAAATTATTACTCTTTTCATTATGCAAGCTATGCTTGTTCATCACGGATAAATATTTTTATTGATCAAAACATAAATCTCATTCAAATTAAGGAATGCTCACGAATCATATGACTCGTTTATTCTTTTTCTACCTTATGCGACGCAATACGACGTTTTTGAAAGCCTCTCCATCCTTGTGTGCAAACTTGGACGATTAGAATTTTTTTAGCATTTTCAAATTAGATAACACTTAGAATTAGAGCATTAATGCTTTTCTCAAATTAAAGTAAAATAAAATTAAAGCATTTTTGATTACCACAAATTAAAGTAGAATTGGAATTAGAACTTTCCAGTTTTTCTAAAATTAGTTTGAAATTTTCACTACCCAGCAAATTTTGATGCCATTTGAACATCTTCGCAAAACCACTTTGTATTTGCGACAATTCTAAGACTCTTTCATTTTTGCCACCAAATTATTGTGAAGGCCTTTTTTCTTTTTAGAGATCACCTAATTTCCATCTTGATTTTCGGCCTAACTTTTCGAAAATCCAGGTGATCCCTAATAAAAAAAGGTCTTGGTCATTTTTCAGATTCGACTCTTCGGTCAGGAACTTTTCCGAAATTAGATTATAATTGGAATTAGGGATTTTTCAAATTACACTAGAATAAGAGACTTTTAGTTTTTTCAAATTAGATTACAATTAGCGTCTTTTTGCTGTAATTCACCGAATTAGCCAGCTAGAATTAATCAGTTGTCCAAGTCTGCGTATGTGACGAGTTGAATGAAAAAAGTACTCAAACAAGCTTGAGTTCAAAGTTTTGAATTTGCTACAAAAACCTGTGTCAAACGATTGTAAACTTTGATCCTTTTTAATAGCAAGTTTGTCCTACAACGATAGGTCTATGTAGCCTATCTTTTATCCCTCCCACCATAATAACACCAATACCGCAGTTTTGTTTCCTTCTGGAGGTGTCATATGATATTTAAACGGTCCTTACAGTTTTTATATTCAATCAGGATTAATTATGATGTCATCAATTTGAGCTTTATCTTTGTTACTAGTGCTTTGAGGCGTTAGTGAATTTAGAGCTATTATTTAAAAAATCACTTGCAATTAACAGAATACATTACAAATGTGAAACAAAATGGGCTATTTCTGGACTAGCTGTTGTATTGCAGTCATACGCCATGCTCTTTCTGCTTATAATTTATCGTCTAATATGAAAATACGGGAACGCTACATTAAGTTTACGGGTAATATCAACAATACATATATCATCGACAAAGCAGCAATACCCTCGTATGTTTCAAAAACAACTAAGGCAATGCAATTTTATCCTTAAGTGTAAGTTTAACAACAGTTTAGTCTTGCAAGCAAGAACCACAAATGCGAATAAGATGCTTATTACACAAAGAATTTGCGCATTTTTGGCACTGGCTCAATTGCTTAGAAATTTTGTTTTTCTTTTCTTTTGCTCCTTCTCCTTTAATCTTACTGATACATGCATCGCATCGCCTTCGTTTTTCACTTTGAAGAGGAAAAAAGCCACTTGATGTTTTTACATGTTTGGAGGATATTTTTTTCCCCAGTACTATCTCAATTTTGCGAACTACAGAAGAATTTATGCCAATTAAACTTGGTCGTGCTATATGTGGGCGAATCAAAGACATAGCTAGATTAAATCCGAAATCTACGGATTTTATGTTTTGAGGCTGCAGATCATTGTTCATTGCATATATCGTGCTAGCGTTCACTCGACATGTGTTCAAAACGTATCAAAATGCATTCATAGTCCAGCGCTTTGATTTTGATGTACAGCTGGAGACCCCATTTTTTGGCCAATGATGTCTGTTTCGCCTTTTGAAAAGTCGTATAGTTTGTAAATAGCGAGCTTACTTTTGTTGTCATCTTTTGTAGTTGCAAGAAGCGGTGGTACTGTTCACAATAATAAAGCATTTCGCTTTCCTAAACTTTTTGTTTTTACTGCATACGAGTGCAGATTAATATGCCGTTATTCTTTTCCCAATAAATCTCGGTCTTTGATTTCTCTAATTTCGGCTGGAATTGCTTTTCTATTTGATTGTAAAGTTCCTACAGAAGTTTTTTCGCGGTCAAGCAGCCACTGCGCCATTGGTATTGAAATATACAATCTATCATATAATATGTTTCTTGCCACTAAATTTGTGTGGCATTCCAAATTTTGAATTAGGTATTTGTAAACCTTGCACCTAATGCACCTAATGCTGCATCTAGTAGGCTGCTTTGCCAATTAGGTGCAAGGTTTACAATTGATTGATTTATACAGCATTCCATACTTGGCCGGTTTGCACGGATTACATTGTTTGAAACTGATTTGCGTTCTCGTAGGATAAAGAGTATCATCCAGCGACAAATAATCATTAGGAACTAGAAATTTCCCACAGTTTTTGTTAAATTCTTCAAAAATTTTAAGAAAAGCTGCAAATCTATCGTATTGCTAAGGAGTAGGACGCGTTGTATGATCATTAAGTGATATGTGAGCAATCAAAAAATTTAAATCTATTCCTTGACTTAGCTGCACTAAAAACTGGATTGCCAAATATTTCATGGAACATCGCATTAGTGCTTTGATGTGCTTGTCCTAGTAAGCCTCGCATGTAAATCATTCCAATCAGTGCCAATACTTCCGAAGGTGGTTCTGATCCCTAACATAAAAGATCTTTTTATTTTTCACACCCGACTCTTCGGTCAGGAACTTTTTCGAAATGAGATTATAATTGGAATTAAGAATTTTTCAAATTAAATTAGAATTAGAGACTTAGTTTTTCAAATTAGATTAGAATTAGCGACTTTTGGCTGCAATTCACTGAATTAGCCAACTAGAATTACGCATCTTTTGTTGTCCAAGTCTGCGTGTGTATATGACGAGTCATATGAAAAAAGTCCTCAAGCAAACTTAAGTTTTGTATTTGCGTTATATCAAACGATTGTAAACTTTAATTTGTTTTATTATCAAGTTTGTGCTACAACAATACGCCTACGTAGCCTATTTTTTATCCTCTCCCCCATAATAACACCAATGCGGCAGTTTTGTTTCCCTCTGGAGGCGTCATGTGATATTTATAGGGTTCTTACAATTTTATAGTCACCGGAAGCTGAAGAGGGTGTTTTCAATGTCGTCTTTTTTTCGTCCGGTACTTCATTCAAAATTTTACTTAACACTTCTTCAGGTCATACATTGACATGGGCTATTTTTTACTACTTTTGTTTGCGACATTTATATGCCTGAAAGAAGAAAATTATTCGTTAAATATCATATAATCATCACTATCTGATACACCGGCAGAATATTTAAATTTTAGTGGAAACGAGCAATTTGAACATTTCAAACATAGAATTAAAATGTAGTGGCTGCATTCCCAATGTCATAAGAAACTTTTGATTTCTTAACTATTCCTGTATTGAAGTAAAACAATTGGAAATTTGACTTATCGAACGCAGCATAAACGTAGTTTGGAGTAGGGGTGGGCAAACTACGAGCCGCGGGCCGCATGCGACCCGCGAGAGCATTTTGTGCGGTCCTCGAAACTTATACAAACTTCCATGAATTTAATTCAATAAGAAAGGGTTGGCCGCACTTGCCGTACTGAAGAACCAAAAACGATAGAAGCCATCATTGAAAGAGCCGCTACGCAATTCTTAGTTTGAACTGACGCATTTTCCGTCCAAATAAAGAGTGATGATCTTTGTTTTTGAACACCATCATTATCAAAGCCCTGTGATACGTCTTTACAAGAAGTTATTGCAAGATTTTAAGCTATTCCAAGCTCTTGCATTGCATACAGCTATTACAAGATTTTACGCATTGGCCCTCGGCTAACTCTTGAATGGTCAATGCTACCCTCCGACTAAAAAGTTTGCACATCTCTGGTTTAGAAGAATGGAAATGACAAGACGATATTTGAGTCAGCATTCAATCTTATAATGTTGTGATAGTTGACGCAAGATTTAGTTTGAACTTGAAATGTCAACTTCAATGGAATTGCCTTTTTGCTCGGCCATGCAGCAGGAAACGTACCGGTAATGCTTTTACTAGAGGCATGTTTATAAAAGTGGACAAAAGAACATGGAAAAAAAATCTTCATTTGCTTTCGAAAGTGTGTAGAGATGAAGAATACAAACACATTGCTTTTGTCACGCGGTCAACAGAAAAAAATTTTGGTGTTGATCACAAACTCAGGAGATGTTCCACAGCTCCTTCTCCCCTTAAAAAAAATTTAATTTTGTGATTCACGATTGGCTTCTTGCGTTTTGGATTTGTATTTGCTGATAACAATTCGGTATTTGATTAAGTACTAACAGCTTACTCGTAAAGCAACGGAAATCAAGTTTTATAAAACTCCTAAATTAAATTTTGCTGTCTGTCGCCCCTGCGTCCCTTAGTCTACCACTGCATATTTTCTATCTAATAAAAATTGCAAGTGCGCTCGTTGCTCTCCCACCAACCAATCCCCAATTTTAATTGGTAATAACATTACAAATCATTATGAAAAGCGCAAACAATATTATCACGCCGCCAAATTTATTTTCTGGCTTTTACGCTTGAAAACAATTCTTTTTGCTTTGTTGCATTTGTCAAGTATCAAAATTACGAAATATTTTCTAGCATTACTTTATCGATAGGTTAAGGCCTAGCGTCAAGAAGGTATTATTTATTTAACTAAAAGTTACAAAATAGCCGTGTATCTGAAAGCACTTTGATGTTTTTGGCTTGTCAAATTAAGAGTTGCTATTCACAGCCAAAAGGTTTTGAGAAGAAAGATTTCTGAGAAACTGTACAGCTTTACAGTCAGTGCGTCACTTCAAACAAGTTCTGCGGTTTACGTAGCTCGTTACGGTTTTGCATGTGCGCTCTTTCTCCTTTTTTTCTTTATTATACAAAAGCAATCGATAAAGAAATTTGCCCGAGTGGGTTTTGAAATTGCTATGTTTAAGTCAAAACTACAAGGAATATCTTTGTCAGTTTATAACCAACCAAAAGCCAGATAAATTTTAGGAAAAGTCAAAAAATTTCAAACATTTATCTCAAGCGGTCGCTAAGTTACAACAGTTTTAATTTGCTGTGGGTCGAATCGACCCCCCCCCCCCCCGGGCCAAATAGGGTTATACCAAAAACTAAAATTTCTTAGTTTCATAATTTAACTTGCGTAATCTTGCAACCGTTATTTCGACGAGAAGATAATGATAAGTCTTTAGCACGTCTGGAATCAGTGTTCTTACACTGAGTAAAAAATACCCTCACGGTAGAATAAATGTCTGCTCACATCGCAGTCACAGCAGATTCGAGTTCATTTTACTTGTCGAGTGATACCAACGACTTTGAAAAGGTTTTGACAGACCGGATTCTTGGCGCTCAGCAATAAGAGCAATGTAGATAATGAAATATGAACTCTGCAAAATTTGCTCAATCGCAATTAAAATATGTTGTGGCGATAACAAACCGTTGAAGCTAAAACGTGACAAACAGAATAATTTTTCTTTTGCATTGCAACGTCGCAGCAGATGTTTGAACGCTCAAGTTTAGAAAGAGAAAATTGCAGTTTTCTTTTCTTGTCGTTGTGACTGGCCACGACAGATAGCTCCGCGTGCTGACCCTCGGGCAATGTCCTTTTGAGGATAGCAGAATCTGTCACTCACCGTTTGAGACTAACCTGAGACCAAAGTGAAACCTCTAAAACAAGATATGGATGATGTACATTCCCCACCTAACGATGGAAGGATGAATGGCCAAACACACGAGTCCTTATCAGGGCTGACCACTCTGATCTCCTTCAATACAGAGGGGTTCTCGAGAGAGAAAGCTGATATTCTCTCGTCACTGTGCAGAGTAAACAACTGTGCAGTCCTACTTTTTCCATAAACCCACAGAGGACCCACCAAAAACCGAACCAAAATCCCAGGAATGAACCTCATTGTAGAAAGACCCCATGATCAATATCGAAGTGCAATCTATGTGAAACCTGGCTTAGATGTCTACAACACCAATATTTACAGTGACAACAACATGGAAATCCTTTCGATCAACCTGGAAGGTCTTACTGTGACAAGTATATATAAACCACCTAATACGCCTTTTACATACAAAGACCCCCCTTGCCATCAATCTATTGAAATCATAATGGGTGACTTTAATAGCCACAACACAATCTGGGGTTATGATGAAACAAATGAAAATGGAAAAGCAGTGGAAAGTTAGATGGATGTTAACGATCTGGAACTGATCCATGACCCTAAACAACCGTCTTCGTTTAACAGTCAAAGGCATAAGCGTGGCTACAACCCTGATCTCTTGTTTGCTAGTCAATAAATTGCTCCCAACTGCAACAAAATCACCCTGGATGCTGTTCCTCGCTTACAGCATCGTCCCATTGCAGAAGTTGTGACTGGACGGTGATAAATTTGCTATTCGAATGTTGGGATAAATTAACGCAGTATTTTTGTGGATTGGTTTCGCTTTGTTTATGGAAAACAACCGTCGTAAAACACCAATTGCTTCTCAGAACGTTGAAAGTGTATTTAATTATGCGTGTTTATCCAATTCGAAAATTTATGTTGTTGCTGGTTGTCCGTGCATTTTCCTGTCGAGATAGCTGCAGGGTAGAACGTTGTGACACTCCGTATTACCACGACCTGTCTGATATTGCTTAAGCACAGACAGGATTACAAGATGAAAATTGGAATTTCCAACGGGGCTTAAAGGGTCAAAACGACTATTATATTAACCCTATTAAGACCTGGGGGGTCGATTCAACGCCCAGCAAATTAAAGTTGTTGTAATGTGGCGACCGCTTGGGATAAATTTTTGGATTTGTTTGACTCTTCCTAAAATTTGTTCGGCTTTTGGTTGGTTTTAAACTGACAAATACATTCATCGTGTGTTTTGAATTAAACGTAGCAATTTCAAAACCCACTACAGCAAATTTCTTCATAGATTGCTTTAAAATAATAAAGAAAAAAGTAGAAAGAGCGCACACGCAAAACTATGACGCGTTGCGTAAACCACAGAATTTTTTTTTAAGTGAGGCAATGACCATGAAGCTGCGGTGTTTCAGAAACTGTGTGCCGCGGATTTTTTAAAACACTTAATATTTATGCAAGTTTTCAGTCAAAATTGAATAAATGCTGATATTTAGTAACGGTCGATAACGTCGGAGATCGTGTTATGTTGCCCGAAAAAGAGGTGATCTTCAAAAAGAAAAAAAGGCCATCATCTTTCTTGCTGTCACCGTTATTGCTACTCGCGATTAATGTGAATAGATTTATGTGGCTGGTGTGCCGCGAACTTTGTTTAGCTTTTTTAATGCTTCAACAGACAAAAAATTTGAGAAACACTGCTCTACTGTTTCTCAGTAATCTTTTTTCTCAAAACCTTCTCGCTATAAATAGCAACTCCTAATTTGACAACTCAAAAACACCAAAGTGTTTTCAGATACACAGCTATTTTGTAACTTTTTGTCAAATAAATAATACGTTCTTGACGCCAAGCCATAACCCATTAATAAAGTAATGCAAGATGATATTTCGTAATTTCGATACTTGACAAATGCAACTACCTAAAAGAATTGTTTACAAGTGCAAAGCCAGAAAATAACTTTGGCAGTGTGATAGAATAGTTTTCGCTTTTCATAATAGTTTATAATGCTGCTAGCGGTTAAAATTGGGGGTTGGTAAGGGGGAGAGCAACTTGTTATTTTTATTGGATAGAAAATATGCAACGGTGGCAGATTAAGGGAGGTAGGAGCGACAGACAGAAAAATTTAATTTAGGAGTTTTATAAAACTTGATTTTCGTTGCTTTTCAAGTAAGCTGTTAGTTTTTAATTTCCACGTTACTGATGGGAGCCCTACTATTGTAATAACTTGACTGTAAATGCTTTGTTTCGGGTTTGTTTGCTATTTGCATAGCTGAGTTTATGCCATAATCAAATAACATGCGTCCATAATCAAATAACAAGCTTTATGTTGTGCACAAAGGCATACAATTACGAAAAAGTAGTACGTAGTAGTCCTAATATTTAACACAAGCAATTCCCTTGGAAGCGCGCTGCATAAAAACCAACAGGTAGATAAGGACTAAAATTATCATTTATGAGAACAATTTCTTGGTTTCTTTTCTGTTTATTACTTTCACGAGGGGGTTTCACTAAGTCGCAAAATTTGCATACTACTTAATAATTGATTTGTGTTATCGTAAAACAAAAGCCATTACGGCCCTTATTCCCAACTTTGTGTTTGTTCTGCACTTATTTGAAGGAACGGAGAGACTTTGTGAAACAACAAGAGAGTTTCCAAGACTTCTTAATTGAAAACAATTGTTCTGTAATCGGGATTTGGGGCACAGGTGATATGTCGCCATTAGTATCAATTTATTGCTTATATTCTTTAAAAATAATTTGGTTGAAACCAGAGAAGCCGGCAGAATCGATGTTTCTAACGGGAAATAACTGACTAGTAGCCCTGCCGGGCGACACCAGGGGAGCCGGCTACTAGTATATACCGTACATGTATGTCGGCGTCACCCGCAGGGCTTCCACCAGTAACGCCGGTTCAGCCGGCCAAGCCGGCTTCACCCATCGGGCTCTTGTGTGAACAGTACTCAAAAGTTTATGTTTTTTCTGCAGATAAAATTTTCACAACTTGGTATGCCCCTCTTCCCAATAAAATTTCTCATGCCAAGTTCCTGGCTATGCCTCAGGTCTATGTCCTATGTTCATTGTTTACGCGAACACAAGGGAGCCTTGCGTTTCCCTGAGTTAGGAAGTAGTTACGATTCGCATTGTTTTCTTTTGATCTCCCCTTAAACTTTCTCAAGTCGTTGCTAGTTACGCATTACGTAGCATGTTTTTTCTCCCTGCTTGGCATGCCCTGGGAAGTTAAAAGAGTCCTAGCTTTTCTCAAGTGTTTTGGTTTGATCCTGGTAGTTCTATAAAGCTATTGCAATGCAAAATACCAATATTATCTTTGATGTGGTGCGATTTGACACAGTGAGGTGGTGTTTTTTTTTATTTCCTCTCAAACTTTGTCAAGTCCCTGCTGGCTACACATTATGTTGCATGTTCTTTTTTCTTGCTTAGGTATGATCAGAGGAGTAAAAAGTATCCTTGCTTTTTCCAAAATCTATAGCTTTGACCCCGGTATCAACCAAAATAGAAAAAAACTTCTCCTATGGTGCTAACTATATAGTTAATATAAGACATAGATTCTGTACATGTAATGTGGATCATCTTGGTCTATTGATCAAGACTGAAAGTGTTGAAAAAGAAACAATGATGTCACAAACTATTTTTTGTACTTTTTATAAGTGTAAGGGTAAGGGGGGTCAAAATTGATGGCGGCGCCCAAATGGTGGACGTTTTGACAATTAAAGAAATGAACTATTTTGTGGTAGACCTGTTTGACGATTTGGTGGGCCGCCTTTTGTATTTATATTTGTGACATTAAGTTTATGAATGTGCTATTTGTTTTAATTCGTCCATGGCATGAAAAGGAGCTATACTTTTCCCCAAAGTCATATAACCTAATCCAGTAGGCGCCTACTAAGCTTTTTTCAAACAAAAACATTCCCCCTTAATCCAGTTTTACAAATTGATGCTATTATTGTTGAATTTTGATCCTTTCAAAAACTTGGAATTTTAATGCATTTTTCTCTGCCCCCAATCCTGGCCTCCCTACTGTTGAATGAATATTTGTGTTTCGTACCGATGCAAATATCCTAACTACTACAAATATCAGGAATGAACTTTACTATTTATGATCGCTATCAAAACGATAATAGATAATAATTTTACTTCCTGCTGCTCTTCTCACTATATAGTGGTGAGCATTGCAATGTTATTTAAGATTATGACGGAACAGTGCGTTTTAAAAGAATTCAAGACAGAAAAAGAAAGCATGTTTAAAAAACACTTATATCAATAATCGCTTGTTTCATCTCGATACAACGTAAGATGTTAATAGATTAACGTTTCTTAAAACGCAATTGATAGAAAAACAACATTATGGGCGAGTGTGCATAGCCACTACATGTGTACCAAGTTTACCTAGTCCCTGGCAACGTCTTTTTTGCCTTATTTTTACCTAAGGCGTTCTTCAACCAAACAAACTTTTATCCAGTAAATTTAGCGAGCGCTTGAGGTTTTTCAGGGTGAAGACGGCATTCCGTGTCCCTTTGTCCGGCATAAAATCGTATTGACATTCATTGATTTCTGGATGCAACTTGTTTCGAATTCTGTGCATAATGGGGTAAACCACATCATTATGTAAATTTATTAGCTACATATTTTCTGAAAGAGTGTCACAACGATTTTGAAACAAGAAATATTTTTTTTATGTTGAGAAATGCGATAATTTTGTTTATTCAAGCTGAGCGCGGTTTGAAACAAACCCCAATTTTTGGGTCAGTAAACACATTATGCCAACAACAAATCTGATGTTTAATAGTTGATTAAACAAATAAACCTTATAAGCTACATATTTTCTAAAAGAGCGTGTCTCAGCAATTTTTAAACACAAAACATTTTGTTTTTTTAAAAAAATGTGACAAAACTTCACCTAAAATTCAGAAATTTTCGTATATTTTAAAGAGTTTGTCCAAAATTATTACACTCTAGTCCAAATATGTTTTGATTTTTTATAAAAAACTTTAATTTGCTTGAAAAAATGTTTAGTGCAAAATATATTGATTAGTTTTTTGCGGGCAGCAAGGCTTCCAATTCTGAGGTTATGCCCTCCAGATCTAGAGTTCTCAATATTTTTCTGGTGTTTTGATTTCTTAGAGAAGACCTACATTGAGCTGCGTAAATTCATTTGTTTTTTGTAAGTATGCAAGCGCTCAGTGTTAATGTTTAGATTTAGGGCTAACACAATTATGGAAAAGGAATACGAATAGCAAAGCAAATTCAACGTCATTGTTTGAATATGGTAATATGTTGATTATTGTCATCAAAGTAACCGGGAGCTACTTTTCAGTCTTAGGTACAACTAAGCTTCCAGAACGGAAAATGCCCAGGAATCCTTTTTGTTTTAATAAAGACATTCTTTTTAACAACTTGCTAGATAAATTTTTGGAGATAATGGAAATTTCGCAGCAAAAGACAACCTTAAAGCAATGCCATTAATTGATTTCTGGGCAAAATATGTGCATATAATATAAATGTGGGTAATGTAGCTAGGTTACAAGCCTAAAAACATTTCTTTGTTTTCATCGACTTACTTGAGTGAAAGTGAGTTTTCTGCTTTTGTTTTCACAAAGATAAAACTTAGAAACAAAGTTGACCGTGAACTTCATCTGAGGTGCATAAGACTGTCCCTTCTACAAAACCTCAAATTTTACTTTTAATTTCCTAATTCAGCTATTTTCTTCCCATTCATGAAAGTTAAATTGCAAATTAATTGTTGTACATTTTGAAGCTTTTTGATTTGACATTAAGAACAAACGCCGGTTATGTAGGTCAGAGGTGGCGAACCTTTTTTTACAAACGTGCCAAAATAGTATAAGTGACTTAAAGCAAGTTTACACCGTTCCAGTAACATTGAACAAAACTAATTAAAAATGTAAACTATGCAAATTATTGATTGTATTTATTATCATAAATCATAATATGTTAATGAGATTTCTGTTGCTGTAATTTAGATGATAAGCGTTTTATATCTGGTTCATACTGTGTCACTTTAAGTAATACACATGCAGATGAAGCCTCATCAATCAAGCTACTTCTCAAATAGTTTTTGATCAAGTTCATTTGTGAAAACAATGATTCACAACAATACGTAGATAAAAAAATTGATAAAATAGCAATTGCTAATTTTTTTAGACAAATGAAAGCATTGGGAATGGTATCCCTGTTTTCAATACTTTTTCTTGTGGATTGCATGTTAATACACCAACTGCTCTATCGTTCTCTGTAAATTCTAAGTCTCTTCTCAGATCGATAAACTTTTGTTTCCATATAGAACTAGATTGGAAATTAATTAATTGCATTTCTATATCTTCCAAATCTAGCCACTTCAAGCTTTCCAAATTTAGTGTTTCTAGTGATGTTGAGTCTGTATGCAAAATGAATTGCGTTGTTTCAGCGAATTGCCTGAATTGTGTAAATCTACTGTAGAATCAAATTCCTTGATTAACTCTTGAATAACTTCACAAAACATTCTTAATAGTTGATTTATTCCTTGTTCAAGATGGTCATTAGAGTCAAATTGTAAAAAATATTTCTTTGTGTTTTTAAAATACTTGAAAGTTTTTGAATCAACATCTCGATAGAAAACTTGTAATTTTGCTTTGAATGCTTTGATTAAATCAAACATGATAATAATGGTTTTATTACGACCTTGCAAGCCTGTGTTCAATTCGTTTACATGTAAGCACAAATCAGTAACAAACATTAATTTTAAAATCCATTGGCTATCAAACAACTCTTTATACTTTTCAATAATTTTTTCGGTAGTTAAAAAAATTATAATTTCATCCAAGCATTCAACAAATCGTTCCAGAACTTTTCCCCGACTTAACCATCGCACATTATTGTACATCAGCAAATCAACATGCATAGAATCCATATCGCCAAGCAGTTCTTTAAATTTTCGTTTGCTTAATGGATGAGCAGCCATTAAGTTAATTAGTTTTGTTACTACATCCATAATGTTCTGTAGTGATTTAAAATCAGTTTTTGCACATAATACTTGCTGGTGTATAATGCAGTGAAAGCTCAAGATGGAATGTCCAACATGCTGAGTAAATAAATTGATAAATCCACTGGTTTTTCCGGTCATACTGCCAGCACCATCTGTTGATACAGATACTATTTTAGAAAGATCAAGTTTTCTTTCAGTCAGCTGTTTCACAACAGCATTGCATATGTCTATCCCTCTTGTTGTTGTTTCTAATGACGCTAAGCTGATCAACTTTTCTCTAATGGTATTATTAACCAAATAACGGCCAAAAATTGCTAAACGTGCCGAGCCTGTTGTGTCAGTACTTACATCAAGACAGATAGATAAAAAATTACAAGAACTTAAGTCTTTTTTTTGCTGGTGAGAAACATTGTCAGCCATATCCAAAATTCTAGCTTTCACTGTATTTCTAGATAACGGTATTTCTTTTATTCTCTGAATAATTTTTTCTTTTTCTTTAAAATTTTCGAATAAAACCGGTGCACATTCAAGCCATGCTTGTTTGATAAATTGTCCTTCACTGAATGGTTTTACGTGTCTGGCACTTTCGTTTGACACAATATAACTCGCTGCAGTAACATTTGAAGAGCCACCAATAAATTTCATTAGATTTGATGATTGCATTTTCTTCTCCTTACAAGCTTTAGAAATAATTTCTCTTTGTTCTTCTTTCGTTTTCAAATAAAGGTCTTTATAGTTTGTTTCGAAATGACGTTTAACTGAAGATGTTCTACAAACAACTTTATTACAACACAAGACACATACTGCTTTATCATCACTGCTAATCATGCCATGCTCTTCAGTCCATCAGCTTTGAAACCCTCTACTGCTGGATGATGATAATTTTAGCTTTTTATTTTCTCTTTACATATCTCAGGTAAAAAAATGAATATTTAATTAAAAAAAAAAATTCAAGTTTATGATCTAGCAAAGTTTGAAATTTAATTTATTTCTGAAAAAATACATATTACACGTGTAAAAGTAAATTACTGCTCTCGGTTTCTTCAAACTGTTAGTAAAATTTACCGACTGTTGTAAATTTCTGTTTCAAAAAGAAAGTAACTAAAAAAAAACGATGATATCAAATTACACACTCTCTTGTTTTACAACGGCGACGTCACAAAGCAAATAAATGACAAATGGAAGAGCTTTGATCTATTTTGAGAAATCATTTTAGTCCAACTTGAGTTTGTAACTCTGCTAGATGGTGACTGAACTAATGCGAGATAAGAAGTTTCAAGTGCCGTGCCAGCAAAAATCAGCCCGCGTGCCAGATATCGCACGTGTGCCATAGGTTCGCCATCCCTGATGTAGGTATTCGTCAAAGGGGAGGGTCTAAAAAATTTTGAATATCTCTGTTTTAGAGTTTCCTTATAACCTGGTTGTCCTACGTTGTTAAACTTACCTCTGCAAAATGGAAGCTTTTCTTCAGACCAAATTGCTTCCTTACACTGCCGATTAGTATTCTCTTTTTTTTTCTCTTCATCTTTTTCTTTGCAAGTGAATTCTTTGCTTCCAACTCTTCCATAATTTTGTTTACAAATAATCCTGCGCAGAAGCAAATACACATATACAAGTTGATAGTTAGATAACTTAGAATACTTGTTTTTAATGATAGTAAAACTTTACATAAAACAAATTGTATTCTGACCTGCTTTGGCCTTGATGTTACTAACGGTTTTATGTTTGTTGCTTTATCGGAGAAAATGGAGAGAAGAATCTAGATTACTGGACGGATGGAGAGAAGAATCTAGATTACTGACCGACGCGATGGCGTAGTGGTTGGAGCGCCCGCTTAGCAGTCGGTAGACCTGGGTTCATTCCCCTTGTCGAGTCATACCAAAAGACTTTAAAAAATGGCATCCGCAGCTTCCTGCTTGGCGCTCGGCATTTAAGGAAGGTTGTGGAGAACAAGCCGGCAAGTTCGCTTGTTGTGTCCTTGGGCAAGGCACTTAACGGGACGCCCCACCTTTATGTGGAAGACAGGTGGCCTATAAACTTAGAAAAAGGCAACTCCCAAGCGAGTGCGGACTTCCCGTCCAAAGTATAGCGATACAATTCGCTTTCTCGTGAATGGAGGATAAATATGGCAAATAAAGCAAAAAAAAAAGTGAACCATAGCCATTCTATCACAACTAACATTGCAGCCACGAAGAATACAGCTTTTCCTAAAGAAATTACAATGCTTATGCTTGATCATTCGATCAAGAAACAAGGAGGGCACAGAACTGCTGGTCCAAACAGAAGCCATGTTGCATTAACAGCTTGGTACCTGTGGCATTAAAAAACCTAAATAACCTCATTTTAAAACAAGCGACCACTCTCAAAACTTTCTCAGCTTTGTGATTTGGATAGACCGAAAGATTAATTATTTTTTTACCAAGAAACGCGACTTGTACAGTACAGACAAACAACATCATGGGCACGGAATATGGACGACGAGGCTGTAAAGAATCAATGGTTTCTGATCGAGCTGCTTCCTTTTGTGTTGAGGCTGGCGTTCTGCCAGACAAAATGTAGGAAGAATTCTTGGAAATGAAATGCATCTCTGTTGCCAAAGACAACTTTGAAACCGTGTCTTTTAATGATTTCTGGCTTAAATACGTGCGTGTGCACAGTAATGTTAATAATGTTGCGATGAGTGTTCTACTACCATTTTCAGTCACATATACGTGAGAAAGCGGCTTTTCTGCACTTGTAAGTGTGAAGACAAAAGCTCGGAGCAAACTTGATTGTGAAGCCGATATGCAATGTGCGTTTTCTTCAACTAAGCCAAGAATTTAACTGCTAGTTTCGGAAAAGCAGCTACATATTGATATTAACGCTTGTGAAAATAAAATGTCTTCTACTTATTTCTTTTGATTTATGCATAATAAAAAATTAAAAATAAACTTTGTTCGTTTAACAATTGTTTTATAACTTTTTAAGAAAAAGGGGGGCGACATTTTTTTATTAATGCCAAGGGGTGCGCAACCAAAAAGTTTGAGAAATTGCTCTCGTTTTTAGTTAGATACCACTTTGTAGTAATTTAAGAATGTTTTGTATTTCCCAAAAATCTAAGTTGCTTGATGTTTATTGTGTTTTAGATGTGTTATTTTGAGTAAATAAAAGCCTATGTTTGGTTTCTTACAGCCAACATCAATCAGCGCTACATTTTTGCGAAGCACTGGCGCTTGATACAAACAGTTTGTTATAGATTAAGGTAGAAAGCTTGCAACTTTAGGCGAAGCAGCTTCAGAGCCAGTGGTGGCTCGTGCCTATGGGCTGCAGCCCCCCACGCGTTTTTACGATCTATGTTTTTCGAATTTTTTATAATGTTAATATTTTTTATAATGTCATAGTTCATACCTTATTTACCAATGCACCAGTTTATGTCGCTGAAAAGACGCATTTTCCCATATTGCTAGCACTATAACTAAGCAAGCGTGCGACGTAGGTCTTCTATGTGACGATATCATAATGGTGGGTAGGACGGGCTGCAGCTGCAGCTGCAGCGCCCGAGACTGTAATTTTGTAAAGCGATTTAGTTGCTTCACAAATGTCTTAAGTTCTAGTTTCATAGGAAAATTTTTTGCCGCTGCGAGTATTGCAAAAGCATATCCAATCCAAATTTTTTTGTACAACTGAATATCTCTAACTTTTGAACACAGTTCGATAAGCTGCAAAAGATAGCAGCAGGAAGGGCAAAATCAGTAGCACCCAGACGCATGACGTATAAGTGTTGCTTTTACGGTCGTTTGATTCTTATCACTTTTCTTGCGACGTAACAATTCTCGCTAAGCTTGCTGATGTTGTGGCTAAACAGGGCAAGTTGCCGTAGTTGGTAAGATTGTTTGTAGGTTAGCAAATTCAAATGTTGCTATTCAGTTGTATTACTTAATGAATTAGGCAAAACAAATAGGAAGTAAGAAAAGTTATCTAAAGGCGAAAAAGTTGTTTAACTTATTTTTTCTCTTCTAACAGTCAAAAAAGTCGCCGTAAACTTTGCCTTTGTCATTTAAATATCAGACTACCACAACTACGTGGGGGAATATTGCTGCTGCACGCGACTAACCAAGAGTGGCTGAACTCTGGCGACTCCCCCTAGATTGAACCCGCACAACCGTTAAAAATGGGGGGAAAGGGGGCGAGGCATCCAACCCTCGTTTTTGAGTGGGGCAAAGGCATTGGTTTCGTCCAGCCGCCAAAATTTATCTCCGCGTATTTCATTTAAACACCACACGTCCGACTGCCCGCTTGATGACAGTCCCGGGCTACATAGATTTTGACGACTTGGTTTGGAGGAGTCGATGGTTTGATTCCACCAGCGCCACGGCTCGCACTTTTAACATTGGTGAGAGCATTGTTATGGTTCGTGTTACCTCATCGCTTAACCCCGAAACCGCAACTATTTATTGTTTAGTCACGCTTCGCGTCCACCTGCAATGCAGAGGGCAACATTAATCTCTAATTCTATGCGCATAACGCCCCCTCTGGGGGCGTTGCGTTGGGTGGGACGAGTCCTTGTTGATGAGGTTAAAAGACCGAAATTTGGGTCCAGGGATGGTCCCGCCTATTTCTCTATAGTGACGTTGCTTGGATCGTGACTCTTCTTAAAAACTAATTTTTGCCCGGAGGTATGTTCCGTCGTGTCTGGTTCCTGCAAGCTTCGAATCAAGGTCTTTTGAGCTGCTCTTCCGTGCATGCCGAGACATGTTATCACGTAATCACCTACTGCCATGAATGCCACAAAACACCACATTTAGTATATAATTATTGGAAGGTTTTTATATGCCTAATTACCTTTTGCGTGATCAATTTTATGTGAGGATACCAGTTTTAGTTCATACTTGCACAGTTCGCAGTAACCTCTAAGGGAATCCTGGTTCAAAAGCAAACGGTTCGTAAGTCTTGTGGTTTGTGTTGGATTGTTGCGTATACAGTCCGATGTTGGATATCGGGCTAGCCAGGAGCCACGTAAAGTATCTTACACTTGGCATGAGTCCTAGTGATGATAATGCGTCTTCATTACCCTATTTGAGGGATGGTCCCGCTTGTTTTGCTATACCAACGTTGTTTGTATCGTGACTCTTTGTAAAAACTAAAAAAATATATATATATATATTGCTGATGTCCAGGGATGCTGAAAGAAATTTTGCAAGTCATCGAATCAACCGGTTATAAGTTCAAATGCGAAAAACTCATACGACTTGCACTTGTTCATATGCTTCACTCTTCAGGCTAAGTCCTTAGCTTGGTGATATGTGCGAGACTTTGTATTGATTCCATTTGCTTTGTAGATCTCAAAATATTTTAATAAATTAGAATTACTACCCTGCACACTAAATTAGTCTACCGCAATCCGTTATATTCAGCCAAACCAATACCTGGCTGAATACAACTAATGCAGTCCAGAGTTTCGGAAAACTTGCACATTTATAGCGAAGCAACGGCAAATAAACTGCCTACAAAGAATACAAAAAAATTAGAAAACAAAATGCAGCCCCACCAGCAAATTCAACCACGAGCCGCCACTGTTCAGGGCTATGCTAAAAAAGCCCTACATCAAGAAGGGCTTACACTATAGTATATTGTCATTGAAAGGTGAGCCGTTGCCTGACACTACCTCTCAGTTAAATCGATGAGTAAACATTACAGCTGCATTTGTACCACTTACTACAACGTAAGCCAAACACTATAGCAAGTTCTCCAACATCACCAAATGTTTACGAGCTGGACAATCCCTTGTCTGTAAAATACGAAATAGCTGCTATTGAAGAACTTACGAGTATATCTAGAACAGGGGTGTCCAAAGTTTTTGCTGGGCGGGCCACATTACAATTTTCTTGAGCTTTTGCGGGCCGCGCAATGACTCATAAAATGTATGGAATATTTCTTAACCCAAAAACTGCATATTAACCTTTGTATTGCCCGAAAAAATTAAAAACCTTTGAAGCCGGTGCTAGCTTGCTATTCAGACATCGTTTTATTACACGCTAAAAGTTAAACTTCGTGTTATATACATTAACAATTGAAGTTCTTTTGATTACATCAGCACATCTAATGCAAAGTATGCATCTGTGATTCTTCGCCAATAAGTTTGTCATATCTTGGCGTGTATTGTGTGGTGGAAAATTGAAGGATTGATTGAAGATGTTCATCAGTAAGTGCTGTCCTCCATTTAGATTTATTGAAGTTTATGACTGAGAATGTCGTCTCACAAAAAAAGAAGCCATTCTTGAGGCATGCTTGTGAAAAGCTGGATAAGTTAAGGCTGGAACTGAGGAATAAAACTGTCCAGCGGTAGGTCTTGGAAAGATGATTTTAACCCTCATACGTTGATTACATTTTGTAACGTTAAAGTTGATTAGGGTCACATTTGACCTCATGCTTAAAATTGCTGTAATCATGATTTTAAGCAATGCTGAATGTTTCGTTTCTCACAAATATCAATCAAACAAGCTATCAGAATATCAAAACAATTCTTTTTGCATAATTTTAGTACAGTGTCGATGTTCAAACATAAAAAATAACATGGGCCAATTTTTCTCCTCAAATAACCTGTAGTGATTTGTAAGAAATTTGCATATAATTGTGATTTATGATAGGATTAGAACTCGATCAAATTTGATATTTTAAGTATTTTGATTCACAAACATGTTGTTACAAGAATCTAAACTGTATGTGATTCAAAGAATCCCATTGGGTCAAACAGTTGGTTATTCAGAGGTTGAATGCAATAAGCACTAAACTGAATCAATCGGTCGCACCAATTCTACTAAGTGTAAGAAAACAAGTCTTTATACCAGGAAACTTAAACAGTTCTTGAACACAACAAGAACAAACTTGCAATGAAATTTCGTATGAACAAGGACTTCAATTCACATACATGAAACAGGAATGAGAAATTAGTTCATACAAGGAACTAGTTGAAAAAAGCTGCAACAAAAATTCTGATAGGTAAACAATGATCACCTAGAAAACACATTTCTATTTCTCTCAGCCATTGTTGTTTCTAAAAGATCAAAAAAGAATCGCTGGGAAAAGAGAAAATAATTAGGCAGTTATCAAAAAAACATGAAATGTAACAACTGAAGAATACAGTATAAGACATAACATAATATTACATATTGGGATCAATTTTGACCCCAATTAATGTTTATGGTATATTTTTTGAAAGCATTATATAAAAAAAAATTAGCGTTTTGAGGGGAGCATCATTCTTATTTGTACAAATACAGTCTGACTGAAGAATTCAAGAGGGCACAACTTGAACAACAAAAATAGAAAGAGTAACTACAAATTAACTTGTCTTGGGGTCAGTTTTGACCCCAATAACCGTATGAAAGTTAAATCAGAACTTTCTTGCAGTTCAATTAGCTCCAGTTGCATATTAGTAAGTGCACTTTCTGGATTGCAATGAAAAGAATCGGAAAACAGCATAAATTCAGACTCATGTAAGCGGAAGTCAGAAAATCGTCGCTGAAATTCTTGTTTGACATTCTCAAACATGTTGCTATATTTTTGGAACGCAGCAACATCAATGCCTCATTACCGTACCGTCTTCTTCATTTAGTTTCTTGCATGCCGTGAAGTGAGATAGATCTTTTTAGCTGTTTCTGCAGCAATTCGAGTTTTCTTTGAAATGCTTTCACGTGATCATAAAGACTCGAAACAAATTTCCTGGTTCCTTGAAGAAGCAAATTCAAATCGTTCAGATGATTCGTTATATCACTCAAAAAGGATAAACATATAGCCATAGATAGCATTTCAGTTCAGGAATCTTTGATTTTTTGAATTCATGAACTCAGCAATTTCGTTTCGAAGTAGAAAGAATTGCGTCAATATTGCTCCTTTACTTAGCGATCGGACTGCAGCAAAATACACAACGTCTTCATATCCTGCATTACACTCTTTGAGAAAGGTCTTAAATTGGCGATCGTTTAATCCTATTTTTTAGTAAAATTGACACTTTTTACTACAATTTTCATGACATCATTCATGTTGAAAACACGTGCGACCAGTGCTTCCCGGTGAATAATACAATGTTAGTGTATTAAATCTGATTCTGAACTCTCCACTGCTTTTTTTCTCAGCAGAGACCTGAATTCTTTTCCTGTAATGGACGGAGCGCCATCCGTTGTTACACTGACTAACTGAGACCACTGAAAGTCACTTTTATCAATAACATCAGACACTGCATCGCATAGATCCGAATCTCGCGTTCGATCTTTTGAACTCACCATAGCGAAAAGCTCTGCCGAGATTGAAAAGTTTTTGTTATTTCTCGGATAAAAATAAGAAGTTCAGCTGTAGAGCCAATGTCCATGGACTCATCCAAAACCAGTGACACAGACACATATTTTTGTATACCACCGTCAAGTTGATCCTTAAAGTCACTGCCAATTTTTTCTACTCTACGCGTTATTGTTATTCGTGATAAACTTACATTTTGGAATGCACGTTGTTCATCACGGCAAACAATTTCTTCCACTTCTAGCATGCAGTTTTTGACAAGTTCTCCTTCTAAAAATGGTTTTCCTTGTTTTGCAATTTCATAAGCTACCACGTAGTTAGCACGACTAGAAGCCTGCGATTCTTGGTTGGACTTTTTGAACATTAACTTCTGCGAAATAAATTCTTTTTGTAATTTTTTCTATTTTTTGTGTTTTCTTTTCTCCAACAAACGATTGGGAAGCTTCGCGATTTTTTTCAAAATGCCTCTTCAAGTTGTAATCTTTTGTGACAGTTACGCTCTACTTGCATATTAAACATAAAGCTTTCTCTGCATGAGCAACAAAGAAATACTTTTCAGTCCATTGTTCCTAAAATGTGCGCCCCTCATCTTCAATCCGTCTTTTCTTCGCGACTTTCATTTCTTAATACTTGGTGATTAAAATAAACTTTTAATTATGGAACACTGCGGCAGTTCACGACGCAAATCCTTTTCGAATGCCAACTACGCGGTAATAAAAATATTAGAACTGATGAAACGAAAACGTCATCTTGCTTATCCTATCTCGTAGCTAAAGAAGCGTAACTTTGTTGCTTTCTTATCTACTTCTAGTGACGTCACAAATATCATTAAAGGAAATTGATTGAAGTAAAAAAAGATAGCGCCAACAGAAGAATTTTCTAACGAAAAACTCCCAAGCATTAATTGATAGAAACTTAAATTACGAGACCAGTCGCGGGCCGTAAAAACTCGTTGGGCGGGCTGCACTTTGGGCAGCTTTGATCTAGAATTACCGCGAGCAATCAAAAAGGTCTTTTGTTCAACAATTAAACAAATGCCAAGTAATTGGGCACTATTTTACGTTGTAAGCTCTTCTAACTTTTTTTAGACCTGGAAGTGTCTAGAATCTTTGTAGGTGTGAGTTTGATGAGTTGTAAATTCCATTGTGTCTAGGAATAAACTTAATCGGCTGTAATCGCCGAATTGCAATGAAGGCCTTCAACTCGCTTTTTAGCCGCGTTTCCGTAAGTACATCCTGAGCTTGTAACCTGCCTCTTGATTGAGAAAAAAATTTGATGCGATTTCATTTTGTTTTGTCTTCAACGACCAATTTAAATCAATTTGCGCTGGGTCTATTGCAAAATCGATTACCAAGCGCTTGAGCTGGAGTAGCGTATTTATATCATTGCTTCCATTGACTCACTTTTAAAGGTGACAAATTAACATGACGCAGGTCTTATTTGCTCAAAGTTATCGATATCAGTTTTTGAATTCGATTCATTTTCAAAAATTATTTTCCATAGGTCAAACTTAGTCTGAATATGCAATTCCTTAATCTAAGTTTTCACAACCATAGGCGTAACACTTTGTTTTGTGTGAAGGCGGGGAGACTAAAAGCATTTCTACCTCTCAAAGTTGACAATCTTTTTTTTGGAAATTAACATTTTCGAAATGACTTCGACGCTAAACTAGGGTGAAAACCTTTTTTTTGAAATCCACCTTTTGAAAGGAGTGTTTGCTAAAGTTTCAAATTTCTGGGGCGAAGCGGCTGAGTGCATTTTGTCTCCAAACAAACTTAAAGACCTTTGTTTGGAGATCAATTTTAAAAAGGTAGCATTTTGACCACTTTTAAAATTTTTAAAGTGAGAGTCTGAAAGTAGTTTTGCGGGGCTTGAGCCACCATCTTCTTACTTCTATTTCTGTGTTCATAAGTATATTCATCTTTAAAACTCTGGTACGTAACTTTTACCAGCTACTACAGTTATTATTGCAAGCTTTGAAACAATGCTACAACAAAAGACTTAACTTTGCTGAAAAGAAAACTTTAATGGCGCAGAAACTAAAAGTTGCTGTACGGTCTAAGTGACCGCTTGCAGTAACTTTAGGTAAATTGCTTGCTACCTCAAACTGTGATTATTGCTATGCAATAAAACTTAACATTCTAAAAGTTGACCAAGATTTAGAAAAAGTCAGGTAGTTTCAATAGTAGAAAGCTTACATAGCGGAAATGTAAGCTAGAAACATTTAAAACGGCCAAAATGATCGCTCGAATAATTCTAGGGTTAAAACTAAAAGTCGCCTGAACCTGATGACATTGCTCTCAAAATACTAAAAACTGAAAGAAATATTGTGACAGCACCATTGCATCAAGTTTTTCATATAAAAGTTGCTTAAAAATTATTGCATTCCACAAGATCTCAAGGATGCTAGCATTGTCACACTTTACAAAACTAAAGAAAACAGGCAGGACCGCAACAACTCTAGAAATATTTTCCTGCTGAGTATCGCTGACAACGCTTTCTTCTGTCCTCTACTTTCCAGAGAGCAGAAAATAGCAGACCGGATTCTTCGTGAGAGTCAATGCGGTTTCTGTTCTGCAAGATCAACTGTTGGTATTATGCTGTCAATCCAACAAATGCACGAGAAAAGTGTGGATCAATCTAAACCACTGCTTGTCACTTGAGTGTATAGTATAGCCCAAGGTTTACCACAATTTTGCAGGGATGTACAAAGGTGATGGGGTTTACAAGGGTGTACCAGCTCTCAAAAAGAAAATCTTTCTTGAAAATTAATCTTAAGCAAAAAGAGTTTTCAAACAGAAGATCGTTTTCTTCACAATCAACTTTAAAATTGAGCAGCAGCAATTGCATTAAATGCTGTTCAAACTTAAATTTACGTTTTCAATTATTTTATTAATAGAAGTCCTGATCTGTCATTTTTACCTGTTTTTTATTTGAGCTTTTAGCATTATTCGTGTTTGCGCTATTTAATTTTTCATTCTCCGCGAGTTTTCTCAACTTTTATTGAAGTTTTAGCACCTGCACAAAGTTTTCCATTAGAACTTTCTGTTGCCTTTACCAAGCTTTTGCGAAATCCTTAACTCTCTTACAATTGCCACGATAAACCTCTCATGACCATCATCACTGTCACGCCTCAATTCTTGTGGAGAAGCTATGCCAAGCATTTTACAATCTTCTCTTTTCACCAGGTGCAACAAAAGTTAGCAGATAACTTATATCGAGAAAGTAATTGAAAAGCAACTCAAATACAGTTTTAAACAAAACTTTGGGGTTGGGGCTTTCAAATTCTGTCTCAATTATCGACTATACATCTTATCACAGTGCCATCCGAAAAGGACAAGAAGAGCAGAGAACATCGCAAAAATAAAATTTTTGCCCTCAAACCATTTTCACTTTACAACAGCTGACTTCGACAAGCGAATAGATAATTTTAGCCACAAACATATTTATAACGCATTAAATCACGTAGTCGTTAACTCATACAAAAAAAGGTAAAATTTCAATTACAATTGCAATAACCATTTTAAAGAAAATCTACACTACTGAAAATGACGCGGTAATTTTCTAATTCCAAGATTGTCAGCAGTCCAAAGACTTCAGATTTAAAACAAACAATAAGACAGTTTGATAACAAAAGAACAGGTAATCAGTTTTCTAGCGTGAAAGATGTTCAAACAATTAAAACCTTATCTTCCTCAGTAAAGTAACTTTCCACGCAAACAAAATAATTGAAACAGTTGGCAGACCTAAATTGGCAAATTTAAACGTCTATTTACACCTTTCGGTTTGATTTATGCAATTCTAGATTTTAACACCAAAGAGGACGGCAATATCTAAAACATCATTTTTGTTATTTTAACACTTTCGTAAATGGAGCATTTCGCATACACACCTATGAGCCAAAAATTATCGGCGCTTGATAAGAAGAATATGCACTTCTCAAGTGGTGGATAAAAGTGTGAAAGCTTTTCTTTTGGTGCTAGCGACGCATTTACGCAACTATAAAATTGGAACTGACTTGAGAAGCAAGAGATCTCTGAGAAGTGGGAGCTAGAAGAATAATTAGCAGTGTTGCAGGCTTGACAAAAAAAGAGTTCTGCTTTTTGTGCTGTCTCACGCAGCTGCTGGTAGTGAGCAAATAGCTTTAATGTTTTTCTTAGTGACCCAGAGTTTAGTATTTGTATATGTAGCTGGAATAGGTGTTTTTTTGCATAGCATTGATATGATCCCCCAAAAGCCCATTTTTGGTGCTTGACCGGAAGCCTCTTTGTTTTTTATATAAACTTAAAGGCTAGCTCTTTGGCATTTAAATTTCTGTGGAAAGTTTTGTCATTAATTTTGAGAAATTGTTGCTGCTTATCATGGCTCGTGGCATTAGTTGTACTTTCAAACAAGTACTTTGGCAGTTGCGAACCGATCACCTAAACGGGTCTTGGAATGAAGTAGAAGAAACTGAGCTGAAAGACAAGGAGTTTTTCTTATTGGTAAGGCTGGAGTCGAAAGTTCTAACAGTAATATACATAGAGATACAAATATGCAGTTCATACAAACAGCAGTGACGATGACTGAGACTCAGTTCTGCCTCAGTAGCTATTCCTTATGGAAGTGATAATTCTTCTTCTCAAAACAGTGGGAGGCAGTCGAATGCCCAAAACGAAATTGTGTGGAAAAACATACAGTAGTTGATGCTCAAAGTGAGGTAAGAGCTTTTGCAGGTAATTAGTTTTTAAAACGTCCTGGCCCAAGGCCACAGGGCTGTTGTGCAAGGCAGCCTCTGCAGTACTTTTCAATTGTTTATCAATAAACATAGGCTCAGGTATGTTTAGAAGCACACTATCAACTATGAAAAAGACAACAATAATTTTGATTCAATCTTCGATGAGGTGGAAAGTTTTATCGGTCTCCAAGTTGTTCGAGGCGCATTAGTTGGAAAGAACACGCCAGTAAAGCAACATTGAAGCAAAGAATGGGGGCATCAAATCTTTTGAAATAACATGGGCCGCATATCCGAAAATCATAAAACAGTTGTAATTTGATGACGCTTTTAGTCGGCGGAAAAAGAAACTGACATATTTTGCTTGATTTCCTACGTGTGGAATTGTAGAATAGAAAATTGTTAGCAATGCTGTGAACCAAGCTTCGATTTGAGTTTTGACAAATGACTTTCCCCTACAAAACCAGTTGCCCTTTGTAAAGTGTATGGCTAACGCGCCAGACAAATTCGGGACAAAATTTTGGCTTCTAGCAGAGGCTCAGTCAAAATATCTGAACGACGGTTAACCATACTTGGAAAAGATCTTAGTCAAAGCAGATGTGTCAATCTTTTGCAGCTTTGCTTTAAAAAGGGTTGCAATCAACCATCATTTTAGCAGCCTAAAGCTAGCAGAAAAATTCAAGCGAAGCAAACAATAATTCTAGACACTATAAGAAAACAACGGCAAGAGGTACTATACTTTGATTCGGTAATGAGAGACAAGCTATCTAATACTTTTGAGATTTACCGTATTCTTTACCATCTGATTGCATCCTGCAAAGCTGAGAAAAATAAAGCTGTATGCATCCTAATTTCAATGCGCAAAAACGTAAAAATTGATCAAGGCCACAAAAAGAAACTGCCAGAAACGGCGCAGTATTAGAACAAATCCAAAGTGAGCATGGACTTGCCGCATTAGATGGCTAGAAACTATGCGTGCACGAATTCCAGTAGGTGGCGGCCGGTGGCTGCGTTTTTCAACAATGGAGACTGCAATTGCACAAATGTTTACATCGTTTACTGCAGTACAATAAAATTAATGTTGTGAAGGTGGCAGTTTCTGCTCGAGTTCATGAAAGAGCTCTGCAAGCCAGAAGACGGAGTAGGCTCTGTAACTCACCATCCAGCAGTAACTCAAATATCCAGCAATGCAGTGCTAGCAAACACACTAAGCTCAAAAAGAAAGGAGTGTTACTTTGAGTTATGTAAGAAAAAATCTAGCTGCTACTGCCCAAACTGCAGTAAAGTCTTCTAAGGAAAACACACATCTAAAAACGTAACAATTGTGACATGAAAAACTGTGTTGACTGAGAGTCAATAAACCTGCTTTCTCTGTATTTGTCAGTCAAAAAATGTATGCAAAAATAAACTCAGTTGTCATCTTTTTGTAGCGATATATTTTCAGGCTTCTAGTGTTATAACAAATGAGTGCACGATACTTAAAAGTTAAATCTAATGAATGTTTTTCGCATTTATAAAAATTTCATAGTCTTGTTGTCTTCGTTTTTTATTCTGTAAAAACAAACAACAACAGCAATGTTGTGAATGCAAGGCTGCGCAGTGTGTACAGAATTGGGGCCCGGGACAACTTAAAAAGTGTGGTTTCTGCCGGCAATATGTGTGTAAAGCAACCAAATTTTTTCACAATTTCAGGTGTATAGAGATAACTACTCAAAAATATCTGCAGTTCAAAAAACGTCAAATTCTGCCAAGTTTATGAGTGTTTTCCCTTCAAGAACGTTTGATCATTACTTTCTAAACTATCAAATTCTCGAAATCTTTGAAATCTTTGCCCAAACATACTTTCATTTCCAAAAACAGAAAGTTTTGGCAAACGTATTTGTGAATTGGCTGTTTCTTTCGAAATTTATCATAATACTTACATGTGGGCTCCTCTTATTCTCAAAATTGTTTCACAGAGTCAAAATCAGAGATGGTTTTGAAGCCATATAGCCTCCTTTGTGTTTGGGTCTACATACATCACAATTTGTTTGTTAAAGTTTGCCAAAATATTGTAGCGCAACAACGGATGAACACGTATCTGGATGACCGGCAGAAAACGACCGCTTCTGATCTTTTTAGGTAGCGAGATTTTTTGGCACCAGTTGTGTTAAACACGACTGGGAGTAGAGATTTTTGGAAAACCGAAATAGGATGTACCATTTCGAGAAAGGTTCACAAGCACTGATCTAAACCATTATCGGCAAGCTTGTTCTTGTTGACCTCAACAAAGCTTTCAATCTGGTTATTCGCTCTGGCCTTTTTTTGCGTGCCACAACAAAGTTTTGGACGCCCTGATAGGCCTACTTTTCTAGCTATCTTTGCAACTTTTCATGATAACGTGCAGGCCCCTGTACAGTTTAATGGATACAAATCCCATTTTTTTCTGATAAGACGTGGGATCACATTGGGTTGCGTCCTTGCTTTATTCTTACTTAAAGTTTTCTTTGTTGGCTTGCTCCGTAACGTACTCCAAAACCAGAACGGAAAGCGTCGGAGCAAACCGACTTCTAGCGATGGGTATACTGTTTAAGTCTTTCTCGTTTTACGCACCAAAACAAAGATCTGGCGCATAGGCTACTTGTGCGAGAGTAGTAATATGCTGACGATGCCACCGTTTGTTCTCACTCTTAACTTCCAATCTGACATAATTTTGCTCTAGCTTGTGACAATTTTGGTACGAAAATCACTCTCGGCAAAACAATAGCTACCTCGCTTGGCACATGTAGTTCACCAAAGATTTTTATCAACTGTATTTGCGTTCTGAAAAATTTGTATACTTGGGTTCTTCCCTTCACTCCTATACTAGTCCAGACATTGAAATGAGCTGCCGCATTGGTAAAGATTTTACCACCTTCGGACGGCTCCGGTCTCGAGTTTCGTCTAGCCATCATAGACCCAAAAAAATAAAAATAAAGATCTGCATTGCGTGTGTGCTTCTTACACTTCTGTACTACGGTGAGTCTTATTGCGTTTGCTTCAGAACAGAAGGTAACTGGCCTGCTCTGTCTGCAAAACAAAAGATGATCTTCTACTTTAAGACAGGGTTTCCCAAATTGGGGTCCGCGACGTTATGACAAAAGAATCAAACATATGCATTGGTAAAGTAAAATACGTCCAAACATAAACTTTTTGCAGTCGTAAATCATTAAGTTGTGCCACTTTAACAATTGCAGCCCAAAAGTTGTTTTATAACGATTCTCGCATTTAGCGTTTGTGACGTAATATTTGTTGAATCACTTATCACCAGTCTGGAATGTGAACGACTTTGCTAAGATTATTCGCGCCGTTTTGCACGTGCAGGAGTCAGTGATTTTATTGAGGATTGAATTAGTTCTTAGGTACAGGTAGCTTAACGGTTAAGCTACCTGTTTTAGTTTTAAGGTTAAGGCTTAACCTTAAATTTTAGTGTTTTTGTTTTAGGCCCAGTTTAAAACTTATGGATAAATTTTTGGTACGAAAGAAAAATGCGAAGGATTCAGAATGTGAAGCCCAGCATGTTGTATCTCAAAATACGAAAAGACAAAAAGTACGAACATACGATGAAAAGTATATTAAGCTAGGCTTTATTGAATGTCCCTCTGATTTTAATAAGCCTCAATGTGTAGTATGTTACAAAACATTGTCAAATGAATGTGTGAAACCAGCCAAGTTGAAGTGGCATTTGATGACTCAACATCCTGAGTTAACTGGAAAGCCCCAGACCTTTTTTGAAAGAAAAAAGAAAGAATATTTGAAGCAGAAAAAAGTTTTTACAAAATCTTTGATATCAAATGAAAAATTTATGAAAGCATCTTATTTAGTGGCGCTAAGAGTGGCTTGATCCAAGATAGCTCACACAATTGCTGAAAATTTAATTCTTCCAGCAGCAGTTGACATGTGCGAAGCAGTTTTAGATGGCGAATGCGCAAAGAAGCTTAAACAAATTCCTTTGTCGAACAACACAATTTCTAGAAGAATAGATGAAATTTCAAATGACATAAAAGCACAGTTACTTGATAGACTGAAACAAACTTACTTCGCAATCCAACTGGATGAAAGTACAGACATTGCCAGCCAAGCACAATTGTTGGTCTATGTACGGTATTGTTGGAGTGGAGAAATGGTTGAAGAGTTCATGTTTTGTCATCAAATGCAATGCAGAACAACTGGTTTAGACGTTTTCAACGTACTTAATGACTTTTTTTCACAATCAAAACTGTCGTGGGAGCGATGTGTTGGTATATGTACGGACGGTGCAGCTTCAATGACTGGCCAGCACTCGGGGGCTGTAGCTCGTATCAGAGAAAAGTACCGAACATTATACAAACGCACTGCATGATTCATCGTGAAGTGCTTGATGCGAAACGTTTGGCACAATCATTGTCTGAAATCTTGTCTTCATGTGTCAAAATTGTAAACTCCATCAAAGCTCGCCCACTCCAGTCTCGAATGTTTTCGAAACTTTGTGATGAACTGGGTTCGGAACATTCAAGCCTTCTGCTCCATACACAAATTCGCTGGCTGTCGCGAGGAAAAATTGTAGAACGCGTGTTTGAACTGCGAGAGGAGCTTTCAATTTTTCTCCAAGAGCACAATACGGACTTAGCTTCATTAGTAGTTGATGAAATTTGCCTACCTGGCAGATATATTTAACCTTCTCAACCAACTAAACTTGTCACTTCATGGAAGAGATGCCAATATTTTACTTAGTCAAAACAAAATAACAGCATTCATAAAGAAACTCAACATATGGAATGCTAGAATAAAAGATAATGTTGCGGATATGTTTCCAGTTCTGTGTGACTACATTGCTAACAAACCCCTAATTGATGAAGAATTGATTTTCTCTGACATTGAACAACATTTGAAATTGCTTTCTGAACATTTTAGGAAGTACTTTTTAAAAGAGTCATATGACAATTTTGATTGGATTCTAAACCCTTTTGTTGTTGCACAAACGAATCTTTCTGGGCGTGAAGAAGAAGAATTAGCCGAATTGTTGTCTGATCGAACTTTAATGATTAGTTTCAATCAAAAAGCTCTTGCATCTTTTTGGTTAAGTGTTCTGGACGAATATCCATTGCTCTTACAAAAGGCAACAAAAGTTTTATTATCTTTTGCCACTACCTACATGTGTGAGACAGCATTTTCCGCTCTCACCAATATAAAAACAAAACACAGGTCCAGACTTGTAGAATCTGACTTACGAGTTTGCTTGTCACAAATTGCTCAGAGAATTGATGAATTGTGCAGCAAAAAGCAACCTCATCCATCGCATTGATGTATCAGTGTTGGTAATAAACGTGATTTAGTGTTATTTATTTTTGCTTTGTATTATCTTTCCTCTTTGGATCCGCAGAAAAATTGATTCAAAAAGATGAGGGTCCGAGAAAAAAATTATTCGCAAATAGGGGTTCGTGTCCCAAAAAGTTTGGGAAACCCTGCTTTAAGACATCTTGTAGGGTGAATTATAAAGGTTTCAAGGGACCATGGTCAGCCGAAGTTGCGACATAAAAATGCAATGGAGCGAAATACGTCAGCATTTTTAGTTTCACTAACCCGCTGGGATGACATTACAACTGATCGGTGTGCTGGCCATGAGGCTATTCAGAGGTGGTCAAAGCAGTTAAAAAATTTCCTCGAGAAAAATAGTGTTATTTCCTCAAAAGAATAAGCAAGTAAAGGTAGAAGTAAAAATAAGTCAAGTAAAAATAAAAAGCTAGCTGCGAATTAAATTACTTATATTGTAAAAAACAGAAAGTAATTTTGTTTTACTAGTTTTGTGGGTGTTTTTTCAAGGGATGTTTGGAGGTGTAAATTTCCAGCCAATTTTGAACTTTATTCACATCAGCGATTACGTCAATGATTCATGTCTATGGTATAGGCAATGGCATCACTATAATGGGGTCAGCTACGCATGACGTTATGTTAGGGGGTGACACATTTTGGAAGACTCTCAAAAGCCAATATCTTATTTAAGGTTGATGACTATTTTTGTTTTAAAAAAGCTTTTTAAAGTTAAAGTTAAACATTCTGGTAACTTAGTTACTAATTTTTTTGAAGGTCTACTTGACTATATACTCGTATTTTGATTGTTGCTTCAGGCTTTTGACACAACGTTTGTAAATAGTTAAAAGTTGTTAAAACGTGAGCGGCTCAATGGGTCTAATGTTTTTTATATCAAAACAAAAGCTTAAATCTTATGATGTTTGAAATTTAGCGTAAAAAATTAGAGTCAAATGTTATGTGATCAGCTAAAAATTTTTTGGGAGCGTCGAGCCAAATTTTTTTTGTGGAATCACGTTTTTGGTGATTATCTTTCTTTGAACATTTTAGATAGATGTATGTTGCAGAATTTTGGTGAAAATCAGTTGCATTAAGCAAATTTCGAAGATATTTGCTAACGTTAAGCTTAGAGAAGATAAGGAATCTATGGCGCTATTGGTATATTCCGCCACCTAGTGTGATTTATGCTGCACAATTTTAGTTGTGAAACCGAGATTTCTTTTTCTTTTGGTACCACGTGTCAGTTTGGTAAGCAACATTAATGCACATATGACTGCAGTGTCCTGTGACTGTCCTGTCTTGTTCTGTGACTGGACACGTGACTGCACTGCAGTGTCCAGGAATGGTCTCGTCAAATTATGGGAGGGAGGCATTTATTATTTGCAATACGATTACTTTGTGAAATAACCACGTCATTTGTGTGAACATGCATATAAAGCGCGTAGATTGCCTTTATAACTCAATAAATGGATATGCGACTGTCACGTTAAAAGTAGGTTTGTATAATATGAAAGTAAAAAAAGGCGGGTGAGTAAATTTAGTAACTAAGGTGTTGTAGCAAGAACATTTCGAAAGATTTTATAACTTTATGGAAAGCTTAGCTCTGTTGTTTGCAGCGACTGCTAAGGTTATGAGCACCAGACTGATCTTTGATGATAAATTAATTATAGGCATTTATATGGCTGCATAGGGATTTATGGTGTTTTAGTTCTATGGAGCTATGGGCTAGTAGTCCATAAATCTACCAAGAGCTTTGACATCAATAAAAAAATACCAACAAAATGTTGTTTGTGATATTTCAAATATTTCTCAACAATGCCAACTTTGAAAGAATGCAAGAACTACTCTAAGAAGATTGTTTACTGAGGAGCAGCTGAAACTAAGCGTAAAAGACGTAATTGAAAATAGTAAATATTCTGAGAGATGCTAAAGAGATTTTCGGGGTACCAAAAACAACTTTCTCAAGGTACATTTGACAAGCAAGAAAGCTTAGGGCAGAAAACTTTTCCAAGATTAGTATGGTAACTAAACAGGCATACATAAAAATTAAGTACCATTTGAAATGCAAGATGTAATCATCTCTATAGCTATCTGTATAGCCTCACTAAATCTTTAGGCCATTAGTTTTGCTTTTAGATTTTCACTGATAAAGAAGAGAAAACGTTTCTGAAGTACATCATGCAATCTTTAAAGATGTTCTATGATATCTCTGTACTCAAAATAAGACAGTTAGCCTTCAAATATGGGGTGCGGAAAGATCTAGTTATTCCTAAAATTTTGTAGACTATCAGGCTTCTGATAAAGATTGGCTTCACAGTTTTAGAAGAAGAGCTGAAAGAATAAGTTTTCGACATCCTGGATCAAGAATCATAACATGTGTTGTAAATTTTTTTTTGAAAATTTAAAAGAGATCTAGTTTTGTGGTTTTTGTCCTGTTCCACCCAAAAATACTTTCAACTTGGACAAAACTGAGACGCCCAAAGCTTGGTAAAATTGCGCTGAACGAGGCGTCAATGTACTTATGTGCTGTGGTATTAACGCTATATGACAAGTGCTGCCCCTATCTACATATTTCCAACAGTTTATTTCAAAGAGCAGGTGTGAAAAGATTTTTCACCGAGTAGTCTTGGACTAGCAAGTGCCACTGGTTGGAAAAACAGCAAATTATTTCCTCAAGTTCTGTCCCATTTTGTTAAGCGTATGAATATTTCTCAAAGCAATCGAGGAGTTTTTGTGATGGACAATCATGTCGGCCATATTTCTATGGATGTTATTGCCATTACCAAAGAAAATAGTGTAACTTTGCTGACCTTTCCTTCACAGTGCAGTCGCAAGTGGAAGCACTGAATGGGAGTGTTTTCGGACCATTTAAAAATGCTATAGTTCTTGGGTCGACTCGTGGTTGAGCCAGCATGGTGGAAGCCATGCTGGCTTAACCACGAGAATATCAATTCAGCTATCTATTTAATTACCGAACTTTCAGGACAAGCATTTGCATCAGCTTTCACCACTGAAAACATTATTTTCTGCTTCAAGGACACTACAATATATCCAATAAATCCTGAAATTACTACAGATGATATTTTGCCTTCTGTTGTCACTGACATTTGAGTTGAAGAAACGTTTTTAGTCAACATTGAATCTGGTGTCATTAATAGCCAACCGACTATTGGTAACGTTGTAAATGTCAATGAAACTCTTTTAACCTCCATTTTCCCTTATCCAAAAATTTCACTCACAACAATACGAAGTAATAAAGTAAAGTCCAAAACTGCTATCATTACTGACACCCCGTAGAAACAAAAAATTTTATCACTTGTAAGAAAAAATTATCCAATTCATCCAAGAAAGCAAGCTTGCCGGTTTTCATCAAACGAGCAAAAAGACTACATCATCTTCCAATAGTGACAGTGGAGTGATTAGGCACTCTCACTTTATTCCGACACTGACTACGATGACAACTTAGCTAGTACTAAAAACAGCAATCACCATACAACCCACGTTGCAGAAAACAGTGAATAAGAACCACTGGTAAACCTTGCAAGAGTAGGTGATTACATTTCCGTCAAAGTATTTACCGAAAAAAACAGGCATCAGAATTTCATAGCTATTATTTTGGATGTACCAGATGAAAACAGAAACTTTGAAGTGATATACATAAAACGTTTTCAGAAGATTAAGGTAGGATTTTTGTTTGCGGAAGTAAAGATTTGACAACAGTTAAAGGCGACGATATATTTTGTATCCTATCCCTACCACAACTTTTTGTAGGTACAAAACTCTGCCCGGAGTTTTTTAATTTAAGAAAAATCTCGAATATTATGGAATGTAAACTTGCATGGGTCTAATCAAATGTCATTTTTATTTTGTATTTCCTGAAAAAATGCTTTGATCATACAGAAAAATGTATGTTATATTCAAAAGGCAGTATAAATTGAAAATTTGAAACCAATATCAACTTATTTTACCAAATATTTAATAAATATTCTCAAAAACTCCTTGGCCCATAAGTGCCCAACCATATTCCATCGGTCCCCATAAGTGAAGATGTCAGAAATACTTAAGTCACGCTTTTAATGCGTAGAAAAAATGTTACCAATAATTGCTAAAATCTTTAAATTTCAAACAGGTCTGAATTTGGCTCCACTGACCTCTATCTCCACTTCGCGATAAGTTTTTGAGGGCCTTGGAGAATTTAGCCCCAACAAATCTTTTGATAAAATGATTTACTCTTTTGTCCCTCTAGCTGCCCCCTTGAAAAGAGCAGTAAGTGGTATGTGAACTAACTAATGCAAGCTTAAAGTGATGACATAAACCAGAAAAAATTAAACAAGATGTTTTTGAAGAAAGCATCAATCAACGGACTCATTGTGCTCTTTTAAAGCAATGACTGAAAACTGGAATGTTTTTGTCTGGCTTTCATTAGAAGATAGTGCCATGATAATCAAATCTGTCTATCATGAAGCGGTCATTGTACAATACCAAGGTGGTTAAAGTGAAAAAGGATCTAGTCAAATACTGTGACCAACCGAAAACTGAGCAATTATAGCTGAAGATCACCAGTGGCCGTATCTACACTCTTTAAGTTTAGATAATTAAATACAGGCAATCATTCAACTTTAACTTTTAATATCAGAAAATATATTTCAACTATTTAAATAGTCATCATCAGTTCCTAATTAAAATAAGATCCTTATTCAATTAGGCGGAATCTATTTCATTATCATGCGTTAATAACCTGCGGCCGGTTTCGACCTCATTGGATCTGATCAGGCGGGTGTATGGACGCTGGAGGCAGATCCCTTTGAGAAGATTGCCTGATATTTGCTAGCTAGCAACTAGCACCCTCTATAGTTCCTTTTTTCCAAAAATATTTTGATGTATTTGTGTTATTCCGTCACAGTCTATCGATCTGTTGTATTTGCCGTATTTCGTTACGGTATTTGTCATCATTTGAGCTATTTCGTTACAATCTGCTGTATTTGGTTACATCTTGCTGTGACCTTTAATTTCTACTCGTAATCTTACTTACTGAGGTAGCCTAAAGACTAAGCCTATAAAAGTATTTTGAAGCTTTAGTTCTATACCAAAATTATGTTCTAATATCTGAGATTTGAGATGCTTTGACAAAAGTTTGATGTAAGCCGAAACCGTCAAGTTTAGAGTCCGTAGCCTACTGTAAATATGTTAATAAATTACCAAAAATAAAAAGTGGTTTGTTATTGCAATTCAAGATCACTTGATGGATTTAGAAAGTTACTTTCCTTCCTAAGTTATATTACTTCTAAGGCCATAGCCAAACTTTGTTCCCTTAAAAAATTAGGTTTCACGAAAACTCCCAGTCTACCTAAAACTTCTAGGGATCGGTAACGCTTTTCCAATGAGCAATTCCAGACAGTCCCGTAGCACTCCAACTTCGGCCCCCCCCCAAAGTAAGCGCAAGAGCCCCTGCGCACAGGTCATATCACTTTAGAGGTGTAAAATTGAAAAGCTGCATTAAGAAAATACACCACAATTTGTACATAAGTAAACAGGCTAATGTCAGAATAAAGCATGTCGATACCGAAGGTGCAAATCATAAAAAATTCGGCACCGATGCCAGAGTTCAGTAGGACATTTATGCAGACACTGTGAAACGAAAGCAATGACACTGAAAAACATGAAAAAGTTATAAAAACACAGTATGATTTAAATAGTCTGGAGCGAACCTTTTTGTTTGCAAATGCTGTTATGACATTGTCATAATCAAGAGATCGGGCGCAGTCATTTTCGATTGACAACATGGCTAATGAAGATAGTCTACTGTCTGTCATAGACGTTCTATTAAAAGTTTTGATCAGTTTCAATTTGCTGAAGCTTCTTTCAGCGCTGGCAACAGTCACGGGGCAAGTTAGTAAGATTCGAAGTGCGATGTACACATTCGGATACAATTCAAATAAATGAGTCTTTAGAAGATAGTTCAGAAAGTCTTGAGCCGTATTGAGATTGCGTTTTTTTTGTAAAATTAAAACAAACCGCTGTAGCTCAGCGCTCATTTCATCAGAATCAATGTCACCGAACTTTTTTTTGGAACTCTTTACAGCAAGTAAGAAGAGCATTTTCTTGTTGCACAAGCAAAAGTTTGTTTCGTGTGTACAAAAACGAAAAGGCGGAAGAAACCTCACGTAACAAATTAAAGCGCTCCTTTATTGGCATAATAGCCTGGTCTACTAATGGATAGAAAAAGTTGCTTTTAAATTTCAGTTCAGGAGTAGCTCGTTGTTCCTCTTCACCTTGGTAATCAAACAATCTTCTTTTCTTTCCACTTCTTGACGAAGGAAAAGAAGGATCAATATCCAATTCCTGTGCTATTTCAACAGCAGATGTTGCGGCACTGTCATAACCCGTTGTGCGATAGTTTTCCAAAAACTTTTCAGTTGCCTGGATTTCCGTTTCCATTGTATGAAGGGAGACTCCATACGATTGAAGAATCTTGCTTGCTTTATTGACTTGGAATAGGATATCATACCAAATAAACACCGACAAAAGAAAACTCCATTTTGATAAATGAGCTATCAACGATTTTGTTTCTGAGGCAGCTCTTCCATCTTTTCTTTCTATGGAAAGTCTTTCAGTGCCAGCAACACCTCTTTTAAATTGTATCGAAGAGGTTTGATGCATTTAATTCTGCTTTCCCAACGAGTATCAGATTGTGACTTTATGGACAGCTCCACATGTTTCTTCAAAATTTCCCAACGCTGAGCAGAGGAAGAAAACAGCACATACAACCTTGTAAGTACTCCAAAAAATGTCAATGCTTCCGTCGATGAATTAGCACTGTCAACAACAACTAAGTTAAGGGTATGGTTTGCACAGGGCACGTAAACAGCTTTGGGATTGATGTCTAGCATTCTTGCTTGGACCCCAGAATGTTTTCCTTTCATGTTAGCACCATTATCATATGACTGACCTCGACAATCAGACAATTCGAGTTGCAGTTCGGTCGCTTTTTCTAAGAAAGCGTCCAACAAGCCTTTCCCAGTACGGTCACTTATTCTCAAGTAGCCAAAATATGTTTCTTTAACAACAGCAGCTTCTTCATTACATAGTACATAACGGAGAATGACAGACATTTGTTCATGATGTGACATATCTGGAGTGCAGTCCAAAATTATAGAAAAATGCCAATTTCAATTGCTGTAAATTTTCTTTTTCAACTTCTGTCGCTAGCAATTCAATTAGTTCATTTTGTATGGTAGGACTCAAATAGTGATCTTTAGTGTTTTTATTCTTGATTCTGTCTTGAAGCTCTTTTAGGATCGGATCTCTTCTTGCCAAAAGCTCAAATATACCCAGAAAATTTCCATTGTGAGGAGATCCTAAGACTTCTTCAGATCCTCTAAAAGCAAGATTCCTTTCCGATAGAAACAAGGCAATGTCGATAAGTCTCTCTAAAACATTTCTCAAAAAAGGTCTTTCATTGAAAAAAATATTCATCTCGCGTTTGTCGATAGTGGATGAATTTCTTATCCCTTCAGCTTGCAACATCCATTGACTGCAGCATTCTTGGTGGGAAATGCCGTTTTCATGGTCTTTCAGTTTTTTCGAAAAACCCTCCCATGTATTTATATTACTACAAAAGGGGCTTAGTGTTTTTCCAAATAGCTTACAACAAAAGCAAAAAACTTGATCTGATTCCCCAGAATAAACTAGCCACGACCGTGAAACACTTTCACCATTAGGTAACACACGTTTATAATGGTTGGAGGAAAAACGTCGCCTTGGAGTTGTGTTATTATATGGAAAATTCATTATTAGTTCATGTGGTCCACGCTTTACTATATCACATCGTTGAGCATCAGAAATACTTTCAGGCCATTTACATGGGTCATCAGGGATAGGGGTAAATTGAGATTCAGTTATTTTTGATATTGAAGGTTGCGTATTGGCAGGTAAATCACAACTTACATTTTCTGGAAATTCACAATCACTTTGATGCTGATCGTCATAGTCTTCTTTTTCTTGTACACTATAGTTTTCTTCATCCCTCTCGGTACTAGTGCCAGGTCTACTCTGCTCAGTAATCTTGAAAAAATCTGTCATCTTGGGCAATTTCGCTACAGCATCTCGAGCAGTGGCTGCTTCTTTTCTCTTTTGAGCACCACTTTTTGAACGTTTCATTCTATACAATGTCAATAAAATACTTTATCTGCACTCTGCAGTGTATATATATTGTCCCGGTATTTCTAGCCAAACAGAATTCCAGACCATTCTATGATTGTTGCGTAACAACGGCATTGTTACGTCAATCGAATATTCAAGATTCTACCAGAAAATCAATCGAAATATTCTAGATTCTGCGAGATAAAATGACGTTGCATTCACTTATGATGTCACAAGCCAATTTCTTCCTACAGTTTAAATCGGTTGTAAACAAGTCTGCTGAACTGAAAATATTCACGTAGCCAAAAAGCAATTTCAGTCTAAGTTGGGCCCCCAAAGTTGGCCTGGCCCCCCCCAATTGGGGGGTTTGGGGGGCGGCTGCTACGTCTCTGATTCCAGAAGCAAATCAAAACTATGCCGAATAATTGCTACAAAGCATCTGAACTTAGCATGATATCTTCCACCAAATCTATATCACCTGCAACCTACAGCAATGCCGTGCCTTTCTTTTAACGAAGCACTGTCGTATAAGAATATGTGTGCCGTGGTCATTGCTGGTAGTTTGGCCGCACATCCTAAAGACTACATGATAGAATCAACCAACACGTGCCCAAATCAAACATACTAGGAATGTCAAAAGAAAGACAAGTACTCATACAAAAACGTGCGACAACTCTTTTCCTCCGACTGTGACGTGCAACCGCGCAGAATTTACTTGAAAATAAGAGCAATGCCGCCGTCTACAATGACAATCAATTCTTTATGTTGGCAGCACCTAGATCGTCCTTCCATTCAGCCATCCTCGAAGCAACTTCTATCAAACACAAATGACTAGTACTATGCCGCCAAAAAGAATTTAGTCTCTACCAGCGGTTCCCAAACTGGGCGCCGCGACGCCCTGGTGCGCCGTGAGACACTGCCAGGGGCGCCGCGAAAGTTGTTGCCTTTGTCGCTGTCAAGTCCGCTCTGTACCTCGAAATTCTATAGTGGAAAAATACAATCTGGAAGAGTTGCTCGTAAACAGATTACGTAGTTACACGTCACAATGCATAATATTGTGTAACAAATGCTCGTTCAATTTCATTAACCTGAGTGAAGTAAAATTCGGCGAACATTTTTGTCTACCTTTGAGAAGATAAGAAAGATAGCGCTTTTCTGCGTATTCTATTTGATTATGGAAAATTGTAATTATATTCTATTCTCAATTCTTGCCCGGATGTTGGTGTGAATCATGAAAAATCCCTCCTTGGCTGTTTACAAACGTGTGAGCATTGCATGACCTGATTAAAGGCTGATTTCCATTAGGGGTAGGTGAAAAATTTGAAAGTGAAAAATCCAGTAAATTGCAGGCGCAGGTGAAAAATTCTTTGTGTAAATTTGTTGTGTTAAACCAGCCATAAGTGTATCACGTGCCTTTTTGATATAAATTGAGCAAGCATATTGTTTAAAATTTTCTTACGTTTTCTTTTCCAATAGAAAAATTTTCTAAAAAATGATCACCAGCATCATACGGTACCATACAGCAATCAATTACATCATGTTAATAACCCCCGACCGGTTTCGACCTTATTGGGTCTCATCAGGCAGGTGTAAAAAACACTCAATAATAAACATGCTGAAAAAAACAAATTTGCCATTGGATGCAAAAAAAATGCAATACAAAACAATATGATACAGCAATACCTATATCATGGGGGTCACATTCAAGGACACACACACAAGACATGGACAACAAGTCAGATTGGTAAGCCCTAAGGGGGGTGCAGGATCATTGCCAAGACTTATCATTACTACAGGAGTGTTTTTTTTTATCAAAAAATTATTATTATGTATTAAAAAGCTTTCCATTTTAATTAAAATTAATTAAGCTTTCCATTTCAATTAAATTTCCATTTTAATATTATTATTATGTATTAAAAGCTTTCCATTTTAATTAAAATTAATTAAGCTTTCCATTTTAATTAAAATTCCATTTTAATATTATTATTATTATGTATTACAAGCTTTCCATTTTAATTAAAATTAATTAAGCTTTCCATTTTAATTAAAATTCCATTTTAATATTATTATTATGTTTTAAAAGCTTTCTCTGTATTAAAAGCTTTCCATTTTAATACAGTTTTCTTTTCCACTAAGGATTTGTCGAATCAGCTCTCGTGCTGCTAAGATTCCGAAATAAAGACGCTTGGCTGAATTTTCTTTATAATGATTATGGATTTCTAAATTCACCTTGAAACTACCTGGATGAGAAAAGAACTGCCTGGCTCCAGCTTACGTAAAATTATCTGTTTGCTTTCTCTGTCCGGGTCGCCTGCCTAAACAGGGCTATTTTCTTGACAAAAGGACAGAGTAGGACACTAGCAGCCTAACTGCTGTTTGGTGACCTCTGCTGTAATATACTGTTAGTAGGTCATATACCGTATTATAAGAGAAGGCGTGCTTTCTTTACAAAAAATAACAGTGCGTGGTTGGAAGTAGTTTGTTAGCGGCTTAATAATTACAGTGCGAAAGTTGTAAACAACTTATTACAATTTTACAGCTTGTTAATATTTTTTATAGCAACCATACAATTGTGGAAAATAACACTTTCCGTAGTGACAAGCATCCGCGACGTGTTATTTGTTGCAGAGTTTTAGCTGCGGAATGTATGCCACCTAGTAAACTAAAACGCCACTTAACAACAAACCACAACAATTTATCTGGAAAACCACGCGGATTTTTCGCTCGATAAGTTATCAGAAATGAATAAGCAGTCGGTCTTGTTTTCAAATTTTTTGCACACACCTGCCAAGGCGCAGCTTGCGTCTTTTAAAGTTGCTTACAGAATCGCGAAATGTAAAAAACTGCATACTATTGCGGAAGAACTCGTGCTTCCTGCTGCTCTTGACTTAGTCTCGACAATGATTTGAGAATCAGAAGCTCAAAAAGTAAAAGCTGTTCTACTCTCAAACAATATCATTTGTAGGAAGATCGATAAAATTTTGGATATTAGTGATCAGCTGGTAGCAAAAATGCGTGGAAATGAGTTCAGCTTACCATTAGATGAGGCAACGACCAGTACCAGTGATAAAGATGCTTATTTGACTTGTTACGTACGCTTTGTTGATAACAACGACAACACCGTTGAAGATTAGCTTTTTTGTAAGCCCATTTTAGCAAATTGTAAAGCACATGAATTGCTTGCAATACTGAACAATCTTTTTCTGGAAAATAACCTCGAGTGGAAATACTGCGTTGGTTTATGCACTGATGGAGCTCGAGCCACAGTATGTCTTGTCGTTTTGGCGAGCTGCAAACGTTAGTGCAGGGCGTTGCCGTCAATGCAAAATGGACCCACTGCTTAATACACCGTGAGGCGCTGGCTTCGCAGCAGCTCCGTGATCACTCTAATGGACTGCTTGAAGTTGTTGCCAAAACTGTGAACTTTATTAAAGCAAGGCCACTTAAAGCTCGGCTTTTCCAACACCTTTGCGATGAATAAATAAATTAATAAATAACAATTAAATAAATAACAAGCAATGTGATAGTTTTCCACTTTTAAAATCCCATTTAAACTCGCAATTTCTCGCTGCAAAATACCGATGAATGTCATATAAAGACTGTGATGTGTTTGGATTTGGATGCTTTAATCTCGCATCTTGAGAAATATTTTTCTGAAGACATGGAGCAGTACAAATGGATTAGAAATCCTTTTCTCGATAATGCAAATGCCCCTCAGGGGTTAACATCTCTGGAAGCTGAAAAATTTATCAATCTTACTTCTGTTCTCACTTTGAAAAACATATACGGCCCTAATTCACTCATTTCATTTTGGGTTAAGGCTTGAGCTGAATTTTCACTGGTAGGCTGTAAAGCTCTCCGTGTTCTTGTGCCGTTTGCAACGTCATACTTGCGGGAAGCCGGTTTTTCTGCTGTAGCAGTAATCAAGTTGAAGTACCGCAATAAGATTGTCATTGAACGCGAGATGCGTGTTGCAATATCAAACATTGCACCACGCTTTGATAAAATGTCCATAAAGCAACAAACTCACTGCTCACATTAAATATTTTTAAGTATTTTGCATTTTGAACAATAAACATGATTTAATTACAATTTTTTGGTAAAACTTGCAATTCGCAAATTTTGGCTTCATTACTGCGCCGCAAATATTGATAAATTTTAAAAGGGCGCCGTCAACAAAAAAAGTTTGGGAACCTCTGGTCTATACACTGCAGTTGGTCCACTAGCAGCATGGATTTTTGACGTTGGCAAAACGTACATCTTCGATAGTACCGACGCTTTCTTCTCTGCTTCCTTCTGGCAAAGACATTTGATGAGAACTAGGAAATACGTTTTCATTCATCGCTTTATAAAAGTGCAAAAAAATGCTCTTTAAAGCTTTATTCAAAGTTATTTTGTAAACAACTGTTCTAAAATTATTTTTTTTAATCAAAAAGCATGACAAAGCGACTCGCTGATAACAACTCTGAGTAATTTGCTTAATTTGCATAAAACAATAGTTGGTCTACTAGTTGGTTTTTAAAGGTCAAATCAAATGTAGCCTATTTCAATGAAGTATTTGCAGAAAATAAAAGTTGAATTCAACGCTATTTTTAATGCTAGCATACTGCATGTCGTTTCAACAGACAACAAATTTTTTCGTCTATTTTAAGTAAAATTTATAACTACTTAAGTAGTGCTACTTCCTACTTCATCTGGTCAAGCAAAAGTAGAAAAAACCGAAACTACTTCAAGTGCATTGCTTGTTACTGAAAACCAGCTTTGAGTAGTTTACTTAAACAGAACTGTTTCGATACTGACCACCTCTGCTGCTATTACAGATAGTGTAAATTGATAATCTTCACGTGATTACGTAAATATTTAAGAGAAACTTCAAACTCATCGTCGGACGCGATGTGATGGGCCATGATGAAAAAAATAAACAAACAAAATGTCGCATTGATGTAAATAACTTTCGATAAATCATTTTTTGAAAGAAAGCGAAATCAATTGTTTCAGATTTCCATTAAGCACAGACTAACATTTTGTGCCTCGAAATGCAAATTGATATTAACCAAAAGATTCGACCCAACCGGCAGAAAAAATAATTTTTTGGTTTGTTATGTGAAAGACTATACCACTTTGATAGTAGTGGCTGTAGATTGTTTGACTGTGTACTGTTTCAATTTATAATATTGAGTTTGAGTGTGATTAAACCAAAATAGATAAAAGTTGGCATTCTAAAATACTTTCTTCTCTCCCAAGGCAAAGCCAGCTTAAACTTTGGAGAAGGACAAATATTGTTTATGTTACATTGTTTTTGGCGATAACCTTTTCTTTTTTAGATACTTTTTTGAGTATAGGTAAGAATCAAAGGTAATAGCTAATACTAAACAAATTTTAGAAGCGTTTGCTGATATCAAGTTGAAGTAATAACTTATTTTTTTGGGCACTTAGAAATTTAGTAAAAAACAAGTTTTTAAAAATTTTTTTCCGGAGGAGTAAATTGCCTAACTGTTTCTTCTCCGACTATGTCCCTGCTTTTTCCAAAAAGGTTATTATTCAAAACTTTTTATTTTTTGGACTTTTCTGTTCGGAAAACCACTCTTTTGAGTCAAAAACAGCGCTTTGAAAATTTTCTTAAAAGGAACAATTTGCCTTTTTGTTTTTTCCTAACTAAGCATGTGCTTCTAAAAAGACAGCAGTTCAAAACTAGCCATTCTTGATTTTTCCTATTTCAAAATCAACTTTTCGATTGATCCAAACAGAATTAGCAAAAAATTGCAATATTCCCTAGTCGCTAACTTACTCTCGCAATTTCCAACTGTTCAATAAAATAGTTGGTCTGTCTCCGAGAATGTTTAGAGTAAATAAATCAAAAAAATAATTAATCGTTCAAACTCTATCTTAGATGATTCATCTTACCTGCAAACACTACCAATATTGTTTGATTTTGTACATTCATATTTTCCACTTTTAGGATCCAACAATTGTAGCGGGATACACTTCTGTGCTCCACACGTGGGCTGAGTGCTTTGCGCAGTAGCTTGTGTGCTGCTTATTTTTCCTAAAGTACATAGTTTTGTGAGCACTTCAAAGCAATGATGCACTTAGCACTAGATATTTTCAAAGTCGTTTAGACAGAAAAAACCTTTAGAAACAAATTTTTCTACAAACTAATATTTTTTTAAAAATTTGACTAAAATTATAACATTAAATCCACGATATTTCATGTTTTATGTAAATGTTGCATCTTTAGTTGAATAAAATGACTTTAATTGCAACTTTTCATTTAGTTTATGCAAACTAATTGCAGTAAGTAATTTCATTCTGTCATGTCAAGAAATTACAAAAAATTAATGAAATCCAAAGCTTGAGGTGACGTCCAAAAAAAATAATCTTTTTCTATTTTAGGCCTAAGGCCTACTTGCAAATACTCTAAAACCGATGGCTAGTCCAAGAAATAAACACTAGAGTTCATGGTATTTTTCGCCCCTTTCCCCATAGATATGCATATGTTTACCTTTACTGTGGCTGGCGATCACTATCAACACAAGCAGCTGTGAAACAATTTGTCGTGACATAGCAATCGTTAATAGATTTCGTGAACACGGTAAAATAAAATATCTTGTTCAAGTAAACAATAGGTATTAGATTACAATCAGATCTGAAAAGTAAAAACTTTACGTTGGTTAAGGTTATTTTAATTTTTTTTGATAACGTAATCAACAGAGCTTTTTCACAAGGCAAAGATAAAATCTAAAAAAACTTTTATAGTAACGAGCTGGAATAGAATTAAATGCTTACGAACAACTTCTTGATCTACGTCGTCAAAACCCTATCTTTCAACTTAACCGTCAAGTGATAAAGACTAGCTATTTACTTTAGGTCAGAGCTCTTCAACCTTTTTGTCATTGCGGAACCCCTGGTGTACTTTTGTACTTGTCACGTAACCCCATGAGCAAAAATTTAGAAATCACGAATTGCCAGTAAGAAAATCAAATATTTCGTTACTACACTACAAAAAATAATTAAACACTTCAACAGGGTCAGGGATTTTATTTTTCATAGTTCTTCATAGTTATTTTTCATAGTGATTGCGTTTTTTTACGCCTTGTTACCAAAGATCAACCCACGATGCGTTTTCATTATGCTTGCCTAGTTGCTCATGTTACTGGTGTTTATTTGTCCTTCTGTAATGGTTGAGATTCTACCGTTTTAAATGCTGTAACTGCCTTTGAAGAGTTTCATACTCGCATGCTATTTCAAAAGCAGCAGAAGTGGCCAATTTGTTTTGCTTCGGGTACAGCTGGTGTTTACATTTCACGTTTGCTAGTTCGAAAGTGGAGTCAAGTTGAGTTTATTTACGTAAGGGTTTGCATCAGCTATCCAGAGTGACTTAAGTCGTGACAGAAATAAAGATGAAATTGCAGTTTGCAGTATCGTTGCTTGTGTATTGATACTGAGACCGAAGTTTGCATTAATTGGTGAAGTTGTTTTTTTCTATTGCCCACACAACAGCCTTGCTTTTATTGTTTACAAACTTGATTAATGTCAGTGTACCCTGAAAAGTACGACGGTAAGGGTGTTGAGTGTTTGGTTTTCAGCAGTTTACTACCATGTAACTGTCTAATCGGTCCTCAGCTGCTGAGTCTTCAGTTTGACTCTGTCGCGTGCCAATAGAGTTCTGATCCTATTTCAATTTTGATTAATTTCTTAAAATTGACGCGACTTGCAGTATCGATCGAATAATAAAGTTTGGTTGCAACTTAATTGCTAGGAAGAGATTGGCTTCCTCTAAGATACTTCAACCCGCGCACTTCTCGATCAAGAATAGAAGAAATATATTCACAAACCACCTTATAATTTCGAATTCCTTCGCTTGCCAAAACACAGAACTAAAGCAATTCAATAAATAAATACCAGAGACTAACTAAAACTAAAACCACCAAAATAATTGCTTGCTTCCTGTCATAACAATCACCACACAACAACGCCTTTTTTACAACACTCCAATCTTTACTCTACTCTGATATACTCTCAATGAATTACGCTCTGAATGAATAAAAAAATCTCGACGTGTTTATTTATACGACTGAAAAATGATCTAGAAATTGCTACAACATCACGTGACGCAGGACAAACTCCGTTACTAAATTATGTAAATAAATCATAACTTTCACGATTTCTCGACAACATGCTAGAACTAAGCTTTTGGAGATTGTATAGGGTTGCTTAGTTTTAGCGATAAATTTTGCAACGGCGTAGCTTGCTTCAAGGGCCTTATTTGAGACCGTGCTAAAATCTTTCATAAAATTCGATTGCTTTGCGTTCTGTGCTTTCAAATGCAAAAAAAATTTTTGCCTTTATGAGCTACTGATTCGTGTTTTCTTCCAAGATGTTTTTTCAATTTACTGGGTACCATGGCCTAATTTGATAACTTTTTCCCACATAGGAGACATAAAGACCTTGGAAAGTCAGGATCTTCTGCCGAGATAAAACCAAACAGCAAATCGCTCTGACTGTACTTTCTAGCTACCATTTTCTTTTTCTTTGTTGGTGTTGCTTTGTCCCCACTTTCTTCGCTAAACTTTACCACATGCTTATCCATTTCAATAATGTTTCTAACTTTCTTACTGTTTTGTCACTCAACAATTGTATACTGAATGAAAACAACAGAATTTCCAGAGAAAAAAGCTCCTCAATTATTACGTAATAAAACCAGTGAATAAACAGTAATATCAGAGCTTAAAGGAAAGGATTGATTTTCTTGATTGTTATGTAATAATGTTCATGTTAATTACAGTGTAATAATTTTAGCAATTTTATGAAAAATTTGCGGCACACTTTTAAAACGTTGGTGGCACATAATTTAGAAAGCTCTGTATTATACAATCTTAATACTGTGCTAGAGATTAGTTGATTGCTCGTTATGGTAATATAACAACTGAATCAGTACATTTTCTTCTGAACACTGGAATTATTTTCATTTTTTCGAAAAGTTTTGCTATCTGATATTAAATTATCGTGAACAGCTGGATAACATATTTTCAAAGCCTGTGAAAACACATTTTTGAAGGGACTCAGTTGCCGCCAGTTGCCCATCCCGTTCTAATCTAACCAAGCAATACGCTAGGAAAGGACGTGAAAGGTCCACACCTCACCCATGGGGAACATTGCTCCTGCAATTTTTTCTTCCATTGATCCATGACTTTAAAAAATATGCTGATACGCAGGGAAACTGGGTCAGAAGCTGCTAATAGTGGACATTGTCGTACATCAAACTTTACAGTTAATCATTACACTCAAAACACTAACCAAATCCAAAAGCATTAAATTGAGCATCTTTGTCATGATTGAAGGCATTGTGACGTGTCCGATCATGTAATTTTTCAACTCACTGTAATATAAAACATGTTTAAATAGCTTACAGTATCTTCTTACACACTAAATCGTCTGAGCGACTTACTGCAAATTGCAATCGTGTGACGCATCGATAGAATTTAATGAACTTAAACCAACCAGCTGCTGAACTGAAACGATGCAACTGTTTGTGAATGGTTGGTAGTACACTGAACAGTTGTCGGGAAAAACTAATAAAACAAACTCATGTTTAAATTTAAGTTGTACCATAATTAACTTTGAATAACAAGCTTAGTCAAGACTCTGTAAGTAACTACACGATTTATGTGCAGAGGTCCTCAAAGTTTTCACGATACGGGCCACATTTCACTAATCTGAGATCTTGACGAATCTCATCAAGGCTTTTTTGTAGTTTACATGGTGTCAAGTTATCGATCGTTGCCAAAGTAAAAACCATTTTTTTTGAGATTAACTTTCTGATGGCAATTATTTTTAGCATAGATGCAACACTTTGCTTTTTATGAGGGAAAAGAAAGCTGAAAAGATTTTTGTCTCAGAACAATAATGAACATCTTTTTTTCGGAGATCAAGTTATTCAAAGTGGCTCCAAGAACAAAGTAAAGACCATTTTCTGTTTTTGGACATCAAGTCGTCCCAAGCAATTTTTCGCCGTTTTTAGCTGAAAAATATTGAGAAGACTTTTTTCGTGATCAACTTTTTGAGAGCATACGTTATTGCTTTTTTTTAAATCAAAAACGCTTCTTTGATTGTTGTCAAGGTGGATGCCATTATTTTGAAAGAAATCAACATTCTCTACTCAAATTTTGTTGCAGACAGTTTTCACGAGAATAACGGCGAGCTGCATTTAACGAGTACTTTAGGCACCCTTGTTTAAGACGGAAAGCAAGCGCTCTAATCAAAATGGTTATCTGCATTTTGGCTTCATCATTTTTGGTAATAATAAACTGCTATTTTTTTCTGAGCCGGAACGAATGGTCCAAAATACGCATTTCATTTTATATTAAACAAAAAGTAACTGTGCTTTGTGCTTTCTCAAATAATAAGCAGTTAGGCCTGCTAGAGGAGACGGCTATCAATAGTTCACCTTGGATAAGTGGATATGGAGCACTGTAGATATTAAAACATCGTACCTAAACCATAACATTCGAGCTGGCCAGTTTCTTCAGACGATAGAGCCTGATCATTCAGAAAGATTGAGAAATTCAAGGCCTCTCTGAAAAGATATCATTGCTGCATTAAAATATTTGTAGATGTTGTAACTACCCGCATATTAATAAACAATGCTGGGGTGGGATTCGAGCCTACATCAACATCAACCAGTCGGACAATGGTTGTTGGCTTATTCGAGTTTGTAGAGTTATATCGATTACGGGTAAGAAAAAGGTAGTTTGAACAATGAAACGTAACTAATAAAATGATATATACAAATTCACAAATGACACTTGTAGTCGACTAAAATCTTTATTATTGCTAGCTTTCGTAAGCGAATGCTCACTTCTTCAGGCAATATAAATTAAGACGCAAAATAAATTAAGATCTTTTTGTCCGCCGGGCATACTAAAATTTTTCTAGGTTAGCCTAAGCTTGCAGTCTTAATATATTTTGCCTGAAGAAGTGAGCATTCGCTCACGAAAGCTAGCAATAATAAAGATTTTAGTCGACTACAAGTGTCATTTGTGAATTTTTATATTCATATTTATAAGTCGACACCGCTATAATTCCTTCAATTTTAATAAAATGACAGGAATTATAGAAGCTGGTGTTAGCCTGTTAAGATATTAATTTAATTAATTAATGTCAAGGCATAAAAATAAATAGACTCGGTAAAATATTTAAGAGTGCTCAATAACATAAACAGTTAGAGCAAATTAATATATATCTTTATTAGCAAAAATACTACAGCCTGTTTCGCCGTTAAGGCTCCTCAGGTATTTCTGCAAAAAAAAACGAAAAATGAACCCAAAACAAACAGAGAATGCAGTATTACTTACGGTTGTTCGGGGGGAGTAATCAGAAATAGTATGGTAGCCAGCAGAAACTATACTAAAGAATAATCTGCTGGTTCTCCTGCAAACAGTAAACTCATCTGGGTAACTAAGAACTGTGGAGGTTGGTATGAGAGTAATAGTGACGTAACAATGGGAACAGGTATATACTTAATATGGTAAACGGTAAGTTGGGAAAATAGACGGAAAAAAAAGGATAAAGAAAAACGGCAAAAGTAAACGAACAAAACACGCAAGTTACAACGAACCGTCCAATCTGATACTTTTTAATTTAAATTTTTTCCTGTGGCGGCATGTGTTCACTATTTCTGATCGTTTATTTAGCATTATTTTTCTGTCGCCGCTTAAGATGGCGAGTTTTTCAGCCAGGCACAGGTTACATCTGCTCCCTCCGCATTTATATGATGGTGCTGTAGAAACAATGGACCATTTTATAGACGGCTCAACGCCATTATCCTTTGCTCGCCAAACTTCTTTTGATAGCTCGGTTGCGTTTCTTTTGTTACGGTGGGTAAATGAATGCTTGTGATTGCTAAATCTCGCTTTGAAATCAGTAGAGCAGGATCCATAATATAATTTGGTGGTATTGTTGGAGGATATTTCTGCTTTATATACAATAGATTTTTGTTTGCATTTGCCGTCAAGTGGGCAAGCTGTTTTTATTCTGCAATTACATTTTGGATCGGCAGTGGGAGGTCTATCGGTCTTTGGCAAGGCGGAAAGAAGCTTTTTGTTATGGCGCAAGATGACCGCGGACATATTTGGCATACAGCTATAACTAATTTTAATATTGCTTTTGTTGCATATCTTGTGAAGCCGGTGATGTTTTGGGAAATGCTTTGTAATTAGGTTTAGGAATTCATGGCCAATATTTGTTTCAACGTTTTCACTATATGGAGGGTTAAACCAAACTATGTTTCTTCTTCTTCTGTTGCTAATTGTCTTTGTTGCTTTTGCTTCTTTCCGGTATTTCAAATAAATATCATATCCACTTTCATGGAGAGCTTTATTGTATATCGGGGCCGCTCTATCAAACTCATTCTCAGATGATGAGAGTTGGGTAAGGCGGTCATTCACCATAGATGGAATTTGTTTCTTTATCGAAGGAGGGTGATTGGAATTTTTGTTTACGTAAAGTGGATTGTCGTTCGGTTTTCTATATGGCCAAAATTTTCCAGTTTTAAGGTTCAAAGTTGCGTCCAAAAAGTCGGTCTGAGTCAGGTTTAATTCCACCAATATTTTCATATCATAATCCTGAAATAGCCTGATCAATTGTTTTCGAGTGCGGTCAGTTTTTGGTCCGGAAATATTATTAAGAACAGCTAACCCATCATCTCTATACAAACCAACACAATTACAGCCAAATAGATGTTTCATTTTATAAAGCAGAAACAAACCTACTAACTCGCAAACTTCAGCTCCGTCGAACGATCCCATAGTGACATCAAACATATGGTTGCCTTTTTTGATCCAAGTGTTGCCATCGCAAAAGAGTAGCGATTTTCGTGAATGCATTACAATACGTAATGATTCTTCATCTATGAGAGTGAAATTTTTGGCGAATTGTAATGCTTTCCATAAAAGAGACTCTGAAATGGATGGGTAAAAATCTACAATATCAAACTTCATGAACTTGGAATGGCGCTTGTTTGGTATTGCTTGAAACCAAGAAATTACTGCTGAAGTGTTACGCCATTGATTGAGATCAGAATTGACCCGAATTTTGCTGTTAACATTGTCCAGTATAATTTTGCTGATTTTACCGATTTCAGATTTGGTGGGGTTTATAAGTCTGGATTTTGGGCTGTTTGGAAAATTTGGTTTATGATCCTTCAAAGTAATGAAAGCATTGCGTTCAGAAAGTGCTTCAACTCTGTCATCCAAATTGAGTTTTGTTGCGATAATTTTTGCCTCCAGGTTAATCTCATTAATTGTTGAATGTTCAATTTTTTGGTAGCTGGCAGTGGCATTGTCTAGAAGCAGCTTTTTATAATCTTGTTTGTTGACCTTGTAAAGGTTGGTGGTTTTATCGGACGGCACAAATAACGTCTTAGAAGAATTAATTTTTTTTACATCTCGTTTAAGCATTGATTGAAAGTTGTTACAAATAGGTCTGAATTTGATAGTTCTTATCATTTCGTAGATATCGTTTTCAAATGGAATAAGACCATCATGTTGAGGGGGACAGCGTTCTGACTTAAAATTATAGTTATCAGTTGAATTAGAAGAGTCGGGGTGGTCAAAAAAATACGCTTTCCAACGGATTTGTCTGATAAAACTGTCTACTTTCTCAATAAGGCATTTCATGTACTGCTTTGAGCTTGGTATGGGGATATTCTTGAGTGAATAGCCCAAGTTAATTTGTTCGAGATTCATATCGCGTAGGGCGTAAATAATCCGAGCAGAGTGCTCAACAATCACGAGGAAAGGAGCAATTCATAAATAAATAAATAGACTCGGTAAAATATTTAAGAGTGCTCAATAACATAAACAGTTAGAGCAAATTAATATATATCTTTATTAGCAAAAATACTACAGCCTGTTTCGCCGTTAAGGCTCCTCAGGTATTTCTGCAAAAAAAAAACGAAAAATGAACCCAAAACAAACAGAGAATGCAGTATTACTTACGGTTGTTCGGGGGGAGTAATCAGAAATAGTATGGTAGCCAGCAGAAACTATACTAAAGAATAATCTGCTGGTTCTCCTGCAAACAGTAAACTCATCTGGGTAACTAAGAACTGTGGATGTTGGTATGAGAGTAATAGTGACGTAACAATGGGAACAGGTATATACTTAATATGGTAAACGGTAAGTTGGGAAAATAGACGGAAAAAAAAGGATAAAGAAAAACGGCAAAAGTAAACGAACAAAACACGCAAGTTACAACGAACCGTCCAATCTGATACTTTTTAATTTAAATTTTTTCCTGTGGCGGCATGTGTTCACTATTTCTGATCGTTTATTTAGCATTATTTTTCTGTCGCCGCTTAAGATGGCGAGTTTTTCAGCCAGGCACAGGTTACATCTGCTCCCTCCGCATTTATATGATGGTGCTGTAGAAACAATGGACCATTTTATAGACGGCTCAACGCCATTATCCTTTGCTCGCCAAACTTCTTTTGATAGCTCGGTTGCGTTTCTTTTGTTACGGTGGGTAAATGAATGCTTGTGATTGCTAAATCTCGCTTTGAAATCAGTAGAGCAGGATCCATAATATAATTTGGTGGTATTGTTGGAGGATATTTCTGCTTTATATACAATAGATTTTTGTTTGCATTTGCCGTCAAGTGGGCAAGCTGTTTTTATTCTGCAATTACATTTTGGATCGGCAGTGGGAGGTCTATCGGTCTTTGGCAAGGCGGAAAGAAGCTTTTTGTTATGGCGCAAGATGACCGCGGACATATTTGGCATACAGCTATAACTAATTTTAATATTGCTTTTGTTGCATATCTTGTGAAGCCGGTGATGTTTTGGGAAATGCTTTGTAATTAGGTTTAGGAATTCATGGCCAATATTTGTTTCAACGTTTTCATTATATGGAGGGTTAAACCAAACTATGTTTCTTCTTCTTCTGTTGCTAATTGTCTTTGTTGCTTTTGCTTCTTTCCGGTATTTCAAATAAATATCATATCCAAATAAATATCAAATAAATATCATATCATGTCATATTTCACGATTCAAAATTAAAAAAAACCCGTAATTCACCTATTTGTAACAACTTTCAATCAATGCTTAAACGAGATGTAAAAAAAATTAATTCTTCTAAGACGTTGTTTGTGCCGTCCGATAAAACCACCAACCTTTGCAAGGTCAACAAACAAGATTATAAAAAGCTGCTTCTAGACAATGCCACTGCCAGCTACCAAAAAATTGAACATTCAACAATTAATGAGATTAACCTGGAGGCAAAAATTATCGCAACAAAACTCAATTTGGATGACAGAGTTGAAGCACTTTCTGAACGCAATGCTTTCATTACTTTGAAGGATCATAAACCAAATTTTCCAAACAGCCCAAAATCCAGACTTATAAACCCCACCAAATCTGAAATCGGTAAAATCAGCAAAATTATACTGGACAATGTTAACAGCAAAATTCGGGTCAATTCTGATCTCAATCAATGGCGTAACACTTCAGCAGTAATTTCTTGGTTTCAAGCAATACCAAACAAGCGCCATTCCAAGTTCATGAAGTTTGATATTGTAGATTTTTACCCATCCATTTCAGAGTCTCTTTTATGGAAAGCATTACAATTCGCCAAAAATTTCACTCTCATAGATGAAGAATCATTACGTATTGTAATGCATTCACGAAAATCGCTACTCTTTTGCGATGGCAACACTTGGATCAAAAAAGGCAACCATATGTTTGATGTCACTATGGGATCGTTCGACGGAGCTGAAGTTTGCGAGTTGGTAGGTTTGTTTCTGCTTTATAAAATGAAACATCTATTTGGCTGTAATTGTGTTGGTTTGTATAGAGATGATGGGTTAGCTGTTCTTAATAATATTTCCGGACCAAAAACTGACCGCACTCGAAAACAATTGATCAGGCTATTTCAGGATTATGATATGAAAATATTGGTGGAATTAAGCCTGACTCAGACTGACTTTTTGGACGCAACTTTGAACCTTAAAACTGGAAAATTTTGGCCATATAGAAAACCGAACGACAATCCACTTTACGTAAACAAAAATTCCAATCACCCTCCTTCGATAAAGAAACAAATTCCATCTATGGTGAATGACCGCCTTACCCAACTCTCATCATCTGAGAATGAGTTTGATAGAGCGGCCCCGATATACAATAAAGCTCTCCATGAAAGTGGATATGATATTTATTTGAAATACCGGAAAGAAGCAAAAGCAACAAAGACAATTAGCAACAGAAGAAGAAGAAACATAGTTTGGTTTAACCCTCCATATAGTGAAAACGTTGAAACAAATATTGGCCATGAATTCCTAAACCTAATTACAAAGCATTTCCCAAAACATCACCGGCTTCACAAGATATGCAACAAAAGCAATATTAAAATTAGTTATAGCTGTATGCCAAATATGTCCGCGGTCATCTTGCGCCATAACAAAAAGCTTCTTTCCGCCTTGCCAAAGACCGATAGACCTCCCACTGCCGATCCAAAATGTAATTGCAGAATAAAAACAGCTTGCCCACTTGACGGCAAATGCAAACAAAAATCTATTGTATATAAAGCAGAAATATCCTCCAACAATACCACCAAATTATATTATGGATCCTGCTCTACTGATTTCAAAGCGAGATTTAGCAATCACAAGCATTCATTTACTCACCGTAACAAAAGAAACGCAACCGAGCTATCAAAAGAAGTTTGGCGAGCAAAGGATAATGGCGTTGAGCCGTCTATAAAATGGTCCATTGTTTCTACAGCATCATCATATAAATGCGGAGGGAGCAGATGTAACCTGTGCCTGGCTGAAAAACTCGCCATCTTAAGCGGCGACAGAAAAATAATGCTAAATAAACGATCAGAAATAGTGAACACATGCCGCCACAGGAAAAAATTTAAATTAAAAAGTATCAGATTGGACGGTTCGTTGTAACTTGCGTGTTTTGTTCTTTTACTTTTGCCGTTTTTCTTTATCCCTTTTTTTCCGTCTATTTTCCCAACTTACCGTTTACCATATTAAGTATATACCTGTTCCCATTGTTACGTCACTATTACTCTCATACCAACATCCACAGTTCTTAGTTACCCAGATGAGTTTACTGTTTGCAGGAGAACCAGCAGATTATTCTTTAGTATAGTTTCTGCTGGCTACCATACTATTTCTGATTACTCCCCCCGAACAACCGTAAGTAATACTGCATTCTCTGTTTGTTTTGGGTTCATTTTTCGTTTTTTTTTTTGCAGAAATACCTGAGGAGCCTTAACGGCGAAACAGGCTGTAGCATTTTTGCTAATAAAGATATATATTAATTTGCTCTAACTGTTTATGTTATTGAGCACTCTTAAATATTTTACCGAGTCTATTTATTTTTATGCCTTGACAATAATTAATTAAATTAATATCTTAACAGGCTAACACCAGCTTCTATAATTCCTGTCATTTTATTAAAATTGAAGGAATTATAGCGGTGTCGACTTATAAATATGAATATAAAAATTCACAAATGACACTTGTAGTCGACTAAAATCTTTATTATTGCTAGCTTTCGTGAGCGAATGCTCACTTCTTCAGGCAATATAAATTAAGACTGCAAGCTTAGGCTAACCTAGAAAAATTTTAGTTTGCCCGGCGGACAAAAAGATCTTAATTTATTTTGCGTCTTAATTTATATTGCCTGAAGAAGTTAGCATTCGCTTACGAAAGCTAGCAATAATAAAGATTTTAGTCGACTACAAGTGTCATTTGTGAATTTGTATATATCATTTTATTAGTTACGTTTCATTGTTCAAACTACCTTTTTCTTACCCGTAATCGATATAAAATGTGATGCTAGTTATACTTTTTCTTGTTCTTTAGCGCTACTGATATTGCACGTTCATTCAGACTTATAGTCAGGGTTGCCATCAGTCCAAAACAAAAAATAAGCTCAAAGTGAAAAAGTGATATTTTCGCAATAAATTTGCGATTTTGTTACGCAATTTAGTCCAAACACTTTTTTGTTTGGAGACCAATTCTTTTATAGCAACTTTTTTGCCACATTTTACGTGTGAGGACATTTTTGGAAATGTGTCTTTTTGAGATACAAATAATACGTTTGCCATTCAAGCTCACCAAATTTCACGGGCTGGCCGTATTTTGAGTTATTTTCACACGCCACAAATTTCATGTGGCGGGCTGCAGGTTGTGCACCCCTGTTTTAATCGATAAATTCCGAAACAATGAGATTTTTGAGACAAAATAAGCACGCTACTCAAACATAAGCACATTGCTTAGAAATAAGCACATTTTTATTTTCTAAGACAGAGACATCGAAAATAAGCACAAATCTTAGAAATAAACATGAAATGGTAACCCTGCTTATAGTGCAGCTTCACCGTTTAATCCACATTGGGAAATGGACAAAACTTTTTCCCCAAGTTACTCTTTAAGTCAAATAACCTATGCGGAAGCGGAAGCGGTAGAATTTTCGCGCTTCCGCTTCCACATGCCCGATTTAAAATCATTCGTTGGCCTAAAATTTAAAATCATTTGTTGGCCTAAGAACTGGTCATAAAAGAATAAACATGGTTACATATCATGCTGTAACAATACTGGGTGACTAAGCCGTACGGCCAGGCGTGGTTCCGTCTGACTTGCGGCGGAGTGACCTAGTAAATAAGCATATAAAAAGAGGCATTGTTATTTTCATTCATTCGATTAAATTCAAATTCAAAATTCATTGGCTTCAATTCAAATTCGATTCCATCAAATTCAAATCAAGATTCGTGCTTTCAACGTTGTGTTTGTGATTGCAATATATTCGTTCTTTGGAGTCAGACGTGCTGTGTGGGAGATAAGTTTGTCGAGGTCAGCAAAATTGTGGGGATCGCGTTTCTGTAGTTCTCACAGCACGTCTGACTCCAAAGAACGAATATATTGCAATCACAAACACAACGTTGAAAGCACGAATCTTGATTTGAATTTGATGGAATCGAATTTGAATTGAAGCCAATGAATTTTGAATTTGAATTTAATCGAATGAATGAAAATAGCAATGCTTCTTTTTATATGCTTGTTTACTAGGTCACTCCGCCGCAAGTCAGACGGAACCACGCCTGGCCATACGGCTTAGTCACCCAGTATTGTTACAGCATGATATGTAGCTATGTTTATTCTTTTATGACCAGTTCTTAGGCCAACGAATGAGTTTAAACATTGAGCGTACGAACACAACGAGAAAGTTTATGAGTCACCAACAAGATTTAAGCAAAACATCAATGATCCATAGTCCGTATCTCGCAGGGTCGTCAACTAAGAATTTATCAATTTGCAAAGTATTGATAGGGTGGGTTGCTAGCTAGCAAATACTAGCTTTACCAAGTATTGACAGTGACAGTTTGCTAGCTAGCAACTCACGCTATCAATACTTTGTGAATTGACAAATTCTTAGTAATAATGCCACACACTTATTAGGGCTTACCGATGTGACTTTTTGTCCATATCATGTGTGGGTGTCCGTAAATGAGATCTCTTGATATAGGCATTGCTGTATTATACTGCTGTGTATTACATCATTATGTTCAGTCCCGTAGCACTCCAACTTCGGGCCCCCCCCCCAAAGTAAGCGCAAGAGCCCCTGCGCACAGGTCATATAACTTTAGAGGTGTAAAATCGAAAAGCTGCATTAAGAAAATACACCACAATTTGTACATAAGTAAACAGACTAATGTCAGAATAAAGCATGCCGATACCGAAGGTGCAAGTCATAAAAAATTCGGCACCGATGCCAGAGTTCAGTAGGACATTTATGCAGACACTGCGAAACGAAAGCAATGACACTGAAAAACATGAAAAAGTTATAAAAACACAGTATCATTTAAATAGTCTGGAGCGAACCTTTTTGTTCGCAAATGCTGTTATGACATTGTTATAATCAAGAGATCGGGCGCAGTCATTTTCGATTGACAACATGGCTAATGAAGATAGTCTACTGTCTGTCATAGACGTTCTATTAAAAGTTTTGATCAGTTTCAATTTGCTGAAGCTTCTTTCAGCGCTGGCAACAGTCACGGGGCAAGTTAGTAAGATTCAAAGTGCGATGTACACATTCGGATACAATTCAAATAAATGAGTCTTTAGAAGATAGTTCAGAAAGTCTTGAGCCGTATTGAGATTGCGTTTTTTTTGTAAAATTAAAACAAACCGCTGTAGCTCAGCGCTCATTTCATCAGAATCAATGTCACCGAACTTTTTTTGGAACTCTTTACAGCAAGTAAGAAGAGTATTTTCTTGTTGCACAAGCAAAAGTTTGTCTCGTGTGTACAAAAACGAAAAGGTGGAAGAAACCTCACGTAACAAATTAAAGCGCTCCTTTATTGGCATAATAGCCTGGTCTACTAATGGATAGAAAAAGTTGCTTTTAAATTTCAGTTCAGGAGTAGCTCGTTGTTCCTCTTCACCTTGGTAATCAAACAATCTTCTTTTCTTTCCACTTCTTGACGGAGGAAAAGAAGGATCAATATCCAATTCCTGTGCTATTTCAACAGCAGATGTTGCGGCACTGTCATAACCCGTTGTGCGATAGTTTTGCAAAAACTTTTCAGTTGCCTGGATTTCCGTTTCCATTGTATGAAGGGAGACTCCATACCATTGAAAAATCTTGCTTGCTTTATTGACTTGGAATAGGATATCATACCAAATAAACACCGACAAAAGAAAACTCCATTTTGATAAATGAGCTATCAACGATTTTGTTTCTGAGGCAGCTCTTCCATCTTTTCTTTCTATGGAAAGTCTTTCAGTGCCAGCAACACCTCTTTTAAATTGTATCGAAGAGGTTTGATGCATTTAATTCTGCTTTCCCAACGAGTATCAGATTGTGACTTTATGGACAGCTCCACATGTTTCTTCAAAATTTCCCAACGCTGAGCAGAGGAAGAAAACAGCACATACAACCTTGTAAGTACTCCAAAAAATGTTAATGCTTCCGTCGATGAATTAGCACTGTCAACAACAACTAAGTTAAGGGTATGGTTTGCACAGGGCACGTAAACAGCTTTGGGATTGATGTCTAGCATTCTTGCTTGGACCCCAGAATGTTTTCCTTTCATGTTAGCACCATTATCATATGACTGACCTCGACAATCAGACAATTCGAGTTGCAGTTCGGTCGCTTTTTCTAAGAAAGCGTCCAACAAGCCTTTCCCAGTACCGTCACTTATTCTCAAGTAGCCAAAAAATATTTCTTTAACAACAGCAGCTTCTTCATTACATAGTACATAACGGAGAATGACAGACATTTGTTCATGATGTGACATATCTGGAGTGCAGTCCAAAATTATAGAAAAATGCCAATTTCAATTGCTGTAAATTTTCTTTTTCAACTTCTGTCGCTAGCAATTCAATTAGTTCATTTTGTATGGTAGGACTCAAATAGTGATCTTTAGTGTTTTTATTCTTGATTCTGTCTTGAAGCTCTTTTAGGATCGGATCTCTTCTTGCCAAAAGCTCAAATATACCCAGAAAATTTCCATTGTGAGGAGATCCTAAGACTTCTTCAGATCCTCTAAAAGCAAGATTCCTTTCCGATAGAAACAAGGCAATGTCGATAAGTCTCTCTAAAACATTTCTCAAAAAAGGTCTTTCATTGAAAAAAATATTCATCTCGCGTTTGTCGATAGTGGATGAATTTCTTATCCCTTCAGCTAGCAACATCCATTGACTGCAGCATTCTTGGTGGGAAATGCCGTTTTCATGGTCTTTCAGTTTTTTCGAAAAACCCTCCCATGTATTTATACCACTACAAAAGGGGCTTAGTGTTTTTCCAAATAGCTTACAACAAAAGCAAAAAACTTGATCTGATTCCCCAGAATAAACTAGCCACGACCGTGAAACACTTTCACCATTAGGTAACACACGTTTATAATGGTTGGAGGAAAAACGTCGCCTTGGAGTTGTGTTATTATATGGAAAATTCATTATTAGTTCATGTGGTCCACGCTTTACTATATCACATCGTTGAGCATCAGAAATACTTTCAGGCCATTTACATGGGTCATCAGGGATAGGGGTAAATTGAGATTCAGTTATTTTTGATATTGAAGGTTGCGTATTGGCAGGTAAATCACAACTTACATTTTCTGGAAATTCACAATCACTTTGATGCTGATCGTCATAGTCTTCTTTTTCTTGTACACTATAGTTTTCTTCATCCCTCTCGGTACTAGTGCCAGGTCTACTCTGCTCAGTAATCTTGAAAAAATCTGTCATCTTGGGCAATTTTGCTACAGCATCTCGAGCAGTGGCTGCTTCTTTTCTCTTTTGAGCACCACTTTTTGAACGTTTCATTCTATACAATGTCAATAAAATACTTTATCTGCACTCTGCAGTGTATATATATTGTCCCGGTATTTCTAGCCAAACAGAATTCCAGACCATTCTATGATTGTTGCGTAACAACGGCATTGTTACGTCAATCGAATATTCAAGATTCTACCAGAAAATCAATCGAAATATTCTAGATTCTGCGAGATAAAATGACGTTGCATTCACTTATGATGTCACAAGCCAATTTCTTCCTACAGTTTAAATCGGTTGTAAACAAGTCTGCTGAACTGAAAATAGTCACGTAGCCAAAAAGCAATTTCAGACTAACTTGGGCCCCCAAAGTTGGCCTGGGCCCCCCCCAAATTGGGGGGTTTGGGGGGCGGCTGCTACGTCTCTGATTATGTTGCACACAATGACAAATCTGTTGTGGTTTAGGCTGAGCATTTTAATACTGTGTGTCTTTTACACCCGCCTAATGAGATCCAACAAAGCCGAAACTGGTCGCGGATAATGGTATTGAGATGTTGTAACAGATTGTCGTATGGTGCAGTATGACGTTGGTGATTGTTTTTAAACAGTTTTTCTGTTTATCATAGTGCAATCCTAAAGGCAGGTCCATCACAAATAGGAGATCGCGTGAAATTTGCTAGCTGGCTACTAGCACTATCAGTACTTCCTGAAACTAAATTATCGATAAATATAGATTAAGAATTAATTTGCTAGCGAAAATTAATTTAACCCGCTGCGACTTGCTAAAGTTTACTTGAGGCCGACGGCCAACAAAGGTTGCCAACGCTTGATTTGTAGGTAGGCAATTCATAGAAGGCCTAGATTATATTAAAACACAAAATAAATGTTGTTCAAGTTTCTCTTATCGAAAAAAAGGATTGGAAAATCAGGACAAAAATTGTGGTATGCATTGGACGAGACGAGCGAACAATTCAGACTGACCAATTATAATTGAGCGAGATTTGCGTGTTGGTCAATTGTAGTCCACTAGAGTATTTAGAAATAAATTTTAGGGCAACCGGAGAATTTTTTAACGTTGAAGACTTTTCCTGGAGATAAAATTTTAATAATTGAGAATTTTGTACAATTTGGTCTCGAAGCAGATGTAAAAAGTATTCTTTTTGCTCACTTTTGTCTTTAAACAAATATAAAGAGGCTTTTTGTTTCGAAATTTTATTGTCTCACCGTCTTGGGGAACATTGCCTTTATCCCACACAAATACGCCACTGCTGTAGTCTATACTAAAGGCTCCATTTTTTCAACAAAATTAATTTGTTGGTTAAAATCAAGCCGATGAACAATAAAGTATCATCTCTCTTTGGCGGTCGAAATACAAATGATCACAAATATTTTTCTGAGATAAAAATCTATGTGGTAACCAAAAGTCATCAACCTGGTTTTGCCAAAAATAGATCTACGATCTGAATTTTGGGTTTTTATATAGTAGACTAATTAAGCAGTGATGCAACTACTTTGTAGGTATTGTGTTGAAACGTAAGATCAATACTGAAAAGGATAGATTGGCAAATTTTTGTGTCCTAGGAGGGAGATCATTATTTTTCGTGCAAAAAAAGACATTGAAAAAAAAAAGTGGTGGCTCTACTCTGCTAACTCAAGGTTATTTTTGAATTCAACAGCTAGCACAATGGTTAATGCTCGTCACTGCAATTAGGATCACTCAAAAATCGATGGTGGTATCGTCAACTAAATGTAGAACTCAGCTAGTCTGTTTGCACTGAGCGAAGTAGTTTTTCAAGGATTTTCTTGCGTGATAGGCTTAAGTGTTACAACGTTACATTTTGTTTTTCAAACTGAACTTGAGGATTGCAGTCTAGTTTAGTGAATTGAATCTACAATGGAATCCTTTTTTTAAATGTTTGCTAAATAGTTTGCATTAATGATTACCTTCATAAAGTTTCATTGAGGGGACGAAAAACTTTGGTCAGTGTTTTGATAATTACTGCTATTTATCACTGTTCGGTTGGTCCAAGTTAGATGTTCTCGCTTTTTCGAAATTTAACTAATTCTTAGATGTGAGGCGTTAAAAAATAAAAGCTATCTTTCAGGAGTCGGATCAGAATTAGGACTTAGATTTTTTCTGCGTAACAAAAGCTGGATCAGAATTCAAGTGCTGTGTTTCGGATTAGGATTGGATTTGGACCTATGAAAATGACCCCACCCAAAGGATATCTACCCACATCTAGTGTGCGGCTTATTTTGTCTTCTTGGCCACATATTTTTTCCGGTTCCAGCACCACCAAAAAATGATCGAGGTGTATTTTTTTCACTTCCACTCCTCTTCAATTCACAAAATAGAACAATGACGGTTCAACTTCTTTTCTGTTTTAAAAAATTTCATTCCTGATCAGCACCTGCTCCTGGTTGGATCAGGCGTCGATCCTGCTGGACAATTCATGAGTCAGAAGCTATCACTCTATGCTTTTTGAGGTTTCGGTCGAGCACACCAAAATAAGCGGCTGGAAAAGCAAGCGATTTTGATAAATTTAAAGCAAGATCATAAACAGATTAAACTTGGTCACAAAGAAATCTTTGGTTGCGACCGTGACAAAAGCCATCTGGGCTTTGCCTACTTTTACGACAGCCTCAGGTTGAACTATTTTGTATTTATTAACATAATTACTAAAATAGTCTACTGGCTCATTGCGCTCTAACATTGCACAACCAACAAACCCTAAGAGTAAACGAGGATACAGGATAAACACCCAGTCTCCTCGGGAATTGTTTTGCATTTACTTTTCAATATCCTGCATTTATGAGAAAAAAATAAAAGGAACAGAGATAAGCTGGCACACATGCATTAGCATTGCCAAAGATATCGCTAATTCTATAAATTTCAGGAATATCTCTATAAGCTACGCCATCCTCGCAAGACAATAACAGCTGGCTAAAAACTGATTTAAGTGTTGATGCGGATTGACAAGGCAAATAAACGGAGGACAGCAAACAGTGAAGCAACTGCTCTAATCTAGCGTTTTTTCAGCGATACGTAATCGATCGAAAATAATATTTCCAGCAATGACAGCGACACAGTGTCGGTCGATCTCTGAGCAAAAACGGTCTTGAGCTAAGCAAAGTCCTAAACTTGTACCTAAAAAAAAGAGACCAAACAATAATTCTACAAGGAACGAAAATTCAAAGACCACTGTCAAATCTATTTTCCTTCGATTCTGATACTTACTATCCATCTGTGAGATTTTCGCGAGTTATGGTTTGAGAAAAGCTGATCCAACCGCAACACCGCCTATAGTGACATTGTTTATGACTGGGCTATATTGGTAGCCTACTGATTTCACATTTTTTAGCACATGTTAGGAGGTCCTGTCAAAGCTTCTGTTTACTTGGACTGATTAAGCTAATACATGTATTATCATTTCCATACCAAGACCACATCATAAGAAAAACAACTTAAATGTATTAGTTAGATTTTATCACACATACTGTATTTACATGACACAATTTGATAATCTGTATAAATGCAACTCAAAGAATATAGCATTAAAGAATAGTTAAATATAAAAAAATTCATATTGACAACTCACTAAAGGCAGATTAGTCGATAGAATGAAAAAAATATAAAACACAATATCGCAACTAGCACTAAAAAGAAATTTAATAAGTACGATCCACTATATACAATACTTACTTAAAAGCTTCGTTAAAAACCAAAAGCATTTTCGCGAAGCTGCATTAGAAACTAAGATTCGGTAGGTTGGATCATCGAAAAAAGTGAAATATAATAAAGCATTATACCTACAGTTATTTAGGAAAAGGCGGTGGAGGAGATAAAAACGCTCAATAAGACGATGTATTTAAATCCTAGCATTGCATCTTGCATGCTACCCAAAAACAACTTTGGCAAAATAAAAAACATTGCTGCACATGGTCACACAAAGCACAATGAACTTGTTATGCAGTTTTCTTGCACAACAGTGCATAGTATCATTCTGTTCTTCGGGGAATAAATCAGGAAAAATCTTTGTAAAAGCAAAAAGAACAAAAACACTTAAGGCTGGGAAGTTACTTGGTATTTAAACTCTAGAACGGGTGGAAGGTATGTTTCAAGTGCGGAGTTGTGCATCGAGTAAAGCTGAAGACTGTAACAGCTGAGGACCGATTAGACAGCTACATGGTAGTAAACTGCTGAAAACCAAACACTCAACACCCTTACCGTCGTACTTTTCAGGGTACACTGACATTAATCAAGTTTGTAAACAATAAAAGCAAGGCTGTTGTGTGGGCAATGAAAAAAACAACTTCACCAATTAATGCAAACTTCGGTCTCAGTACCAATACACAAGCAACGACACCGCGAACCGCAATTTCATCTTTATTTCTGTCACGGCTTAAGTCACTTTGGATATTTGATGCAAACCCTTACGTAAATAAACTCAACTTGACTCCACTTTCGAACTAGCAAATGTGAAATGTAAACACCAACGGCACCCAAACCAAAACAAATTGGCCACTTCTGCTGCTATAAAAATAGCACGTAAAGAAACTCTTTAAATGCGGTTACAGCATTTAAAACGGTAGAATCTCAACCGTTACAGAAGGACAAATAAACACCAGTAACATGAGCAACTAGGCAAGCATAATGAAAACGCATCGTGGGTTGATCTTTGGTCATAAACTGTAAAAAAACGCAATCACTCTGCAGAACTCTGAAAAATAAAATCCCTGACCTCAAAAAGGAATCAAATACCAATATATGGGGTTTACTAAGAGAGCAAAAGAAATCAAAAAAGAGGTACACCTACTAATAATAGGACAAAAATTAAAGACTAAAAAAATAGTATTTAACTCGATTTGAAATTAAGTTTCGCAAAGTCGAACTTGTAGATCATTGTTGAACATAAACTCAAATAAAATTGATTGATTTCGCAACGCTTTAAGCTATTGAACAAAGTTTGGCAACAAGCGAGGTTCAATGAATGAAAATTTGATGTTCATGACAGATGGTCTGGCGCGTGTAAAAAGGCATCAGAGATTTCAACGACATACGTCTTACACAAAAACTTTCGTGGAGGAAAGTCCGCATAAGAAAATGAGAAAGCCTATTTTCCCACTGGCGAGGTGCTCAAATTTAACGTCGAATCGATTGCTGTTTACAAGACGCTTTGTTCTACAGGTAGTTAATGAGAGCGTTAATAACACCTAATAGTAACAATGATTTAAAGGTATCCAAACTTCATTAAAAGCGATTAGATGTTGCCTAGAGTCACGGTTCCCAATCCCATGTGAATGTAAAAAAAAAAAAAGATCAGCAGTTTTTCAAACTCCGAGAACTTTCAAAAAAGACAAACTACCAAAATACTCACTTTCCAAAAGTTGATGAGCTGCTAAAAAAAGACTACTTTTGTGTGCTACCGAAAATAGCAAGTCACTCTGAAAAACTTCATCTGTTGATAAAGGTCTTCAACTCTGTTTTGAAACAAAAATGCCTTCAGCTCCCTTCCCATGCAAAATATGTTAGGCCTTTGATCAGGGTCGCGAATACTTGCGGACTTCGATTGCTGTTTAAATTTCGGTCGTCTTATATAAAGTTTTAAGAGAGGGCATAGAGAATCAAACATGCCGCCACAGGAAAAAATTTAAATTAAAAAGTATCAGATTGGACGGCTCGTTGTAATTTGCGTGTTTTGTTCTTTTACTTTTGCCGTTTTTCTTTATCCTTTCTTTTCCGTCTATTTTCCCAACTTACCGTTTACCATATTAAGTATATACCTGTTCCCATTGTTACGTCACTATTACTCTCATACCAACCTCCACAGTTCTTAGTTACCCAGATGAGTTTACTGTTTGCAGGAGAACCAGCAGATTATTCTTTAGTATAGTTTCTGCTGGCTACCATACTATTTCTGATTACCCCCCCCCCGAACAACCGTAAGTAATACTGCATTCTCTGTTTGTTTTGGGTTCATTTTTCGTTGTTTTTTTTGCAGAAATACCTGAGGAGCCTTAACGGCGAAACAGGCTGTAGCATTTTTGCTAATAAAGATATATATTAATTTGCTCTAACTGTTTATGTTATTGAGCACTCTTAAATATTTTACCGAGTCTATTTATTTTTATGCCTTGACATTAATTAATTAAATTAATATCTTAACAGGCTAACACCAGCTTCTATAATTCCTGTCATTTTATTAAAATTGAAGGAATTATAGCCGTGTCGACTTATAAATATGAATATAAAAATTCACAAATGACACTTGTAGTCGACTAAAATCTTTATTATTGCTAGCTTTCGTGAGCGAATGCTCACTTCTTCAGGCAAAATAAATTAAGACTGCAAGCTTAGGCTAACCTAGAAAAATTTTAGTATGCCCGGCGGACAAAAAGATCTTAATTTATTTTGCGTCTTAATTTATATTGCCTGAAGAAGTGAGCATTCGCTTACGAAAGCTAGCAATAATAAAGATTTTAGTCGACTACAAGTGTCATTTGTGAATTTGTATATATCATTTTATTAGTTACGTTTCATTGTTCAAACTACCTTTTTCTTACCCGTAATCGATATAAAATGTGATGCTAGTTATACTTTTTCTTGTTCTTTAGCGTTACTGATATTGCACGTTCATTCAGACTTATAGTCAGGGTTGCCATCAGTCCAAAACAAAAAATAAGCTCAAAGTGAAAAAGAGATATTTTCGCAATAAATTTGCGATTTTGTTACGCAATTTAGTCCAAACACTTTTTTGTTTGGAGACCAATTCTTTTATAGCAACTTTTTTGCCACATTTTACGTGTGAGGACATTTTTGGAAATGTGTCTTTTTGAGATACAAATAATACGTTTGCCATTCAAGCTCACCAAATTTCACGGGCTGGCCGTATTTTGAGTTATTTTCACACGCCACAAAATTTCATGTGGCGGGCTGCAGGTTGTGCACCCCTGTTTTAATCGATAAATTCCGAAACAATGAGATTTTTGAGACAAAATAAGCACGCTACTCAAACATAAGCACATTGCTTAGAAATAAGCACATTTTTATTTTCTAAGACAGAGACATCGAAAATAAGCACAAATCTTAGAAATAAACATGAAATGGTAACCCTGCTTATAGTGCAGCTTCACCGTTTAATCCACATTGGGAAATGGACAAAACTTTTTCCCCAAGTTACTCTTTAAGTCAAATAACCTATGTGGAAGCGGTAGAATTTTCGCGCTTCCGCTTCCACATGCCCGATTTAAAATCATTCGTTGGCCTAAAATTTAAAATCATTTGTTGGCCTAAGAACTGGTCATAAAAGAATAAACATGGTTACATATCATGCTGTAACAATACTGGGTGACTAAGCCGTATGGCCAGGCGTGGTTCCGTCTGACTTGCGGCGGAGTGACCTAGTAAACAAGCATATAAAAAGAAGCATTGCTATTTTCATTCATTCGATTAAATTCAAATTCAAAATTCATTGGCTTCAATTCAAATTCGATTCCATCAAATTCAAATCAAGATTCGTGCTTTCAACGTTGTGTTTGTGATTGCAATATATTCGTTCTTTGGAGTCAGACGTGCTGTGTGGGAGATAAGTTTGTCGAGGTCAGCAAAATTGTGGGGATCGCGTTTCTGTAGTTCTCACAGCACGTCTGACTCCAAAGAACGAATATATTGCAATCACAAACACAACGTTGAAAGCACGAATCTTGAATTGAATTGAATTGAATTTGATTTGAAGCGAATCGAATTGAATGAATTTAATTTTGAATTGAATCGAATCGAATTTGAATTTGAATTTAATCGAATGAATGAAAATAACAATGCCTCTTTTTATATGCTTATTTACTAGGTCACTCCGCCGCAAGTCAGACGGAACCACGCCTGGCCATACGGCTTAGTCACCCAGTATTGTTACAGCATGATATGTAGCTATGTTTATTCTTTTATGACCAGTTCTTAGGCCAACGAATGAGTTTAAACATTGAGCGTACGAACACAACGAGAAAGTTTATGAGTCACCAACAAGATTTAAGCAAAACATCAATGATCCATAGTCCGTATCTCGCAGGGTCGTCAACTAAGAATTTATCAATTTGCAAAGTATTGATAGGGTGGGTTGCTAGCTAGCAAATACTAGCTTTACCAAGTATTGACAGTGACAGTTTGCTAGCTAGCAACTCACGCTATCAATACTTTGTGAATTGACAAATTCTTAGTAATAATGCCACACACTTATTAGGGCTTACCGATGTGACTTTTTGTCCATATCATGTGTGGGTGTCCGTAAATGAGATCTCTTGATATAGGCATTGCTGTATTATACTGCTGTGTATTACATCATTATGTTCAGTCCCGTAGCACTCCAACTTCGGGCCCCCCCACAAAGTAAGCGCAAGAGCCCCTGCGCACAGGTCATATAACTTTAGAGGTGTAAAATTGAAAAGCTGCATTAAGAAAATACACCACAATTTGTACATAAGTAAACAGGCTAATGTCAGAATAAAGCATGCCGATACCGAAGGTGCAAGTCATAAAAAATTCGGCACCGATGCCAGAGTTCAGTAGGACATTTATGCAGACACTGCGAAACGAAAGCAATGACACTGAAAAACATGAAAAAGTTATAAAAACACAGTATCATTTAAATAGTCTGGAGCGAACCTTTTTGTTCGCAAATGCTGTTATGACATTGTCATAATCAAGAGATCGGGCGCAGTCATTTTCGATTGACAACATGGCTAATGAAGATAGTCTACTGTCTGTCATAGACGTTCTATTAAAAGTTTTGATCAGTTTCAATTTGCTGAAGCTTCTTTCAGCGCTGGCAACAGTCACGGGGCAAGTTAGTAAGATTCGAAGTGCGATGTACACATTCGGATACAATTCAAATAAATGAGTCTTTAGAAGATAGTTCAGAAAGTCTTGAGCCGTTTTGAGATTGCGTTTTATTTTGTAAAATTAAAACAAACCGCTGTAGCTCAGCGCTCATTTCATCAGAATCAATGTCACCGAACTTTTTTTGGAACTCTTTACAGCAAGTAAGAAGAGCATTTTCTTGTTGCACAAGCAAAAGTTTGTCTCGTGTGTACAAAAACGAAAAGGCGGAAGAAACCTCACGTAACAAATTAAAGCGCTCCTTTATTGACATAATAGCCTGGTCTACTAATGGATAGGAAAAGTTGCTTTTAAATTTCAGTTTAGGAGTAGCTCGTTGTTCCTCTTCACCTTGGTAATCAAACAATCTTCTTTTCTTTCCACTTCTTGACGGAGGAAAAGAAGGATCAATATCCAATTCCTGTGCTATTTCAACAGCAAATGTTGCGGCACTGTCATAACCCGTTGTGCGATAGTTTTGCAAAAACTTTTCAGTTGCCTGGATTTCCGTTTCCATTGTATGAAGGGAGACTCCATACGATTGAAGAATCTTGCTTGCTTTATTGACTTGGAATAGGATATCATACCAAATAAACACCGACAAAAGAAAACTCCATTTTGATAAATGAGCTATCAACGATTTTGTTTCTGAGGCAGCTCTTCCATCTTTTCTTTCTATGGAAATGGCTTCCAAGTCTTTCAGTGCCAGCAACACCTCTTTTAAATTGTATCGAAGAGGTTTGATGCATTTAATTCTGCTTTCCCAACGAGTATCAGATTGTGACTTTATGGACAGCTCCACATGTTTCTTCAAAATTTCCCAACGCTGAGCAGAGGAAGAAAACAGCACATACAACCTTGTAAGTACTCCAAAAAATGTCAATGATTCTGTCGATGAATTAGCACTGTCAACAACAACTAAGTTAAGAGTATGGTTTGCACAGGGCACGTAAACAGCTTTGGGATTGATGTCTAGCATTCTTGCTTGGACCCCAGAATGTTTTCCTTTCATGTTAGCACCATTATCATATGACTGACCTCGACAATCAGACAATTCGAGTTGCAGTTCGGTCGCTTTTTCTAAGAAAGCGTCCAACAAGCCTTTCCCAGTACTGTCACTTATTCTCAAGTAGCCAAAAAATGTTTCTTTAACAACAGCAGCTTCTTCATTACATAGTACATAACGGAGAATGACAGACATTTGTTCATGATGTGACATATCTGGAGTGCAGTCCAAAATTATAGAAAAATGCCAATTTCAATTGCTGTAAATTTTCTTTTTCAACTTCTGTCGCTAGCAATTCAATTAGTTCATTTTGTATGGTAGGACTCAAATAGTGATCTTTAGTGTTTTTATTCTTGATTCTGTCTTGAAGCTCTTTTAGGATCGGATCTCTTCTTGCCAAAAGCTCAAATATACCCAGAAAATTTCCATTGTGAGGAGATCCTAAGACTTCTTCAGATCCTCTAAAAGCAAGATTCCTTTCCGATAGAAACAAGGCAATGTCGATAAGTCTCTCTAAAACATTTCTCCAAAAACGTCTTTCATTGAAAAAAATATTCATCTCGCGTTTGTCGATAGTGGATGAATTTCTTATCCCTTCAGCTAGCAACATCCATTGACTGCAGCATTCTTGGTGGGAAATGCCGTTTTCATGGTCTTTCAGTTTTTTCGAAAAACCCTCCCATGTATTTATACCACTACAAAAGGGGCTTAGTGTTTTTCCAAATAGCTTACAACAAAAGCAAAAAACTTGATCTGATTCCCCAGAATAAACTAGCCACGACCGTGAAACACTTTCACCATTAGGTAACACACGTTTATAATGGTTGGAGGAAAAACGTCGCCTTGGAGTTGTGTTATTATATGGAAAATTCATTATTAGTTCATGTGGTCCACGCTTTACTATATCACATCGTTGAGCATCAGAAATACTTTCAGGCCATTTACATGGGTCATCAGGGATAGGGGTAAATTGAGATTCAGTTATTTTTGATATTGAAGGTTGCGTATTGGCAGGTAAATCACAACTTACATTTTCTGGAAATTCACAATCACTTTGATGCTGATCGTCATAGTCTTCTTTTTCTTGTACACTATAGTTTTCTTCATCCCTCTCGGTACTAGTGCCAGGTCTACTCTGCTCAGTAATCTTGAAAAAATCTGTCATCTTGGGCAATTTTGCTACAGCATCTCGAGCAGTGGCTGCTTCTTTTCTCTTTTGAGCACCACTTTTTGAACGTTTCATTCTATACAATGTCAATAAAATACTTTATCTGCACTCTGCAGTGTATATATATTGTCCCGGTATTTATAGCCAAACAGAATTCCAGACCATTCTATGATTGTTGCGTAACAACGGCATTGTTACGTCAATCGAATATTCAAGATTCTATCAGAAAATCAATCGAAATATTCTAGATTCTGCGAGATGAAATGACGTTGCATTCACTTATGATGTCACAAGCCAATTTCTTCCTACAGTTTAAATCGGTTGTAAACAAGTCTGCTGAACTGAAAATAGTCACGTAGCCAAAAAGCAATTTCAGACTAACTTGGGCCCTCAAAGTTGGCCTGGGCCCCCCCCCCCAATTGGGGGGTTTGGGGGGCGGCTGCTACGTCTCTGATTATGTTGCACACAATGACAAATCTGTTGTGGTTTAGGCTGAGCATTTTAATACTGTGTGTCTTTTACACCCGCCTAATGAGACCCAACAAAGCCGAAACTGGTCGCGGATAATGGTATTGAGATGTTGTAACAGATTGTCGTATGGTGCAGTATGACGTTGGTGATTGTTTTTGAACAGTTTTTCTGTTTATCATAGTGCAATCCTAAAGGCAGGTCCATCACAAATAGGAGATCGCGTGAAATTTGCTAGCTGGCTACTAGCACTATCAGTACTTCCTGAAACTAAATTATCGATAAATATAGATTAAGAATTAATTTGCTAGCGAAAATTATTTTAACCCGCTGCGACTTGCTAAAGTTTACTTGAGGCCGACGGCCAACAAAGGTTGCCAACGCTTGATTTGTAGGTAGGCAATTCATAGAAGGCCTAGATTATATAAAACACAAAATAAATGTTGTTCAAGTTTCTCTTATCGAAAAAAAGGATTGGAAAATCAGGACAAAAATTGTGGTATGCATTGGACGAGACGAGCGAACAATTCAGACTGACCAATTATAATTGAGCGAGATTTGCGTGTTGGTCAATTGTAGTCCACTAGAGTATTTAGAAATAAATTTTAGGGCAACCGGAGAATTTTTTAACGTTGAAGACTTTTCCTGGAGATAAAATTTTAATAATTGAGAATTTTGTACAATTTGGTCTCGAAGCAGATGTAAAAAGTATTCTTTTTGCTCACTTTTGTCTTTAAACAAATATAAAGAGGCTTTTTGTTTCGAAATTTTATTGTCTCACCGTCTTGGGGAACATTGCCTTTATCCCACACAAATACGCCACTGCTGTAGTCTATACTAAAGGCTCCATTTTTTCAACAAAATTAATTTGTTGGTTAAAATCAAGCCGATGAACAATAAAGTATCATCTCTCTTTGGCGGTCGAAATACAAATGATCACAAATATTTTTCTGAGATAAAAATCTATGTGGTAACCAAAAGTCATCAACCTGGTTTTGCCAAAAATAGATCTACGATTTGAATTTTGGGTTTTTATATAGTAGACTAATTAAGCAGTGATGCAACTACTTTGTAGGTATTGTGTTGAAACGTAAGATCAATACTGAAAAGGATAGATTGGCAAATTTTTGTGTCCTAGGAGGGAGATCATTATTTTTCGTGCAAAAAAAGACATTGAAAAAAAAAAGTGGTGGCTCTACTCTGCTAACTCAAGGTTATTTTTGAATTCAACAGCTAGCACAATGGTTAATGCTCGTCACTGCAATTAGGATCACTCAAAAATCGATGGTGGTATCGTCAACTAAATGTAGAACTCAGCTAGTCTGTTTGCACTGAGCGAAGTAGTTTTTCAAGGATTTTCTTGCGTGATAGGCTTAAGTGTTACAACGTTACATTTTGTTTTTCAAACTGAACTTGAGGATTGCAGTCTAGTTTAGTGAATTGAATCTACAATGGAATCCTTTTGTTAAATGTTTGCTAAATAGTTTGCATTAATGATTACCTTCATAAAGTTTCATTGAGGGGACGAAAAACTTTGGTCAATGTTTTGATAATTACTGCTATTTATCACTGTTTGGTTGGTCCAAGTTAGATGTTCTCGCTTTTTCGAAATTTAACTAATTCTTTGATGTGAAATATGTGAGGCGTTAAAAAATAAAAGCTATCTTTCAGGAGTCGGATCAGAATTAGGACTTAGATTTTTTCTGCGTAACAAAAGCTAGATCAGAATTCAAGTGCTGTGTTTCGGATTAGGATTGGGTTTGGACCTTTGAAAATGACCCCACCCAAAGGATATCTACCCACATCTAGTGTGCGGCTTATTTTGTCTTCTTGGCCACATATTTTTTCCGGTTCCAGCACCACCAAAAAATGATCGAGGTGTATTTTTTTCACTTCCACTCCTCTTCAATTCACAAAATAGAACAATGACGGTTCAACTTCTTTTCTGTTTTAAAAAATTTCATTCCTGATCAGCACCTGCTCCTGGTTGGGTCAGGCGTCGATCCTGCTGGACAATTCATGAGTCAGAAGCTATCACTCTATGCTTTTTGAGGTTTCGGTCGAGCACACCAAAATAAGCGGCTAGAAAAGCAAGCGATTTTGATAAATTTAAAGGAAGACCATAAACAGATTAAACTTGGTTACAAAGAAATCTTTGGTTGCGACCGTGACAAAAGCCATCTGGGCTTTGCCTACTTTTACGACAGCCTCAGGTTGAACTATTTTGTATTTATTAACATAATTACTAAAATAGTCTACTGGCTCATTGCGCTCTAACATTGCACAACCAACAAACCCTAAGAGTAAACGAGGATACAGGATAAACACCCAGTCTCCTCGGGAATTGTTTTGCATTTACTTTTCAATATCCTGCATTTATGAAAAAAATAAAAGGAACAGAGATAAGCAGGCACACATGCATTAGCATTGCCAAAGATATCGCTATTCTATAAATTTCAGGAATATCTCTATAAGCTACGCCATCCTCGCAAGACAATAACAGCTGGCTAAAAACTGATTTAAGTGTTGATGCGGATTGACAACGCAAATAATCGGAGGACAGCAAACAATGAAGCAACCGCTCTAATCTAGCGTTTTTTCAGCGATACGTAATCGATCGAAAATAATATTTCCAGCAATGACAGCGACACAGTGTCGGTCGATCTCTGAGCAAAAACGGTCTTGAGCTAAGCAAAGTCCTAAACTTGTTGTACCTAAAAAAAGAGACCAAACAATTATTCTACAAGGAACGAAAATTCAAAGACCACTGTCAAATCTATTTTCTTTCGATGCTGATACTTACTATCCATCTGTGAGATTTTTGCGAGTTATGGTTTGAGAAAAGCTGATCCAACCGCAACACCGCCTATAGCGGAGAGCAGTGATATCGCTTATGACTGGGCTATATTGGTGGCCAACTGTCTTTACATTTTTTAGTACATGTTAGGAGGTCCTGTCAAAGCTTCTGTTTACTTGGACTGATTAAGCTAATATTATTATTTGCTTTCCACGTTTCCATATCAAGACCACATCATAAGAAAAACAACTTAAATGTATTAGTTAGATTTTATCACACATATTTACATGACACAATTTGATAATCTGTATAAATGCAACTCAAAGAATATAGCATTAAAGAATAGTTAAATATAAAAAAAATTCATATTGACAACTCACTAAAGGCAGATTAGTCGATAGAATGAAAAAAATATAAAACACAATATCGCAACTAGCACTAAAAAGAAATTTAATAAGTACGATCCACTATATACAATACTTACTTAAAAGCTTCGTTAAAAACCAAAAGCATTTTCGCGAAGCTGCATTAGAAACTGAGATTCGGTAGGTTGGATCATCGAAAAAAGTGAAATACAATAAAGCATTATACCTACAGTTATTTAGGAAAAGGCGGTGGAGGAGATAAAAACGCTCAATAAGACGATGTATTTAAATCCTAGCATTGCATCTTGCATGCTACCCAAAAACAACTTTGGCAAAATAAAAAACATTGCTGCACATGGTCACACAAAGCACAATGAACTTGTTATGCAGTTTTCTCGCACAACAGTGCATAGCATCATTCTGTTCTTCGGGGAATAAATCAGGAAAAATCTTTGTAAAATCAAAAAGAACAAAAACACTTAAGGCTGGGAAGTTACTTGGTATTTAAACTCTACAATGGGTGGAAGGTACGTTTCAAGTGCGGAGTTGTGCATCGAGTAAAGCTGAAGACTGTAACAGCTGAGGACCGATTAGGCAGCTACATGGTAGTAAACTGCTGAAAACCACACACTCAACACCCTTACCGTCGTACTTTTCAGGGTACACTGACATTAATCAAGTTTGTAAACAATAAAAGCAAGGCTGTTGTGTGGGCAATAGAAAAAACAACTTCACCAATTAATGCAAACTTCGGTCTCAGTACCAATACACAAGCAACGACACCGCGAACCGCAATTTCAGTCACTTTGGATATTTGATGCAAACCCTTACGTAAATAAACTCAACTTGACTCCACTTTCGAACTAGCAAATGTGAAATGTAAACACCAACGGCACCCAAACCAAAACAAATTGGTCACTTCTGCTGCTATAAAAATAGCACGTAAAGAAACTCTTTAAATGCGGTTACAGCATTTAAAACGGTAGAATCTCAACCGTTACAGAAGGACAAATAAACACCAGTAACATGAGCAACTAGGCAAGCATAATGAAAACGCATCGTGGGTTGATCTTTGGTCATAAACTGTAAAAAAACGCAATTACTCTGCAGAACTCTGAAAAATAAAATCCCTGACCTCAAAAAGGAATCAAATACCAATATATGGGGTTTACTAAGAGAGCAAAAGAAATCAAAAAAGAGGTACACCTACTAATAATAGGACAAAAATTAAAGACTAAAAAAATAGCATTTAACTCGATTTGAAATTAAGTTTCGCAAAGTCGAACTTGTAGATCATTGTTGAACATAAACTCAAATAAAATTGATTGATTTCGCAACGCTTTAAGCTATTGAACAAAGTTTGGCAACAAGCGAGGTTCAATGAATGAAAATTTAATGTTCATGACAGATGGTCTGGCGCGTGCAAAAAGGCATCAGAGATTTCAACGACATACGTCTTACACAAAAACTTTCGTGGAGGAAAGTCCGCATAAGAAAATGAGAAAGCCTATTTTCCCACTGACGAGGTGCTCAAATTTAACGTCAAATCGATTGCTGTTTACAATACGCTTTGTTCTACAGGTAGTTAATGAGAGCGTTAATAACACCTAATAGTAACAATGATTTAAAGGTATCCAAACTTCATTAAAAGCGATTAGATATTGCCTAGAGTCATGGTTCCCAATCCCATGTGAATGTACAAAAAAAAATCAGCAGTTTTTCAAACTCCGAGAACTTTCAAAAAAACAAACTACCAAAATACTCACTTTCCAAAAGTTGATGATCTGCTAAAAAAGACTACTTTTGTGTACTACCGAAAATAGCAAGTCACTCTGAAAAACTTCATCTGTTGATAAAGGTCTTCAACTCTGTTTTGAAACAAAAATGCCTTCAGCTCCCTTCCCATGCAAAATATGTTAGGCCTTTGATCAGGGTCGCGAATACTTGCGGACTTCGATTGCTGTTTAAATTTCGGTCGTCTTATATAAAGTTTTAAGAGAGGGCATAGAGAATCAAACAGGCGGATCTGAGATTGCTCCTGTGTAAAAATGATTGGCACGTTGTTGGTGACGTTCAAGACCCAATTCGTTCACACCAACGTTCAGCATGTGGTCCCCATCTATGCGCCCAATAACTCATCCTAAAGCATTTGATCAGCAGGACATGAGCCCTCATTGCTAATTGGGTGCTCTAACAGAACTGTTTTAGACCATCATTTACTTTTTATTGTTAGTGACTATCAAACCGTTTTCAAAAATTACTGAAGTCCGTAAAACGTTCAGATCACTGTAAAGGCAGATTTAGAAACGTGGGCACGTTTGTGTGGCACGAAAATTCAGCAACTTTGCGCCGTGCTTTGCCTTTCTATTAATACCACGTTCAATTAGCTAGTGGTGAAATGCCGGCTTTTCCAACTCTTATTTCTTCCTTACAACAAGTCATATTCATGAAAATTTGAACCACCGTGATGTGCCTGCTAATACCCGGTGTTCAACACGCGCAACTAGCAAAGCACATGGCGTAGTATACCTATTTGGAGTAAAAGCAACTGAGCTTTGACATACTGTAAGCAAAAAATACAAAACATTCACACTGGAAGACGCAACAAACAAGATTTTTGATATAAAAGAAAATGCAATTTGTGCACAAAATCTTTGTCCAACAAAATACGGTTCTTTTTGCTACTGTTTCAGTTACCGAGTGCACAATGTAATGGCATTTCGACTATCACAGAAAAGTTACTAAACATTGAATACCTTAAATCTCCATAAGTCAAACAGATCAAATTTAGAATCGACCAATCTCTTGCAGAAAATGCAATAAAACTGCTGCCGTAACAACGAGATTGTAACTATAACGATAATTCTCAGAACATGGTAACATTAATTCTAATTCTCACATCACTCAGACACATTTTAAAAAGTGGTTAAAACGTTTCATGCACACTATAGCTTTGACGTAACTTACTGATGACACATTGAACAATCGCTATTAAAATTGCATTGACGTAAACTGTGAAAACCACTGACAAGCAAACATAGGCTGTAGAGCCGAAGCAATGTAACGATGCTACTGAAATAAGCTTTTCCGTTCAGCATTTTGAGCGCTGAGGTTTGAAAGCATTTCAGCTACAGACATCAACTTTATGAATGTCTATCGCAACATCAGTTGGCTTAAATTGTCGTGTAGTATAGTGTCTTTGACGGCATCAAATACAAACTGAATATTGTTGGTATCAATCGCCATTGTAAAGTGATGGAAAAACGGCTTGGTTCGGTCTCGCTTCAATGATTCAAATCTAAATACGGAAGTATTTGTTGGTGGTGCAAAATTTTAATACAATTTTGAAACAAGCTGTATTTAAATAGGTAATTGCGAATTCGAAGAAGAAACGGAAATAAAAGCATTACAAATTCCACCTAATCGACGCCATAGCGACTGATTGACCCGACTGGCTATTGCTGAAACTTGCATGCTTTACAGAGAGAAGGTAGCGCAACCCACTAGTAAATCAAGCATCATTAGATTATACACTAGCAAGAAAAGAACAAATAGAATGAGAAATATGTTCAGCGCATACTTGCATCGAAATCAGGTAAAATAAAATTTTAGTTTTTTGACACTTTTCGCCTGCAACTTTTTTATTGCGAAGACAGTTTTCCAATCACGACGAGGTCAATTTGTTTACGTATTTCGTTCTCCACTTCACTCCTATTGTTAAGCACCACGCACATCGGTGAATGTCATTTTCAACGCCTCTTATCGAGCATGACTCAAAGTTTTCTGAGTACGAAGCTAACGCCATAACTTCTACAGCAACGTCTCCTTTGATTGAACGAACAATAGAAAGTTGCAAGCCAAGCTACCGCCGCTCGGGGCTTAGAACGAAAAATAAAACACAAGCCTCAAATGCGCTTTAATCTTATTTTCATTCCCTGTCCAGACCGAAGGAAATGTAAATAAAAGAGTTAGCTTTCGATTAATTGTTCAAACTATTGGTAACAGTATGGGAAACCACTGGTGGTTAAAACACGTTAGGACATCCGTGTAACACTACAATTAGGATGACCGTGGTTTTTCGCATAATACGTAGTTTGAGGTAGCTGATGCAATGAATGTTAATCAATATCCTCCTTGTTGTAAAACCGGCTTTGGTTAGCTATATAAGCAAACGAGGTTTTAAGTTGTGTAAGCTTTGCCTGAAGAACACAAATGTCATTTAAAATATGTGAAAAAAAAATAGAATGATAGTTTGAAACATTTGACGCACCACTAACGGTAGCGAGGTTTTTCAAATCTAAATCTCAAGACTTAAGTGCCACTCAAGCTTGCTAAGCCAGCTTACTGCGAGCCTTACCACGGATTAAGAGTTAAGCGAAGCTAGAAAAAAAGTAAAATGCAAGGCGTGCTTTTTCTAAAGTTTCTCAGTTCGTGAATAATAACAAGCGGGTGCTGAAACTGTACTAAAATTGAAAGAGACTATTGAGTATCAGTAAATGCTTTCTGCCCGATGGTATTTTCCCTGCACCTTAAAATAAACTTAACTTTTTGCTGTTAGATGCTGCCGTAATTAACGCAAAAACACACTTGACCTTCTAACAGCAGTCCCTGGTATATTAGCTGAACCCTAGAACAAGTCCTTGACATAGCGGGCGAAAATTTCACCGCACAAGAAACACTACAATCATAGACATAATTTCTCACGCCACAGCATAATTCCACTCAAAAGCAGACAATTTCATGCCATTTTTAATGCGATTGTGCATAATAAGGGATTTAGACCGTTAGGGTCAAAGTTTTTGTTTAGTGCTTCCTTTCATGATTGCATTTACTAGTAACTTTACACCTTTTCTGAATTGAGCACATACGTCTCATTCGTGTTTTTTGTCTCGCCGTTAAATCGCTAATTACAGAAAGACTACCATTAATGGCACTGTACGCAACGAGACCCTACAATCCACAACACAAAAATTTTGTTAGTGGTACAAAATTTTAATATAGCTTTGAAAAAAGTTGTTTGAGCCTTAAGCTTTTCGTGACTATCTTTTTCTATTATTTGTTAAGACAAATAACAAACAATAAGGGGAAAAACGCACGATTAAATAATCATAACAGCACAAAAAACATATAACAAGCGTGTTGCGAACATCTGTTCATTGATTAAAATAATGGAATATTTATTTCAAAATTTCAAATTTCATTAACGGTTGTCGCTGGTTATTTTATAAGCCATAAGCTTTTCTTGACGCTCTCATCAGTGGCAATATCGCGTCAAAAGCGAAGATCTAGAGTGGGTAAGTGTTTTATCTGGTCAATTTGAACGTTGGGCTATCAAGACGAGCCAATGATAGCGCTAGTATTGTAAAGCGCGCCAAAGAAAGATTTCGCAATAGCGAAAGTCGGAGAAAGCGCAGCAGGAGGCCAAATGCCGCGATTATCGAAAGTTTGAGAGCGTTAACAAACTCTTTCTGTCTGCATAAAACCGGGCGCTGGGTCTTGATATAAGCAGCTTCTAAGAAATTATGGTGAAAAGAGCTGCGTGCTGTGGCGAGGATTGAAAACCGCTAGTTGTCATAGTTTAATGCACATTGATCATTTTCCAAAAGATGTTGACCAATGGCAAAGTCACAATCCGGTTTGGTGTCGTTTCGTTTGCATGATCTGTGTGGTTGAGATCGGCGTGGACCGGTCAATTGTTGTCTTAACCATTGCGGAACATGTTGTTTGATGCGATTCTGTAGCCGTTGAGATGTTCGCCCTACGTACCGACCATCACAGTGGCACTTATATTCATATATCACTGAACTTTTCTGAGTGGTAGATAGAAGATCCTTGTGGGCCACAAGCAACATGCGCTTTGACGTAAAAACCAAGCGGGTGCTGACGGTACCATAGCAGATTTCCACGGCGGTTTTGACTTCTTTTTCCAAGTTTGTCGAGGGCCTGCCAATCCGAGGGACCTCTTCCTGCGTCAGTCGACAGCAATACCTTGCCAAAAGTAATGCCGTCGCATGAAGGCCGTACTTTGCAACGAACGTGGTTTACCGAGTTTGCATGGCTTCGCTGCAACCAGGATGGAACCTGGCATTGTTCATGCTGTTTGTGGGCCTTTGAAAACAATCGGCTGTCAGCGAAAAATACTGAAGAAATACGCAAAAGCAGATGGCAAAGAAGACTAATGGTTGGCAAGATTATCGTAAAGGAAAAAGTGCATTACGTTCTCCATGGCACCAAGCAGCGACCGATGCATTACAAGTATGTATGTATGACGAATTTTAGAACATTAATTGCAACTCTGAAATGTCATAAATGTTATAGGCTTTTTGCAATGCAACTAAAAGTACATTAACCATCTTTTTATTGAAAAAATTTGCAGCTCATTTTAAACGATTTTTAAAATATGTTCTAAAATTTTGGTCAGAGCACATGCAGATATAAAAGTGAGCAATACAAAGTAACTTGATTTTTTGTTTGCTTGCAAATATATTTAGTGTCTTAATTAGTTTAAATTTTTGTTTTCACATTTCTTTTTAGTTGCCGCTAAAAAAGTAATAAAGCGTAATTTGCATTTAAAATGTCAAACTGCAATAATTATTTCGCATTTTTAGGTTGCTCTTGATTCTGAAATTGAGGTTTGCCTTGGAAACAAGACTAAAGAAGAACAACGGAAAAATCGTCCAACATTAACTGCAATTTTTTATTGTGTTCACCACTGTGGAAAGCAGAAGACAGCCTTGAGAGGCCATGGAAAGGAGAAAAAATCAGGAAAATTTGGAATTTATTATGGTTGTTGGGATGTTACAACGCTGGCATAAACACGTATTTAAATTCTGAATCAAGCACAAGATATTTGTCTCCCGACGTTCAAAACGAAATGATAAAATATTATCTCAGATGATATTACGGAAACTAATTGCTGCCATCAAAACAGTGTCCAGAATTTTACCAGATTTATACGCAGTGCCGGCAAATAACGTCATTAGCAGTTACGTCTTCTCTTTAATTGCTAATGAAACTTCGGATATTTGTAATCAAGAATAAGCGAGCATTGGTATTCGATGTTGTACAAATACACTACAAAGTGACGACATTTTTCTTGGTTTCTATGAAACTTGCTAAACAGATTCAAGTACTTTATTTTGCTTGATTATAAATGAGTTGATGAGGCTTGGATCGGATATTTCTGGTCTTCGCGGTCAAGGTTATGATGGTGGTAGTTATATGGCTGGGAAAATCCGAAAGCGTTATATTTTCATTGCATTGGTCATCAGCTTGACTTGGTTTGCCAGAACGCTTGCACTGAATATTCTCAAGATCACACACGATAACCCGTGTGAATAAAATCGTGACCTTTGTGAAAGAGTCGCCAAAACGTTGTGGGTGGTTTGCTGCCATTCAAGTTTCGTCTGCGGAATCAACTATGGTGAAGTTACGACCGTTGTGCAGCACGCGTTGGATTCTACGAAAAGATTGCATTGATGCTTTTCTAGCAAATTACAATAATTTAATGAATGTTATGGAGGAGATAAAAATGATACCAGTGTTTCTGCAGCTGTAAGATCATCAGCCTTTTCGCATTTACTGAACTTAGAAAAATTTGACTTTTATTTTATTCTTCGTCTGCTGCAACGACTTTTCGGGATTATCCAGGCAATTCATGTAAAATGTCAGTCACGCCAAGCTATCACAGATTTAAATGATTGGATTCAAGAACTTGCCAGCACTCTGACAACTGATGTAGACGCGTTTGGAAAAGAGCTTTTTGCGGAATGCAAAGAACAAGCGCTGCACATGAAAATAAACTTGCCTATCATTCCTCGAGTGCGTCGTGCTTTCACTGACGAAGAAAAGAAAGAATACTACGTCGATTTATTCAGGCACGTTTTTGAAAAAGCTGCAAGTGCGCTGCTACGTCGCTATCAATCACAGCCACAAGAAACAGCAAACTTTTTACGTTGTCTTTTGGAAGATGAATGTATGCCAAGTCACAGCATCAAAACAGTGAGCAAGTTCTATGGAGATTGGAGTCACGCTGATATTGCGAGAGAACGTCAGCTGTTATTTGCACGACTGAGAAGGCAAAACCGTTCAATTTCAGTTGCAGAAATCAGCAAAGAATTGAGCCAAAATTTTGCTCTAGTTGACATGGCACCTAACTTTGTTTCTGCATTAAAAACATATATTGTTCTTCCTAGCTCTGCTTGTGAAGCAGAGCGGTCGTTTTCTACACTTTGCAGGTTGAAAACGTACATGCGATCTACGCAAACCCAGGAACGTTTGAATAATTTGGCCATTCTAAACACACACCGCGAGCACGCTGAAGCCCTTGATTTTGCCGAAGCAGAAAATGAATTCGTTTCACGATCTCAAACCCGTCGCAACAAATTCGGATTAAGTTCGTAATCGAGCATTCTAAGTTATGCTTGAATTATGAGTAATTTTTATTGCAGTAAACGTAAACTGTCATTTGTGCATTTTGTTTTTCTGTATATCACAATCACATTCTGCGTCTTTACTCTTCATGCCTCTATATTGTTTGTTTGTTTCATTAAGATAATGTTATTTTTAATATCGAATTCTTGTCATAATCGTAAAAATAACAATCATTTAGGCATAAAGTATTTTTGTTGGTTTGAAAGCAGTGAGATAGAAAACAAAGTTCACATAAAAATTCTCACCTCCATGCTATTTGTTTCTTTCAAGAAAAAATCGACGCTTTATGTTTGGCAGTGCTGTCTAAAGATCTCATATATGTTATCTTTTCTAATGACTCTCAACCCTAAACTCCATCAGTCTTAACTCAGTTGTTCAGTCAAATTTCTGGACAAAATTTTAGCCTTCATTTCCCCTCAATATTTCTAACGCATCTTCTGTTGGGCTTCCAGTAATTTTGACACATATCCCCAACACAGAAGAAGTAGCCCTTATTGGCATTTTAATGAAGGTAAAGCGCTCATAATGCCATCAAAAGTAATGTGTCTATGCACAACAACTATGCCATCAAAAGTAATATGTCTATGCACTGCAATTGGTCCACTAGCAGCTTGGGATTTCAGACAATGACAAAATCAACTGGTACCCCAACTACAAATGCTAACAAGGTAAGGTGCACTTAATTATGACCACTAGGTTGTTTTTCATACCTATTGTTTTTTCTAAGCTTTTAGTGCTAGAAGTAAATTAAATTATTCTCCAGTCTTCAATTTTTGATCAGTTGCTTAGATGTACAAAATTTAAAAACAGCTTTAAATAAAGCTCAATGGGATGGATTCATTCCACTCTTTAAAGCAATTAGTAGCCAAAAAACTTTAATGTTTTTTGCCTGGCTGTCATCACAAGTTATTACCAGAATAAAGCTGAAAGAAAAAAAAACAAAAAACGTCACCATTTGTAGTAGGCAGACCTATCAAACATGTTGTGTTTTCTCATTGTCTGAAATCCCAAGCTGATAGTGGACTAATTGCAGTGCAAAGACAAATTTTGTTTACAGCATAATACAGGGTGGCCCAAAAGTAGGTATACAGTTATTAAACTATTTTTTATGTGCTTTGAAGTTACCAGCAGTGCACTTTATGTGGCCCAAAAGTAGGCATACAGTTAATGGAGAGAACTATTTGGAAATTCTTTGTGAAGTGGTAGTGCCACAACTTCAAACTAAACCTAACTTTGATGAACTCTTCTTTCAGCAAGATGGAACTTCTCCACATTATGCGTTAAGAGTAAGAGATTACCTTAACAAAGTCTTTACACAGCGTTGGTTCAGAAGAACAGGTAGCATTGAATGGCCACCATGCTCACCTGACCTGACACCAATGGATTTCTTTTTTTGGGGTGTTGTAAAGAACAAAGAGTATGTAAAGAACAAGGAGAAGAATCCCAAAACAGTAAATGAATTAAAAGATTGCATTTATGACGCATTCAGAGAAATTGATGCAAATTGAAATTTGTGCTGCACGGTATGTCAGAGTGTTTTGAACAGATGTAAAGAAGGACATTTTGAGCACTAAAAAGATTAAACAGTTTCCATTTAAGATATAACTATCATTCTAGAGGTTTAAAAGTGCCTACATAAGAACTACAAATCTACTTTTGGACCCAAACCCTACTTTTAATAACTGTATACCTACTTTTGGGCCACCCTGTATAGGTTGTTTGTATTAGATAAAAGTCGCTTCCAGGGCGGCTAGATGGAATCTATCAATTGACAACACTGAAAATTGGCTGTTAAAGTAGGCAGTGATTTAGTCCTGAATTTAATATTAATGGCTGTTTGATTGCCAAGTCTTAGTTGGGGAGGAAAGAAATAATTTCACGATTTTATAAAGCATTTATCTTTCTTTCTTCCAGCCAAGTCTGTATGAATTGGATACATGTTGGTTGATCCTGGTTTTGTAGTCTTTTGGATGTGCAGCCAATGAACTGGCAGTCACAGTGGCACTGGTAACCACATATGGCATTGGTTTGTTAAAGGAAGACACAGAATCCTTACAGATTGCAAGTAAATGGATTTGGTGGAGAATATCAACAAAAGTTCAGTTAATCTGCAGCAATTTCTCACTGCAGTTTGGATTTGCTTGTAAAATTGAAGAGAAGTGTCACCAATTCATCAAAGTTTTAAGGAGACTCAGCATTTGAAGGACAACATCAAAATATGCATACATATACAGTACTGGAAATAATTAACTGGGACAGTGATTATTGAAGTAGAAAATGGAATATAAACGTTTCAGGAAAATCCTATAGATGGCGAAAGAGACTCGCTTGTTGTTGTTTACATTTAGATACATCCGTTCAACGTTTTTCATTACATTTTAGCTATATTTATTGAGTATTTTGCCAGTTACAAGGGAATCATTTGAAACTGTACTGGAATTTTGCTGATTTATCAGATTTGCGCAACCTCTAAGGTATGTTATAATATCAAACATGTTTTTAAAGTTGTGTACATTTGGACTAAGTGAGATGTTTCATGGGCGATATTGGACACATTTAAAGGTTATGAAATTTTATATTTTTCCAATTTATGATTTTAAAAATATTTATGGCACTTTAAAGCATGACTTTTAAACAGAACCAGATTAATCACAAATTTTCATAGTTTTAAATCCAGTAAAGTGTATTTTATTTGCTTGATATGCATTTTTATGTGATGTTTGACGATTGTGGTTGTACTTTATGATCTTCCAGTATAAAATTATAAATATTTCATGATTATAAAAATATTTAGGTTTTTTTTTAATATTTCAGGAAGTATGACGGGTCATCACAGATTGAGTGAACAACGCCGACTCGAGGTTGTATTTGAACACAAAAGTGGGAAAAGTATTAGAGATATAGCCAAAAAACTTGGAATAAACAAGAATACTATGTCAAACATTGTTAAGAAACATAAAAGCACAGGATCAGTGAAGGATCTGCCTTGTAGGGGAAGGAAGAAATCTACAACACAGAGACAAGACCGTCGTTTGATCCGCAGATCCTTAAATGACCGCCGACTCACCTCAAGTGACCTCAAGAAAGTGTGGCAGGAAGAGTGTGGTATCAATGTGACCAGCAGAACTGTCCGCTCACGTTTGAATGAGGCAGGACTTAAAGGATGTGTGGCAGTAAAGAAACCTTTGCTGTCAAAAAAGAATCGCAAGGCGAGGTTTGATTGGGCTCGAGCCCATAAAGACTGGACTGTTTCAGACTGGAGCCGTGTTCTGTGGTCAGATGAGAGTTCCTTTGAACTCTTCAATCCGGCTAAGAGGGTATTTGTGAGGAGGAGATCAGGAGAGAGATACACAGAAGAATGCATAGTCCCAACAGTGAAGTTTGGAGGGGGCAGCCTTATGGTCTGGGGCTGTTTTAGCGGTATAGGTACGGGGTCCTTGTATCGCGTTGAGGGCATATTGGACTCAAAAAAATACATTAGACTATTAAATAGTGCTATGTTCCCCTCTGTCGAGAAACTATTTCAAAATGGGGAGTATATCTATCAGCAGCATAATGCCCCATTCCATAAGGCTAAGAGGGTGATGGAGTTTTTCCAGAGGAAAGGAGTATCCGTCATGGATTGGCCTGCGCAATCCCCCGACCTTAACCCCATAGAGAATTTGTGGACAATTCTAAAACAAAAGGTCCACAATTCGAAGCCATCAAGTTTAGATGTGCTGTGGGAAACCCTAAATGGTGTTTGGGACAACATTGAGGAGTACTATTGAAAGTTTGGTTGCCTCAATGCCAAAAAGAGTGAAAGCAGTCATTGCGGCTAAAGGAGGGGCAACATCCTATCAACCTACCTGTTTCATTTTATGAGAACTTTGGTGCTGTTTATGGACTTTTGGTGCCCTATATTGTTTATTTATTGTTTATTTAACTTATTTGCTAATAATTTCCAGTATTAAAATCGATTTTTATATTGAATTTATGTGTTTTTGTTTGTAAAGACTGTAAAAATATGGTGAAAAGTAACTGTCCCAGTTAATTTTTTCCGGTACTGTACATTAGCAGAAATTTTTATGCAAATATGAAAAAAATCCTAATTTAATTATGGAAATAGCACAAACACAAAAATTTATGAGAATACTTTGTTTAACTTAACTTAAATTATGTTATTTTACCCAATTGGGTGACTACTTTTAGTTTTTATCAACTTTTATGAATTTCCGTACTTTTTTAGACAATAGTTTTTGCATATTTCTGCTAGCTAGCAATTATAGTGTTTGAATAAATTCCCACAATTTCATGTTTGATGTGAATTTCTGTCAGTAATTCCATAATTCAATATGAATTTTCTTAATTTAGTGTTGGTTCTTCTTGAGACCTTTTTCTTGGGGGCAGTGAATTTGGTAACAGCCATCGACATAGGCACTTACCTAAACAACACTGTTTTGGTAGCTATTTTTGCAAAGAATAGTTTTGAGATTGATCAGCTTTTGTAATAGTCTTCAATGAACCAACATCATATGTGGTTACCAGTGTCACTGTGACTGCCAGTATGTTGAATGCACATCAAAGATTACAGAACAAAATTAACCAACATGTATCCAATTCAAAAGAGAAATGCTTATATAAAAACGCAAGATTATTTCTTTCCTCCCTGACTGTGACTCAGCCATCAAACAGCATTCAATTAAAATTCACAGTGTGACACTGCCTACATTAATAGCCAATTCTTAGTGTTGGCAATTGCTAGATCATCCTTCTATCTAGCCACCCTGAAAGCAACTTTTATCAAATACAAACAACCTGTATTTTGCCATCAAAAGTCATACGTGTGACATGCCTATGCACTGCAATTGGTCCACTAGCAGCTTGGGATTTCAGACAATGAGAAAGCACAAGTTTGATAGCTCTGCTGACCACAAATAGCAACATTTTCTTTTCCTTCAGCTTTATTTTGGTGATAACTTGTAATGACAGCCAGGCAGAAAACATTAAAGTTTTTAGGCCGCTAATTGCTTTAAGGAGTGCAATGAATCCATTCCATCGAGCTTTATTTAAAGCTGTTTTGAAATTTTGTACTTCTTAAGAACCTGCTCAGAATAATTAATCAAACTAAACAAAATTTCTTCAAAAGAGAAAAGTGACATGAGTCACCAATCTAAAATAAAGTGCGATAACTACTTATACTGTTTTGAGTCTTCTAAAAATAGGTTAATCTCTAACAAAGTCTCTCCCAGAACGGACCCTGTTTATAGGGAGACTATTGTCTGCATTATATACTAAACCTTTAACTTGATCATTAATGTAAATTAAGCTACCAATTCGCAGAAAAGTTTCCATCTTCAAAACCCCTGGGACATTCTTAAATTGTACTGCTTTAGAAAGATGCAGCATAAAACTGTTCAAAAAAATAAAACTACCTTTTGGGTTATTCCATGTCAAGTGATCCAGGGTAGTTCACCCACCTTTTCAGATTTTGACCAAAATTAACAGAGAAATAGAACTTCGCTTTCTGATAGCAAAAAACTCACTTTTTTAAAAATTAGTCAACTAGAAAAAAGTTATGGGTAATTAAAATTGTCCGTTTTTCGTGATCACTCAAGCGGAAAAAAACTTTGTATTAACATGTTCAACTTTTGAAAGATGTGCTAGATTTATGATAAAATCTTTGTTTTGTTTAACCTGTAGTTGTAAAAGTTCTTTAGACGACAATTTAAGAAAAAAATAATTTTGGTAAGATGACTTGAGCACGCTGAGAATTTGACTATGGAATGGACGCCGAAGCCTTCCCATTGCAGTGAATTTTGTCACTGTGCCACCAACACTATCACATGGAGACTTGCCGTGACTGGTGGCAAAAAATGATCATGCTGGCTTCGCACCAAACTCTTTTTCGAACAGGCATAGTTTATAAAAACATTTTCTGAATTTATAGTGGGCTGTTCACCTATCACTAAAATATTCAACAAATTTTAGTTCTGGTATCAAGTTCTTTAAAAAACGTATGATTTTGTCTTGAATTAGATAAATCATAACAGTATCATGCAGCACTTCACTGGAAAGAAAGCAAAGGCTGGTAGTTATCAGTTTGCAAACACTGTTTTTGCAGTAACAAACGACAGGGTGCACGGTACAACTGTTGGGTGTCCAGTGATAGCCTTGCGCTTCGTCTTGTAGGCTATGATTTGGGGGACACCGCGTGCCTCTGTTTCAAATACTCGCTTGGTTTACGATAGATGTATTTTCTCGTAACCCTAAAACATAAAATAACAAACAATGTGCTCATAAACTAATTGCTTACAAAAGTGGCGAGCCGAAATAGATTTCAGAGACAGGATAGATTATGAACATAAGTAGGGGAAAGGAGGGTGATTTGATACGGGAGGTGATTTGATACAGCACCCCTACGGAATTCCATAAAATAAATTTTAGTTAATTAACGCTACCACGTGAAAGAAAGTGTCGAAAAACTTCATCCAGTTTATAGGAAAAGCTGGTTTAAATGAATTTGAAAGAAATGAAGAACAGAAGTTATTTTTGTAAAGTTTTTGTAAAATTTCGTTTCCAAACTTCAGCTTGACTGCAGAATTAAAGAAAGGGTTAATAAAGCTGCCAATAAGGTGGAGTAATTGTTGCTAGATTAGGTTGTTATCTAGTGCAGTTGTTTTTTCCAATTACTTTTCCTAGGATGTTAGTTGTCGAATTTCTATCCGAAGTGCTGGAAAGGAGATTTGATACAGTGCATTGAAGGTGATTTGATACGGTGTATCAAATCATCTTCCATATTATAACAACATGGTATGATCATTTGATGAAACTTTTTGGTGTCTTGGAGCATGGAAGACAATTAAAAAAGCACAGAGCACCTAATCAGTAGTTAGGTTGCCTACAAAAAGATTTATTAACCGGTTTCGTATTCTGATATAACTGCACAGTAATTATTGTAGGCTATGGTGCTGGTAGCACCTACAAGCTAGCAATTACTCTTATTTCAGATATTTTGTATTTGAATAGAACTTTTATTCTATTTAAACTTGCTTTACAGTAATTGCACGACTAAACAGTATGCCGTTTAAATATGAAAGAAAAACTAATCGATGTTTTCGATCACCGCCGGATGTGTTGAAAAGAGCAGCTAGATGTGTCACCGAAGAAGGTATGTCTTATCGAAAGGCTGCTGCCAATTTTAATGTCGACAAAATGACTCTAATGCGATATATGAAAAAGAAGGAGGCAAATCCCACTTGTACTACTGGTTATCAAGCTACCATTCTAAACAATCGAATTTTTTCACCGGAGATGGAACAACAGTTATCGTCTCACATTGTTCACTTGGCTGATATGTTTTTTGGACTGTCAGTTGAAAAATGCAAAGAACTTGCATTTCAATTTGCTGCTGCAAACAACTTATCTATTCCACATTCTTGGAAAGTAAATAAGAAAGCTGGAAAAGAGTGGTGGAAAGGGTTCAAAGAGAGGCACCAACTTTCAATAAGGACTCCTGAAGCCACATCAATTGGCCGCGCATCAGCTTTCAATCATCACAATGTAAAAGAATATTTTGACAATCTTGGCATTGTGTTAGATAAGCATCAGCTTACTCCGGATCGAATTTTTAATTTAGATGAAACTGGTGTTACTACCGTTCAAAATCCAAAAAAGGTTGTAACTGCGACTGGAACAAAAAGTGTGGGTTCTATAACATCTGGAGAAAGAGGCGAGCTTGTCACTGTTCTTTATGCAGTGTGTGCTGCAGGGCATGCTTTGGCTCCTATGCTGATCTTCCCACGAGTGCGATACAGGGAACACTTTATTCGTGGCGGTCCACCTGGATGTATTGGAAGAGCAACCAGATCTGGTTGGATCAATGCAGATCTTTTTGTTGATTTTTTGATGCACATTAGTGAGCTTACTGGCTGCTCGCCAGATCGCAAGATTTTAGTGCTCATGGACAATCATGAATCACATCTGTCTATTGCTGCAATTGACAAGGCAAGAGATTTAGGTATTGTTCTTTTAACAATACCTCCAAAAACATCCCATAAATTACAGCCTTTGGATGTATCTGTTTATGGGCCATTTAAAACTGGATACAACATAGCAATGGACAATTGGATGAGGACTAACCCAGGAAAGAATGTGACAATTTATGAGGTTTCGTCGTTAGTTAAGGAAGCCCAAATGGTTGCAATGACTCCACGAAATATAATGTCAGGATTTTGTTCGACAGGTAACTGGCCATATAACCCTCAAATTTTTGACGAAACTGATTTTGCCCCGGCTTTTGTTACTGATCGTGACATTATTCAAGATTCTGGGAGCAGTTCTGCAGATCCTCAAGCTTTTCAAAGTAAATTGGGCAATGAACAAGCCTGCAATTCTTCTTTGGATAGGCCTACTAGTCACCGCGACAATGCTTCAGGTGATGTTGATCAGTTAGCTAATTTTCTCGAAAAAGCAACTCCAACTTCATCAAGTCTTGACACGGCTTCTAATTTCGTATCTCCTCAAGATGTTTTACCTCTTCCCAAAGCGGCATCAAAAAAAAATTCTATTAGAAGAAGAGGTAAAACAAGAATATATACCGACACTCCTGTTCGTGATGAAGTAGAAAAAAGGCAAACACAGAAACTACCTAAAAAGTCAGCTGATCGTGGAAAAAGTACTAAAAGAAAATTGTTTTCAAAAAAAAAAGCACCATTAGTGATCAGGTCATCTTTTACTGATGAGGAAGGCATAAAACTTATATACAATGAAGATAGTCACTGCGAGTTGGAGGAGAAAATTGAAGTTAAGTTGGGTGATTATGCAATTGTATTGGTGGCTGGAAAATCAAGGTCATTAAAATTTGTCGCTCGGATCGACAAGTATGATAGGGATGATTGTGAATATGAAGGAGTGTTTCTCCAAAAAGTCAATAAGAAAATTGACTCTTGGATGGGAGATAAAGGACAAACTTTTATTGTAAATGAAAAAGATGCTGCTTCATTTGCCCCTGATGACATTGTGCTTATACTTCCTGCTCCAGTTGCTGTTGGTGGGTCAGAAAGAAGAAGTAATCAATTGCGGTTTAATTTTGACTTCAGCAAATTAGACCTAGCTTGAAGTTTCACAAGCCTGTGCTAGTAATTTCAATTATGAGCAGAATCTATTTGTAAATACTAGAAGAGCAAACATTTTCCTAATACCACACAAAATTGCTATTATGCTAATTCTTTGAAATTTGTTTGGATTTTTCAACTTAGTCGCTTGTACTTGTTTATTTTTTTGACATGTTTCAGTTTTAGTGTACATGTTAGAATCAAAATACAATATGATTCGACTTTCACATGCATTAGTGTTGATGCTTTTAGTTTAGCATACAATTCTTGTAGTAAAAACTTGACTAACTAAGGTTAGAATTGAGCCACTATTTGATGATTCACTCAAAATAATAATTAATACAATATTGAAAAATTATTCAACTATAGCTTATTGAAGTGTAAAAGCACATTGAAGCAGTGAAACCTCGAAAAAATAAGCTTTCTCAAGCATACCGTATCAACTCACCTTCCCCTGTATCAAATCACATTTTTGGCGTATCAACTCACCCTCCCAGGAAGGAGGGTTGATACATTTGGGTACCACTTTTTAACTACTAGTTGAGTAAAAAGTACTCAGTTTAAAACATCGTAGTTTTTCCCGAAAAGTGAGCGAAGAAGCCTAGTTTTATTTGTGCCATCAACCAAATATCTATCACAAGCCGTTTGGAATTGAAAGACAAAAATGTAAAAAGTGTCTCAAATCACCTTCCCTTCCCCTACTGGCTACACAAGTCTAGATCAAATAAAAATGTTGTTAATTAAACAAACTCTAACTAAAGATATATGCTATCCGAAAACTAAAATAATTCTAAACAGGTGCCCAGCTTCCTTAACAAAGAACAAACTACTACTACTACTGCAACAAAGGAGATCCAAATAGATTGTAGTGCGAGATACGCTAGGCAAACTACGCAAACCGGATTAATTACTCATTTTGGATACGGGCAAGCACGCAAAATCATTAAAAAAAAGATTAAACAAAAAGGGCACGAGTAAACCAAATCAGGCTATGTGAAAAAAATTTTCAGAAAAATCCATCAAAAATAATGCAGTTTGTTAATTTAAACTTTCTTTTTGCTTTTTAAGGTAAGTGGTTTGTGATTTTGAAATGAAATGATGTGTGGCTAATGCTGTTAGTTTTGAAATTACAAGCTTGATGCAGTCAAAAACATATAAAATTTGACTGATTTAATCTGTTCTACCCACAAATACCCATTGCTTCGAAGAAATTTCTTCATTTAGATCTTCGAACTTTTCTTAAAGCAATATTCAGCAAGCATTCTTTGTTTTCCAAATCACAAACTGCCAGTGCAATCAAATGTTTATAGATTTCTTCTATATATATACTGCGTGTAACAGCAAACTAGCCTTGTGATGCATCGTGCAAACACACAGGTTGTGGGTTCCAGACGCTCCTGCACTGACACACCACTTTGGATGAGGTGTTTAGAACTTGCTAAAACTCAGCTTGATGTCAGCATTTTGTCATTTATATTTACAATAAAGTTCCTTTAAGGGGCATAACAACAGCCTTTTTTGGCATAGTGATTTTTACTAATGCTTACTCTATTTTCATCATTTTACTGTTATTCTCGTGTTGTTTGATTCTCGGGCATGACTCTGCTATTCTCGTGTTGCTATAAAACACCTATACTTTTTGAATTACATCTTCAGACAACATTTTCCTTTTTTGTGGTTGACAATTTGAAAGAACACCGCTTGTGCTTTCTATCTGTCAAGCTTGTTGTACCAGTCTTTCACTTACTGTAAATACCTCAGAAACTTTTTTCTCGGCCAACTATTCGAAGCCAGTAATTAAATTTGCATTTTTCCGCACTTCTACAATTGCTGGACTGGATTTTTATTCATTTTTCTAAATACTATATGAAGTGTTTCTTGATCAGTTTGTCTGAGAATCAACATTGCAATTACTGCTTTTGGTCAAACTTTAATCAGCATTAACTCGTAACATTTTGGCAGTGGCTATTTTGCCGTCGACGGCAATTTACCCTCAGAAACTATTTTGCCGTGAGTTATTTGTGATTGGTCAATCTTAATGACGTACTAAACATGTGACTTTTGGTCGTTTCTGATTGGTCAATTTTAAAAATCATTAAAAAAAATTTTGCACCCCCATGTCTCTATTTCCCACCCTGTACACTCCCTTCCAGTATACACTGCCCCGCACATTTACATGCCAGGCCTGCCCCTTCAGTGTACACTGCCTTTTTTTTAAATCCCTGGCCAGCTGAGATTCGAACCCGCAACCATGGTATCTCAAGACCAGCGCACTATCCACTACACCATGGTGTCACTAGTGTTATTATAGCAAATTTGGCTATATGAACACACGTGAATGATCACGGCAAAATAGATTCCAAGGGCAAATTGCCGTCGACGGCGAAATAGCAACTGCCTAACATTTTACATATCTCTGCTTCCTCTGTTTCATTTGTATTGGTCAATTTTCTTCTATCATAACTGACTCTTCTAGCAAGGGCAATTTCTTGATGTTTATTTGTGATTCAACTAAATTGTAAAAAAATTCATGTAAAGTCGTCAGTGAATTAATTCTTACCATTTCAAGTTCAAGTGATTCAATTTCACTGTCATTAGATAAAATAGCCCGTTCTGAAACATCAATCATTTGCATGATTTTTATTCTGCAATTAGAACAAACTTTTTTCCAGAAGTGAGTTTTGTTGAAGGTCGACAAGATTTAAGCTTTTCATACCAATCAAGACTGAAAAAACGCAAACTCAAATTTCGAATAGGGTAATATATCACAGCATGTTTTCTGCTTTGATGAATGAGTATCAATATATCTATCTTAGTGGAATATACAGATTGTCTCAAGAACACATTCACTTCTAATTTCATCTGCTACTCTGATGTGCAGTACACTTTGTTCATCATCATCTAGGATTTTTACAGTTATCAAAGCTTCTTTTTAGATGAGAACTTTTTCCTGTGGCATTCACTGTCAAACAATATACCTACCATAAACGTCGATTCCCGGGGGGGACACCCCCCTTGGGTATAAATAATGAGGAGCAAAATATGTCTGGGCTCCTCAGATTTCATCTGTTTTATTTGTTTTGATATTAAAATTTGCCGACTGTTTAATGTAGAAGAAAAATACATGTGCATTCGGCCGCAAGCGCTTTGTTTTGAGCATTAACGAAAAAGTTATTGACATCTTTTTTTAATTTCGCGAAAAAGATGCGTAATTACTTTGTAACGTTTGGATGTGTTGATGCGATTTAAAAAAACGCAAATACGGAAGGTCACTTTGACAATACTAATATGTTGGATTGCTACACTGCTAAAAGTTTAGATGCGAGATCAAAAAACGCAACAAAGTTTCGGCAACTGGTTACAATCAAAAGCGCCATATGCAACGATCAGAAGATTCCGCATCAAGTTTGTATCAGTGCATAAGTTGAATTTTTTTGACAAAAGTGAAACTTTAACTCTTCTGCTCCCTCGTGCATTGCAAAAAAATGTCCGCAAGGTGGCAGAGTGAAAAACTGTTATAATTTGTCATAATCAATCATAATTAATCATTATAAAATATCCCAGGTTTGTTTGTAAGTCATTACTCATCTGTTTACTTCTACATCAAGTGCAATATATCGTTGAAATCCTATTTTTTGAGGATTTCAAATATAATAAAATCAAAAATATTTTTTGTTTGAATATGCAAATTAGCCCTTCCACAATAGGTGCTGAGTTGTCTTCACAGTTAAAGTACCCTTACCTCAAAGATCACTACCGATTTTATTTTTACCAATTTTTTTTAGAAATGGTCGCTAGATGATACTAAGGAATCAAGCTTTCAAGGGACATCAGTCAAAACTTATCTAAAAGCCTAGATTTTCTACAAGCTGCAACTTTCTGAGGCCCATGACCTTTTTGTTAATCGATACTGACCGGTACCAAATTTTGTTAGTTAAATGTAGTATCTAAAATATGATCAGTCATTATTTGCTAGAGATTAACCTAAACCATGTAACATTTAGTATTTTTGAACACTGAATTTCTTCAAGATTCAGAAAATATCAAGTTTAAATAGAATATATTGTCACTAACAATGAAACAGCAGCTTATTTACACCCCTCCCATTTCTTGAGAAACAAGAGGAATACAGCAAACTTTGATTTAGAGAAGCCAAATTTCTGTTAGCTTTTAAGTGTGACAATTCAGTATCATTTTGACACTCTCAATCTATTTCTGAGTCACTCTTAAAAGGTAAAAAGTGTAACAACTAAGGATAGCTTTGACGTAATTAAGTTGCTATAACATGGCTACTGTCTTATGGGAAATAGAAATGTGTGCTGTTCCATTCCATCCCATGGGATGACATTCCTGTGGACAAGCCTGCCTGTTTCTTACCAACCATAATTACAAATTGCAGACTGGCTGTCACAAGCACGTACAAGGCGAATTGCCATTGGTGGAAGCCCAAAAGACGCCTCATACGACATGCTGGGTGAGCAGCTGCATCATCGAAGCTCAGGGTTAAGTAATTCTTTTCACCCTTTATGCGTATGATTGCATATCAATTTCGGAATGTGAAGTAGTCAAAATGTGAATTAGCAAATAGATCTTATCTAAACGATGGAAATCTATGCAAATTCACTGATAAAAGGTAGGGTTAAGCCTATTCGCAAAACTGTTTGGAATGGACCAGAGATGTTTTGAACTAAATATTCCTGGGGTAAATGAAGTTTCTAAGGTGTCAAATAACCATTTTTTACGTTTTTTACCCAAAATAAGCTAAATTTATGACTAGGGCAACTTTTTGTTGCAGCAAAAAATTGAGAAAGTTGCATTTGTTATCGTAGAAAGTTGCTGCAAAAGTTGTATCTATTCACAAGCATGTCAAGGCAAAATATTGGGCGAAATGGGCAAAATCAATCGCTTTCGAAAGACCTACCAGTTCTGAAACATAGGAAAACACAGCTGTGGTGCGTTAGTGTAGTGGCCAAAACAATTGCTTTCCTGTAGTCAATCGCCGAAAAAAGAAAAGATCCTTCATTTCAAATATTTACTTGTTATTGCATCTCTGCTGGATCGCTGCACAGTATCTGGCCAAGGTTGCAGTAAAAAGTTGCATTCAAAGAAAGAAAACTTGCATTATAAAATTCCTGCACCAAATAAAATGCCTTTGATTTTGGTTGTGAATGCTTAGCGATCATCCCGAAGCGGTAAAAAGTTGTCCTGTTATATATTTGGATTATTTGTTGGGTGAAAGTCAGAGAGACAGTAGCCGCTGTTGATTTTTCTCCAATTGTTGCTATGACGATGACAACATTTAGCGTAGTTTATGTAATAGTTTTGCATTACCACAATGTGGAAAGCAGAAAAATTTTGCCGAAAACATAATTATTAAAATATTTAAATAATCGCAAAGCATAACAGTAACAAAACTGGATGTTATTTGAATGTTATGGTTAAAGACTCAAAGGCTTAATCATATTGCTTTAAATAATTGTTACATCAAAAACAGCTTAATGCACCGTTTTTGCTCGTTTGTTGTTGCTAAGCTTTAAAGCTGTTGCGATGGTGCTTTTGACCGACGTTGGTTGGTCCAGAGCATCACGTGGCAGTAACTTTGTTCTAACGAAGCAAGAAGAAGAAAAGATAGAGATGAATAGCCTTTAATTCATGCGTGTAAGCTCATGCATTGTTTGAAGTCTTCCCTCAAATTGAGACACATTCACGAATAGACAACTCGTCCCCGACAATCACCACCTGTTTGCGACGTGCAGGTAAGCAATCTCGTAAAGCGCCTTTCTAAAGGGCACGGCACTACAAGTGAAACTGCCAAATTTTTCTCTATGCTTTTTGTTTCCTATTGGCCTCGAGCCCAGCAGGGAAGCAATGAAGACTATTTTAAAAAAGAATTTTGAGTGTTTTGATCAAGGTTTGAGACAGTAATCAACTGTATTCAAAATCGATAATCTAACCGCCGCTTAGGTGAAAGAACTAAGGTTAATAGAAATTTCAGTTTTTTAAGCCATTGAAAAAAAATCACTCATTACTACAGTTTAGTGCTTGACGACTCAAACTCTAAACAAATCATTCTGGTTGACAGAGCAACGCTCTCTTCGTCTCTCCTCTTCTCTTTTCTCCGACTGGAGGTGTACTGTCTCATCAAAGTTCTTCGATACACAGGTTCCCTCGATTTCCACCGAGGAACTTGTGCTCCCTCGTCACGCTTGCTGTGTTCTCTCTCGTCTTCGCTGCAACGGACACAGCCTACTGTTAAGCTCTTATCTCTCTAGGATCGGCAGTATTGAGAATCCTTCCTGCAGCGCCTGCGGATACTCGTGCCAGGACACCTATCATCTCATTGTGCAGTCCAGAGTTGGAAACGAGCCGACTTTTGGGGTCGGGTTCGGGCTTAAGTTCTAAAAAATTTTCGGGCCGATTTCGGGCCCGTATGCAAAATTCATGCATTTTTAAGTCGTTCGGTGAATTTGAATTTCGGGCCTACGTCGGGCTACAAAATAAATGTCGGGTTGGGCCTGTATTTTTGGGGTGGGGCCTTACAATTGGGCCCGTTTCCAACTTAGTGTGCACTGTCCAGCTAGAGACTCTTTGTGTCGCTCGCTCCTAGGCGATTCTCTATCTCTTTGCGACCTCTGGTCCAGGCCCTAGGGAGTTGCCCGGCTTTTGGGGTTCCATGGTCTTCCGTCATGCCCCCATCCTTCGGAAGGGGTCGAGTAACAACAAAAACAATAACAGCGCTTTCTTCGCACTCAATAAAGCCTCATCTCAAAACCTGATCTATATATCAGTTGTAGTTTTGTTCCAGGTTGTGAAACCTCTTTGTGCAAACGCAGCATAAGTCAACCGGCGCTTAATTACATTTTTCACGAGAGACGCTCTTTACAATGCATCTACTAAAGATTTGAGGCTCTAGTCCAGGGGTCGGCAACCTTTCGCTAGCTGCGGGCCAGAACTAAAATCTGCAAGCTCTCAGTGGGCCGTATAAATTTACTATTAACAGTGTTGTTAAAATTTGCGAATTTATAAAATTTTAGTCACAAAAACTGCTGATTTTAACAGTTCATAACGGCAGCATAAAATACAACATACATTTATTGATACCGGCAGGAAAACGTTATTGTGATATTTCATGTTGTGTTTTATTTGAAAGTTTTTGAAGTTCAGGTGACAAGTTGATGAAAAAAGAATCATTAAATCTTGCAAATGTTTATTAGTAGGTTGTGCTCTCAACTTGGTCTTGGTTAGTTTCATTGTCTAATATAATTGTTTACACGCATAAGTGCTGCCAAAGATGGATGCCATCTTTTTGGCATGTTTTACCAAGTTGGGATAACGATTGGATTCAAGATATTTTATATAAAAGTCAAACAATGATACATGCTCACGCTAAAACTTTGGTTTTATCTCGTTGCTACACTACAGCTCAATTAGCTTCATTTGATATTTTTCTGGTACAGCGTTGACCTGTATATCAAATGGAGTACTAAACAGTTGATATCATTTTCGCAAGAACAAATGTCACTAAAGCGAGATGAAAATTCAGTTCTTAAATGTGGTATCATGGATACAAATAAAGTAATGCTCATAGGTTTGTTCTCCTGCGGTGTAGCAAAGTGAGCATAATTTGCATTTCCCAACTGAATTTTCCAAAGTCGTAGTTTTGTTTCGAATGCGCGTACTTAACTCCACATCTCATGTATCAATTGAAGCTTTCCCTGAAGCTGCCAATTCAGGTTGTCCAAGTGCGAAATTAAATTGACCAAAAATGCCAAATTAGGAACCCATTCTTGATTACGAAATTCGGTAGAATTTATGTTTTTTTTCAAAAAAGTTTACTGTTTTTTCTCTCAATATGTACACTCTTCGTAGCATTTCATCTTGACTAGGCCAACGCATATTGCAGAAATAAAGCAAATCTCTCTTTGCAAAAGTAGTCGGCGAAATTGAAGATGGTTCAACCCTCGGAACAAAATAAAGTTCACAGCCTTTACCACTATGTCTATGAAGCTCTTTAAGGTGGATACCTTTGCACACAATGCTTCCTGGTGAATGAGACACTGCAACTTTATAATATCGTTATTAATGCCATGGTCTTCCACGTGGTTTTAAAGCAAAGGCACGATACCAATATTTTTCTAATGATTGATGGGGGCTCTATCAGTCGTTGTTGAAACCAGTTTTGAGGGATTCAAATTCATGGCTTCAAGGCATTGAAGTAATGCCTTTAAAATATCGGCTCCTGTATTAGTAACCATCATAAGAAGCAGTTGAACAAAATTCTCAACAACATAAAACTCTCCGTTTACTCTACTTACAAATACTGCCAGCTGAGCCGTATCTGAGTTCTCATCTATCGCTATTGAGAAAAACTGTAGATCTTCAAAACAATCTTTTTGGTTATATTTTACATTGTCAAAAATCTTTCTTATTCGTCAGGTTATGGTTCTTGCTGAAAAACTGACATTAGAAAACAATTTTATTTTCTCCGACATACGGTTTCAACAACAGCCATCATACATTTTTTCACAAAGTCCCCATCAGTAAACGGTCTCTTGTCTTTTGCTATTAATTGTGCTGCCTTTGTTGCTAGCAAGAGTAATATTTTTCAATTCAATGATTTGCCTTTAAAATACAAAAATCTGGTGTTTTAAGGTGGTTCTAAGTTGATCAAGTTTGTTTTTTTGCTTGACCCGTAAACTTGGAAAAATTAGTATGCCTTGTATCATAAAGGCGCTTTATGCTAAATTTCTTGTTTAGAGAAACAGAAACATTGGAAATCAAACACATGGATTTACCAAAATTGTGAATAAAAAAGTATTGAAAGTAATACAAAAGGCAAGCGATGCGCCTTGAGCAGTTTCCTCAAAAAAGTGTTTGTTCTCCCATTCTTTATTAAAAGCTCGACACTCAGCATAAACTTTTCTACGTTTTGTCAACATTGCCAGATTGTTAAAAATTGATAAATATATGCTTAATGACTATTATTAGCTAAACTTCTGTAATTGCGGTAAATATTAAATAAAGTTACAATTAGAAATTAGGATAAATCGTACATTTCAAACACAAAGCTGAAACGGCCAAGCACCTTTATGCAACCCTTCCTATGACTTCCACTCAATTCTCTCCTTGGACGCAGCAATGCAGTACCACTAGAAATGAAATACACCGCCAAATTTGAAAGAAAGGTTGAACGCAAATGTAAAACATATTGCTGTCAGTTATCAGTTGCGCAAACAGTACGTCATCGAATAAAAAACGCTTAGTTTACTTAAGCGTCGTAAGGTGTTGAGATTCAAGTACTAATACACAAGAAAGTAGTTGAATGCGACTTTGGCCTAAAAACGCTTAGGAACGTAAAACAGAGTTACTTCCATTCACCATTATCACGCTTGCACAACCTAATACAGTTGGAAAACATGTATAGTGAATCAAAGCTTTACGCCAGCGATTTCTGTTAAGATAGTTTCTCTTAAGTTTACAGTGTCAGATAATTGCAAGAGCAGATTAATAAAATAAAATACACCACCACCAGGCGGGCCGTATCATTACCAAAATTTGTAAAAGGGCTGCGGGCCGCATGATTTTGTTAGGCGGGCCGGATCCGGCCCGCGGGCCGTAGGTTGCCGACCCCTGGTGTATACAAACATTTTTTTTTAATTTAGTTGTAATGATTTTATGAAAATTAACTCAAACTTGCTTTAAATATTTTCGAGTTCGAGTTCAAGTTCGAGTTCCACAAAATTTTGATTTTCGAGTTCAAGTTCGAGTTCGAGTTCGAGTCCGGCAAAAAGATCGAGTTCTTTCGAGTTCGAATTCGCAGCCCTGATATTAGCAGACCAAACCAACATGCAAACAGGATAAAAATAGGGCTATTGGCTGGGTCATATTTTGTTGATTCCACAATATTGATATTATCATGTTTTGTTTTTGTTGAGAAACGTCATTACAAATGCTGAGATACATTTCTATCTAATTGTCTTTTGACTAGCCGATTGACTAAAACAAAACATCAAATGATGCAGGGAATATATTGAAAATCAAACACAGATATTTACATGTCATCAAAAAAAGCATTCAGCAATTATATTTTTTTAGCGTAGTTGGTCTTGATTAATGTTGTGGTTTTAGAATAAAGACGTATATACAACATTAGGTTATTGCAAAGCATAAACCATTAAATTCAAAGAAGCTAGCAAATGGTTTTATTGCATAAGCTTGTAATTGTGAACATATTCATTGCGATGCGGTTTAATTAATGACGTCGCACTTACTTTGTATCATCATTTAAACTGTTTTAAGTTGTAGTGGTTGCAGAACGCCCCTGCCTACCCACCAGCGATCAGAGTTGTTCAAAGTAGCTTAAATATTTACTTGAGTAAAAATGTTCATTTTTACTCAAAAATGCTCAAATAAAGGTAGAAATAATGAAGTGTATATTTACTTGAGAAAAGTAGCCACAAATTAAGCTACTTAAGAAGTGAAAGTAGAACAGAGTTTCATTTTTTGAACAGTTTCGTTCTTTGTCTTTCTAACCCAGTAAGCTTAATCAGTGGTGCTAACACCACAAAAATTGCGAGAAGGGATTTTTGAATAAGCAAACTGAATAATAAATTTGAATAAGGCAATATGTGATTGAAGTTACATTATCGACCTTGTTAAAGGTTCATAAGTGTGGTGCAGGCAATGGCCAAAAAATTTTAACTTTTCGTTTAAAATTTTTTGGGATAGCGACAAAAGTTGCCAATCTATGAAACCTAACCGTGAAAAATTGGAAAAAAATATCATTTGCTTGCTCGACTGTCCTAAAATTTCAAAACTTGGCAAAAAATTCATTGTTTGAAAAACCTGCCAAAAGTTTTTGCAATATAATTTTTTAACCTGGCATGCATCAAAATGATTAAATATGTTGAACAATATTCTGACTACATTTTAATGTAATTGAAAATGATTTTTAGCGCCCTCAGACCTTTCGAAATATGGCATGTTTTTAAAAATTTTTTCATTTTGCTGCGTTTCAAAACCCGTGCTTTAATTGAAGCTCTTGTCTAGAATGCAAAAAATTAATGTCACAGCAACGGCGTAGCACTGGGGGAGGAAATTGGAGGTTACAGCCCCTTTTTTGAGGCCTGTTGAGGCCTTTAAGATCACACCACCACTTCTACATTTTCTCCTCTTTTGAGCGATAACTACTGAACTGATAGGACCGAAATCAAGGCGGAGATGAACACAGTAGTTCAAAGGGAAAAAAATTTGTCTCAAACAGGTTTTTTTCCACCATTAGTGCATTGTTTTGATAGCAGTGTTTTGAACTGAAAACATGTTGGTACTGGGCAAGTTAAATTAAGCATCTTAGCCAGTTGTCCTCAATGGCTGGAAGGCTTAGCTTCCCTGCTATAATATGCAAGCTGGGTTTCAGCCAGTCGAAAAATATTCTAATCAGGAACGCACTATCTTTTTCAGAATTGACGAAAAAAATGAGTAGGTTAACAAGAAAAAGTAATAATTGCCCTGTGTTTGGTCAACCAAAACCATTACCTTCTTCAATCTTACCAGCGTATGAGGATGTTATCAGAACCTGTCAATGCGAGTAAATGATTTTTGGCAATCATCCTCCGAAGAACCGTCCTTCTCTGCATTTGCAACGAAATGATATGTTCCCTAATAGTCTGTGAGAAACTGCTTCTATTCCTATTGTATATCCAAAACGCATTAAGGACGCTTTGCAAAGCTACCATAAGCAGTTCAAAGTGCTTCTATGCAACTACAATTTTAGAGCTGACTAACCATTATATCGGAAAAAGCTAAAAATATTTTAACTGGAAGCACAGAAATTGTTTGACATTGCTGCTTGTAAATGTTCCGATTTTAATTCTTGTAGCTACCCAGCGCTCAAAAAAGTTACTTGCAAAGAGCATAGTTTTTTACTGGATCAAAGGACTGTTAGAAAAATGTTTAAATTTGATATGGGCTTTCATAAAGTATGAAGATGAAAAGAAAATTACAACGGAAAAGAACGCGAGGAAAACAACAAACAAAGCATTCTGAACGTCTGCTTCGGCTAGACTACCACCGGATAAATATGATGATACTAATACACTAACACCAAGTGAAAAAAATGATGTACTGTAGGTGGTTTTGAAATAGAGGGTAGTGAAGTTGTTTAAGGAAGTAGCCTTAAGAATCTTTGCAACGTAGCTCTGATATGCGATCCACATGAGTACCAGAAAGCACTGCAGCGTTTATTACAATCTCTCTGTTGATGGATGAGGAAGAAGCGAATAAAGAAAATTGTAGTACCATCATAGATCGACATAAATGTCGTCGAGAACAACAGAAATTCTGCAAAAACCTTTAAAATTCTCCAGCTTCTGTACGAGATGAACTGTATATTCCTTTTTTTTTAATGGGCGTATAGATAAAACTCTTGCCACTGTTAAAAAAAGGCACAAAGTACTCAAAAGAGATGCTTAATGAAGAGCATATCTTTCTTTTGTCAGAGCCGGAATCAAAATACATTGATTAAGTTGCTTCAGATTCTGGTTCTTCAAAAGGTATTGCACAAGCAATTTCAGAGTGCTTCAATTCTGACGTTTTGTCTTTGAATTTTGCCTACTTGAGGGCCCTTGGTTATGATGCAACTGTTGCAAATACCGTTTCAAAGAATGAAGTTTTAACTCAATTGGAAAAAGCAGATGGAGGATCGTTGCAGTATTTGTCAACTTCATGAAAATGAGCTTCCACTGAAATATTTGTTTTAAAAACTTGATGGAAAGACCACTGGGCCTTCTTCATTTAACGAAAATATTGAAATGGAATAGCAAAAGAGTGAAAACCGTACCATTGACACAAATTTTATCGTTTTGAGCCAAAAAGTAATAAGGTTAAATGCGATGATTTAAGTACTGATCAAAAATACTTACTAGAAATAAATTCTACAATTTCCCAAGGTCATGCAGATCATCCTGTTTTTCTGCGTGATCCTGTAGCTTACTGTCATTCTCGTTGGCCTATGACCGTAAACAGCATTTTGCATCTTTATTTGCAAAATTAGATGTTTGTAAAACTTTGCTTTGCTAACACAATGCAAAAGTTAACTGTTGAAAACGAGCTTAGGATGAGAAGAGCATTGATGGCTCGAAAACTGGAAAAATGTACGACTTTTTAACATACTACGTATAGATTTGATACCAAAGCATATTGTGAGCTTAATGATTGGCAAAACGTTAAGATCACACCACCACTTTTGCTACTTGCTGTCACCGACGAAGAATTAAAAAGAGCAATGACTGAGGGCACTTTCCCTGAAATACTAAGAGAGATAACCAGTGTTCCTTGTCACACCCAACCAGTTGAAAGAATGATCAATTTGGTGACTGCTGCATCCCGCAAAGATTGCAGCCCCCAAAACAGAAACGGTTCTGTTAGAGAAACTGCAAAGTGGAAAAAAGATCCTAAAATTTGAAAACAAAAACAACTACGGATACAGAAAAAGACATGATTGTGATGTTTCTTCAACACTGAGTAGATGATTGCTTAAAGCTTTGGATACACTTATTTTATTGGTTGCAAAATGTACATATTGTTGCCATGTATGTTTTGTTAACAATTGTGAGAGATGTTTGGCGTATTGCTTGAAACTTGTGTTGCGGTTTCTAGTTGGATCAATAGTTCACTTGTAGTAAAATGACAAAATTTTCAAAAACTTGCCATATTTCGAAAGCTCTGAGGGCGCTAAAAATCATTTTCAATTGCATTAAAATTCTGTCAGAATATTGTTCAACATATTTGAACAATTTGATGCATACCCGATTTAAAATTCATATCACAAAAACTTTTGGCAGGTTTTTCAAACAATGAATTTTTTGCCAATTTTTGAAATTTCATGTCAGCTGAGTGGACTAAATATGACGGTTTCAAACGCTCCAATTTTTCACGGTTAAGTTTCTCATAGATTGGTAACTTTTTGTCGCTATCCTGAAAGAATTTAAAAGAAACAATAAAAAACGAGCCATCCTACTGTAAGTATTGTAAAATTGAACTTAGGTATTTGTCGCTCAGACAATTTGTCTGAGAGCAACTTTTTTGAGACCTTGCCAAATCAATATTAAATCAATCTACCAGCTATAAATCCACACCTCTTCTTGTTTGAAACATCAAGAATTATTTACAAACTCAACCTCAACTCTGCTACCAAATACAACACTTATCGGTTGTACTTGGGATTTGGTGCCTTCCAAGAACAAACAATTTTTCGCCAAATGAACTAATGCAGATATACATCAACACAACCTGTCTATTCTCTTTCTATCCAAATATTTTCGGATATATATGTACATATGTATGAATATGTATTTATATATGCAGTTGATGTTGTATTTACACTGTCAATATATCAAATATTTTTACTGCATTCTTATGAAAAAGCTGTTTTTTCTGGATACACAAAAATTCAAATTCTTTGCCAAAGTTTTCCAAAAAGCAGCAGAAAATACAAAAAACAATCGCTTTCAAAAACCGGATCTCCAAAAAAAAGGTCTGCAAGTTAAGAAAGTACAGCAAACACTGTTTTTTAACGCCACTCGTCTAGGTTATATAAAAGCACGCGTACCTAAAAGAATTTGAGAATCTCTTTGCTTGAACATCATTGTTCTCAGATCCGCCAAGCAATTACTAGCACAGCTGGCACCACGCATTTCTACCACCACCAGTGCAACCAGCAGGAAAAGTAGTGCCAAGCATACAACAATGGTCCAGACCAGAAAAAGATTTCAAGTGTCAACATTCGAAAAACTCAAGTTATAAGCAAAACAAAAGAAAATTTTTACATTCAAGAGCTTAATAATATGCAAAATGTTATTCGTCATTACTTTAAAGAAACTTATGGTTTTTTGGAATTCGCCTTGCAATGAGCAGCGTGATGGGTATAGGAGTACCAAATCGCAGCCATCGTGCGATTAGAAGGAATGTTTGCTTCATAATTGTTGCGATGAAACGGCGCTCCAGCTCGATTAATCCAACTACTTTTAAAAAAGGGAGTTAGATTTTGTGAAAGGATTAGTCTTTTAAATTTGACCTGAGCGCCCACAACGATCTATTGGTGCAGTTGAAGGAATTTGTCAATAGCCAGACCGCGGGCGTGTTATGGCGCGCAGCTCTCGATCAAAGTCTTGACTAGATAAACAGATTAATGCAAGCAAAGTTTAAATGAAAAAGTAATAAGGTAACAATAAAAAACACACAATCAACAAAGACGAAGAACTTTTTCAGCACTAGAAATTGATCAGAAAGACGAACTCTTGCCGACGAGTTTTGTACAAGTTTTGTCCCCGTTTAACGTGCGAAGGAGCCGGTGTTGTAAAGCGTTCCTGGCGTTATTGGTTTTTCTGGTGATTCTGGTTTTTCTGGTAAAGCGTTTCTAGTGTTTCTCACTTTTCTATTTTAACTTTGGCATTTTGTATTCCACGAAAAGCGAGAAAAATTTGGAGTCAAATTTTGGATTGACCGACTTTAAATTAGGACGACCTTAAACCTCGGGAAAGAACGAAAGAAAAGGTGGTCCTGTGGGTAGATTCTGTCAAAATGACCACTTGCTTCCCAAAATCATCTTCAGTTACGTCACTGCAAATAACATTGTTACGTCATAAAAGATATCAACTTCTAGTTTGGTCTAGATCAGTGGTTCTCAACTTTTTTCGTACCGTGGCCCATTTCGAGCAGTCACAAATCTTCGTGGCCCAGTTTATTGCCGTGGCCCACGCCCAATTTAAGGGTGTCACATATTTTTGTGGCCCACTTTGATTACGTCCGAGATGTGATGATGACAAAGTTGCTGGGATCAGCGTCAGAACTCATGGCAGCGTAGGTGATCTCCCAAAAAGAAAAAGGTTATTGCCTCCCCAGTGCCGGGGTTGGGCGGAATCGGAGCTGATTTGCAAAAGAGAATAACGTCGATGCGCCTCCAATTCATGAGTGCTGGTAGGTATTGCTGTTCATATGCACCAGTATTTCTCAACCTCATTCGGCTTGCAAACCCATTATTAAAGTAACCAAACGTCTGTGGCCCACCTGACTTAAGTGCTGTGGCCCACCGGTTGAAAACCAGTGGTCTAGATTTACGGTTGAAAAACGTTTTTGTGTTTCGCCGCGAGAAGACAGTCACAAGAACACGAACTTAAAGCCCACCCGCTCAGTAGTGCAAGCGTGACGTATCTTCATTTCTCTTAATTGATTTCACATTACTCACTTAATCACGAATTTCATCAGAAGTAAACCATTCCTTTCTCTTTCCTCTTCGTTGGGAACATGTTCGTAACAAACAATAGTTGATGATCTGACAACAATACGTCGGTTTTATGTCGTAAGCTAACTTAGTATTTGTGCGAAAACTAGTCGATGACTTGCCAATTCCTGCAAGCATCCAACCATACAGCCAAGCTTAGTTACGCTGAATGACGCTCCGCAATAGAGCTATGCCCTCTCTTGCCAAGTAAAGCAACTTTAGTTCTAGTTTCTTAGAGGACAAATTCACTGGCTGCAAATAAGAAAAAATTAAAGACTGGACTTCCATATTGAAATCTAGATTTTCATTTGTGCCATTAGCGAGAAGGTGCATCGTAAGATCTTCCAAATTATATATGAACATAGCTGAATGTGTACTTGAGACCCGAGGTTTTCGGAATAAACTGGCTTGAGTCATTCCAAAGGAAACTCTATCGTATTTTAACTGACGTTAGATGTTTGCACACAGGCATGTACATATGTGATTTTGTTCCATCAGCGAATTTGGACCGAATATGGCGCCAAAGTGGCGGTAGTAAGAGAGAAAGTAGTGTCGTGTCTGCGGTGAATTATTGTGGATGCTATTAGCGTTTAATTGGTGGAGTTGTTGTTGTTGTTGGTTACCCGACCCCTTCCGAGGGATGGGGGCATGGCGGGAGACCATGGAGCCCCAGAAGCCGGGAAACTCCCCAGGGTCTGGACCAGAGGTTGTAAAGAGACAGAGAGTCGCCAAAGAGTGAGCGGCGTAAAGAGTCCGTAGCTGGACAGTGCAGAATGACATGAGAGATGTCCTGGGACGAGTGTCCACAGGCGCTGCAGGAAGGATTCTCGATTCTGCCAATCCTAGTGAGATAAGAACCTAAAAGAAGGCTGTGTCCGTTGCAGCAAAGACGAGAGAGGACACAACGAGCATGACGAGGGAGCACAAGTTCCTCAGTGGAAATCGAGGGAACCTGTGTGCCAAAATACTTCGAAGAAACAGTACGCCTCCAATCCGAGATAAGACGAGAGAGACTACAAGGGATTGCGGAGGGGCTAGTAGCGCACCCCGTCTGGCAAGCTCATCAGCCGTGTCGTTCCCCGGGAGAAACGGCTGTCCGGGGACCCATTGTAGCCTGATAGAACAAAAGGAAAGAGAACACAGTTCCTGCCAGATCTGCCACAGAGCTTGAGACAAGAGGAAAGATGGGGGAGAGGACAGGGTGGCGAGGACAGAACGAGAGTCAGATAATAAGAGAAGAAATGAGAAATGGCAGACTTGTTGGTGCTGCCGAGACCAGCAAAGAGTGTGCAGAATGGTGCAGGCTTCAGCGGAAAAACTGGAACATACTGGGCCTGCCGAAATGGAAAGAGTGGCCTCAGTGCCACAGAGTGAGCAGTTGGCAACAACGCTGGAGCCGCCCTTGCCAAAAGGAAAAGGAACAGAGCCGTCTGTCCACAGTACCAGGTCATGAGGGGGGAGAGAGTCAAGGTGGGCAAGAGCCGCACCTTGGCGAGAAAAAGAGGGATCAGAGCGAGAGCATGGAGTGGAAAGGGTGGACTCCACCGTGAACGAAGGCAGATTCCAATGAGGACAGGGAGGGCAAGCAACAAGAGCCTCCCTAGAACAAGTAGAAGAAAGCATGAGCGGGTGAGTGGACGCAAAAGCTCTCCAGGACGATCTGCAAAGTCTTGGTTTCACTCCAAGTCTGACCAAATCTGAAATAGGAAAGGAGGTTGGGAGACGAAGAGCTCGCTCATAAGATAAAAGCTTGAAGTGAGTCACAGTGACTCGTAGGGGAGGTAGAGAAGCCTCGGTGAGTAGTAGAGGGATAGGGGACGACGAGAGGCAGCCGGTGATGGCGCGACTGGCCGCTCTGTAGAGGCGTTCCTATTTGGTAAGATTGGTAGCGCTTAGGAAAGGAAACCATCCGGGTGAAGCGTAAGTGAGAAGGGGCCGAAGAAAAGATTTGTACAGAACAGAGAGGGACTCCTTAGAGGGGCCCCATTATGAAGCAGAGATACAGCGTAAGGCCTTGAGATGTGGGAAGAACTTGGCCTTCAGCGAAGATACATGCTTAGTAAAGGAAAGAGTGCGGTCGAAGGTGACCCCGAGAAAAGTTGGCGTAGGATTAAAACGGAGGCGGGAGCCGAGTAGGAGAAGATTGAGCTGGAGGTTAGCTTGGTGGGGATCCACTGAGAAGAAGGAGGTCTCACATTTGCTCGGATTGAGAGGAAGACACCAGTACTCAGACCAGCGCTCCAATCGAAACAGAGCTCCTTGTGTGGCCTCTACCGCAGTGGGGACCAAGGGGGAGGAGGACCAAATGGCCAGATCGTCAGCGTAAAGAGAGCAGCTGACGGAAGATGGCAGAGATGCCGGAAGATCATTAGTGAATAAGGAGAAAAGCACAGGGCCAAGAACGGATCCTTGCGGAACACCTCGACGGACTCGAAAGCAACGACTTTTGTGATTTTGAAAAACCACACAAGCACGCCTGTCAGAAAGGAAAGATTGAGTCCAACGAGAAAACCAAAGAGGGAGGCCAGCCGAAGTGAGTTTATGGAAAAGGGCGGGATGCCAGACAGAGTCAAAAGCTTTGGAGAAATCGATAGTAGACAGGATCGTCGAGAGCCCGGCCTGTGTTTGTTAAATCCATCCGAAATGGACTGAGAAAGGTACAGAATTTGATCTAGAGTAGACCGACCAGGGCGGAAACCGGCCTGATGGGGAGAGAGAATGGAATTAGGTTCCAGAAAGAAGAGTACACGGGATAGAATGATGCATTCAAACAGCTGTTCAAACAGGAGGTGAGAGAGATAGGCCGGAAGAAAGCAGGAGAGTCGAGAGGCTTTCCCATCTTGTGGATGGGAATAATGGAAGATGTCTTCCAAATGGAAGGAAAGGAATGTGAAGACCAGGAGAGATTGAAGATGTAAAGAAGTAAATCCATGCCAGAGCGAGGAAGGTGCTTTGGCATGGGATAGGCAAATTTGTCTGGGCCAGTGGCGATGGATGACGAAAGGTTGGAGGCAGCCGCAAGGAATTCAGCGGGAGATAAAGGAGAGCAAAAGGACGAGTGAGACTCCACAGGGCAAGTGGCTCGGCGGAGCTCAGTGAGGTAGCCTCTGGCTCTGCTTCGCAGGGCCTTTGGCTGAGAAACGGAAAAGTGCGATCTCAGGTAAGCGGCATAGACCGAGGCCGATTCCCTGGGAGAAGAACATTTAGGAAAGTTAGGAGAGGAGGAAGACGAGGAAGGAGAGCCAGCGATAGAGCAAAGAAGAGAGTGCACAGATTTAGGATTAGACCTAGGTGAAAGAGAAGAGCAAGTTGTCTGCCATGCCTCAGCCTTGGCCTTGGCAATGACTGACGAGGCACGTCGAGAAGCGGAGATGTAAGCCTGGCGATCTTCATTACTTCTGTGAGCGGCAGCAAAAGCCTTGCGTCTTTCACTAACCGCTTCTTCCACCTCAGCATACCACCAGGCTTTAGGAGGGCGTTTGATGCGGCCGAAAGGAATGGAAGATTTGGCCGCATTCAGTGCCAGAGAGGTAAAGAGAGCAGCAGCAGAGGAAAGAGAAAGAGACGAGTATTCCTCTGCACAAGGACAGTGAGAGTCAAAGTAAGAGGCAAAGCCATCCCAGCGAGCTTTCTGAAAATTGAAGGAAGGGAGACGCTCGTTGGGGCGAAAGACCGGAGGGAGAGGGACAGATAGAAAAATTGGTAGATGGTCAGAACCAAGGTCCTGAAGCACCTCCCAGGAGCAAGAAAAGGCAAGAGTAGAAGGAGCAAAGGAGTCGTCAGGAGAGGAACGACTGCCAGAGGAGCGATGGAGAAGGGTGGGTGTGTTAGGGTGATTGAGGGGGAGGAGGTCAAAGGAGATGACCCAGTCGAATACTTCCTCCCCATGGGGGTCGTAAGTACCTCTTGAGTCCCAGAGGGGGTGATGGCAATTGAAGTCCCCCAGAATGAAGAGATTTCTGGAGGAGGAAAGAAAAATGGAGGGAGAGAAGGAATCGGTTCTGCCATCCGTTGGGGAGGAGCGAATAGGGGGCGTACACATTAAGAAATGACACCGAGGAGGAGTTGTTAAGAGAGATGTTGACCCCTACATAATCAGAGTGGGGATCGAGCGAAGAAAGAGAGGAGGTAGAGAGTTCAGAAAAGGATAGGCCCTGCCTGACGAAAATGACAACGCCGCCGCTGGCATGCGTGGCATCAGGAGAGAGAATGCCAGACCGGGAGTGGGTGCGATCAGAACGCAGAGCAGAGAATCCAGGAATCCGGAAAGAGGAAGATAAGTTAAGATTAGGTTCCTGTATGCAGATAAGGTCGATTGAATGGGACGAGAGAAAGTGAAGTAGTTCAGTGCTCCTGGCACGGAGACCTCCAGCATTCCATTGAAGAACCCTGAGAGAGTCAGGAGGAGGAGAGGAAGCAGGAGGCATAGAAGGACGGCCAAGAACAAGGGACGGTGGTGAAGGAGCAGAGGTAGGAGATATGGAATGGGCAGATAGAGGATAGGAGGTTTGGAGACGGGGGTGACGCGTGAGTTCAGCATCAGTAGAGGGAGGCCAGATTGTACAGTGGGGGTATACGTGTCGGAGGAGTCCGAGGAGGGAGTCACAGTGTTACGGCAGGGAAGCAGCTCCAAGAATGAGAGCTGCCTAGAGCTCTGAATTTGGACAGGGAAAGTTGTGAGCACCTTAGATGAACCCATTTGAAGCAGGTGCAGCATTGCACTGACTTGCCCCGCCAGGTCACATTTCCAGCGCACACAGAGCAAGGAAAGATGGGGCCGGGGTTAGGATGAACGTTACCGCTCATCAGGAGAAGAAGAAGACTGAGGAGACGAAGAAGGGCAAGAGTAGGGCAGGAGAAAAGAAAAAGTGAAAATAGGCGACCGATTTTAAAGATGCTGTGTGCTGCCCTTCTGCGGTCGTTCAGGGGGAAGCATAGCGAAAAAATGAATGGGGAGTGCCCGGGGTAACTGGGACCCTCGGGAAGGCCAACAGCCATTTCGACCCAACCCAAACGGGGTCGGGGACCGCACCACCACGTTGAGGCCGCTGTTGATTGGTGCAGATTGGTGGAGTTAGTTTTAGCTGTTTCGTGATTGTTATACGAGTATTAAAGTGCTTCATTTTCTGTGATCGACGAGCAAAGGAATTTGGAGTTTTAAAGTGTTCGGTGAATATACTGTATTTGTTCTGTTCTTGATCGCAAGCAGGGATATCTAGTTCTAGATATCCCTGGATCGAAATGTGCGTGGGTCAAGTATTTTAGTAGAAGCCACTCTTTTCCTAGCTATTAAGTTGCAGTCAGACTTAATTATTCGAGCAGTGCTATAGGTCGCCTCAATTTTAAGAATAAAATTAAAGTTTAGATAGGACCAAAAATTCTATTAAAACGCGACGCTCTTCATATTGTAAGTGGCCGGTCGCTAGCCATCAAAGGCAGTCGTGGTTGTTGTGGAGCTCTCGACTGCAATTTGTAATTACAATCAGTTTGAAATAAATTGTCACGTTTACCCATCGGCTTTTTTATTTGAGTTGCTGTGTGAACTGATTTACCATTTCATACTAGGTCTCCATATCAAAAAATAGGAAGGGTAAATACAGTACAAACAGAGAAGTCATTTCAAAATGCTCTTGGTGTCTGAACCAACAGGAAATCATGTGCTGACAATTCTAGCTATTAAAACCAAAATTTGGCTAAACGACATTGATGCCAGTTTCAGATGTGAATAATGTTACAGCTTGGGGTACTAAAGGAATCTACTCTCAGTTATAAGGCTGGAAAATACTTTTCCAAAGGCAGAATATTGAAAAAAGATGTGGCACTTGGATGCCAAGTTGCAGTCCTTAATTCACTGATGTGAAGATGGTAATTGATAGGAAAGAAATGGTGGTAATATCCTACCCAATTCCCCACTAAACTTCCCGCAAAACTTACTTCGTACAGAATTTCCGCTGTTTATTCTTCTCTCCTTCTTCTTCCTGTAGGCATGTTGTTTTTTTCGCAGTACCATTGACCACCTGTCAATAAAGTTTTCCATTACAACTTGTTTTACAATCACATCGGCGTCTCTATTTTACTAGTCTGGAAAACAAAAGCAAAAGGTTATCTCTACTCATTTTGAACAGCTGTGCTAGAGTTGGATGCATAGATGTTCAGACATACTGTACAAATGAACTTTGAGACTTTTGGGTAGCATGCTGTGTGGAAAATGTAATGCTTTTGTAAAAATCAAAACAATTTTTTGTAACTCATCAAGCAAATTAGCTTTGATTAATTAAAATGGGCTAGCTTTTCTGGAAAACATTTAATAAGTTTTTCCGCGATCGCTGTACTCTGCCTTATATGTTTGGTCTTGCCATATTGAAACAGGCCTACTATTTGAAAAGATAACGGGCTTTTTCAAAACTCAAAATGATGAAGTTGAAAATTTTACCTTGAAAAAAGTTTTTGTGGTAATTGTTATGTACGAATGTCTTTTTTGCGCAGGTAAAGAAAATGCATTTTTTTGCAATTTGTGTGCAGTTATCAATCAGCAGTAATAAAAGATTAAAAAGTATGTTGAATAGCTTTTCCATTGTGCGGTGGTAGAAATAACTGGCTAAGAAAGGTAGTCGATGGACGTTGTTACACTATCCTAAACACATTTTTGGGAAAAATTAATAGATGACGTTTACAAGAAAAAACAATAGGCTGATTATTTTGTCTATTTTTTTAAACTTATATGCTCTGTGGAAAAAGACAAACAACGGCGGTTCGAGGCTGATCGAAAGAAATACAAAAAATTTCAAATAAAGATAACAATATCTCAATAAAATTACTAGTGAATGTTTTGTGACATACAGAAGAGTTACAATGCCATATGTTGTCAAGGTCTAAACCAGAGGTGACGAACATGAGGCTCGCGAAAGAATTTCGTGCGGCCCGCAAAGCATTTTAAGCGAGACTAGCAGTCTTGAACTTTCTTTGACCTGCTTCTAATCTTTGGGATGCGATATCAAAAGCTGATTGCCCGACTGAGTTACGCACATATCACGCAGGAATCATACAAACGCAGTGCAGCCCTTTCATCTAATTCAGAATTCAGCTCTGCATCTATTGTTGTGCAATAATAATTTAACTGCGCTGGCCTGTTGCTGCTTCAGTACATTGCTGGGGTAACTATTTGAGTGTGAGCTTAGCTTGCCTTAGAGTTGTGAGTATGTCAGCTTGCAAAAATGAATAAGTGAGTTTGCAGTACTGGTAGTAGTAACTATTTGAGTGTGAGCTTAGCTTGCTTTATAGTAGTGAATACGTAAGCTTGCAGAAATGAATAAATGAGTTTGCAGTAACATATGTTATCAAAATTTTACCGCTTTTCTAAGTTGTTATTGGTTATTCTGTTTTCCTTTAACCAAAATTAGCCGTTTATTTCGATGTCTTCAGCAAAGAAAAGAAAGATTGTAGATGAAAGAAGGGTATTTCAAAAAGAATGGACTGATATGTTTTTCTTTATTGAGGAAAGAGGAAAACCGTTTTGTTTGAAGTGCAAAAGGCCGCTAGCTGTTATGAAAAAAGAAAATTTAAAACGTCTCTACGAAACCAACGATCCTGAGTTTAAAAAGTTGGATGGGGAGCTCAGAAAAGTGCAGATAGAAGAATTTAAGAAAAATTTGTACGCGCAACCAAGTGTCATGACTTCCTTTTGCAGTACAAATGACAATGTGCTTACAGTGAGCTATGAAGTATCGGAATTGTTTGCTAAAAAGCTTAAGCCGTATGACGATGGGGCATGGGCCAAGGAACTACTTGTAAAAGCAGCGGAAAAGTTGGCTCCAGAGTCAGTTCATTTGTACTAGAAGTCGAGTTTGTCCAGGCCCACTGTTTCTGAACGCATAAAAGAAATGGGTCAAGATATTGAAGACAATCTCAAAGAAAGAGCTGAGAAATTCGTAAACTTCTCCCTCTGTCTCGATGAAACAACGGGCATCAAGAATACCGTGCAGCTGGAAATATTTTTTCGAGGGATTACATCAGATTTTCAAACTGATGAGAACTTGTTGTCTCTGGAATCGATGCACGAAACTACTCGCGGAGAGGACCTGCTTCAAAAGCTCCTGCAAGCCCTAGGCAAGTTCGATCTGCCGTTACATAAGCTGTGTGGTGTTGCTACTGATGGCGCACCAGCTATGGTTGGGAAACATAAAGGTGTGATATCATTGTTAAAGAAGGAAATGGATGCAAGAGGAATTAGACATGATAGATTGGTATCTTTTCATGGCATTGTTCACCAACAAAGCCTTTGGCAAAATCTGTGAAGTTTGATCATGTGGTATTGGTAGTTACAGACTGTATTAACTTTACTAAAAAAAGAGACCTAAACAACCGCATATTTAAGCAAGTTCTCAAAGACTTTGATGCTGATTATGATGATCTTCTATATTTCTGTGCTTGGTAGGACGAGTTGTGGGAATATGTTTGGGCGCTTTCATTCTCTTCTACCAGAAAGAATTGATTTTAGAAATTTGAAGAAATGTCCTTTGACTGAGCTGGAGGATGAAAACTGGTCGTGCGACCTAGGATATGTGGTAGATATCACAAACCATTTAAACGACTTGAACGTGCATCTTCAAGGACCAGATCTACTACTGCACTCGATGTTTTCCAAGATCAAATCTTTCTCGTCAATGCTAAACCTATGGGAAAATCAGTTGAAAGATAACGATTGTACGCATTTTCCCACGTTGAAAAAATACAATCCAACTTCTTGTGCTCAATATGCTTTGGAATGTTCCAGTCTCTTGGAAAGGTTTAATGCCGGATTTCAGGATATCAAAAGCAAGCAGGTGGAGCTTGATATCTTTTCTATCCCCTTCAATGTTACACCTGCTTCTGCACCCTCTGAGCTCCAACTCAAACTCATAAAACCACAAAGTGATGACACGCTGAAAGCGATGTATCTGAACAAGCCGTTGCTTGAATTTTATTGTGTTTATGTATCAAAGAAAGAGTTTCCAAACTTGAGAGCTAGCGCTCTCAAATGGTCATCTGTTTTTGGAAGCACATATCTATGCGAACAATTTTTTTTCTAAATAAATATCACAAAAATTCGTTACAGATCAAGGCTAACAGACGAAAATCTTAGTATGCAGTTGAGAGTTGCCACATCGTCAGTTCGTCCTGATATTAAGCGCTTAAGTAAAGCAAAAAAGTTTCCAAATTTCTCACTGAGTAAAAAACTCCATTAAATGTTTCTTTGTTATTTTTTATTATTTCATAGTTTAATATTGCGTTAAATAACTTTAGCTGTATGGTTCGCATGAGTTTTTATTACTTTCGTTTGTTGTTCGTTTCTGTTGATGAATAATTTTTTCGTTTTTAAAGGTTTCACAGTATGACTAAAAAGTTGTGCGGCCCGCTTGCTCAGCGGTAACTGACAAAGTGGCCCGCGATAGCAAATAGGTTCGTCACCCCTGGTCTAAACCGTTGGACCTAGAAAACTGCAGCAGCGCGCGCATCGTCTTTTGATGTGAACGACAAAAACTTAAGGCAACTCTTTCGTAACATTGCCGTCCCGTATCTGGGGTTTTGGGTAAACACGCCTCCTAGTAAAGTGGTTTCAGAAAAAAATTTAGCAATAAAATATTGATTTACACTCTTCCATTCGACCGTGTAGAAAAAGAGCTGATAGGGGTTCTTCACGTGACTCTGGCATTCCACAGTCACCGATTCTCCTAACTCCACGTTGTACGTTGTCCGTGAGCATTGGATGTCGGTCTTCGCTGTGATCATCTCCGCTGAAAAAATTACATAGCTAAGTGAGGGGGTACTTTTGTAAAGAATTTTTGTCTTAGAAGCTCTAAGCCATCTCTCGACAAAACTGCATGGAATGTTCAGATTAAAACTAAACTTACGTAAAACACAGAGTTTGTAGTGAATGAGAAACCACCGCTTGCCGTTATGCATGACTGCGCACGAGTACGTTCCTGGATCTTCATAAGTTACATTTCTAATTAAGTACTGGAAAACAGGAAAAGACAAAATATAAATAAGAGCATGCAGAAAGGAGCAATGGTAAGAGCTTACAAAAATGGCTTTACTTAAACAAAGTCATTCGTTGTATCGAAACCAACCCCAATTTACTACGCTCAGCCATATTGGCTCATCTTCAGCAAAGCATGTCATCAACGGAAAACTTAGCTGAAATACTTTCTGCGACCTCGGACGTTACTGATAACAAACTACTTTGAATTACTAGTTGAAGCCTCAATTTTATCTTGCAAGTTATATCAAACTTTGATCGCATACGACCGTGCTACACGATATCAATATTTTAAGCATTTACCGATCAACATTCCCAAAATTGGAACATGTTCTCACGACTGTTCTACATGAAGCCAATATTTTAAGCATTTACCGATCAACATTCCCAAAATTGAAACATGTTCTCAGCTTTACGCAAAAATATTATCAAATACGTTCCTGGTCAAACAATTTTTCTTCTTTTTTAACCGTGGAGAGTCTACGTAAACTATCAAAATAACTATAAAATTGTGATAATTACTAATAACTGACAACGAAAATTTGTCGGAAAAGTAAGTCATATGATACACGATTTACTTGTATTTGAATTTTTTCATTCAACATTTTTAATGAGTAATGCGCAACTCTATAACTGTAAATTGATTGCTTTTAATTCAGGTTTGATTATATTGCCACGCAACTAATATTTTTCAGATGGGAGCGTTGGCATGTATTAGTAGAAAAATATGCATTTTTTTTCGAATAAGAAAAGGATCGAGCAAGGAAGCATGTTAGTGTTGACGTCACTTGGATTCACATCTGCATTATAAATTAGCACATTGGCAAAATACTGGATATCTTGTCGAGAGTAGAATTTTGAAAATCTTATTATAGTTGAGCTTGGTTGCTTATATGAACTGAAAGTAGTTCGTTAGCAACTAAAACCAGCAGCACGTCAGTAAGCAAAAAATATTTGTTACAAAAAGATAGTTTGCCAACTAAGCAATGAGTATTTGCGCTGGAAAATGCATTCTACAAGTAAAATACTGCAAGTAGTAGCGTACCAAAAATGTTGAAAAGGGAGGTGAGGATATAACGCAACAATTTAGTAAAGAACTTTGATTAGACGTCACTCAGAATTTTGCCAAACTAGAGCAATTTTTGGATGAATTTAGATAAAAATTTTCTTTCTTAATAGGCACTTATAAACGTCAACTAGGCTGATAGTTTTTGTTTTTTGGTTTAGACCAGAAGGAGGCATGGCACATTGTCCCCCTAAATACGCTGGTTCAAACAAGAAGTGCAATAAAAATGATTACAAGTAACAGAAAACGAAAACGGTGCCGTACCCTACTTCGTTTCGATTTGAACAGCCTACATAAAAATTTTTACAATTGAATTCATATATATATGATGAACCGCAGTTTCATCAGCTACGCTTGCTTGCAAATGCTAATTTTATGCAATTGATATGAATACGAGTCCTTTTTACAAAGAGAAAAATCTCGAGGAAAAATTTTTGATGCGGCAGAAGATATTTTGCAGGTTGAAAATGAAGACGTCGAAGTGATTCTATAACACCCAGATTTAGCCAATCGAGGAAACAAAAGTGACAAAGAAGGAGATGACAACGTTTTGAATAAAATTAATTTGCCTCCAAAAGTAGCAGGTGAAATTGAAATGCATCAGAAATGCAAAGCTAGTTATGAACCAAATGCAGAAGTCTTTAGCAGTAGATGGCGCAAGAAAAAAAGCATTTCTTAGCACATTGCAGACAATGATACTGTTTCAACCTATCAGGTCTCTTTAGTGCAGTTGGTGACCGACAACAAGCTAGAAAGACCTGATAGGTCGAAATAGGGTCACTGTCTGTAGTTTGCTAAGTGCATCGCAGGCCTCTTGCATTACGTTAAAAGTATTTCTATTTTCGACGTCAAAGCTTCGGAGAAAATAAAGATATACATGCTTGATTTACTCGTGAGATGCTTGAAATATTCTCTCTTTCTTTATCATGATGCTAGTAGAATAGATAAACTTGTTAGCAGCAAGAGATAAAAAACAAAAATTTAAAGTGGACTTGATCGAAATGAGAAAGTTTTAGAGATTACTTCTGACTAGTAGTTATTGCATGTTGGTCACGGAAATTGATTTCTGGTTCACTGCAGAAGACCTACTCTCAGAAAAATATCCAGGCAGCATACATAGGGAAAGGTTTTGTTCTATAAAGAGATGTTTTCACGTGGCGGACAATCAAATTTGTCTATGTCAAAAATGACTTAGGTGTGATCCAAAGTAGATATGCTGAAAACGAAACGGCAATAGTTTGGCGTTTTCCGTAGACAACACAGCATAAATGGATCAGTGATAGCAGCATATCGAGGTTAAGACAGCGCAAAGTAGTTTGTAAGAGAAAAGCCAGTGAAGTTTGAAACAAAATGAAAATACGGTGCAACTCCGAGGTCTTTATGCATAATTTTTATATTTACTGTGGAAAGGATTCTCGCCGACCTAGTCCTCTAAGAAGTTATGTAGTTCAAAGAAAGCCAGCTGCCGTTGGCAGCCCCAAACAGCATATTAGTTATTTTGACAACTTTTTACTAGCCATCAATTGCTAACTAATTTGGTAAATCAAGACATCAGAGCTTGTAGAACCATCCAGGAGAATCGTTGTGGTCACTATCCACCGATGATACATAAAGAATGCAAGAAGCAGCCAAAGAATTCCTCTGATTATTGTTCTGGCGAAACTCTGGTTTGTGTGAAATGGAGCAATAATAGCCCGGTTGACATTGCTAGCAACTACGAAAGAGAGCAAAAAAGTTGTTTGACCAGCCTCATGCAGTAAAAATGTACAGTGAAAGAACTGAGTTGTGGACGTTTTCAACTGGCTATTTGCTTCCTACAAACCAAAAAGTCCGCTTCAAAAACTGATGTTGAAATTTTTTCATTAACACGAGCAAACTGCCAGAAATCGCAGCATTCCTTTTTTATACGACAATCAAGTGAAAGTCACTCAGCCACAATTTCGTCGGGAAACGGCAACATGTTTAGTCCGCTGTGTCAAGATTGGGCGAAAAATTAATACCTAAAAGCGTATCAGTTTAATATGATGGCGTTATTCACTTTTTGGAGAACAGCGTCAAGTAAAGACGATGTATTGTTTGTCATAAAAACACACGTGTGTATTGCATGAAATGAGAAAATAGAATTTACAAGCACTGCAGCCAGATATATCGTGCAGTTACAAATAATAACTGATATCACTGGAACTTAACTTTTTATGAACATAAGATACAGTAATCTATATCATCTGGCAATTTTTAGCCCTGTTATGCAACTGTGTTGACTAGCCTTGTATTGTTTTGTACAAAAAATAAAATTTTCCTGGAAATATGACTAAATATATATTTTTGGTACGCTATCTATGCCATCGTTCCCATAATGGTAACATTATAAAAAACAAACAATTATTTTTGAGAAAAGGGGACAAATATTAGTACAATGATACAAATTAAACTACACATCAAAACATCACCAAACGTATAGTTGCATACCTAGTATTGCCTGTAAATCTCGACAAATTTCACAATTTCTATACAGCACAACTCACCGCATTATCTTGCGGGGTCACCTGCATTGAGATGTCAGGAGATAATTCCTTACAGTCTTTGTACCACGTTGTCGATAAATTTTTAATCAAATCGGGATCCAAGGTAGGAAATACACCACTGGGAACTAATAAAAAGTTAACTGCGATGATGTAATGTTGTTTTTTTTTATCTGGGATAAAAAAACGTTTAAAATATTGTTTTGTGTACTTTATACAAAGTTGCTCATTTTATATACAAGAGTACCTTTTCTAAGAGTAGGTCATGGTGAGTAGGTCATGGTGAGTTGAATATCATAATTTCTATCAATTTATTAAAACATACAAAGTATTACTGAGTAATTTTGTAGCGTATGCATATGTTTGGCCCTACAAGCTTACTCTTACCTTCGCAAGAAAATAGCACCGTTTCCTTTACCGCGTTTGATTGGCGGATGAAGTGCGATCCTTGTTGTGATTCTTCGCACGTTTGTTGGGAGAGTTCTCTGGGGGATATCTCTAACTCCATCGAAAAACACTCTGTGTCACCTTGCAATTCATGAGCAAACTAAACGCAACAAACAATGAAGTGATCACCACTAAATAGGTGCTATTTGAAAATGGAAACTTTTTTGTAATAATTATCGGCAGACCATGAAATACTTTTTAGGGAGTAAAAAAATTGCATTTTCAATCTGTTTGAACTCGTAATCTTTGTGCAATGATGATGTAATGAGCAGACCTGCAAGGTGTCCCACAATTGTTGGAGGTTTTTAAATTTTCATAAAACAAAACTTAGTTTCTGCAAAATTGATATTTTAAAAAAATTTGGTCAGAAAAGCGTTGTTGATGCATAAAGAGGAATATAGTCTATGCAAATTTTTTGTAATTGACATTTCTGATAATGTTTAATTCATATTTCACAAAATTTCTAATTGACATTTCAAATAATTTTTTAATTTACATTTCGAATGGAGACTTCATTTCTATTTTCGCATTTTTGTCACTTTTGAACTTGGCCTAACAGAAACACGGACTAATAGTGGTAGGTGGAACATCTTCCCCCCTCTTGCAATCAAGGATTGTGTCTTTAGCCAAAAATTTTTGCTCGGTGTATTTGATTAAATTTTCTACCGAGCTTTTTCAAAGCGCTCTTGCAATTCATGAGCAAAACATCTGCGAACAGTTGTGTAGCCTCCGACTCAAGCAATTGCTGGATGACTTTGATTTTCTGCTTTTTAGAATGAATTATGCTCAATTTATGACAGTGCAATTAAAGAGCTGAGTTCCAAAAGCATCTACGTCACATTTCGATCTAAATTCAGTTAACACAAAATCGGTTTATTTAAGTACATTTAGCATAAAAATTTTGATCACCGCATGATAAGTACATCTGTAAAACATAATTTAGGTACTTTTACTCTGGCTAATGTTTTGTCAGATGGTCAACACAAACACGTTTACCGCCTTTAAGTCAAAATGTAACATAGGTACTTTAGAACTCAGCGAAGTGCAACAATATCTAATGTTAATAATATGATCTCAAATTGAGAAGAACAATAACTACAGTTTTAAAATTTAGAAGGTTTTCAAAATTCTTAAAGAACTGTGGATAACCCTGTATCAACAAATGGCCCATTAAAGGTGAAAATACGATCACACAGGTTATGGTATTAAAACTTACCCAAGCAAAAATCTGATAATTGAGCGAGGTGTTTCTGTTAAAGTCTTTGATGTCATAATAAAGATTCTCAAATCCGTCATCAAACTCCGCACTCCTGTTAAGGAGGATGATGTTTTTTTCGGAGTCTATGACGACGCACTAAATAGAGTTGAGCTAATGTCAAATTAGCACGACACCCCAAAGTGTGGAAATTTACAATCATATAAAGTCATTACCTTAGCCAATGGTTTCCGAATCGGGGTCCGCGAGAAATTTTTAACAGCGCCACAAAACATTCTTTAGTATTTGAGTTATCATCTAAGTTTGTTCTTTTTATTACAAATTTATCGACTGATAAATTATTTTTCTATAAGTCAATCAGCCTTTCATATCTTTGCCTTTTTTTGTTATATCGGTCAGCGTTATTTTCAATAATTCTGTCTGTTTGCCCCTTGCTGCCATTAAAGTATGATTCGTTGTGTGTGAGCTGTTTTTACTACGTAAAACGAAAGAATAAACGCAAATATAAAATTTGTAATCGGCCTAACTCTCTCTACCAACACGATTACGGCTAAACAATAAAAATACAGTAAAAATTATCTGAAGTAGGTTTTACTTTAATTCGTATAACATGAGTAAAGGTTAATGTGTTTTGTTTCGTGCTGTTTGCAATGCTGTTTTGAGTGTGGAAGTCACAAAACCAAGTATGCTCAAGCGCCATTTGGATTGACAACATGCGGGGAGCATTTGACCTTCTTCTAACTCAATCAGGTTTCAAACGTCAGAAGTTCAATTTCCAAGGTGATTTTGTTCGAACAACAAACCAAAATTCTAGTTAACGCATTCTATAAAACTGCGTTTTAAATTTCTAAGCAAACTTTTAAAACTTTTCTTGCTTTAGAAACTGATGCGAATTCGAAATAATTTGATAGCAGCAAAAGAGGTCCGCCAGCTGAAAAAGCATAGTAATTACTGCTCCAAACCAGTGGTTCTCAAACTGCCCGTCGCGATGCCATGGAGTGTGGTTTTGATTTTTCAAAGGTGTCACAGAGGATACGGATCTGCGATGCACCGACCTTGGAAAAAAGGAACCAAATAAGAAACTACAGAACACTTACAACTACGAAAGCGTATACAAAAATAGAGAACGAACTTCCCCAGATACACAACATTATGCTGCCGTTGGTAGTGACCTTAGTGATATCAAGTTCCTCGTCTGCACCTATATGCACTGGTTGCCAAATAGAGCAAAAAGGCTACACCTCAAGAGCGAATCCTGTAGGACGGGGGTGTCAAACTGTGGCCAGTGGGCCAAATGCGACCGTCGACGTAATATTTTGTGGCACAGCGCAAAAACTTGGCCTCCAAATTTGGGCTTCGAAATATTGTTCTCCAAAAGAAAAATGATCTTTTAAGTTGAAATTACGTGAAAATAGCCATGAAGTAATGGTCAACAACTGCAATAAAGCGTGGGTGGCATTAGAGGTTGCGGCGAGGGAGGTGATTATCTTTTTTTTTTAAATTAGCACCATTTCCGGTATACATCACACGATTTCCGGAGATCGTTGCCGGAAAAGTGGTGATCTACAAACAATGCCGTGGCTGGTGTACTGCGAAATTTGATAGACTGGTTTCTTGTGCTGGCAAACAAAAATGTTTCGGGACCACTGATATACAGTCTTGCCAGCTGAAATATTTTTGGAATAAAGTCTGGCTCGTATAAAATCCAGGTTTATAAATGCGGCCCACAGCATTGAACGAGTTTGACACCCCTGCAGTAGGGCATTTAGATGAAGCATCCATTCCGATAGCTTTTTGCTCTTGGTTTCGTGACTTGATTTGTTAACATGCCACTCAATGTTTGAAAAGTGGAATTCAAAAAGTTGATCTTTTAAAAAACAATCATCTCCATAATTATGATGCGTCGATTCAGATTCCCAATACGTCACGAATAAGGTTTCTAGATCCACTACTGCAATACCTTTTGCGCCGGATTATCCGGTTGATCTAATATCCCATTTTCAAAAAAATTCCCTCCGTAGGTACGATTGTGTATTAGGTGATTATGATTTCAACCAGTGTTGTAGGCCTATCGACGTATTTTTTTATTGATTTTTTCTCAAAATTTGACTTTCACAAATTATGTCCGTAATACCGACTTTCCTAGTAATGATGTAAGACTGTGCTTCCTTGCAAACACCAAATAGCATCACAAGTTTTCATGTTATCATTTGACCAATTGTGTAGGGCCATAAATTCAAAGTTGTGGAAGGACGCTAAAGTGACTGATGTATTTACTGCAATTCAGCTATGAAGTAATAGCCCTGCAACTTTTTCGTAATTGTAAGTGTAGTTGCAAAAGTTAATAAGAGTCTCTGGCTGCGTGTATGTTCTTTGCTCACGACATCTACCCAGTTAGGAGAAGGCGAAGTCAACGAAGTCCAGAGTCGAGTATCTACAGATCAGCTCTTACATAAATTTAGGCCATGGATTAAACGAATAACCTATCGACCAGCTTTTTGTGCTAAAAATCAGGATAACTTGTTCTAAATCGTGCAAGATTTCATAGTAAGACTCGGCATTGTATTCCACTTTGCTACGTGTGATAATATGTCTTAGCGGTCAACAGTACTTAGGCATGTCATATCACTGAACTACAAAGCTACTCTAACATGGAGCCCATCTTCAGTTCAGTTATTAAAATTTTCGTATTTGCCATTGCGTAAAGAAAGTGGCTATTTTACCGTCGACGGCATTTTGCCTTTAGAGGCTATTTTGGTGTCACCATTTATACGTGTTTTAATTGCCATATTTGCTACAATTCTCGTAATGATGCTGTGGTGTAGTGAATAGTGCAGTTGCCTTTAAATATGATACGGTTGGGATCTTAGCTGAAAAGGTACTTACAGAAGGACAGTGTACACTAGAGGGGCCTGGTATATGAACGTACAGGGTATGTAGTGAGAGGGAGTGCAAACAGTGAAAACAATTTTTTAAATTCATTATTAAAATTGACCAATCAGAAACAACCAAAAGTCACATGTTTTACATGTTATTAAAATTGACCAGTTACAAAGTTCTCACGGCCCAATAGCCTGCAAGGGTAAAATGTCGTTGACCGCGCAAAATAGCCATTATCAGTTATCAGTATAAGTTTTGATCTATGAACCAACTTTGACAAAATATGCAGCTTTACCTAAAAACAGTCAAAATCACATCAACTCATTTTGTTCCAAAATGTTGCTTTCTTGGTTCTTACAAAACAGCGGGAAGTTGTAATACCGTGAATGGTGTTTATGTCTTCTGATTTTTTTTATAGAAGGTTGCTAGAAATCTTTACTGCAAAACAGCGTTCCATAACTTTATTTCACATAGTAATGAATAAACTGTACGTTTCAGGTTTACTTAAGTGCCAGGCTTTTCGATACCAAACTGGAGTTAAAGACAGACTCTTTTTAATTTGATGAAAGAAAGACTAGAATCGGGTCCTCTGAGTGTGCTGGAATATTATCATAGAAGAGGTTGGTTTGGCAAGAGTGTCGAGGGAGATCTTTGGAGATGGCTTTTGTATTATAGTTTTATTATTGGGTCAGCATATCGTTTAACAAATTCCAAAATATGGTATTATTGGAAGAAGTATTATTGGAAGCATTTTGTTGATATCTTCCAATAAAGCTTTTTAGTGCTTTTCTACGCTCAGCACTTTTTGAGAAAATATAAAAAACAAGTTTTACAATCAAATGTTTATTGTGACGTCATCCTAGTTCCCAAAAAGGTAAAATTTTATGAAGTTGGTAAGTTGGGTGCTGGCTCTTTTTTGAACAAACAACCACTTTTCTTTTTCAAGACTTATTTTTAATTATGACGTCATCACGTCGACCCTTCATGACACTCACTCCGCAGTGGAAATCAATGGTGCCAATTTTCTATTTGTAATGCCCAATGGTTATGGATGAGTTAAAAGACACACTCACAGACACACAGATATACCACAGAAACACTGAAGAAATTGCGCTTTATAGTATGAATGCGCTCATGTTTTCATTACTTTGTGATGATAATAATCTTTCACACTTTCGAGTTTTATACTACATGTAAACTATGTGAGTTTTTGTAAAAATCTAGAAAACGCCATTTTTAAAGTTCTACGAAAATCAACTTCGCGCATGATTGTGTTTATGCCATCGAAGCCAAATTTTGACAAAGCATGCAGCTTTGCCTGAAAACAGTCAAAATCACGTCAACTCATTTTGTTCCAAAACGTTGCTTTCTTAGTTCTTACAAAACACTTGGAAGTTGTAATGCCGTGAATAGTGTTTATCTCTTCAGATCTTTTTAAAGGAGGTCGCTAGAAATCTTTGCTGCTAACAGCGTTGTAAAGCATATTTGCATATAGGAATGAATAAACTGGACGTTTCAGGTTTACTTCGGTGCCAAGCCCATCGATACTAAACTGGAGTTAAGGCAGACTCTTTTCAATGTGATGAAATAAGGTTCGAAGCAGATCATCGGAGTGCGCTAGAATATTATCATAGAACAGGTTAGTTTGGTAAGAGTGTCGAGGAAGAAATTCGGAGATGGATTTTGTATAATAGTTATATAATTGGGTCAGCATATTGCTTAACAAATTGGAATATATTGTAGTATGTTTATTTGAGCCATTGTCATACTAACCGTTATGTTTGGGCTCTCCCAAATACCTCCATCGTCATAATAATGTTCCATGTATAGCTTGTTATGTAATGGATCCAACTTATCATATAGAAGTGAGTAACAGCTGATGCGGTACGGCCAGTTTAGGTACACGTCCTCGAAGCGCTTCGATAATACATTACAACCAGTTATCTCTCCTGCACAATCATGACGTAAAGATTAATCGAAATATGCGACAAAAACATTGTAGAACGCAACGAATAATCGTTCGTGTTTTTCGGGTTGAAAGTTCATTTGAGTCGTCCTCAAGTTTGTATATGCAATAGAAAACAACTTTATACGGTATTATTGAAATATAAAACTTCCAAGAGATTCAATGTCGGGGTAAGAGACTCACCAGCGAGTTGCAACAATCCGAGTAAATATATTGACGTCACAATCATTATTGCTATTTACACCATGAGGTTGCAGCTGAAAGCAGCGAATACATCAGCACACTTCACTTTATCAAACTACAGTTAATGATCAGGGTCACATACCATGGAGTAGCGCGAAAGGCAAAAATCTATTGTGGTGGTACTGGAACCCACATCTTCCTGAATACCGGTCAGCTGCTTCACTATTTGAGTCATGGAATATCTAGCCCTCACCCTGTAAATTTGACCTAAAAGCTAAGCAGCCAGCTATTTGCTGTTTATAAAGCAAGGCTGAAGGCTGAAATCGTAAGAGCATCTGACCGGTAATCATGAGATGTGAGTTCGAATGACACCGGAATCGTTTTTAATCTTTCGCACTGCTCCATCGTAAGTGATCTTAATCATTCACTATATTTAAAAATACAAGCCTTCGTCAAGAGGTTACCCCTACCTCTTGTAATTCCGGTACGTAAACACCTACTCAGGTCTTTAATAAACTAGTTAGTTTTTTCTTCAATATTATGATATCTAAATATTATTTCATTTGGACGTAGCGTTAAGTTTAGGAGAGTTTAAATTTGCCGATTATCTGTCCCAATAGCGCCAAGTAAGCCAACTTCCAAATTTGAAAGAAATTAAAAGGAAGCAGCTAAATGCAGTAACGATTTGACCTTTCAATAACTAAGTCTACAGCAATAGCTTATATTCCATCACAAAAATATTTTCTTTGGGTACTTGATGAAAATGTTACGTAGTAACTGTACACAATTCATTATTTTGATCTGATGTATGATGGAGCACGAGAAGATTGCAAATTTGTAATCTTGAACTATCGCTAAGTACATGCTAATCTGCTTGTTTGTGAATACCCCTTCTTTTTCTTTAACTTCATCTTGCTTTCTTAAGGTGAGAGATTATTTGCGCAATAAAGCCACCAGCATTGAACTTTTGTGCTATTATTATCTAACTCCATTCCAGAAGCGCTCTTTATGCGAAAACCCTATAAAGCAGTGATTACCAACCAGGGGTCCACGCACCCCCAAGGGGTCCGTGAAAAGCTTGCTGGGGTCCGTGAGTGCATTGGAATTTGATAAAATTAATCAACAATATTCAACAAATTTCATAATAATGTAGGCACTAGGCAGCAACTTGTTCGTACGAAAATAATGTAGCGCAGTAGGCTAAATTGTTTCCGTATTTGGCTAAATCAGAGGTTCCCATACTGTGGTACGCGTACCACTAGTGGTACGCCAGAATCCGTCAGGTGGTTCGCGAGCAACTTACTTAGGTTGATAAGCTACAACAATAAATATTAAAAATTGAAAATACTTTTAAATTATTATCGTTTTTACTTGGGCTTTACACCCCAATAGAAAGGCCAATTGTCTAATAAATAAAATGAATAGGCCTATGAAGTTGGTTTGAGCTGTAAGGTCAACTGCTGGTTGCAGTAAAATTGTAGCCTATTTATTCATCTTACATTTGTTTAAAACTTGTTTTTATATGTTTAGAAATAGTCGGAGTGATACAAAATATTTAGCTGAATATATACAATAGCAAAATTAAAATTTGTTTAAAACTTATTAATATTTAGCTGAATATATGAAATTTTTTTCTCAATGCCAAAGCGAAGTACTGTCCAGCGTACATAACGTATGGATTCATAGCCATTGGGAATGGGAGAGAATCTCTGCCACATTGTGTAATTTGTATGAAGACACTTTCTGATTTGCTTATGAAACCAAGCCTCCTCAAGCGTCACCTGGTGACAAATCATGTTAAAGAGAAAGAACAAGACCAGAGTTACTTCCAGCGACTTGGAGAGAATGCAAAAAGACAACGCCTTGACAAGACTGGCGTGATTTACCAGAAAAAGAAAGGTGTTGCCAAAACATCGTATGAAGTTGCTCTCCTAGTTGCTAAAAACATGAAGGCACATACCATTGGTGAGTCTATGGTACTGCTAGCAGCAAAGATTTTGGTTAAGAACGTAATTGGAGTGGAGACGGCTGCGAAGCTAAAAACTGTATCTCTCTCTAACAACACGGTTAAAAATCGAATAGAGATGACTATCGATATTGCCGACCAAGCAAAATTTGTGAAAGACTCAAGGTTTGGGTTTTCTATGCCACTGAACGAGTCGACGGACATAACAAACAATGCTCAATTACTCGTCTATGTTCGCTATACTACTCAAGACAATGATGTGAAAACTGAATTGTTGATGTGCCAGGAACTGTCCAGCACAACTAAAGGAAAGGACGTTTTTGAGGTTTCGGACAATTTTTTCAAACAGAATGAACTAGACTGGAAGAAGTTGATTGGCTGTACAATTGACGCGGCTCCCTCCATGCTGGGACCTAAGTCTGGGTTTACAATTTATGTGAAAACTGTTTCGTCAAACGCAACCATAGTTCATAGCTTCATACATAGATTTGCCCTTTGCGCAAAAGTGCTTCCTGAGAAAATGCTATTTATGTTTGAAGCGAGTTATCAAACTGGTAAATTTTGTAAAAGCATCTCCCGTAAATATCCGGTTGTTTAAGCGACTTTGCGAAGATTTTGGCTCCAAACATACTCGTACCTGTCTTCTCTATTACACGGAAGTGCACTGGCTCTCCAGAAGTAATGCGACAAGGCGTCTTTTTGAATTGCGGGATGAACTATTTCAATTTTTCAAGGAAAAGAATCACAATTTTCAGACAGATCTTGAGCGTAAAGAGTTTGTTGCAATATTGGCATATTTATCCCACATTTTTGAAGTTCTAAACAACTTCAATATGTCATTCCAAGGTCCCAACAAAACTTTATCTGAGTATATTTCAAAACTGGAAACGTTCATCCGTAAGCTGGCCCCCTGGGTAGAGAACGTGAAGAATAAAAGTATGCAATGTTCAAACTCCTCGCCTTGGTTGAGAACAAACCTAATGATGAATTTTCTGAAGAAATTGTCTGCCATCTTTCTTAACTAAAAAAGAAGTTGATGAATTACTTTTCTGATGCTACATCTTGCGTTTATTCCATCAACCCAGTCTTTGTTGATTCAGCCGATCTGCCTGTGGGGACTGCAGAACAAGTAGAGCTAATAGACATTCAAACTGACGAGGCAGCAAAGATAAAGCATAAAGAATGCAGCTGTTCTATAAATTTCTGGCTGAGCATGAAGTCATTGTACTCAAACCTAGTCACTCACGCTGTTCCACAATTATTGATTTTTCCGTCAACGTGGGAGTGCGAGTAGAGGTTCTCGGCTTTAATGAGCATAAAATGGAAAAGCCGGAACCGCCTTGCTGCGCCTGGGCATGATTTTAGATGCGCTGTAAGCAAAGTTATTCCTTGAATTGACCAATTAGTGAAAAAAAACAACTACATCCTTCTCATTGGGTTTTTAGTCATTTTCTAGTTTTTTTTCAACTGTGGGCTGATGTAGTAGAAACATTGCCACTGTATATTTCTGAGCTATTCAATGATCCAAATATAGGTGGTAAGAAAACATGGTACGACACCTTCTAATGGTACGCGAGTTGAAAAAGTTTGGGAAACACTGGGCTAAATATTGTGTAATCACTAATCAGCATCTTTTTGCTGATTGTGACGTTTATCCAAACTCAGAGAATGAAATTACGCGTTGAACCAGCCTTTATGTCATAAAGCTTTATATAGTTTATGATGTCACAATTTCTCCTAGTTCTATGCCAAGCATTAATAGCAGATCAGCATTAGCAGTTCAGACACAGCATAACTTGTAGGAGATTGACGCAGCATAACTTTTAGCAAAAGAACAGGTTGCAATGGCGACGAAAAAACGAAAGTATAATGAAGAATACATATCATATGGATTTACCGTTACGTTGGATCGCGATGGTACAGAAAAACCTTAATGCTTCCTTTGTGGAAAAGTTCTAGCCAATAGTAGCATGAAGCCAGCAAAACTATAGGAACACCTAAACGCTAATCATCCGGGAAACATTTCCGACAGCCGCTATACATTTTCCAAAAGAAGGCAAGATTTGAAGTAAGTGGAACTTTAGAAAGTATGGTTTTATTCCAACTGAAAAGCCTTTGGTTGTAGCAAGTTACAAAATTGCGTATCGGATCGCCAAGGAAAAGAAGCCGCACAGTATTGTCGAAACACTAATAAAACCCTGTGCTCTGGACAGAGACGTAGCAGCCGCCCCCCATACCCCCCAATCGGGGGGGCCCAGGCCAACTTTGGGGGCCCAAGTTAGTCTGAAATTGCTTTTTGGCTACGTGACTATTTTCAGTTCAGCAGACTTGTTTACAACCGATTTAAACTGTAGGAAGAAATTGGCTTGTGACATCATAAGTGAATGCAACGTCATTTTATCTCGCAGAATCTAGAATATTTTGATTGATTTTCTGGTAGAATCTTGAATATTCGATTGACGTAACAATGCCGTTGTTACGCAACAATCATAGAATGGTCTGGAATTCTGTTTGGCTATAAATACCGGGACAATATATATACACTGCAGAGTGCAGATAAAGTATTTTATTGACATTGTATAGAAAGAAACGTTCAAAAAGTGGTGCTCAAAAGAGAAAAGAAGCAGCCACTGCTCGAGATGCTGTAGCGAAATTGCCCAAGATGACAGATTTTTTCAAGATTACTGAGCAGAGTTGACCTGGCACTAGTACCGAGAGGGATGAAGAAAACTATAATGTACAAGAAAAAGAAGACTATGACGATCAGCATCAAAGTGATTGTGAATTTCCAGAAAATGTAAGTTGTGATTTACCTGCCAATACGCAACCTTCAATATCAAAAATAACTGAATCTCAATTTACCCCTATCCCTGATGACCCATGTAAATGGCCTGAAAGTATTTCTGATGCTCAACGATGTGATATAGTAAAGCGTGGACCACATCAACTAATAATGAATTTTCCATATAATAACACAACTCCAAGGCGACGTTTTTCCTCCAACCATTGTAAACGTGTGTTACCTAATGGTGAAAGTGTTTCACGGTCGTGGCTAGTTTATTCTGGGGAATCAGATCAAGTTTTTTGCTTTTGTTGTAAGCTATTTGGAAAAACACTAAGCCCCTTTTGTAGTGGTATAAATACATGGGAGGGTTTTTCAAAAAAACTGAAAGACCATGAAAACGGCATTTCCCACCAAGAATGCTGCAGTCAATGGATGTTGCTAGCTGAAGGGATAAGAAATTCATCCACTATCGACAAACGCGAGATGAATATTTTTTTCAATGGAAGACGTTTTTGGAGAAATGTTTTAGAGAGACTTATTGACATTGCCTTGTTTCTATCGGAAAGGAATCTTGCTTTTAGAGGATCTGAAGAAGTCTTAGGATCTCCTCACAATGGAAATTTTTTGGGTATATTTGAGCTTTTGGCAAGAAGAGATCCGATCCTAAAAGAGCTTCAAGACAGAATCAAGAATAAAAACACTAAAGATCACTATTTGAGTCCTACCATACAAAACGAACTAATTGAATTGGTAGCGACAGAAGTTGAAAAAGAAAATTTACAGCAATTGAAATTGGCATTTTTCTATAATTTTGGACTGCACTCCAGATATGTCACATCATGAACAAATGTCTGTCATTCTCCGTTATGTACTACGTAGTAAAGAAGCTGCTGTTGTTAAAGAAACATTTTTTGGCTACTTGAGAATAAGTGACAGTACTGGGAAAGGCTTGTTGGGCGCTTTCTTAGAAAAAGCGACCGAACTGCAACTCGAATTGTCTGATTGTCGAGGTCAGTCATATGATAATGGTGCTAACATGAAAGGAAAACATTCTGGGGTCCAAGCAAGAATGCTAGACATCAATCCCAAAGCTGTTTACGTGCCCTGTGCAAACCATACCCTTAACTTAGTTGTTGTTGACAGTGCTAATTCATCGACGGAAGCATTGACATTTTTTGGAGTACTTACAAGGTTGTATGTGCTGTTTTCTTCCTCTGCTCAGCGTTGGGAAATTTTGAAGAAACATGTGGAGCTGTCCATAAAGTCACAATCTGATACTCGTTGGGAAAGCAGAATTAAATGCATCAAACCTCTTCGATACAATTTAAAAGAGGTGTTGCTGGCACTGACAGACTTGGAAGCCATTTCCATAGAAAGAAAAGATGGAAGAGCTGCCTCAGAAACAAAATCGTTGATAGCTCATTTATCAAAATGGAGTTTTCTTTTGTCGGTGTTTATTTGGTATGATATCCTATTCCAAGTCAATAAAGCAAGCAAGATTCTTCAATCGTATGGAGTCTCCCTTCATTCAATGGAAACGGAAATCCAGGCAACTGAAAAGTTTTTGCAAAACTATCGCACAACGGGTTATGACAGTGCCGCAACATCTGCTGTTGAAATAGCACAGGAATTGGATATTGATCCTTCTTTTCCTCCGTCAAGAAGTGGAAAGAAAAGAAGATTGTTTGATTACCAAGGTGAAGAGGAACAACGAGCTACTCCTGAACTGAAATTTAAAAGCAACTTTTTCTATCCATTAGTAGACCAGGCTATTATGCCAATAAAGGAGCGCTTTAATTTGTTACGTGAGGTTTCTTCCGCCTTTTCGTTTTTGTACACACGAGACAAACTTTTGCTTGTGCAACAAGAAAATGCTCTTCTTACTTGCTGTAAAGAGTTCCAAAAAAGTTCGGTGACATTGATTCTGATGAAATGAGCGCTGAGCTACAGCGGTTTGTTTTAATTTTACAAAAAAAACGCAATCTCAAAACGGCTCAAGACTTTCTGAACTATCTTCTAAAGACTCATTTATTTGAATTGTATCCGAATGTGTACATCGCACTTCGAATCTTACTAACTTGCCCCGTGACTGTTGCCAGCGCTGAAAGAAGCTTCAGCAAATTGAAACTGATCAAAACTTTTAGTAGAACGTCTATGACAGACAGTAGACTATCTTCATTAGCCATGTTGTCAATCGAAAATGACTGCGCCCGATCTCTTGATTATGACAATGTCATAACAGCATTTGCGAACAAAAAGGTTCGCTCCAGACTATTTAAATGATACTGTGTTTTTATAACTTTTTCATGTTTTTCAGTGTCATTGCTTTCGTTTCGCAGTGTCTGCATAAATGTCCTACTGAACTCTGGCATCGGTGCCGAATTTTTTATGACTTGCACCTTCGGTATCGGCATGCTTTATTCTGACATTAGCCTGCTTACTTATGTACAAATTGTGGTGTATTTTCTTAATGCAGCTTTTCAATTTTACACCTCTAAAGTGATATGACCTGTGCGCAGGGGCTCTTGCGCTTACTTTGGGGGGGGGCCCGAAGTTGGAGTGCTACGGGACTGGCTCTGGAAATGACTGAAATAGTTTGTGGCTCAGATCAGAGAAGAAAACTTGAAGGTATACCAATGTCAAATAACGTTGTTAAATCAATAATAGATGATATTTCAGAAAATATTCTCAAACAAGTGATGGAAGAATTGACAACTTCTCCTTTCCCATTTAGCTTGCAGCTTGATGAAAGTACTGATGTTTTTTACTGCAGTCAGCTGGTGTGTTATGTGCAATATGTTAATGGCAATGAAATCAATGAAGAATTTTTGTTTAGCGAACCTCTTTTGGAAACTGCATAGGTTAGCGATGTATTTCAAGAGGTAAACAACTTTTTTGTTAAGCAAAACTTTGACTGGAAAAAGAAAATGCGCTCAATTTGTACGGATGGAGCACCAGCGATGCTCGGAAACAAATCCGGGTTTGCCGCTTTAGTCGAAAAAGAAGCTCCTAATGAAACCGTTACTCATTGCATGTTGCATAGGCATGCCTTAGCAACAAAAAGTTTGCTATTAACTCTCAAAGAAATTCTATCATATTGTGTAAAAATGATTAATTTTATAAGAAGCCGATCTATTAATCATTGTCTATTCAAAGCTCTCTGCAGAGAACTTGAGTCAGATCACGAGGTGCTTTTGTATCATTCAGAAGTGCGTTGGCTGTCTAGCAGCAAAATTTTGAAACGATTACAGGAGCTAAAACAAGAGGTCTCATTATTTCTGAAAAATAAAAACAATCCCCTTGCTGAAAAAATCGAGTCTGAATCATTTTTGTACGGCCTATCCTACTTGGCAGATATTTTCGGTCATATTGACAACGTTAATCGTGCTATGCAAGGGACCAGGTGTGACAATAATGGATGCAGCTAAAAAACTGAACGCGTTCTTGCTCATGTTGTCTCTTTGCAAATGTAGATTGGAATTAGGTAATTATGCTCACTTTCCATTGTTAGAAGATCTTATTGTGAAGGATGAAGCTCGGAAAGAAAGTGACATTTTTATTTCTATGAAAAAGGAATTTTGTTCACACTTGGATACTCTACAAACTTCCTTCGAAGGCTATTTTAATTTGGGTAGCTTGAAGGATGAAGCATGGATTCGAAATCCTTTTCTCATTGACTTAAACAGTATTGATAACGAAGATCCCAACAAAGACGACTTTATTGATTTGAGAGCAAGCAAACTTTTACAGATTGAATTTAATGCCACCTCTGTTACGGTGAGAGATCTATTATTTCTCGGCCTTTGTGATGATTAACCTCGTTTTGTTTATAGCCGATTAGTCCTCGCCGCCATTGTGTGTTTTCTTTTTTTGGCGATAATCCTTTGAGACGTTTTCATTCAGTTTTCGCTGTAACAATTGATCTTAGCGACATTGGTTTCCTCTTTTAATTGCGTACAGTGTCTGGCGGGCCACCTTACTATTGCATTTTTTGTTTTATTTGCCATTTTTATCCTCCATTCACGAGAAAGCGAGTTGTATCGCTATACTTTGGACGGGACGTCCGCACTCGCTTGGGAGTTGCCTTTTTCAAGGTTTATGGGCCACCTGTCTTCCACATAAAGGCGGGGGCATCCCGTTAAGTGCCTTGCCCAAGGACACAACAAGCGAACTTGCCAGCTTGTTCTTCACAACCTCCCATAAATGCCGAGCGCCAAGCAGGGAAGCTGCGGATGCCATTTTTTAAAGTCTTTTGGTATGACTCGACAAGAGGAATGAACCCCAGGTCTACCGACTGCGAAGCGGACGCTCTAACCACTACGCCATCGCGTCGGTTCATGTTAATATTAGTCTCAGTTCACTTATTGCGGTGGCCGGAGTTAAGTTTTATGTTAGTGGCTTTAACTGTTCGTTAGTTAGTCATTGAGTGCGCTCTACGAGTATGGTGCATTATTGCTGCCGCCACCGCAAGTACAGTTATCGGCCCGCAGTTTATATTAGTAGGCCTATATTAGTGCATGCTTAGACCTGATCTATCTTGCTGGATCGGTTTAACCGGTCCAGCTTGTGTATATTAATGTAATGTTGTTTGTTATAGGTTACGCACACATTGCCTTCAACCGTTTAGCTTGTGCTGGTCTTGTCGGCTGGCTATGTGTAAAGATTAGTGTCAATAGAATATTTCATTTAAGTCTCTTATCTGCTACTGTGCTGTATTGATCCACAGATCAGCGTAGTCTACTGTTAAGGCTAAGCCGTCTCCCTTATTCGATAGAATCGCCGTTTGAGTTATTTTTTGACGTTACAACCTCTCTGGAAAGTTTTTGGTGCTTTCAACGACATTCCTACCAATCTCTGACAAAGCAAGCAATTAGCATTCTGATTCCATTTGCTACTACTTACCGCTTCGAGACTGCATTTTCGGCTCTAAAAACGAAACAGAGAAATCGTGTGGGCGTTCAACATGATATGCGTGTAGCTTTATCAAAGACCCAACCAGAGTTTAGTGTTTTGGTGCAAAAAAAACAACAACAGGCTTCTCATTAAATTGCACCAGTGCACCTGTATTCGTTTGAAGTTACTTTTCTCATGGTTCTTGAATGTAAGTAAAATGTTATAATTGAGCAATTTCTAATTTAATTCTACGTACAATATTGCATTTAAAGTTCGCTAGCATTTGTAAAAGTAAGCGTAGTTTACCAAATTATTTGTTTAGGGTTGGTTTTAAAAATGTAAGGGTCCGTAAGCTTGATAATTATTTGAAAGGGGTCCGTGACTAAAAAAAGGTTAGGAACCACTGCTATAAAAGGAAGTGGTGAAATTAAAAGATTGCTAATGGCTTCAATATGATGGCTTGCTAGTAAACAATTTGAACAATGGGTCCCTCTATTATGTCACAATATTCTCCTGGGATTGTTTCTCAGTACATGCTCTATTGTCAAGTCACAACTAATCATTTGTTTAAAAATTATTGCCAGTGAGTGTTTTTTTTAATTGTAGGCACAAAGATAAAAACAAAAGACAAAGCATAAATACAGTCAACTTCGGATATAAGAGATCCACCGGGACCAGCTTAATCTGTCTCTTATAACCGAATTCTCTTATAACCGACTGCCGCAAGGTTCGACCCGATACCCTAAGGACCTTTTGCGTAGTCCCTTATAAGCAAAAATCCCTTATATCTGCATCTCTTATATCCAAAGTTGACTGTACAATGTCTAAATGTAACTAGACCATTTCTGATAATGGAATTGCATTTTGTTATGTTTTTTAGCAATATAGTGTTCTTATTTTTTTGTGAATGTAATTGCGTTAAAGTACTGGACCATATTGGGTGTTGTTTTTGAATATTTACACCGGTAAATTAAGAATCTTGAGGAAGAGCATTAGGTTGACTAATTGATTATTAACATATTGTGCATGAAACCCAAACAGTTTATGAAAGTTATTCGAAGGGACATTAATACGAAATCTTGCTAAAATCCAATCAAATACGTCATTCTAAAAAGTGTCAACAATTTTGCAATCACAAAACAAATGTATCAAAGTTTCCGGTACTTCACGACAAAGCGTGCATAAATTATCGGAAGCAATATCAAGAACATGCAGTCGTACGTTAGTAACAATCGATCTAAAGTTTAACCTAATTTGAAATAACCGTAGTTTAGTTCCATTTGTAGCATAATAGTTATTTGTAAAAACAGTTGACCAATCAATTGCATCAAATGGCAGTTGCAATATTTCACACCATTTTAGTCATAGTCATAGTTTATTGTTGTTTGCCCAATACACTCAATCGACGTCAACATAGAACAGTAGTAAGATAAAATAGTACATTCGTGCAATGGAACAGGAGACACTGAAATAACCCAAAGGTTTTTTAGTCAGTGCCTCCTAATAACAAAAAAACAACAAATAAATTACCAGCAATAAATAAAAACTTAAGAGACTGGAAAAAAGAAGTAAAAGAGAAAAAAGAAAAAGAGAGGAAGTTAAATTTTGTATAAAAGAGCATAACGTGAAAGTCACATATTTAATGCATCAAAAATTTTTATGAAATAAATCTAGAACTAAAGCAAAACCTGCAATTTAATAATCTCTAATCATTGGTTCTTTTAATATTTTTTTGAAGACTGGTAACGGTTTTGTTTTTATAGAATTGTCTAGAGTTGCCCACAATTTAGTGCCTCGAAAAGCTAATTGTTTTTGTGACATTGTTTTCTTGACCCGGGTTAAGAAATAATTGTTTTTAGTTTTTTGTCTTGTACTGTACGAATGCACACTTTCAAGTTTAATAAAATTTTTTTCAAAAACTTTAGGAGTCATATTGCAATTTAATTGGTGTATAAACTTTGATAATTCTAATTTGTAAATGTCTTCTAATTTCAATAATTTTAGTTATTTATACAGTATGCTGACGTGATCAAGTTTCCTACTCCAGGTCGTAATCCGAACAATGTTGTTAAGTCTTAGAACTATTTCTTTTTGCCTAGTGTAGGTTGCTGTTCCCCATAAAATAACATCATATTGAACACGACTGTAAATCAAACTAAAATATAACAATTTGAGTGTTTCAGTATCAACAAAGTTATGTAAGCAATATATTACAGCTGAGGATTTCGAAAGTTGCAGAGAAAGTTGTTTAATATGTGGTTCCCAATTAAGACCATCATCTATGAGCATACCTAAATATTTTACGTTTCTAACTCTATTTAATACATTTTGTTGTAATTTGATTTCAAAATGTTTATTTGTTGAGGCATTGATATAATTGTCAATGAGCATATAAATAGTTTTAGATATATTTAAAGATATCTTATTATTTCTCAGCCAAACATTTGTTTTATTTAGTTCATTATTAACCCGTTTTTCCAACTTTTTGATATTACAGTCAGATAGTTGTAACAAAGTATCGTGAGCAAATAAAGTGGTTTTAAAGTTTGAAGACGAAGGTATATCATTAACATATAAAAGAAAAAGTAGCGGCCCAAGAGCAGACCCTTGAGGCACCCCACAAGTGACAATTCTCAGACTTGATCTGTAATGGGAGACTCTTGTATACTGATATCTGTTGCTTAAATAATTACTTAGGAATCGTTTAGCGTTATCTCGAAATCCGAAATTATTTTCCAGTTTCTTTATTGATATTTCGTGGTTCACTGTATCCAATGCCTTTGAAAAATCAAGAAACAAACAGCAATTGTATAATTTATTATCATTACTTTTTAAAAGTTCCTCATAAATGCTGTTGATTGCATGAATTGTTGAATGATTGCTGCGAAACTCGAATTGGCGTTCATCAATTAAATTATATCTTTCGAGATAATCATACATTCTACTGTAAGTTAATTTTTCAAATATTTTATCAAATTGGTGGTTCAAAGATATCGGCTTGTAGTTGGTGGCAAGTTCAGGGTTCCCTTTTTTAAATATAGGAATTACTTCAGTTATTTGAAACAAAAAATTCATTGAGAGTTTCAACAATGGCTATGGGCGAAGTAACAGTCCCATAGGGCATTTGCAGTTTTGTTATCTCGACTTGATTTTTTAGTTTTTGAGAATTATGTAGTATATTAATAGTTTGCCAAATCTTTTTCCGGTTACTTCTATTCTCAATAAGTATTTTATTACAGTAATACCTTTTTGCGTTACTTATCAAACGATTTGAAGCATTCCTATACGTTTTATACCTCTGATTAACATCATTAATCAAGTCATTGGGGTTGTTACTTAATATACGAGAATGAAGATTTTTAAACATTTTGTTTTTTATTTTAATTGATTTTAATATTCCACGCGTTAACCAGGGTTTCCTTTTAAGCCTCTTTTCTTTTTGCGTCATTTTTCTAAATGGAGCTAATTTGTCTACAGTATTGGAAAAGGTATTAAAAAAAATTTTAGTTTGTTTATTAATAGACATAGTCGAAACCACATTTTTATTTAAAGCTTCTTGCAAAGTTTTATTGAATTCATCTTTACTAAAAGCTGTAAAATCTCGTACCGTAAAATGTTTTTCTGTTTTGTAATTTTTTCCTGCATTCGAAATCAGAGAGAAAATAGCATAGTGGTCTGAGATATCTGTCACTAATACTACACTTAATAAAATGTTTTTAAGCAGTGAGGTATACGCATGATCAAGTAGAGTCGCTGAATTAATATTCACTCTTGTGAATATGTTTATTAGGCATTTACACGAGGAACTAATTAAAGAATTCGCATAGTTTCTAGAATTTTCCTTTATTTCGATTTTTAATAAATCAATGTTAATGTCTCCCATCACAAGGAAATATCGTTTTTGACTAATTATTTTGCGATGCACGTTTTTGATGCTTTCAATAAATTTTCCAATGCTATCTTTGTCATATACTGGATGACGATAAATTACTCCAACAGTTAGTTTACCTACGATATCATTTTCTATGTTTATCCATAAACTTTCGTAACCAGATATTTCGAATTTAATATTAGATTCAATGCTATAATTAATATTAACCTTAATGTACATAGCAACTCGGCCAGCGCTAGTAGTGGTATCTTCATGAACAAATATGTATCCGGGTATTCTAATATCGACAATAATGTCACGTTTTTTTATAAGTTTAGTCTCAGTAGGTAATATAAAATCTGGTTTTTGTTTAAGTTCAGATAAGAAATTAGTTAAATTTTCAATATTTTTTGTATGTTTCTGATGATAACATGGATAAGGAGTTAGTTCTTGTACGCTGTGGTAATTAGCCTACAGTTCGAAAAGAAGTCATTGTAATCGGCAATTGCAGTGTGTGTTGATAATGCATTGCTTAAAGGTGCCAGACAATCAGCAACTGATAAGTTTTTATCAAGTGACTGTATAGGTACGCTTATAGATAATGGTGTGTCAGCGCTTTCAAGCATTTTATCACTGTAACTATCAGGTGATGTAACTAAACAAGTACTGCATTTTGATTTATCGAATTGTACAGGATTTCGAAAGCATAAATTGCATAAATCATTTGTCTTTATTTTCAATTTAGATTCTCTAGAGTGATTTTGAAAAGTTGCCATTTTGTCTAGAAAAGTAATTTCAGTTAATTACAAAGATTTTTAGGCAAATTAGCTTTCGGTAACACTATAATTAATAACGCATAACGGTCGGTAATTAAGTTTAAGGAAATCAATGTCAACTCCATGCCTATGAAGATCATCTGGCGTCTCAATCTTCAGCCACATTACATTTCCATTTTCATCACTTTTATCATCGTCATCGTTTTCATTTGATGTTTCTTTCATAATTATCTTTCCATTAATCGTATGAACTTTTGCAAATCGACCATCACATTCCTCTTTAACATAATGTAATAATTTCGCTCGCAACGAAGTAAGATCTTCCGTAATGAACGCATTTTTAAATTTTTTTATGGACGGGTCTTTATTCTTTACATCTGTGGTTATATTCTTCAATTTCTTTTTTAATTTCAGTAATTCTAATCTCTTTTTAAATGAGACAAATCTTACAATTATCGGTCGAGTTTTTCCAATTCTTTTTTGTCCCAGCCGGTGAGCTCTTTGAATATCTAAATCTTTCAAATCAACATTAAAAAGCTTTGCGATTTCAATAATGATATCTTCTCCATCATCTTTTTTACTTGGACTTTCAGGAACATTATAAATTCTGAGATTCTCACGGCGGCCGTACTGTTCTGGGGAATCTGATTTATATGAGGACAAATTTAATTGCTGTTTAAGTCGTTGGTTTTCTTCTTTTGTTTCTTCCAAAATTCTCTTGTTCATGGCCAATTCACTTTTTAATTCATTAACTTCTTCAATTAATTTTTTAAATGAAATATTGATTTCTTTTAATTGTTTTTTGTCTTCTTCTGTGAAGCATGTACTTTTGCAATTTAAATTTTCCTCTGTGCTCGAACTGCCTTTGTTTTTTGTCTTGTCATAGTAAAAAATGACAAGTTGTAAACATTTAATTGTTGTTTAACTGGTAGTATTTTAACTTTGTCTCTCAAAAATTTATATGCGGTTTTACTTGAGCTACCCAGAGAAGTAATTTGTCGTTTGACAGTTTGCTTAAAGTCAGAAAAAGCGTAAAAAGGTTGATGAGAGTTACTGTTTGTAGTTGCAATCCAGGCCATTGGAATAGCTGACATGAATTTAATATATTTGATAAAGCTTGTGTTATTTGGGATCTTGTGAAAAGCTGATGCCATTTCATCGTAGGAGTATAATTTATAGTCCGAGTTAAGCAGCTGAAAAAAATCAAAAATCCCGGCTTTGCAAAATTCTTCAACAAACGTTGGTTGATTTCGATATTTAGCCGCTATATTAAATCATAAAAATATTTGGAATCATTGTCGACATTGTTGAAATGTTTTAGAGTTCTTAAGGTGGTAAGGGTAAAGCGTAAAAAAGCCACCCTACCAACTAACATGCTATTCAGCTTCACATTGGAACACAAAATACAAAAAAGGACATTCTCGTCAATACATCGATTTTCAAGCGACTTCCAACTGGATTGGTAATTGTTATCAGACAGTTTAAAAATAAAGTTAAACCTGAGAGAAAGTACATACTACTTGATGTCAATCATTTTACCGCCTCCTTTTTTCACATCACAACATAGTTGAGAACGACCGATTTTTTCCCACTTCAAGCCCAAAATAAATTTATACATAATTTGATTGAGTTCCTTTATGAAAATTTTGAGCAATGCTACGGGTAAATAAGTGGCTTTAAACACAATTTTTGGAATAACCAGACTTTTTAGGACTGTAACTTTTCCTAACAAAGTGAGACCGCGAAATGACCAAAAGTTTGAAAGTGTTTGCACTTCTCGCGTTATACCTGAAAAATCTTCACTGAAGAGTAAATTGTTGTTGAAGTTGGTAATTGGGATATAAACACCCAGGTATTTGACAAAATGTTCAGGCCAAAATAAGCCTTTATCGGAAAAAGTTTGAGACACATTGCCCTTACTAGATCCAACATAAAAAGCAATGGATTTGTTCATATTGACTCTGCAACCTGATTTTTGCCCGAATGCATCTAAAATGTCAAAGGCGTAGTTAAATTGCAAAGCTTTTCCATTCAAAAAATAGCAACATCGTCTGCGAACAAAGATACTTTAAAGGTTTGTTTATTTAACTTAATGCCTTTGTATTGCCTGCTCCCACGCAACATGACGGCTAAACACTCTATACATAAAATAAAAATAGTTGGAGAGAAAGGATCTACTTGCCTCACCCCTTTTTTGAACTCAAAAAAAGGGCTTAGAAAATTATTGTTTACAACACGGCATTTAGGCTTTTTGTACAGAATTCTTATCCAGTTAATCAAAGAATTACCAAAATTATAAGATTTTAACATAGCAAAAATAATAGGCCAGTGTAAAGAATCAAACGTTTTACGTAGATCTATTAATAATTCAGCACCTGGCATCTTTTCGTGATTTGCATAATCAATAATATCAAATAGTAAACGAATGTTATCACCAATGTTTCTAGCTTTCATAAAGCCTGTCACGAATAAGTAAATTTGCGTTAGAAGAATAATTTTTATATATGTATAGTTGTTGTGATCTGTTGTTTTATTTTGCAATGATCATATTAATTGTGAATCTGAATTGTCGTAGCCCAAACTTGCTAAACTGTTTTTGAAAAAAGACTTTTTTTCTTTCGGATTTATAAATAGATTTATAACTCACACGCCTTTCTGACCTCACAATGACTCTCCACGTGACTTAGTTTTCCAGCGTATTCTAGTGATTCTTGTTCCTTCTCGAAGATTTTTTTTATTTATTACTGCCGATTGCGTAATTTATTGGCGGTGTTTTTCTTGTGTCATGTGATGTTCAAGCAATTTCTAGATTATTTTCCATCGCATATTTAACGCGGAGAGATTTTATTCATTCATAGAGGGTGTAGTTCAAAGAGAGATATTAGAGTTTTGTAAAAGGCATTGTTGTGTGGTGATTATTGTGACAGGAATCAAGTGATTATTTTGGTGGTTTTTGTTTTAGTTAGCCTCTGATATTTCATTATTATTGAAGTGCTTAGTTCTGTGTTTTGGCAAGCGAAGGAATTCAAAGTTATTGATCTAAACTTCGCAATGTAACCTTTATTAAACTAAAAATAAGGCATATGTCTGTAAAACATAAATTAACAAATCTTTATTTAACAAAACATAATCTTATAGAAACTAGATAACAAATCTCTATAAGTCTCAACAGCAACGCAGTTGCTGCAGTTGCACGCACAGAATGCAAAAGGTTATCGCTGAAGGCAAACTGCGCGCTTCAACGCGACAGCACTGCAGTTATAAAGTGGTTTGTAAATATTTTTATATTGTTCTGTTCTTGATCGAGAAGAGCGCGGGTTAAGGTATCTTAGTGGAAGCCAATCTTTTCCTAGCTATTAAGTTGCAACCAAACTTAATTATTCGATCGACACTGCAAGTCGCCTCAATTTAAGAAGTAAATTGAAATTGAAATAGAATAAAAAATTTTAATTGAAACGCGACAAAGCCATTTTGTTCTTTTTCAAGGTCATTCAAAAAAGAGAATATTCTGTTGGTAATAACTTTGGATATTATTTTATAATCACCATTTAACAATGTGATTGGTCTGTAGTTCGAGGGAGACAATTTGTCTTTTCCGGGTTTAGGCAATAACGTTATTACACCCTCGTACTGGGATTCACTAAATTGGTTGGTAAGTTTGGAGAAATCAAGGCATTTCATAAATAGACTCTTAATTTCAGTCCAGAAAGTTTTATAAAATTCAATGGAAAAGCTGTCAAGACCTGGGAATTTATTGATGGCTAGTTGAAGAATAGCTTGCTGGCATTCGTTATCAGTTATAGGCTTTTCACATTCAAACAATTTTGCCTCATTAATACTTGGTAGCGATAGTGTTCGTATAAAATCACAACAATCTTTTTCACAGCTTTGTTTGGTTTTCGGAATATAAGGATCCATAAAAGGTTAAGAGCTTTTTTAAAATATCTTCTGGTTTATCAATCAGTCTACCTTGAGCACTGCGTAAAGATTTGATGGATTTTTTTCCTGAATGCCATTTTCCATTTTTCCAAATGAGAAAATACGAGGGTCAGTCAATAAGTAATGAGACTTTCTCAATAACTCAAGTTTGCAATGACTGGTAATCAAAAAATGCTTTTTTATTTTTCAACATAGTCTCCCTCCTTTGCAACACACTTGTTCCATCTTGATATTAGATTGTCTATTCCTTTGGCATAGAATTCCGTGGGCTGGGTCCTTAGCCAGTTGCTCACAGCAGCCTTCACTTCTTCGTCAGTCTGGAAGTGAATTCCTTTCATACTCTTTTTGAGTGGGCCGAAGAGGTGAAAATCAGATGGTGCAAGGTCTGGGCTGTAGGGTGAGTGTGTTAGAAGTTTCCAGCCTAAATCTTCAATTTTGGCTAGGGTTCTTGCTGCTGTGTGGGGCCTTGCATTATCCTGAAGAAGAATCACACCTCTTGATTGAAGTCCCCTCCGTTTGTTCTTAATGTCTTTTTTCATTTGAGTTAGCAGCTCACAGTAGTTCTCTGAGTTCACAGTATTGCCCCTTTCCAAGAAACTGATAGTGATCGGCCCATTTCTGTCCCAGAACACAGTGAGCATGACTTTCCTTAAACTTTTCTGAGATTTGAATTTTTTCTTCACCGGGGAAGAAACATGCTTCCACTCCATTGATCGTCGTTTGGATTCAGGTTCATAATGAAAAACCCAGGTCTCATCAGTTGTCACTATTCTCGACAGAAATGCATCTCCCTCCTTTCTGTATCTGCGTAGTGATGCTCTGGAAGCCATCAGGCGTTGCATTTTGTGATCATCCGTTAACATCTTGGGAACCCAGCGACAGCTGGGTTCTGTGAGGGTGCTGGGCTGCTGTGAGCAACTGGCTAAGGACCCAGTCCACGGAATTCTATGCCAAAGGAATAGACAATCTAATATCAAGATGGAACAAGTGTGTTGCAAAGGAGGGAGACTATGTTGAAAAATAAAAAAGCATTTTTTGATTACCAGTCATTGCAAACTTGAGTTATTGAGAAAGTCTCATTACTTATTGACTGACCCTCGTACTTGGAATTTTTTCCCCGGATTTCATCTAACGGCCTCTACTTCTTGTAGCAGCGCCTTTAGTTTTGATTTTAATTAGCTTGTTGAGATCGTTTTGAGGGTGATTGATATTATTTAGAATTTTTTCTTTTTGCCTTGGACCACAGGATAATAAATTTGATTCCATGGCCTCAAGTTTTGATTCTAGTACTGATTGCTCTTTGTTGGAGATCTTTTTCAGTAAGGAACAGTACTTAATAGTTTCCCTGTAATTACACATTTAAGAGTTTCCCACCTGATATGAGGTTTAACATGCTCTTTTAGATTATTTTTTTCGAAATCACTGATCAGATTTTTGATAAGCTCTATATAGTCATCATTTAGCAAAGTAGAATTATTGATTTTCCAGTACCCTTTGCCCCGTTCCTGTAATCCCACTTTAATCGTTAATAAGGCAATTTTGTGATCTGACTTAATGCTTTGACAGATGTTAGCTGATTGTATGAGCTGGCGCTGCTCATTTGAAGTAAGAAAAAAATCCAGCCTTGTGGCAGTGTATGGTTGTGACTGATATCTCGTAAAGCTTTTCTTAAAAGGGTTAAGCTCTTTGAAAACGTCACATAAATCAAAAACGTTGAGATATGATTTTTTTTTTTGGATAATTGATTTGAGTGAGCTGGGCCCCCGTCTTTATCTAGTTTATTGTCAAGCACTAGATTCCAATCCCCGCCTAAAACCGAGTCGTGTTTTGAAAAATTTACGACTGTTGAAAAAATGGGATTAAAGAAAATTGGGTTGTCCTTTGTGGGTGCATAAACATTGCCGATGACAAAAACCTTGTCGTTAAATTTAATTTCGATAAGCAGTATTCTGCCTGCTTGATCAATATATGTAGCTGTTTTTTCGTATTTAAGAGATTTTTTAACTAGTATCGCCACACCATTACTGTGATTAGTACCATGAGAATGAAATATATCGCCTCCCCCATTCACATTTCCACAGCTTTTCATCTGTGTGATTGGAATGAGTTTCTTGTAAAAGAATGAAGTCAAATTTCTTGTGTTTAAGAAAATGAAATATCGTTTTACGTTTGAGGTTATTCCGCAATCCATTATCATTAAAGCCTACGATTGTTAACAGCATTATCAGTATAATAGAAGTTAGGAAACAAGAAAATGCTAATTAGTTTTAACCCCAAGGTTTATATCGTATTCAAATTCATATCTGCAAGGACATTGGTAAAGGCTTTTAGGCTCTTGGTAGGTTATTCTACCACAATTGCAGTGTACTGTGAAATGGGAACAATTGGAATTAGTACATTTGAAATTCATTGTTTTAGGAGGCAACTTGTTAATATTTTGGCACACACAAACAGTGAAATATTTTGCGCATTTTAAGCACTCAAATAAATTATTGTCAAGCTGCTGTATGGGTTGAAATAGATTGCAGCGCGAAAGCCGCATCATGTCTGATTTGTAGACACAACATTCTGTATAGCGTTCATACATCTTGACGGAAAAGCGTTGACTTGAATCTTGTTTATCGCAGCAAGGACGCACCATGTATTGTTCCTCGCCGCATTCGCCACAAATAGTTTCATTAGAGGTTTCTTTGGTCAAAACTTGGACGTTACAGGAAATGCAGGCAATCTGGCATGTAGCCTGCCACCAATCTTGGGATAATGTGGATGACTGAATTTGACTATCATTTTGGCTGTTTCCTTTTGGTTCATCCGTTGTTGGTGGTATTTCAGTAGGCAAATGCGGGTCGTTTTCGAATTCAATATTATCAATTGCTTCGCTTTGATTTTCCGCCTGATCATTTGCAAGGTGGTTGGAAGTGCTGTTAAGTTGTTTAGGTATTTTAATTGAGCTTGTAGTAGATACTGAGTCAGTTTCGTTCAACTCTGATTGTGAAATTTTTCTTTTTTTGACAAGTTAACTGGTTCAGAATGTACATTCGTTTCAGGCAAGACTGTGTTTGATTCACGTGGTTTGCAACGTGTTAGTGCAGGAAAATCAATTGCCCGCTTGTGGCATTCTGATTGCACGTGGCCAGCTTCACCACAGTATTTACAAGTGATTACATGGCCTTGATAGGTAACATATATTTCGCAACCACTAACTTGAATGTAACCTGGAATAGGGTTGCTTTGAAGATCAGATTTTTTCATAGTGACAATTCTCATGCCTGAACGTAAACCATTACTGTGCTTTTTATCTGTAATTTTTAGAACAGTGCCAAAATTAGCTTCCAATGCTTGTTTCATTGCCTCGTTTGGCATGGAGTTCGGTACCCACCCTAATTATATGCTTATATTCACTGCTTCATAAAGCGCCAGGTTGTAATTGAATTCGATATCTTTAAGTTTTGCGTACGATTCTAGAACGTTTTCCCTGGTTTTGCACGTTATGTCGATGCTTTTGTTTCTCATTTCTGCAACTCCTATTAAGTTTTCAGTTTAAAGCTTATTTCTGACAACATGTGTAATACTTCAAACTCTTCTTAAGTTTGTTTTTGTCTTAAAATTTAGACATGTTGGTCTAGCTAGGTTGACATCTGTATTGCCTCGGACTCTTTGGGCAAAAGATGGCTTGTAGTTACCTGCTATGCTTACTCGCTCACGCTCTTCTTATTGCCAGTGAGTGTTGATTGGATTGTACCCTCACTTCCTAGTCTATCGCACTCAAACTTTTTTTCAGCTCAAGTACATATTTCCGCAAGATGTTGCAAGCACTTACCTTTTTGGGATTGAGGCACGCGGTTACAATATCAGACAATGTATAGCAAAAAATGCTCCTCCCCCATTTTACTGTAAGCCTCATATTAAAACAAGTGACATTAATGCTTCCCCTGTACAACCATCACCTTTGAGATGATCCGCTTCAAAATGGAAAAAGCGAAGCTGCTAATTTTTCTCTTCTACAAGACATATATTTTTTCATTACATTATTGTAAACCATACATAATATTTTACGGCGATCAATCAAAATTTAAAGGTCACCCTAGAATGGAAGTTTTAGGCGATTTTGGAATAATAAACAATAACAATAGTAGCCTTGGTTAAAAAATAAATGTGCATATACCAATGCACCTCTTTACGTTTGATTTTTAGATGACAAAGATCTTAAAATTATGGTTTTTATGCAATTTTGCTTTCAATTTTAGTTTCACTATAGAAAAGAAACTAGCCAAGATAAAATTTCAATTTCAGTGGATATTGAAATCTTCAATACCCAACAAAAATGTGTTTGGACATTATAAAAGTCATATTACCTCTGATAATTTTGCCATGCTCAACAAAAGAATACCCTTCCTGAGAGTTACAATGTGACCTGTGGAAATGTGAATGCTATATGGCATGCCTACTCAACTGGCGGACCGCAGTCCAAATCCGGATTTTCTGAGTGCTCCACCTGGACCCCAATAAAGTTTTAACATACCGAATATTTTCGAGGTGATAGCATAATAAAACTTTAATATATATACCAGAGAATAAAATTTAAAAATATGCGAGTCTTTTCTCTGATTTTTTACGTCGTGTGATCAAAGTATTATTATTACGCAATAATAAACATTTAATTTTAACCAAAACTTTTCTTTACAGCTCGTCGAAACTAACTGAGATTGTATGCGCTTTTAATTTGGTGGTGGTATTTAAAGAAATAATGTATCGCAATGGAAGGTAGTATGCGAAAAGATAAGGATAAATGCGATTGAATGGCATCGGTGTTTATCGTGTTTAAAGTGAGATTGTGAGAATTTTAGTTTGTGTATACGTTAGATTTTTTGTAATAAATGTTGGTATCGGTATATTTAGACAAAACAAAGTAAGTGCAAGACGCGATAATTTGAATAACACGATTTCTGTAATCAGCAAAATTAAGGGTTAGGGTTAGGGAACTTAAACTGTTTAAGAACTCAAACTTGTAAAATCATTTCCATTTTGTTTCCACCATTAACTTGTCCATATATCGGTACTCATTTATATAATGCGGTACCGGACAAAAACTCATGTAGACTCATGGATATGCAGCCTAAATCAACCAATTTGTCAACCCGCCCTGTTAAGCAACGCAATACGTCGTCGGTTGAAGTCTCAGTGCTTCTGCATGTGCATAGTTGGATTTTTTTTTTAAGGATAACGTTAATGAGTGGGTTACTTTTGCTTGCGACGGGACGGGCCCTGCTGATGAGTCCAAAAGGACGAAACGTGTCCAGGGGTGGTCTCGTCCAAATTGGTTGGGTGGTATACTCATTATTGTTTTCTGGCATATTCATTTAATAAATTGTTAATGCCCTTTACGCCCGTATGCTGCTTTGCCAATTAGGTGCAAGGTTTACAATTTCATGTACACTCAAATTTCAGTGTTTAGTTAGTGAGATCGATAGTTTTAGCGTTTCAATCCTTATACGCTTTTTAGTTTTACGTTGTTTTGAGAGTTAAAAATAATTCCTTTTATTGCCTGTTTTAAGTGAGAATAAAGTTATTACGGTACTAATAAAGAATTTATTACATTAACTTAAGCAAGTAAGACATGGCGTTTTTAAAGAAAAGAAAATTTGATGAGGAAAATCGATCTTTTAAGAAAGAAAGGCCACAGCAGTACGCTTTTATTTTGCCTCCATCAGGTTTGAAGCCGCTCTGCCTTACTTGTGATGAAATTGTTGCCTTAGTGAAGAGCAGTAACTTGAAACGGCATTATGAAACTAAGCTCAGTAAATTAGAATCGCTGTTCTAGCAAAAAATTATAGAAAGGAAAAACAAAATAGATTAGGTGAAACTGTAGTATGAGAGGTCAGCTACAATTTTAGTTAATTCCATGACAGTTCAAGAGAAAGCAACACAATGTTCCTTGAGAATTGCTTGAATATTGGGAAAACACAAGAAGCCTTTTACTGATTCAGAAATTGTTAAAGAATGTATGCTTGAAACTGTTGAGACGTTGTTTCGTGATAAAATAAAATCTGAAATAAAAGAAAAAATAAATAAGATTCCATTTTCTGATTCTTCATCAATGAAGAGAACAGAGTTATTGGCATATGATGTTATGTCGCAACTCGATGAAGGCCTGCAAAATGCACCCGGCATTTCACTAGCCATTGATGAATTAACTGATAAAACAGATAATGCTTAGCTCATGGTATTAGTGAGGTACTATAATGCTGGAGTTAAAGAGTTTTGCCAGGACTTGATGGAAGTGACTAATTTTGAAGAAAGGACACGTGGAGAGGTTGTTTATGAAGCATTGAAAATCATGTTACACTCAACAAATATTGTTGCAAAGTTCATCATTTCAGTGACAACAGATGAAGCTCCATCTATGATTGTTCAAAGTCGTAGATTAACAGCACGATTGAAGGAAGACAATCCCGCTATGACAAATTACCACTGCATTATTCACCAATTCGTGTTGTGTGCTAGTATGGGAGATGAGTTTTACGAAGTTATGGAGATTATTATAAAGATTCTAAACTTCCTTCGGTCAACGTCAGCTCTACAACATCGTTTGCTTCGAAGCTTTCTTGCTCAGCTTGTTGCAAGTTATGACAATTTGCTTCTGCACAACAATGTAGAATAGTTAAGTAAAGGACGGGTTTGAAAGAGGTTTTGAACCGTTAAGAAGGAGCTACGCATTTTTCTGAAGGGTTTAAAATAGTGTAAAGGCAAAGTTGTTTTTGGATTTTTTGGGAGATGACGTGAAAATGGAAACTACGGGATTTTTGGCAGATATAATGCTACATTTGAACGATCTTAATGTTAAACTGCAAGAAAAAATTCACTCAGACTTTATATCTTAATCTCAACAGTTTGGGCATTTCAAAAAAAAATTGGAATTGTTTGCTACTGATGTTCGGGGTCAACTTCTCCATTTTCCCAAATATTTGGTGCAGCGTAAAGCCAATACTGGTATTAAACACATCCAACTTATTGAGAAACTAATGGATAACTTTGAAGAACGCTTTGATGATTTTGTTCTTAGAGAACAGCTTCTTTGCTGTTCATTCAAAACCCTTTTAATCTAACAAATATCGCAGAATTTTCGATGGACGCAAAACTCGCGTTCAAAGTGGATGAATGTTGCAAAAATTCAACTACTAGAAATAATTTATTTTCAAGAGAATGTTTCGTTGCAGCATACTGTGATTGTACCCCAGAAACCTTTTGAGCAAGCAGAGTGTCTAATGTCAATTTTCCTGCGCTCTTTCAATTAGCAGTTCAAACTCTAACAATGTTTGGCTCCAGTTACTGCTGCGAGTCCGATTTCTTAATTATGAACTTTGTTAAGAACAAGTTTCCTATTAGTATGACGAACGAACATCTTCATCACTGTCTTAGACTCGCTGTTACTCCATGGGTACCAAGACTTCGAGAGTTGGTAAAAAAGAAAAAGTGCAATGTTTCTCACTAAGCATCGTGATTATTGCTTTTTAATTAAAATTTTTGTTGTTTTTTTTACTTTGTTTTTGTATCAATAACTGAAGTAAAGAACCAAATGAAAATAATACAAGTGCTCTGACTTATTCAATTTTTTAATTCTTTCGCATGTGTGTCGCCTCCGCAAGCAAAACTCTCGTCGCAACGCGGTTTATGCAATTTAGTTTCGATTAAACCCAAGTCATCACACCCACATTCTAAAAAGCAACTAACTCTGATATTACTCAATCTACAAAAAACAAGAAATTATTTTTTTTGCACTCATTAATTGATTTATAACATTTATATTTTGCCTAATAACTAGGGCCCGCTAAAGTCAATAAAGTCAAAATTTTTTCAGGACCTTGTTACATGATCAAACGTGTACTAACGTTCGTTTCAGGTCTTCAGGAGTCTGTTTTGGTAGATTATATAAGTCAAAATTTTGCATAAAGTCAAAACTTGTCAAAATTGTCTTCATCAAAAATTTCCATACAAAAACAAACAAATTTATATATTTTTTATATTCTTTTCAATTTTTGAGCTGCTATTAAAATTTGATGCGCAGTTTTATTTGATTTTCAACTTCTCAAGTAGTTGCAATGGTAAAAATGCGTGCGGTAATTGAAAAGGAAATAGCACTTATTGTGCATGAAATCGTCATTGTTGATGCATAAACACATAATTGTTAGACAATTAATCTATTTCTATAAAACCTTTGCGCTCTTTACACGTGGTCTTTTTAAGTCGTAGCTTTCAAAGCAAAGAAAGCCTAAACAAGCCAAATCTTCTACAGCGAAAGTTAGGCAAATTTGCCACGAATATCTGGATGAGTTTTCGGCAACTCCTGCCCGCGACTTGCGATGCAACCTTTGCGACGTGTTAGTCAAATGCGACAAAAAGTTTTTTGTGGAAAGCCACCGAAAAAGTAAGCAACACCAAAGAAAATTGGAGACGAAGAGCAAATCCCAAAGTAAACAAACCTTTTTACAACTCGATCAAGTAATCTTCAAGGAACAAGTTGTCTCTTCATTCTTAGCTGCAGATATCCCACTTCATAAACTGAACCATCCTTCTTTGCAGTCTCTGTTTGCTACAATGGGAAAAGTATTGCCTTCGGAGACTGCAGCCCGGGCTGTGTTGCTAAATTAGCATCCCAAAAAGAACAAATTCAAGAGTTACTTTGCGACAAAAAAATTTTTTAATTGTGGATGAAGCAGAGATTGCTAAACAAAAGTATATTAGTGTGGTTGTGGGTAGCTTAGATGCCCCAAATCAGACATTCCTCGTTGATTGCCATCCACTTGACAGCGGTAGCAATGTTAATAGCAGTATTATTCTGCACACTGTGGATGACATATTGCGACAACTTGAAATAAAACGCGAGAATTTTCATTGTTCTTGACTGATGCTGCTCGGTGCATGTCTTTGTCTGGAAAGACATTAAAGGAATTATACCCTTCTTTGATGCATGTCACCTGCGTTGCGCACTTACTACATAACTGCGCTATGCGTGTGCGTGCTCATTTTAGAAATATTGATGAAATAATAGCAACGATCAAGGTAGCAACAATCAAAAACAAAGATCGCAAGAAAGATTTTTCATGATGCTGGTCTGCCATCTCCTCGTGACCCTGTAATTACAAGATGGGCAACTTGGCTTAGAGCTGCCTTATATTACAGTGAGAACCTTCCAGCTGTTAGTACCATTGTCAACAATTGGACAAGTGCAGGCCTCTTAGTCAGCAGAGCAAAAGACGCTATCAATGTGGAAGATTTGGTGCCGGACTTGGTTAAAATAAATCAATACCGGACTCTAGCAGCCAACGTAGAGTTCTTAGAAGGAAGTGCCTGCACGATAACCGAAGCATACGGACTGCTGGAGAATATACAATTCGATGATGATCCGTGCGCAATTAAAAATTACATTAAAAAACGACTATCCAACTCTGATTTGGAAACAATAATAAACTGTACCAACTTCACAATTGACCCAACAAACTTTGCACTATTGCAAAAAGCTCAGCCAACCTCTGCTGCTGTTGAGAGGTCGTTTTTTACGCTCAGTAAATTACTCAGAAATGACAGAAATTTTGATGTTAAGAACGTAAAAAATATATGATGCTGTATTGCAATAAAAAGTCCTGATAACTATACTGTGTGGCTTTCGTTAAAAACATCATAGACAGACTGTTAATGTACAGTACAGTTGCGATAACAACGCATTTTTTGTATTACACACTAATTGATACCGATACACACAATGGCTCGTTATCCTAGGTTTTGACGTCATGCGTCGCTTTGTTGCATTAGCTTGAAGACTGAGTGATGAGAAAATGTTTAAAGTAGGCTACCTTCTTTTTTAAAAACTTATGTAAATTGCGGATTATAAAAATTTTTAATCAAAAAAGTGCAACAAGACATAAATAATAGGCGACAGCGGTTAGGTCAAAATAAAGTCAAAATTTTGCTAAAATAAAGTCAAAAATATATTTTGTTTAGGTTAAAAAAATGGCCCTACTAATAACTCAAAAAAGTGCATAAAAATTGAAAAAATATAAATGCTGGAATCAAACCGTGTACAAAATTTTTTTCTGGACCTTTGCAAATATTGAAGTTGCCTAACAGGATCGATCCTGATTATAGTTGAGTAGCCCTACGATATAGGATCGTGCTCGTATACCTACACATCGCATAGACCCATGTGCATGCAAGCTATTAAAACTCTATGAAGGACACTAAAAGAAGCATCGCAAAAGAAATATTGACAATGATGGAATGAATGTAGAGGGTTTTTCTGCAGATATTGAAGCTTTGTTTGGTATAGCACCAGCTGATGTCATCTCAAAAATTAACAATGATGCTAAAAAAGAATTCTTTCCAAGACAACGTAAGATTGTTCTCTCCTGCAATATGGCTTGGGTTGATTTAAACACTTGCAGAAAAAACTCAAGAAAGAGAAAGCAAAATAAAAAAGACATTTAGCAAGGGAGAGGTACAGCAAAGGAAAGAATCAAATAGGCAATGGGAGAAGTAGAAGCCATCATCCACTTGAGAGAGTACAGGAAGACTGCTGGCCTAAATATAAGCTAAAACCTTGCATATCGACTTCGGTGGTCAGTGACACATCTTTAATTACATCAACGTCAAAAAGACAACATATTACATTCAATTTCCCGTAAGTTATATCAGGATTAGATAGAGTAAAGTTTCCAGATGGACGGCCGTATATGTGGCTGCAGCAATAGCAAAAGCCTTTGGCTATAGTGTTGAGGATATCACACTGTTCCGAAGGTCTGTAAAGCGTTCTCGCATGCAAGGACGCGTTGCAAGAGCCAAATTAGAGGAAGAAAACTTTTCTCCAAACGGCCCATTGCTTTTACATTGGAATGGCAAGTTGTTGCCAGATATCCATGGGTCAAAAACTAGAGCAGTGGGTTGAATGGCTGTCTTTAGTGAAAATGGAACAGCAAAATTTCTTAATGTTGCGAAAATGGACAGATGGACAGGAGAAGCACAGGCCTCTGCTTGTATCACTTACATTGGAAAGTGGGATATAAAATGTCATGTGAAAGGTTTCGTTTTTGATGCTACTGATAGCAACACCGGACTCGTAAAGGTGCTTGTATTCGTACTGAGAAGTATGTAGAAACTGGTCTGGTGTGGATTGCCTGTCGCCATCCCATGATGAAAATAGTTTTTTCTCATATTAATGCATGAGTATTTGGAACCATGGGAGGACCACAAAGCGGTTTATTTAATCGCTTCCAGAAGCAATGGGGCAACATAATTAAACCCGACTTTGTGGCAAAATAAACAAAATTAACAACTTTGAATGTATTTTCTCGTCCCGAATTAAATCGATTACGGTAACAAATATTGGAATATCTGCCCAAAGCTCCAGAAGTTTAGCATTCCGGAGATGACTATAAGAAACTTTTAAGATTATCTTTGATATTCGTTGGTGGCAGACGAGAAAATAAATCTTTCCGAGCTCCCTAACCATCATGCCTGGTGGGTGGAAAAAGTCTTCTATAAACTCAAAATTTTCATTTTTTGTAACCAGTTTAAGCCAACTTCAAGGGTAAAGAAGATCATACTAGAATTTGCACTGTACACAAATTTGATTTATGAAAAACATTGGAATGAAGCTCCTCTTAGTATACAGGCACCTCTGAATGACCTAGAATTCTTACTGTGCTGAATAGCTATTCCAACCGGAAAATTGCTGACACAGCAAGCAAAGCTCTATTTAGTCATCGGTGGTACTTAGAGCACTTGATTGGATTTGCATTCTTTGATGAGAGAGTCAACGTGTAGGCAAAGTGCTGGATGGCAAGAAATTTGTATAACCCGCAGAACTGGAAAATCATCACGGAATCTCATGACAAACAGACTCATCAGCATCGGTAAACATCAAGGATTTTGCGACGGAAAAATCACAGGCATTTTTTAAGCTTCTAGACTATGATCAAAGAATGAAAGCAGCACGATTTTTGGAGAAAGATTCTAGCGACTGGCTAGATGTTCAGGATTACAATGATATGTGCCAACAGCCTAAAAGTTATCACTGATACAGCGGAAAGAGGAATCCGTATGATCAAACAATACAGTGAGGCACCAACTAAAGACAAAGAACAGAAGCAGTTTATTCCGGGACTCATTTCGAATTATGGTAAGGACATTCCAACTGCATCTAAGCGAGCCTTAATGCTGCAAGGAAAACGCTAAGAATACTGATCAAAATTTCCTTGTTTGAACACAACAGAAAAAACGTCATCTAAGGCGACCTCTAAACGGTGTTTTAAAACAGTAAAAATTGGTAGTTAATATCGTGTGTGGTGATGGAAAAAATACATCCCGCGAAGAGAGATTTTCTTGAACTTGAACTTTTTGTGGACCACCTTAGCCTCTCCATATTAACTGGGCCTCCATATCAACACGATTTCCGTTTACATCACCAAGATTACTATAACTAGTTAACTTCCGTATTTACAGAATCCCACAGTCATACTTCCCCATATCAACACTAGCCCTATGTCAACCCGACCCCATATTAATAGGATCCCCATATCAACGCAATCCCGTGTTTCCGTGGGTAAAATATGTTTTTTGTGTTTGTCTTCGGTTTTAAACCAAAAACTAAAATTTCTTAGTTTCATAATTTAACTTGCGTAATCTTGCAACCGTTATCTCGACAAAAAGATAATGATAAGTCTTTAGCACGTCTGGAATCACTGGTCTTATACTAAGTAAAAAATACCCTCATGGTAGAATAAATGTCTGCTCACATCGCGGTCACAGCAGATACGAGTTCATTTTCCTTGTCGAGTGATACCAACGACTTTGAAAAGGTTTTGACAGACTGGATTCTTGGCGCTCAGCAATAAGAGCAATGTAGATAATGAAATATGAACCCTGCAAAATTTGCTCAATCGTGATTAAAATATGTTGTGGCGATAACAAACCGTTGAAGCTAAAACGTGACAAACAGAATAATTTTTCTTTTGCATTGCAACGTCGCAGCAGATGTTTGAAGCTCAAGTTTAGAAAGAGAAAATTGCAGTTTTCTTTTCTTGTCGTTGTGACTGGTCACGACAGATAGCTCCGCGTGCTGACCCTCGGGCAATGTCTTTTTGAGGATAGTAGAATCTGTCACTCACCGTTTGAGACTAACCTGAGACCAAAGTGAAACCTCTAAAACAAGATATGGATGATGTACATTCCCCACCTAACGATGGAAGGATGAATGGCCAAACACACGAGTCCTTATCAGAGCTGACCACTCTGATCTCCTTTAATACAGAGGGGTTCTCGAGAGAGAAAGCTGATATTCTCTCGTTGCTGTGCAGAGTAAACAACTGTGCAGTCCTACTGTTACAAGAAACCCACAGAGGACCGACCAGAAACCGACCCAAAATCCCAGGAATGAACCTCATTGTAGAAAGACCCCATGATCAATATCGAAGTGCAATCTATGTGAAACCTGGCTTAGATGTCAATAACACCAATATTTACAGTGACAACAACATGGAAATCCTTTCCATCAACCTGGAAGGTCTTCAGTGACAAGTATTTATAAACCACCTAATACGCCTTTTACATACAAAGACCCCCCTTGCCATCAATCCATTGAAATCATAATGGGTGACTTTAATAGCCACAACACAATCTGGGGTTAGGATGAAACAAATGAAAATTGAAAAGCAGTGGAAAGTTGGATGGATGTTAACAATCTGGAACTGATCCATGACTCTAAACAACCGTCTTCGTTTAACAGTCAAAGGCATAAGCGTGGCTACAACCCTGATCTCTTGTTTGCTAGTCAATAAATTGCTCCCAACTGCAACAAAATCACCCTGGATGCTGTTCCTCGCTCACAGCATCGTCCCATTGCAGAAGTTGTGACTGGACGATGATAAATTTGCTATTCGAATGTTGGGATAAATTAACGCAGTATTTTTGTGGATAGGTTTCGCTTTGTTTATGGAAAACAGCCGTCGTAAAACACCAATTGCTTCTCAAAACGTTGAGGGTGTATTTAATTATGCGTGTTTATCGAATTCAAAAATTTATGTTGTTACTGGTTGTCGGCGCATTTTCCCGTCGAAATAGCAGCAGGGTAGAACGTTGTGACACTCCGTATTACCGCGACCTGTCTGATATTGCTTAAACACAGACAGGATTACAAAATGAAAATTGGAATTTCCATCGGAGCTTAAAGGGTCAAAACGACTATTATATTAACCCTATTAGGACCTGGGGGGTCGATTCGACGCCCAGCAAATTAAAGTTGTTGTAATGTGGCGACCGCTTGGGATAAAATTTTGGATTTGTTTGACTCTTCCTAAAATTTGTTCGGCTTTTGGTTGGTTTTAAACTGACAAATACATTCATCGTGTGTTTTGAATTAAACGTAGCAATTTCAAAACCCACTACAGCAAATTTCTTCATAGATTGCTTTAAAATAATAAAGAAAAAAGTAGAAAGAGCGCACTCGCAAAACCGTGACGCGTTGCGTAAACCACAGAATTTTTTTTTAAGTGACGCAATGACCATGAAGCTGCGGTGTTTCAGAAACTGTGTGCCGCGGATTTTTTAAAACACTTAATATTTGTGCAAGTTTTCAGTCAAAATTGAATAAATGCTGATATTTAGTAACGGTCGATAACGTCGGAGATCGTGTTATGTTGCCCGAAAAAGAGCTGATCTTCAAAAAGAAAAAAATACCATCATCTTTCTTGCTGTCACCGTTATTGCTACTCGCAATTAATGCGAATAGATTTATGTGGCTGGTGTGCCGCGAACTTTGTTTAACTTTTTTAATGCGTCAACAGACAAAAAATTTGGGAAACACTGCTCTACTGTTTCTCAGTAATCTTTTTTCTCAAAACATTCTCGCTGTAAATAGCAACTCGTAATTTAAAAACTCAAAAACACCAAAATGTTTTCAGATACACAGCTATTTTGTAACTTTTTGTCAAATAAATAATACCTGTTTGACGCCAAGCCATAACCCATCAATAAAGTAATGCAAGATGATATTTCGTAATTTTGATGCTTGACAAATGCAACTACCTGAAAGAATTGTTTCCTAGTGCAAAGCCAGAAAATAACTTTGGCAGTGTGATGGTATAGTTTTCGCTTTTCATAATAGTTTATAATGCTGCTAGCGGTTAAAATTGGGGGTTGGTAAGGGGGAGAGCAACTTGTTATTTTTTTTGAATGGAAAATATGCAACGGTGGCAGATTGTGGGAGGTAGGAGCGACAGACAGAAAAATTTAATTTAGGAGTTTTATAAAACTTGATTTTCGTTGCTTTACGAGTAAGCTGTTAGTAATTAATTAACTACTTAGTAAATTAGTAATTATTTGTAAATCCGAATTGTCTTCAGCCCTAAACTTGCTTGTTATATCTCGGCTATTTTCGAAAAAGACCTTTTTCCTTTTGCATTTAGATTTGTAACTTACACGCCTTTTCTTACGTCACAATGGTTGACTACGTGATTAAGTTCCAGAGTATTCGAGTGAATCTTGCTTCTTCTCAAAGATTTTTTTGTTTGCCGGTTATATAATTTATTAACAGTGTTTTTTTGTGTCACATGATATTGTTCTGACTTTTTCCGGAACGCCGCCCATTTATATATAAAGCGGCGAGATTTTTACACATTCAGTAGAGCAGAGAGTAGTGGAGGAGAAGAGAGAATGATAAGTGTATGGAGACTGAAAAGAAAGATCATGTTGTTTTGTAATGATTGTTGTGACAAGAACCAAGCGACTATTTGGTGGATTTAGTTTTGGTTAGTCTTTGATATATATATTAAAGTGCTTTAGTTACTGTGTTCCACAAGCGAAGGAATTGAAAGTTTTAAAGTGGTTTGTGATATATTTGTTTTGTAAGTGACCGAGAAGTGCGTGTTTCAAAGTATTTTGATTGAAGCCAATCTTCACCTAGCTGTTGAGTCGCAGCCAGACTTAATTATTCAAGCGGTACTATAAGTCGCAATTTTAAGTATAAAATTAAGGTCGAGATAGGACAAAAAATTCTATTGCACGCGACAAAATACAAATCCAAAATGCAAGAAACTAATTGTGAATCAAAATAATTAATTTTTTTAAGCGGAAAAGGAAATATAAGCAGTGGAACATTTTTTAATTTTGTGTTATTATAAGAATTTTTTTCTGTTGACCGCGTGGCATTAGTAGGCTAATGTGTTTGTATTCTACACACTTCCAAGATCAAGTGAAGATCTTTTTTTTTTCCGTAATCTTTTTATCCACTTTCATAAAGACGCCACTGGTAAAGGCATAGCATTTGAAATTGTGTGGTGTTCTCTTATTCCAAAATAAAAAACAAAGTACAGTCTGGTTCTATGGAAGTCAAAGGAGCGTCGCAAGTGTAATCGAAATATTAGGAGTTGAGTGATCGTTACGCTGCCTGCTGCATGGCCGAGCAGAATCGTATTTGCATTGAAGGTGACATTTCAGGTACAAACTATTGCTTGCTTCAACTACCACAATATTACAAGGGTGACTGCTGACTCAAATATCGTTTTGTCATTTCCAATCTCCTAAACTACATTCATTCTACGTTCGATAAATTAAATTTTTAATTGTTTTACTTCAATACAGGAACAGCTAAGAAGTCAAAAGCAGAGTTAAATGTGCACGGCAGCGTAATTTAAAAACGAACAGCTAGTTTTTATTACTTAAAGAGCAAATACGCACTTTTAACTGACGATAACTTTTAATTGACATTATGACTTTGGAAATGCAGCCACTACATTTTAGTTCTATGTTTGAAATGTTCAAACTGCCCTTTTTCACTAAAATTTAAATATTTTGACCGGTGTACAAGATTATGCTGATTTTATGATATCTATCAAATCTATACATAATTTCAGACGTATCAAAATCGCAAACAAAAGTAGTATAAAGTAGTTCATGTCAATGTAACACTGGGAGAGGTGTTAAGTAAAATTTTGGATGTAGTATCTTACCAAGCGTGCATGAAGCGTCCGAACCAATCCACTCTGAGTACTTGTCACACAGTTTACCCTGATGATCCTCAGGGTCAAGCACATACCCGGCGTTGCACTTAAACTTACACAGTGACCCGAGTTTATTTCCTCTCGTACAAATCATTTCTCCATTTGCAATTTCATCCAGGACATCACAAAAAAGAGCTAAATTTTAAAAATAAACAGTTTGTTGACATGTAGATAATTATCATTAACGTAAGTTTCTAATAGTTTATAAAAAGGAAATAAGAAAAAATCGCTCGCGCCTCAACTTACAGTATTTGCTGCAGGCTCCAACACAACGCTTCGGCATTATGCTTTGTTTTCTCACTCTACTTCACCAATGAAATAATTCATTCCTACTAGGAACACCAGGCAACCTTATTCAAAGCAAGTAGACAATATAGATCGGTAGTTCTCAACCGCGAGCCGCTTGGCTCCTTTATGTGAGGAATTATTAATTTTTGGGAGGAAATTTGTCCATGGGACGAATTGGAGAAAGAAATTTTTTAAATTTTGTGTCATGATCTACGAAATCAATCAGTACACTTCACCGCTTCAGCAATGCATAGTTGATAGGCTACTTGAAGATAAGTAAATAAAAAATTATATGTTTGTTGTATAATCTTAATTCAATTGTTGTATATTACAAAAAGCAATAACCAATTATTTCATGAAAATATCACCAAACATCAATGCTGTACGCAGCTAACACTTTGACGTTTTCTAGCTTCTAAATGACCATGGGTGATGAGAAGCTCACCCAAAGCTCGTATCTGGAGTTTTTGAGGTCAATACCAGTGGAGCAAGAATATAGTTTTTATTGGTGAAATTTGGAGACTTCTTGCGGTCTTTTTGGTTGAAGGTTTTTAATTTTTAAATATCTACCTCGTACTTACGAAAAGCAAATTTTGAGCCCTTTTACCGAGGAAAGGATTGTGGCACCCAACCGTAGAAAACATGGGTACTAACTTGAGCAATTTGAGCCCATGAATCGATCTTAAATTCTCCAAAATTAATGCCCGGCCAGAGTTCCTAGTCGCCACATTGTCGCCCTCTCAATCCTACTGAATGTGACGTAAAAGCATATTTAACTACAAATCGTAAATAAACTTACTATAATATTAACAATACCGTAAATTAAATACGATATTTCACGATTCTTCTGAGGTTAGGAAATTTTTATCACTCATGAAGGAGCCTAGTTTACATAAAATCGAAATGTTAAAGCATTATGATTGCAAAAGCTCTGACATTATGAAACAATGCGTCACGAGGTACTTATTCTATGTAGCTTTTGAGACAAAGAATCGTTCCCAACGCTCTCCCACATTGAAAATGTGAATTGCAACACAAAATCAATTCAAGCGTTCGAAAACCAGTTGATGTGTTTGGATCCTTATGTAAATGTGAAGCATGTCAAGTTAGTTATGATAGCCAAGAAAACACAGACTTGTTTCAAATTATAAGATTTCTTCAGGGCACTTGCCTCACGAGAATCGTATCAGCCACAACAAACTCAGTAGTGGTAGCACTAGTAGTAGCAGTAGTAACAGTGATTGGAGCAGAAATAGCAATAGTAGCAGCAACAGCAGCAGCAACAACAACAGCAAATTCTGATGGCATGGGTCATGAATTACAAAGCAAGCATTGTCAGCAAACAGCCCAAAGCTGTTTCTTGCGACACACTTGATATCATTAATGAACTATAAAAATAGTAACGGACCCAATACTGTGGTACTCCACACAGTATGGGCTAAAGGAAAAATTTAACATTATTTATCGATACAATACGCGTAGCCTACCAAAAATAGAAAATGTTTTCAAAAGGATATAACCACTGACAGGTTTAGTAGTTTTTTATTGAACAGTCATATTTTGTAAGGCTTTATGGTTGATACGCTTCACGTGATGGAGGTGTTCTGAAGATGTGTTATAGGACATCACTAGTTTGTCGGGATCTGTCATATCATAAAGATCAATTAAAACTGATTATAGGTGGTGATGTTGCAGGACATCAGTTTCAGCCGCTTGGTTATTACCTGTTTGAGAGAGTTAATACCCTACTGCAAGTCGAATGGAGGGGCAAGATAGGTTATTTACTTTTGCCATTTCCAACAAAGACACATATTTCGATATAAGCGCTTTTGGTGCAGAACACTTAGTTAAAAAAAGAGCACTCAAAATTTCACGAGGTTGGAGATTTTCAAACAAACTTGACTCGCTTTATTCCTTGAATTTTTCTGATAATTGCTGTGTAAGGCTTAGGGTTTTTGTTAACTTACTTGTGAACGCCAAAATTAAACTCTGATAAATTATTCATCACTCAGAATTCGAACCTTCGTCCATACATCTTGTTTCAATAAATTGGTCACCAAAATGTACAGTCTAATTCAGTGGTTCTCAAACTTTTTGCGATGCGACGCATTTAAAAAAGCTTGCGAGACTTTGCGACGCACCAGACAGCATCCTACAGTTTAGTTTGCCGTACTGCGAGATAAATGTGACCCATAATCTACATAAATAACTGCCCCTATGCTCCCGAGATTTTGGACTGGTCTGTCATCTTCAATCGTAAAATTACGCTCTTCTAAGTTTGTAACTCATTTTTCCTGTTTTCGTCCAACATACAACTGAATGCTTTATTCTTTACATATTTTTCGCCAATTAAGTTAAACTTCTGCAATTTAATTTTTGAATAACAAGTCAACCGTTACAACAGTGTATTAAAAACACTATTGTGAAAATGTCAGAAGAAAGTAAGAAAGGAATCTACGATCAGAGTTCTTTTGACGCAATAAAACCTAGACTTAATGGCACAAAACCAAAATATTCCGCGACGCCTTTGGCAACTTGAAACGACGCACGGGGCGTCGCGGCGCACAGTTTGAGAACCACTGGTCTAATTAATCAAAACACCTTGCCCGAAAATAAAGCTCGCCTTTAGTTTTTCAACTGTAATTTAGAACTACCATTATAATTTGTTTCAGTGGGTTTTGTTTGACATTGCTTCTAGTTTGTTGAGTTTAGCAGCGTTTAATTTCTAAGTGTTACGTAGTTACAGTTTTTCAAAATTCAATTATAATTTATTTTACCAAACTTACCAAAGTGACCGCTGGAATTGCCAGTAAGTAAATATTGTGTTTTTCTACATTTATATTTCCATTATAATTCTGACTCGGCGACTCTACTGTAATTGTTATTTACAATACCGTTTCATATTTTAATGCGTTAAAATTTATTTTAAAAATACGAGTATTATTTAAAGAATACAGGTACAAGTTCAATTAATATACGAACACAAAAACGAAATCCGTCTTGAGGCTATTCTCGAGTCAACCAAGATCCTATAGCCGCCAACAATTAATCGGCGGCTATGTTTACCTTTTTTGTGATGTACATTAGGGAGGAATTGACTTAGGGTTTTAACCCTTTGAGGACCTTTGACACACATATGTGCCATGATTGTTGATTGTTATATCATTATGACGTGATAACCAATTATCTGAAACCCATTATATTTCCATTGTTACCAAACAATTGCGGCATTGTTTCAAATTTTATGAATTAAATTTTTATGGTCCTCAAAGGGTTAAGGAAGAAAGAATACGGAAAATATTGAAAATCGCTGGTATAGACTATGTCACCGCATCTGTTTCCAAATGCGAAGCTATGATGTCTGCACCAATCAACAGCCGCCTCAACGTGGTGGTGCGATCCCCGACCCCGTTTGGGTTGGGTCGAAATGGCTGTTGGCCTTCCCGAGGGTCCCAGTTACCCCGGGCACTCCCCATTCATTTTTTCGTTATGCTGCCCCCTGAACGACGGCAGAAGGGCAACACACAGCATCTACAAAATCGGTCGCCTGTTCTCACTGTTTCTTTTCTCCTGCCCTACTCTTGCCCTTCTTCGTCTCCTCATTCTTCTTCTTCTCCTGATGAGCGGTAACGCTCATCCTAACCCTGGCGCCATCTTTCCTTGCTTTGTGTGCACTGGAAATGTGACCTGGCGGGGCAAGTCAGTGCAATGCTGCACCTGCTCCAAATGGGTCCGTCTAAGGTGCTCACAACTTTCCCTGTCCAAATTCAGAGCTCTAGGCAGCTCTCACTCTTGGAGCTGCTTGCCCTGCCGTAACACTGTGACTCCCTCCTCGGACTCCTCCGACACGTATACCTCCACTGTGGAATCTGGCCCCCCCTCTACTGATGCTGAACTCACGCGTCACCCTCGTCTCCAAACCTCCTATCCTCCATCCGCCCATTTCATATCCCCTTCCTCTGCCCTTTCACCACCGTCCCTTGCTCCTGGCCGTCCTTCTACGCCTCCTGCTTCCTCTCCTCTCCCTGACTCTCTCAGGGTTCTTCAATGGAATGCTGGAGGTCTCCGTGCCAGGAGCACTGAACTACTTCACTTTCTCTCGTCTTATCCAGTCGACCTTATCTGCATACAGGAACCTAATCTTAACTCATCTTCCTCTTTCCGGATTCCTGGATTCTCTGCTCTGCGTTCTGATCGCACCCACTCCCGGTCTAACATTCTCTCTCCTGATGCTACGCACGCCAGCGGCGGCGTTGTCATTTTCATCAGGCAGGACCTATCTTTTTCTGAACTTTCTACCTCCTCTCTTTCTTCGCTCGATCCCCACTCTGATTATGTAGGGGTCAACATCTCTCTTAACAATTCCTCCTCGGTGTCATTTCTTAATGTGTACGCCCCCGCTATTCCATCCTCCCCAACGGATGGCAGAACCGATTCCTTCTCTCCCTTCATTATTCCATCCTACAGAAATCTCTTCATTCTGGGGGACCTCAATTGCCATCACCCCCTCTGGGGCTCAAAAGGTACTTCTGACCCCTGTGGGAAAGAAGTATTAGACTGGGTCATCTCCTCTGACCTCCTCCTCCTCAATCACCCTGACACACCTACTCTTCTCCATCGCTCCTCTGGCAGTCGTTCCTCTCCTGACATTTCCTTTGCTCCTTCTACTCTTGCCTTTTCTTGCTCCTGGGAGGTGCTTCAGGAGCTGGGTTCTGACCATCTACCAATTCTTCTATCCGTCCCTCTCTCTCCGGTCTTTCGCCCCAACGAGCGTCCCCCTTCCTTCAATTTTCAGAAAGCTCGCTGGGATGGCTTTGCCTCTTACTTTGACTCTCACTGTCCTTGTGCAGAGAAATTCTGGTCTCTTTCTCTTTCCTCTGCTGCTGCTCTCTTTACCTCTCTGGCACTAAATGCAGCCAAATCTTCCATTCCTTTCGGCCACATCAAACGCCATCCTAAAGCCTGGTGGTCTGCTGAGGTGGAAGAAGCGGTTAGTGAAAGACGCAAGGCTTTTGCTGCCGCTCACAGAAGTGATGAAGATCGCCAGGCTTACATCTCCGCTTCTCGACGTGCCTCGTCAGTCATTGCCAAGGCCAAGACTGAGGCATGGCAGACAACTTGCTCTTCTCTTTCACCTAGGTCTAATCCTAAATCTGTGCACTCTCTTCTTCGCTCTATCGCTGGCTCTCCTTCCTCGTCTTCCTCCTCTCCTAACTTTCCTAAATGTTCTTCTCCCAGGGAATCGACCTCGGTCTATGCCGCTTACCTGAGGTCTCACTTTTCCGTTTCTCAGTCAAAGGCTCTGTGTAGCAGAGCCAGAGGCTACCTCACTGAGCTCCGCCGAGCCACGTTCCCTGTGGAGTCTCACTCGTCCTTTTGCTCTCCTTTCACTCCCGCTGAATTTCTTGCGGCTGCCTCCAACCTTTCCTCATTCACTGCCACTGGCCCAGACAAAGTTGCCTATCCCATGCTAAAGCATCTTCCTCGCTCTGGCATGGATTTACTTCTTCACATCTTCAATCTTTCCTGGTCTTCACATTCCTTTCCTTCCATCTGGAAGACATCTTTTATTATTTCTATACATAAGATGGGAAAGCCTCTCGACTCCCTTGCTTTCTTCCGGCCTATCTCTCTCACCTCCTGCGTATCAAAGCTGTTTGAACGCATCATTCTACCCCGGTTTCTCTTCTTTCTGGAACCTAATTCCATTCTCTCTCCCCGCCAGGCCGGTTTCCGCCCTGATCGGTCTACACTCGATCAAATTCTGTGCCTTTTTCAGTCCATTTCGAATGGGTTTAACAAATCCAGTCCGGGCTCTCCGACGATCATATCTACTATCGATTTCTCTAAAGCTTTTGACTCTGTCTAGCATCCCGCTCTTTTCCACAAACATATTTCGGCTGGCCTCCCTCCTTGCTTTGCTCGATGGACTCAATCTTTCCTTTCTGATAGGCGCGCTTCTGTGGTTTATCAAAATCACAAAAGTCGTTGCTTTCGAGTCTGTCGAGGTGTTCCGCAAGGATCCGTTCTTGGCCCTGTGCTTTTCTCCTTATTCACTAATGATCTTCCGGCCTCTCTGCCTTCTTCCGTCAGCTGCTCTCTTCACGCTGACGATCTGGCCATTTGGTCCTCCTCTCCCTTGGTCTCCACTGCGGTAGAGGCCACACAAGGAGCTCTGTTTCGATTGGAGCGCTGGTCTGAGTACTGACGTCTTCCTCTCAATCGGAGCAAATGTGAGGCCTCCTTCTTCTCAGTGGATCCCCACCAAGCTAACCTCCAACCCAACCTCCTCCTACTCGGCTCCCGCCTCCGTTTTAATCCCACTCCAACTTTTCTCGGGGTCACCTTCGACCGCACTCTTTCTTTTACTAAGCATGTATCTTCGCTGAAGGCCAAATTTTTCCCACATCTCAAGGCCTTACGCTGTATCTCTGCTTCCTCATGGGGCCCCTCTAAGGAGTCCCTCTGTACAAATCTTTTCTTTGGCCCCTTCTCATCTACGCTTCACCCGGATGGTTTCCTTTTCTAAGCGCTACCAATATCACCAAATTGGAACGCCTCTACAGAGCGGCCAGTCGCGCCATCACCAGCTTCCTCTCGTCGTCCCCTATCCCTCTACTACTCACCGAGGCTTCTTCACCTCCCCTACGAGTCATTCTGACCCACTTCACTCTTTTTTCTTATGAGCGGGCTCTTCGTCTCCCAAGCTCCTTTCCTATTTCAAGTTTGGCCAGACTTGGAGTGAAACCAAGACTCTGCAGATCGTCCTGGAGAGTTCTTGCGTCCATTCACCCACTCATGCTTTCTTCTACTTGTTCTAGGGAAGTTCTTGTTGCTTGCCCTCCCTTTCCTCCTTGGAATCTTCCTTCGTTCACCGTGGAGTCCACCCTTTCCTCTCCATGCTCTCGCTTTGATCCCCCTCACTCTCGCCAAGGTGCGGCTCTCGCCCATCTTGACTCTCTCCCCCCTCATGATTTGGTACTCTGGACAGACGGCTCTGTTCCTTTTCCTTTTGGCAAGGGCGGCTCCGGCGTTCTTGCCAACTGCTCTCTCTGTGGCACTGAGGCCACTCTTTCCATTTCGGCAGGCCCAGAATGTTCAAGTTTTTTCCGCTGAAGCCTGCGCCATCCTGCACGCTCTTTGCTGGTCTCGGCAGCACCATCAAGTCTGCCATTTCTCTTCTCTTCTCCACCTATCTGACTCTCGTTCTGTCCTCGCCACCCTGTCCTCTCCCCCATCCTTCCTCTTATCTCAAACTCTGTGGCAGATCTGGCAGGAACTGTGTTCTCTTTCCTTTTGTTCTATCAGGCTACAATGGGTCCCCGGACAGCCGTTTCTCCCGATGAACGACGCGGCTGACGAGCTTGCCAGACGGGGACCACTGCTTGCGCCCTCCGCAATCCCTTGTAGTCTCTCATCTCTTATCTCTTGCATCCACTCTCGTCTTTTCTCGGACTGGAGGCATACTGTCTCTTTGAAGTATTTTGACACACAGGTTCCCTCAATTTCCACTGAGGAACTTGTGCTCCCTCGTCATGCTCGCTGTGTGCTCTCTCGTCTTTGCTGCAATGGACACAGCTTTATTTCAGGTTTTTATCTCTCTAGGATTGGCAGAATCGAGAATCTTTCTTGCAGCGCCTGTGGACACTCGTCCCAGGACATCTCTCATCTCATTCTGCACTGTCCAGCTACGGACTCTTTGCACCGCTCACTCTTTGGCGACTGTCTGTCTCTTTACGACCTCTGGTCCAGACCCTGGGTAGTTTCCCGGCTTCTGGGGCTCCATGGTCTTCCGCCATGCCCCCATCCCTCGGAAGGGGTCGGGTAACCAACAACAAAAACAAGCTATGATGTGCAATAAACTAAGACAAATTTACAATCGTGTGTCTTTGAATCATTTATTCTAGGTTACTTATTGAGTAGGAAAGTTGTGAATTCTTTTTTTAAGTCTTTTGGTATGACTCGATTTGGGAAATGAATCCCAGGTCTACCGACTGCGAAGCAGATGCTCTAACCACTACGCCCTGGCGCCGGATAAGTCACTGATCTCGAGTCTCAAGTCAAGTGGAGTCATTTCTTTCACATGACTTGAGTCAAGTCACGAGTCTTTTTTTACCACGATTTGAGTTTTTGCAACGCTTCATTGCCAACGTTAAGTTTCCAAGTTTTTAAGATTTTTTCAATTTTAGTGCCAAATTTTAAAGATTTTTCAATAATTGCTGTGGAAAGTGTGGGTTATTGAAACAATGTATTTCCATCACAAGCACTGCACCAACCAGCAGATTTTGTCTTCAAGTGACTTTTTTAAAAACAACTACGCAGAACGCACGAGGGTTAAATCAGCAACTTTTTTGTCACAGCCAACGTCTTATCACACTTGAATATCAATTACCAGCAAGGGCCTTGGTTTTTTAACAGATTATTGGTTATCACATTGCATTTAGCTATTATTTCTTATGTGCTCGTGAAACGCTACTACCAAACAGAAAACTAATCATTTATTTTCATGTTACCAGTAAGCCTACTAAAAACAAAAAAAAAACAATACGTAACATCTTGCTGGACGGCGGTACTTACACGTACATAGAAATAAGAAGTAAACCATGCTTGCCAGGTTTTACAACTTTTAATTTAAAAACAAATAAAATTGAAATCGGGGCTGTCTAATGTAAAATTTTATGATTTTAGAAGCGCATATTTCCGAAGCTTTTGATCTGTGACAACTGTTCAGAGAAAAAGCTGTTTTAAACAATACTTTGATTTTGAAAAATAGAAATATTGCATCCAATTACTATATCAATCGATTTGATTAGCATTGTTTGGTAAATTGACATTTTGGGCTCCTAAGCTCCTAGCTATGATCTCGACGGTTTAAAGCTCAAAGATAATATTATACTGGTGCTAGTAATAACAAGTCTACTGCTTTGCTAACTGTAGCTGGCTAGGAAGTCTAGCTTACGGTCTTGTAGTTAAAAACTGAATTTCAAAACAAATGAGGAACGCAATTATGAACCAACAAGAAGCTATAAGCAAAATCTCATACAATAACAATCTTAACGGCTCCGAGTAGAAAATAATAAAAATGATATGCAAGATTTTGACTCAATACCAGACTTGCCAGTGAGCAAAAAATATTCTTAAACGCCCAAATGAGGTCATCTTCATTATCTGATTCTAATCCCACACAATGTTTATGGTACCAAATCTTGCGAAATTGCTTTGCAGCGGCACTTTGTGAGTATCCTGATGTAATCGCATCAACAGTAACGGCAAGATCTTCCTCAGTCCATAAAGCAAGGTCTTCACTTGTTTTACTGGACACAGTAAACTGCCAGAATGCAAACACCAATGCCTTAAGAACTTGATAAAAATATGTAGTTAAATAAAGTTTCATGCCTGTGCTGTATACACTGATAAAATTAACTTGAGACCCTTCCTCAAATTTAAATTCACAAACATTAGAACTATATGAATACTCCCAAAACATCAGTCTTGCTTTAAAATAATGTAAAATTGATTACGACACTGCAAACTATGTATCAATTTCAATATTGAAGTACGCTAGCGCAACCTAATAAGTCAAACAAATTTTGGTTACATAAGTAGGCCTTATCACCAACATTTACCTACTTGAGAAAATAGCTAGCAACATCAAAATGCAATCCAGATTTTAAAAAAAGTTATTTACGTAATTAGAAAGCACATTTATGTCCTTGATTTCAAAAGTTTCAAATTTAAAACAAGATACTCACCAAAATCTAACTCCTCTGAAACTGCTATAGGTACAAACATCAAACTTGGGTGTTTGTGACGTCATCATGACGTCATAATCCAAAATATTTTTTTAAATTTGCATTACTTACCAGAAGACAACCGCTTTTTGCTCAAATAAAAACCAGCTTCCGACTTATCACATTTCAAAGACTTTTATTTGTTTGGGGTATAAAATCACATCATAATCAACGACTCATTGAACAATCTGTGTTTTGTTTTTTCTCAAAAAGTACTCATCGCAGAAACGCAATTAAATGTTCTTTTAGGAGATATTATAAGCTGCTTTCAATAAAAACAACTTCACAACAATTAAAGCCTATTTTACAATGCTATGAGCACTTCTTTATTTAAGAACTTTAAACCGTATAAGCATTTTTACTTCCCTTTTTCCCTTGCACGCTTAAACTGGCTCTAGAATGTCATAATATGTCTGGTACGATTAACACAAATGTTCGCTACCGCAGATTATAATATCAAGATGTTTCAAAAATTGCACTCTTTTTGCAAAATCAGTTTATTTAAAAACTGATTTGTGACTTCATTTCTCAAATGATTTTGAAACTTTATTCAACAAATTAACGGTTATTTTGATGCAATTCCCATGGTGTACATACAATATATACAATTAATATTGGATTTTATATTGAAAAAACTTAACTTTAAGACCTGTGGTGTAACTTTCTACCCTTCTTTAAAGTGGTAAGCTCAGTAAAAACAGGCAACTTTAATACTGCAACGTTATATTAGGGTACTAACAATTACTGTCTTTTGAAAGTTTAGGAAATTTGCTTTCCAACAATATGTGACTCCAATTACTTAGGGTTAAGGATTAGTTTATAATGTGTGATCAAAAGGTGGTTGCCATACACTATGTTTCATTTTTAGTTGAGCAATTATCCTACTTGACCTAACAAACTTGCAATTGTTAAACCAAAGTTAGTTCTTTGGTACATTTGGACTACTTTTCCTCACAAGCACGGTTCTTTTGCATTATCTGTCGACGTTTTCAAAAATATCCATCAAAAACTGAAGTCCGTAAGTATTTATGAAACGTGGTCTACCGGTTAAAAAAAACGCAAAATTTTGTTGCCTGTATTTCACAAAATCCCAAATCCTAGAAAAACTAAGTTCTTTAGTACATCTTGGCTCTTCTTTCTCGATACTATGGATCTTTGGCATTATCCATTAAAACATTCAAAAAGATTCATCGAAAAATGAAGTCTACAAACTTTAATGCGTAGCTTACTTCAAGCAAAAGACTTGGTGATCACCCAAGAAAAAGACAAGGGGGTAAAGATATTCCTTATTACCGTTTGCAACAAAATGTAGGGGTCGAGCTACATATGATCTAAATGTTGAAGCAATTTCCTTTCCAATTGGGCGAGATTGCCACAGCAGCCAGCTGATTTGATGTTCTTAAGCTGGACATTATTAATGGGGGGGCCCCCGCTACTGCCATAACTCAACTGTGAATGCTTCATTTCGAATTAGTTTGCTCTTTGCATGACGGCGCTTATGCCAGGGCCAAGGAACATGCACGCAGAGACGTTACTTCATATCAATTCCCTACAGTAACGAAAAAGTGGTAAGTAGCGATTCTAATAACAATGGCTCAAAACGCATTGTGAAGTCATAACGTTGAATGCCATCGCAATGCTTGCCACTACATAGTGAGAACAGCAGTAGGCATCAAAATTATCCACCATCATTTTGATAGCAAACATAAATGGTAAAGCCCATTAGTGATATTTGCAATTGCAAGGATATCGGTACCAAACACTTATCTTCATTTAGAAGTAGGGAGGTCTAGATTAGGGGCAAAGTTAAATGTAATAAAATCCCAAATTTGAGAAATGTGACTGGAAAAACTAAATCAGCTCGAAACTTTATTTATACATTAATACGCTATAACAAATGCATTTCGCTATAAAGCATCATCAGTGCTGTAAAAGAACAATAAAAGCAACTAAATCTAAGGTTCCAAGCAATAGCTCTACTGACAAATCTACACTCATCACATAAGTAATTATATATCCAGCGTATCAAAACAAATAATTTCATATTATAGTATAGCAGTATTACCCACAAGGCAGCAGACCATTATGACGAAAAAAATACAATTAAAACGCAGGCTGATAGTAGACTAAATTTAAAGTAGTAAAAATATTAAAGCACAGTGGGAAATAATACTAGGTTATATGCGAGGTAAAATCATTTTATTAATATTTATTTTTGCATTAAGTATGCGATACCATTTGGCTTCATAAAAGTTTAAATTTTCAAATTCAGGTTTTATAATAAATATAACAAAAAAACATTGCGCTATATCAGGTTTACCGGTAAATATTTCCTTATGATGTTTATCATAATGTCTAAGTAGGGCCGAATTATCATTATTTTCAGAGTAGTGAAATTTGTTCCATAGTACTCGATGTTTTGTCCAACGTTGTGAGAAAGATGTCATTGTTTGACCAACATAGTAATTGTCACAGTTTTTGCAACATGCCGCGTAAATACCATAATCTTTGCAGTTTAGTTTTTGGGTCAAAGAACGTACTCCATTAGGTGTTCGTATATGTTTCATCAGTGGGACCATAGAATTATGTGAGCCATGATTGCCACATAGTGCACATTTACCACAGGGCCCAGATATGCCCCCATTCTTACTCTCAAGAGGACCAAATGCAAGCTTTTTATAGCGAGCGACAAAATTGCCTAGTGTCTGTGGGCGCTTGTATGCAAGCATTACGTTTGATTGCAGACGTTTTTCCATCTGGCTAGAACGCAGTAGTTTAGGAAACTGGGTAACCCATACGATTTTTTTCTGCTTATTTTTCTTTAATTTGCTGTTGTTAATAGGATGAAATCTATCCACCCAAGACTTGGCCTGCTCAATTATCTTGGATGTGAGAGTTTTAGGAAATTTGGATTTAAAACATTTGTTTTTTAGATATTCCAGACTAGTATCATAGTCAGTTTTGTCTTCGCATATACGCCGCATGCGCATTGCTTCAGATACTACAATAGATTGAAATACCCATAAGGGGTGATACGAAGCACCATTTATGAAAGTCCTGTCAAGGGCAGTTTTTTTGACATAATTACTCGTGACAAATTTAAATGGTGAGTCCGATGAGTGCTTGTGGAGAACGTCTAAACATTCGACTTGTTGGTCTGAGCATTTGGTATTAAACAATTTAGTGGTTATTTGAAGTCCAACTTTTCCAAGACTATTTTCTATAGCTTTGATTATATTTTGCGTTGAGTTTTCCCCAATAGCAATAAAAATAATGTCGTCGATAAATCTTTTATAAATAACCGCTTTTTTTTAAATAGGGAATGCTGGAGTTGTAGCAAAATGCATAGCTATGTTAGCAAGCGAGACTGAATGGTTGTCACCAGTAATTATGCCATTAGATTGTTTATAAAAGTGCTGTCCATGTTGTATAATAACCGATTCTAGGGTAAGCACAATTAATTCAACAAAATACCTTTTACCCATTGCGCAAAATTGCGATTGTAAATTGAGGGCTGTAGTGAGGGCATCTCTAAGCGTATTTCTGTTGATGTTGGGGTAGAGTGCAATAACATCTGCCGCCACAATAAACAGATCTTCGTTAATGAGCTTGTTTTGGATATTCAGGTTGTTTGATTTCCATTGATCTAATTCGAGTAGATAATGGGTGCTCTCTCTGCAATATTCATTGATCCCATTCTGACAATATTTCACTGCAATAGGATGCAAGATGTATTCAATCATTGCAGTAAATCTTGATGTAGGAATGTGTCCCGCCGATTGCAATAATCTAACTGGTATTTCAGTAATTCGAGCATTCAATAGGTGATCGGGTTGGAGCTTGTGAGTCTTGAAAAGGGGGTACGCATACGCTGGGCTAGAGCATGTAAAATATTTAGCCAACTCTCCAGTTACCTTTTGATAACAATTTTCTTTAATTCTGTATCCAGTGCTATGATAAAGCAAATCTTTAAATATGACTCCTTTTTCAAATAACGAGATAATAAGGTTTTTGCATTTGCGTTTATTAACTTCAAATTGTTTATGCATAATCTGTGGAGTGAATTGTAGAACGTCAAATTTGTTTAGTTCTTTTTCCATAATTTCATGGTAGTCAGAATAGTTAACAATAAGGATTTTTCCATCCTTGTCTGTTCGACACACCACAACCTTTTGTTCAGAGATTAACATTTTTATAGTTTTAAGTGCTAGTTTAAGACGAAATGGAAGGTTATTGTTGTGCAGATATTGCTTTTCAACCTTAGGACCTAAGTTTCGTAATTTGGTTTCAACTAATTTTTTGTAGGTTGCGACCTCTTCAGTGAGTGATTCAGTTGGTGATCTAGAAAATTTGGGGATTATAAGTTTAGTAGGTAGGCACTCTTCATTTTGCGTATTTTCATTGTTTTTGAATATATCAGCCCACTCCACT